>CAKXYN010000268.1:0-600000 GCA_935064755.1 Tragelaphus eurycerus
ATTACACAGAAGAACTGTACAAAAAAGAGCTTCACAGCCCAGATAATCATGATGGTGTGATCACTGACCTAGAGCCAGACATCCTGGAATGTGAAGTCAAGTGGGCCTTAGAAAGCATCACTATGAACAAAGCTAGTGGAGGTGATGGAATTCCAGTGGAGCTATTCCAAATCCTGAAAGCTGATGCTGTGAAAGTGCTGCACACAATATGCCAGCAAATTTGGAAAACTCAGCAGTGGCCACAAGATTGGAAAAGGTCAGTTTTCATCCCAATCCCAAAGAAAGGCAATGCCAAAGAGTGCTCAAACTACCGCGCAATTGCACTCATCTCACACGCGAGTGAAGTGATGCTCAAAATTCTCCAAGCCAGGCTTCAGCAATATGTGAACCGTGAACTTCCTGATGCTCAAGCTGGTTTTAGAAAAGGCAGAGGAACCAGAGATCAAATTGCCAACATCCACTGGATCATAGAAAAAGCAAGAGAGTTCCAGAAAAACATCTATTTCTGCTTTATTGACTATGCCAAAGCCTTTGACTGTGTAGATCACAATAAACTGTGGAAAATTCTGAAAGAGATGGGAATACCAGACCACCTGACCTGCCTCTTGAGAAATCTATATGCAGGTCAGGAAGCAACAGTTTGAACTGGACATAGAACAACAGACTGATTCCAAATAGGAAAAGGAGTACATCAAGGCTGTATATTGTCACCATGTTTATTTAACTTATATGCAGAGTACATCATGAGAAATGCTGGACTGGAAGAAACACAAGTTGGAATCAAGATTGCCGGGAGAAATATCAATAACCTCAGATATGCAGATGACACCACCCTTATGGCAGAAAGTGAAGAGGAACTAAAAAGCCTCTTGATGAAAGTGAAAGTGGAGAGTGAAAAGGTTGGCTTAAAGCTCAACATTCAGAAAACGAAGATCATGGCATCTGGTCCCATCACTACATGGGAAATAGATGGAGAAACAGTGGAAACAGTGTCAGACTTCGTTTTTCTGGGCTCCAAAATCACTGCAGATGGTGACTGCAGCCATGAAATTAAAAGACGCTTACTCCTTGGAAGGAAAGTTATGACCAACCTAGAGAGCATATTCAAAAGCAGAGACATCACTTTGCCAACAAAGGTTCGCCTAGTCAAGGCTATGGTCTTTCCTGTGGTCATGTATGGATGTGAGAGCTGGACTGTGAAGAAGGCTGAGTGCCGAAGAATTGATGCTTTTGAACTGTGGTGTTGGAGAAGACTCTTGAGAGTCCCTTGGACTGCAAGGAGATCCAACCGGTCCATTCTGAAGGAGATCTGCCCTGGGATTTCTTTGGAGGGAATGATGCTAAAGCTGAAACTCCAGTATTTTGGCCACCTCATGAGAAGAGTTGACTCATTGGAGAAGACTCTGATGCTGGGAGGGATTGGGGGCAGGAGGAGAAGGGGACGACAGAGGATGAGATGGCTGGATGGCATCACTGACTCGATGGATGTGAGTCTGAGTGACCTCCGGGAGTTGGTGATGGACAGGGAGGCCTGTCGTTCATGGGGTCGCAAAGAGTCTGACACGACTGAGCGACTGATCTGATCTGATCCCTGAGTGGCTCTCAGATGGTAAAGAATCTGCCTGCAATGTGGGAGACCCAAGTTCAATACCTAGGTCAGGAAGATCTCCTAGAGAAGGGAATGGCTACCTACTCCGTATTCTTGCCTGGAAAATTCCATGGACAGAGAAGCCTGGTGGGCCCCAATCCACAGGGTAGAAGAAGTCAGACACGATTGAGCAACTAATACTTTCACTTTCTTCAGAGAGGATAAATGTAGCAGTTAGAATGTAAAAGAAAGTTAAATCAATAGTGACTTAAACAGTGTCTTATCTATAGCAAGACATCTGGGGAAGATGTCTGGAGCTAGCATAGCAGCAGCTCACACCATGCCAAAACAAATACATACATAAATATATACATATATATATATATACAAACAAACTCTCAGTTTATTAAAGACATAAACATGAAAAAAAAAATCATGAGAAGAAAGTATTAAAAACTAATTTTATGACCTAGGAAAGAAATCTTTCTACAAACCTTTTTTTAAGCAGAAAAAATTAATAGGTTAAATTTATCAAAATTTAAGTTTCTTGAGTGATAGAAGACACTTTGGGCTTTTTAACTTCAGGCAAAATTAAAAGCAACAGATGGGAGGAAATGTTCTCAGTCCAGACAACCAATAAAAATTAATATCCATAGTTTCTACAAATCATTAAGAAAACAGTAAACAAGGCAAATGCCAAAAACAAAAAAGCATCAGGTCAGTTGTTCAGTCGTGTCCGACTCTTTGTGACCCCATGGCTGCAGTATGCCAGGCTTCCCTGTCCATCACCAACCCCCAGAGCTTACTCAAACTCATGTCCATCAAGTCAGTGATGCCATCCAACCATCTCATCCTCTGTTGTCCCCTTCTCCTCCCACTTTCAATCTTTCCCAGCATCAGGGTCTTTTCAAATGAGTCAGTTCTTCGTATTAGGTGGCCAAAGTATTGGAGTTTCAGCTTCAGCATCAGTCCTTCCAATGAATATTCAGGGTTGATTTCCTTTAGGATTGACTGGTTAGATCTCCTTGCAGTCAAAGGGACTCTCAAGAGTCTTCTCCAACACCACAGTTCAAAAGCATCAGTTCTTTGGTGCTCAGCTTTCTCTACCCACTCCAGTGTTCTTGCCTGGAGAATCCCAGGGATGGGGGAGCCTGGTGAGCTTCCGTCTCTGGGGTCGCACAGAGTCGGACACTACTGAAGCGACTTAGCAGCAGCAGCAGCAGCTTTCTCTATAGTCCAACTCTCACATCCATACATGACTACTGAAAAAACCATAGCTTTGACTAGATGGACCCTTGTTGGCAAAGTAATGTTTCTGCTTTTTAATATGCTGTCTAGGCTGGTCATAGCTTTTCCTCCAAGAAGCTAGAATCTTTTAATTTCATGGCTGCAGTCACCATCTGCAGTGATTTTGGAGCCCAGAAAAAAAAAGTCTGACACTGTTTCCACTGTTTCCCCATCTATCTGCCATGAAGTGATGGGACCGGATGCAATGATCTTAGTTTTCTGAATGTTGAGTTTTAAGCTATATCTTTCACTCTCCTCCTTCACTTTCATCAAGAAAGAGGCTCTTTAGTTCTTCACTTTCTGCCATAAGGGTGGTGTCAACTGCATATCTGAGGTTATTGATATTTCTCCCAGCAATCTTGATTCCAGCTTGTGCTTCATCCAGTCTGGGATTTCGCATGATGTACTCTGCATATAAATTAAATAAGCAGGCTGACAATACACAGCCTTGACATACTCCTTTCCCAATTTGGAACCAGTCTGTTGTTCCATGTCCAGTTCTAACTGTTGCTTCTTGACTTGCATACAGATTTCACAGGAGGCAGGTCAGATCAGATCAGATCAGATCAGTCGCTCAGTCGTGTCCGACTCTTTGCGACCCCATGAACCACAGCATGCCAGGCCTCCCTGTCCATCACCAGCTCCCGGAGGTCACCCAGACTCATACCCATCGAGTCAGTGATGCCGTCCAGCCATCTCATCCTCTGTCGTCCCCTTCTCCTCCTGCCCTCAATCCCTCCCAGCATCAGAGTCTTCTCCAGTGAGTCAACTCTTCGCATGAGGTGGCCAAAATACTGGAGTTTCAGCTTTAGCATCATTCCTTCTAAAGAAATTCCAGGATTGATCTCCTTCAGAATGGACTGGTTGGATCTTCTTGCAGTCCAAGGGACTCTCAAGAGTCTTCTCCAACACCACATTCCCATCTCTTAGAGAATTTGCCACAGTTTTGTGGTAATCGGCACAGTCGAAGTCTTTGGCATAGTCAATAAAGCAGAAATAGATGTTTTTCTGGAACTCTCTTGCCTTTTTGATGATCCAACAGATGTTAGCAATTTGATCTCTGGTTCCTCTGCCTTTTCTAAATCCAGCTTGAACATCTGGAATTTCATGCCTCACGTACTGTTGAATCCTAGCTTGGAGAATTTTGAGCATTACTTACTAGCGTGTGAGATGAGTACAATTATACAGTATTTGAACATTATTTGGCATTGCCTTTCTTGGAATTGGAATGAAAACTGACCTTTTCCAGTCCTGTGGCCACTGCTGAGTGTTCCAAATTTGCTAGCACATTGAGTGCAGCACTTTCACAACATCGTCTTTAAAAATTTGAAATAGCTCAACTGGAATTCCATCACCTCCACTAGCTTTGTTCATAGTGATGCTTCCTAAGGCCCACCTGACTTTGAATTCCAGGGTGTCTGACTCTAGGTGAGTGATCATACCATCATGATTATCTGGGTCATGAAAATCTTTTTAATAAAGTTCTTCTGGGTATTCTTGCCACCTCCTCTTAATATCTTCTGCTTCTGTTAGGTCTGTACCATTTCTGTCCTTTATTGTGCCCATCTTTGCATTAAATATTCCCTTGGTATCTCTAATTTTCTTGAAGAGATCTCTAGTCTTTCCCATTCTGTTGTTTTCCTCTATTTCTTTGCATTGATCTCTGAGGAAGGCTTTCTTATCTCTCCTTGCCAGTCTTTGGAACTCTGCATTCAAATGGGTATATCTTTCCTTTTCTCCTTTGCCTTTCACTTCTCTTCTTTTCTCAGCTATTTGTAAGGCCACCTCAGACAACCATTTTGCCTTTTTGCATTTCTTTTTCTTGGGGATGGTCTTGATCACTGCCTCCCATACGATGTCATGATCCTCTGTTCCTAGTTCTTCAGGCACTCTATCAGATCTAATCCCTTGAATCTATTTGTCACTTCCAGTATATAATCATAAGGGATATGATTTAGATCATACCTCAATGGTCTAGGAGTTTTCCTTACTTTCTTCAATTTAAGTCTGAATTTTCCAATAAGGAGTTCATGATCTGAGCCACAGTCAACTCAAGGAAAAGCATAAGAAAATTCAATCCATAAAGGAAGAATGATCCTGGCAGCCAAGGACCATGTGAATCAGTAGTCGTCCCCATCCTCTTCATGACCAGGGAAATGCAAATTAAGACACCGAGATAAAATTGCACAATATCAAATGTTGGTGAGAATGTGGTGAAATGTTAAACAGAAACTTTATACCTTGTGAGAGGAGCTTAAATATAATACAGCTCCTTGGGCAAGTAATTTCACCATGCTTAGTAAAATTTAAACCTACTAATTTTAATTTCCATATAGTCAAAGCTATACTTTTTCCAGCAGTCATGTTTGGATGTGAGAGTTGGACCATAAAGAAAACCGAGCCCCAAAGAATTGATGCTTTCAATTTATAATGTTGGAGAAGGCTCTTGAGAGTCCCTTGGACAGAAAGGAGGTCAATCCTAAAGGAAATTAACCTTGAATACTCATTTGAAGGACTGGTGCTGAAACTGAAGTTCCAGTACTTTGCCCACCTGGTGTGAAGAGCCAACTCGTTGAAAAAGCCCCTGATACTGGGAAAGATGAAGGACAAGAGGAGTAGGGGCAAGAAAGGATGAGATGGTTGGATGGAATCAGTGACTCAACGGACATGAGTTTGAGCAAGCTCCAGGAGATAGGGAAGGACACAGAAGCCTGGCATGCTACAGTTCATGGGGTTGCAAAGAATCGGACACGACCGAATCGACTAAGCATGCACGCACAATATAGGTTAACTACCAAAAAACAAATGATGAATGCATTCATAGGGATAGCTACCAAAAACAAAAGCATGATTTTAAAAAGAAGAGTTGTTGAAAGATATACACAGTGTGTGCATTTTAATGACATTTATGGAAATTTTGAAACATGTGAATCAATACTTATGCAGATTATGGATAAACATGAAGAGAGAATGTTCCCTTCAAGTTTTGATAAAGTTTGCTTCTGGGGATGGAGGGAAATTATTCTAGATACAGATGGGACTTCAGATTAACCTTTTGTTTTTTAAACATCTAAAACAATTATGAGAAAACCTATATTTGTTTATTTTGGGTAGTAGGTGCCTTGTTATTGGTTAAATTGTTCTCTGTATTGTCGTAGTCTTCATCCTTTTGAAATGAAAAAAAAAAAACAGAAAGAAGGAAATTTTTAACAATATATGGGATTTCCCTGATGGTCCAACGGTCAAGACTCCACACTCTCAGTGCAGGGAACACAGGTTTGATCCCGTGTGTGTGTGTGTGTGTGTGTGTGTGACTATTTTTTAAATATTTTCTTTTTAAAGTTTATCAACATAAAATAAACACAAAGATGCCAAATGAGGGAAGTCCTCCTATGCCCATCAGACTATCTGTTCAGTCTTCATCAAAATAAATCACATGGCTCACTCTTTTCTCTTCAGGATTCCCGAACACTGCCTGATAAAATCTTCCTTCTTCTTTCAAAAAGCAATTTATTTCATAAAGCCAAAACTGGGCATGGGAGAGGAGACAGAATGGGACCCAGGAATGATAAGATGTCCTGATAAAGTGCTGTTTCATCTAGAGAAGCTCACTCGACTCTAAATTTTGTGTTAGAAAGGGGTTTCCAATAAATTATTCAGGATAGAGCTGCTTTCCTTTCCAAAAAAACCTGCAGGTTAGAACCAGTCTCATATACATTATTATAGAGAGTCTCGTGCATGCAGCATTAGAGCCAGGGTCTAATTGGTGCCTCTACCAGGCCCAGGGTGAAAAGCTTGTTTATATGCAATCAATATTCACAAGTAAAGAAAACAGGGCTGCACAGAGGAGAACAGGCAAGATATAGATTTCCACTCAGAAGCCAGCACGGAGCTAAAGATTCATCCCAGGTCGACCTGTGTGTGGGGTGAATGGTGTCCTGCGAGCCTGGATTTCTCATCAACCTCACCTCCCTCATCCTTCTAACCACACCCAGCCAGCTTGTGCACAAGAGGAAACAGACCCAAGAAGAGACTGGGGAGGAGATATTCCAAGTCATTCTGACAAGGCTTTAGCCCAGGTCCCTATTGGCTCTTGCCTCTGTCCTAGAAAAGGGATGTGGGAGCTAAAATGCCAATAAACACAGGTCAGCCTGACTTCACCTGAAATCAGGAAAGACCACCTCCTCCCGATGACATCATGTTCCCCTCTCCACCTGTGCGACATCATTAACTCAACAAAGCGGTTCCAACTTCCCTCCAAGTTAACAGGTAAGATCTGCATGATTCTAGGTATTTGCTGATTATATAGCTGCTGGTCCTGAGGAGACACAAATATACAGCTGTCATGTCAAGTGTCTCATAATCCAACAGCTTGCCAGGAAGAGAGAAAGAGCCTTCCTTGGACAGATATGCCTGAGCTACAAGCAACTCTCCGTGGCAGGCTAATTCCTCCTTTCTTTCCTGATACTGGTTCATTACCTGATGTAGGATGGGAGCTGTCAGTGTCACAAGTGGCTGAAAGGGGAGAGCGCCGCCTACTGAAGACAATTTTCCTTCCTTTCATGATCTCGGTTCAGAATGTTCACCATGCAGCCTTGTTTATGCCCTGCCTGTCACGATGCTGGACCTGGCTTTCTAGATGAGTCAAATCTACCAATAATTTCTCAGCCAGAATGGACCTGGGTCCTCTGGGAAGTTCCCATCCAGATGGCAAAAAGCCAAGGCTCCCTGCAAACAGATCCTCGCATGGGTATGAAATTATTAAACCTTCAGCTTTGGGACCTTGGGGCTTCCCAGGTGGCACAGGGGTAAGGAGTCCACTTGCCAATTCGAAAGACTCAAGAGATGTATGGGCTTGATCCCTGGGTCTGGAAGATCCCCTGGAGTAAGAAATGGCAACCCACTCCAGTATTCTTGCTACAGTCTATGGGGTTGCAAAGAGCTGGACAAGACTGAGCAACTGAGCCCACACGTTCGGCTCCAGCAGACCCAGTGCTTCTCAGGATGAGCGTGCTTTTTTCCGACGGTCAGGGTTCTGGGTTGTGAGGTACTGAACCTCCGGGCTTTCTTTCCCCATTTCTTGGGACACCTTGGTCCTTGGGAGGTGGTGGTGCATATGAGCAGGTACAGACCCCTGCCAACCAGCATCACAGCGGTGCCAAGGACAGGATCACCACAGGGGACCCAGTCCACGTTCCAAATATGGTGGGAGGCCTGGTCGGGGGCTCAGCTGTAGCAGGAGACACACCTCACTGCTGTCCCTGAAGTCAGAGGCCACAGGTCCGGGCCCCAAACGCTGGGGACAGACTGAGACACACTTAATAAAACACAGTAGGTTTTACCATGTTTATTATAAACACAAGGGGTCTTCAATGTATAGTGTCATATACAGCCTATAACATCAAACTATATCATATCAGGTCTGCGTGTGTGCTTAGTCGCTCAGTCATGTCCAGCTCTTTGCAACCCCATGAACTGGAGCGCACCAGGCTCCTCTGTCCATGGAATTTTCCAGGCAAGGACAGTGGAGTGGGTTGCCATATCCTCCTCCATGGGGTCTTCTTCCGAACCCAAGGATCAAACCTACGTCTCCTGCGGCTCTTGCATTGGCAGGTGGATTCTTTACCACTGACCCACCTGGGAAGCCCCATAGCAAGTCTAAGAAGTGCTAAATGATGGGATTTTTTTTTTTTTTTCGCCCAGTAGTAGGCATTTAGGAACAACTGAACTGATGAGTCCTGTTATTCTCTCTCCATGTTATACTATGAACCCCTCACTTGTCAAGACCAAAGCCACCTGTGGTTAAGCCAGTTCAGGATGGTTGTTTATAACCACAGCCTAATCATCAAGATTGTTTACACCATGGAAACGATCATCAGCTACTCATTCAACATGAGGCAGCAGTCCAAAGTTTGCACCACTTGGGGCCAAAGCACCCTGCAGACCTCAGCTTCCTCTCCTCTCCTCTTCCCCGGAAGAACTGACAGAGGCTGGTCAGGGTCCACCACTCTTGGCTGAGAACCTCCAAGGAAACTGCCAGATCCACGTTTCATCGGTGGGGACTTCCCTGGCGGTCCAGTGGTTAAGAATCCACCTTACGATGCAGGGGACGCAGGTTCGATCCCCAGTTGGGGAACTAAGATCCCACATGCCGTGGAGCAGTTAAGCCTGCTCACTGCAACTACTGGGCCCCCACAAGCTGCAATTAGAGAGTCTGTGCAAGGCAATGAAAGATCTCACATAATGCAATGAAGATCCCTTATGCTGCAACTAAGACCTGACACAGTCACATAAATAAATAAATATAAAAAATAAAAATTCAAAAAAAATTTCATTGGCTAGAGGGTACAGCTCTGGATGCCACTGAAGAAATGATATGATGCCAAAAAAAGAGCCAGCCATGCTGGAGGCCACTGCTTACCAGGTGCCAATATGGGCAGTAAAGTTCTCCCATCTCCTACCCTGTTGCCCTCCTGGAGCCTCCCTGCCTTCAGTCCGTCCCATGCACTCCCTAGTTACAACGTTGGATGACTTCCCATCCAAGCTCACAATCTTTACAGTCTGACCCCAACCGCTCTCATCTCCCATCTCTCCCAGCATCATACCCTTTACTCCAGCCACAGAAAACTAATTGCCACTCACACCTATACACACACACACACACACACACACACACACACACACACACACACACACCACTAGGGGCTCAGGGCCTTCACACAGCTGTTCCTTCTGTCTCCAACTCTCTTCCCTTTGACCATGCTTATTCAGTCTCCAAGACTAAATCCAAATGGTGTCCTCTGTGCCACTTCCCCTCTGAGTCCTCACTGCACACCGTTCATGCCCCTGGCAGCACACCAGTCACAGTGTGTTATAAATTCACTTGCTGTCGGCTCCTGAGTTCCTCAAGGACAGGAGCATATATGACTCTTGCTTCTAGTTTCTACAGAAAAGCCTGGCACAAGGTCCAGCATGACAAATACTTTTGAACCTACTATATTTCACAGGGGCAAAAAGGTACAATCTGTTTGTAGGACATTAACCTTAAACATACCTTCCAATATGCGTTAGGTGCTGATAAACACTTTGATTCCACTCTACGAGGTTCCTAGAATAGTCAAATTCATAGGGTCAGAAAGTACAGGGATAGATGCCAAGGGCCGGGAGTGCGAGGTGTGAGGAGGATGGAGAGGGGCGATGGAGAGTTAGCATTTAATGGGGACAGGGTTTCAGTTCAGGAAGGTGAAAAATTCAGGAGATGGATGATGGTGACAGTTGTGCGGCAATGTGAATGTACTTGGTGTCGCCAAACTGTACAGTTAAATATGGCTTTAAAAGTCCATTTTATACTATGTGACTTTTACCACAATAAAAAATACATTTAAAAATACTTTTCCATGAACCAGAATTTGAGGGTCCGTTGTCACTCTCAAAGGATTTCCACATCCAGACTCTAATGGAGCTGCAGATGGCACCTATTCTGGTATTTCTAGGCCTGACATAGTCCCTTGCAGATTTTGGTGACGTTAAAAGGCCCCAAATTATTCCACTGACCAACAAATGCTGGATTTAGTCTACCCTCCTACATATTTAGGACTGAGCTAATTCGTGTGGGGAATTCAAAAGCGAGACGTTGCTTTGAAAGATGTGCATTCTACAACTCGCAGAAGCCAGACAGCAACAGGAAGGCACTTAGGAAATGACTAGAGCTTTAAAAGGCAGCACTAGTGCTTTGAAAATCTCAGGCCCTGATACACCAGTGGGCTGTGAAATCAGTTTGGTAAATCATGATCGACATTTGGAATGAAATGGAATAGAACATGAGGGGATAGGACAAGAGCCAGCACAGCGTTGGACAGACTAGACAACGCAAGAGCTCGTGCATCAGACGTAGTAAGAATAAGTATCAGGATTTCCCTGCAGGTCCAGTGGTTAGGAATCCGTCTGCCAATGCAGGGGACACGGGTTCGATCCCTAGTCTGGGAGGATTCCACTTGCTTCAGAGCCACTGAGCCCATGAGCCAGAACTACTGAAGCCTGTGTGCCCTAAGCCTCTTTGTCACAACAAGTGAAGTCACCACCGTGAGAAGTTGGGCCATCACAACTAAGAGGCCAGATCCACACAACCAGAGCAAGCCCTCCCAATAGCAATGATGATTGAGCACAACCAAAAAAAAAAAAAAAAGAAGTATTAAATGAGTATTTTTGAGTCACGTTATAGGAAGTATTTCTTATTATGGGCCATGGCCAAAACATTGGAAAGCCATTGTCTTACGAAGTTGGAAATCAGCAAGGAATAACCAAGGAGTTGGTCAAAATGTCTTGTATAAGAAATTTGCTCCCAGGACTTCCCTGAAGGTCCAGTGGTTAAGAGTCGCAATGCAGAGGACGTGGGTTCAATTCCTGGTTGGGGAACTAAGATCTCACATGCCAAGGGGGAACTAAGTCTGTGCACCACAACTACAGAGCTCACACATTTTAGAGACCATGTACTGCAACAGAATATCACACGTAACACAACAAAGTTCCTGCGTGCTGCAGCTAAGACCCAACGCAGCCATAAATAAACAAAATACATCAAAGAAATTTACTCCCAAGAAGAATGGAGAAGAAAAGGTAAAAGAGAGAGCAAGATAGGCAGTGATCGATGATCAAAGGTCAGAAAAATGTCCCTGGTGAAGAGTTCTCCAGTGACATTTTAAGAATGAAATGACTAATGTTCAGTTAGAGGTCACTTTGCAGAAACAAGGAAGACTTCTGAAGTCTACTAACCCTACTCTGCCCTTCCTTGGCCAAAGTACACACATGAAACCACTCTGCGAATAACAGGTCATCTCTTTCTAAGCAACAGTACCACTGATTTAAGTTAATTATACATAGAACAGAGACAGAAAGGCAGGCGATAAAATGCGCCATCCAAAGCATTGGGAAGAAGAGCTCAGAGCCAAAAGAGCATAACCGTAAGCCCTCTAGGAATTTTCACAAATCTTAGCAAGTGTTTCATATGGTCACAGGGGGCCATGAGGATCTGGCCTTCTTCTCTAGCTCTCAAGGAGCTGGAGACCCCAATCAACGTCCAAGTCTTCTGAGAATGGTCACAATGGCTGGTTGTGAGAAGTGCCACAATCAGGTTGCAAGGAGAGATAGCTAAATGAAAATTCACCCCATCCAGCCAAGTATCCCTCTATCTCCTCGACCAGAAAGCAACTCAATGCCACCATATGCAGCTACAGAGACAGAGGTGGTTCATTCCCTACAGACATCATCTGTCCATCAGTTATAGCCATGAAGCCACGCAGAGCAAATCTACTGTAGAATCTAGCCCAAATCCTGAGGACACATTCTTCACCCTGGATCCTGGGTCATCACTCCTGACCGAATAGCCACAAATTCTCCAAGCTGTCCTTGGAGTACACAGCTTTTACAACCCCTGACCCATGGTCGCCTTCATCCAAATACACTTTTTCAAATGTTTCATGTATTTATTTTTGGCTTCGCTGGGTCTTCATTGCAGTGCACAGGCTTTCTCTAGTTGCGGTGAGTGGGGGCTACTCTCTAGCTGTGGTGCTCGGACCTCTCAGTGCAGTGGCTTCTCTTATTGTGGAGCACGGACTCTAAGGCGTGTAGGCTTCAGTAATTGTGGTGCCCGGGCTCAGCTGCCCCATGGGGTGTGGAATCTTCCCAGGCCAAGAATCAGACTGCTTCCCCTACATTTGGCAGACTCCACCACTGGACCACTAGTGAAGTTCCCAAATACACTGTAATTCATCCATGGTTCCTTTACAGCCCTCTAGTTATGGGTGGCTGTGCACAGGCTCCAGAAACTTCAGCCACCTTCTTTTAGATGCCAAATTTGAATTAAGGTAATCTGAGGTCCCAGGAATAATTGCAGCTGCCGCCAATCACCAAGTTTGTTTAATTAAGCTTATAGGAAGTGAGAAATTTATGCACATCTTATCCAGCTGCCCAATAACTTTCAAAGCACCTCTTGCTAATGCACTATATAGGGTCTGTATTTCCTCTACCAATCCAGACAACAGAAAATGAGATTTCCTGCAGCTTATTCATGATAACAAAGTTCCACCATGACAAAAAAATTCAATGCCCCTGTGGCTATAATAGTGTTGGTATTGTTAGCACCCAATAACCTGTCTCAAGGAACTTTCTCCTTGGTCTGAATTTTTGAAAATGTGTTATTGGTTGACATTCAGCTTCATGTCACAGAAAGAGAATGGGTCATGAAAAAGGTTATCTGGGCTCAGAGCCTGACTCATCCTTTACCAACTCCATGACCCTGTAAGTGACCTGACCTGACCTAACCTGACCCCTCAAGGCCTCAGTTTCCTCATTTATAAAATAAGAACAGTGAAAAAAAGTCATTGGCTGTTATGAGGTTTGCATGCAATAGAGCATGTGAAGAGCTTGACACAAGACACACCACCAGCAGTGTCCCATGAGCAGAGTGGCCATTTAATCTATTGCTCCCATGGGGGTACTTCTAAGAGTTGGAATAAGCACCATTAAAAGTCATGTAGAAAACAGACTCACAGACTTAAGTACAAACTTATAGTTGTGAGGGGGGACAGGAGGGAGTTTGAGATCAATGTGTACACATGGCTATATTTCATATGGGTAACCAATAAGGACCTACTGTATAGCACAGAGAACTCTGCTCAGTGTTATGTGGCAGCCCGGATGTCAGGAGAGTTTGGGGGAAAATGGATAGGTGTATATGTTTAGCTGAGTCCTTTTGATTTTCACCTGAAACTATCATAATATTATTAATCGGCTATGTCATTGTTTAGTTGCTAAGTCGTGTCTGACTCTTTTGTGACCCCATGGAGTATATATGGGATCCTCCATCCATGGGATTTACCAGGCAAGAATACTGGAGTGGGGGGCCATTCTGTTCTCCAGGGCATCTTCTTGACCCAGGGATCAAACCCAAGTCTCCAGCACTGGCAGGCAGATTCTTTACCATCTGAATCACCAGGGAAGCCCTGGTGACTTATTGTATAATTGGCTATACTCCAATACAAAAAAAAAAAAAAAGTCATGAAGAGACTAAGAGTTAACTAGGACATAGAATCTGTCTGTCAATATGCACTCACCATGGTGATGGTGATAACAGTCCTCATACCTAAGCCTTGACATCCCAGTCTACTAAAGAACCATCATGCTATCTATTGTCTAGGATTATTGAAAGGATTCGAGGCAATCTACATAAGCTGCCTGGCACAGAGCAGTCAATCAATAAACAGAAACTTGTAAAATATCATTTTTGTGGCTTCCAGCCTAAAGTTCATTTCCTTTATGATGTTCTTCCTATGTCATCATAAATAGGGGAGGGGAAAAACATTGCGTGGCTTTATTTCTAAGTATAACCAGTTAATAACTGAAGAGGCAGGAACAGCCATGCAATAAGAGTCAATCTGAGTCCTTTCTTGGCTCCAAATGATGAATATAAATGCTTTGAAAATTAAAAAGCCATTAGACTATTAAAAATAGCTTCTAAGAACAATCTCTCAATAAATTCTTTTCATGCTTAAAAACTCAACTGGAGAGAATATAAATGGTAATACAAGCCATCTGAAAAGTCAATAACCAGATATAATGGTCAATTTCTCTGATATTATTGTCTAATTAAGCAATTTTGCTCTAGTTGAGATTACATTTAACTGAGCAGGGATAGTCTAAAAGTGATGTAGAACCAATTTCTTTTAAACTAAGGAGAAAAAAAATAGAACTAGAGTACAAGGAAGAACAAATTCTGATTTATGTTTTATGCTTGACTGGCTGACTTTCCAGAGTGCATTTCAAGAGCTAAAAGGGAGTCCATCAGATGAGCTGGGTGCTCAATCCAGAAACTCAGACACCAGTCTTGGGAGGTAGAAGAGATCCAGTGCACATGGGAGGTAGGAAATCCTGTCTCATTATAGCATTTTGCCCACAGAAGCAAGGGGCCCTGAATGGTTCCATCTTGGTTCAGTTATTCTCAGGCTTTGGGGAGCTCTTAAAAATCCCAATGCCCAAATCACTTCCCGGACCAGTCTATTCAGAACCACTGGGAGTGAGACACCAGCTGCAGCATTTTTTAAAGCTCCCAAGAGAAGCCAATATGTGGAGTTTCCCAGGTGGCTCAGTGGTAAAGAATCCGCCTGCCAAAGCAGAAGATGCAGGTTCCATCCCTGGGTCACATCTGTACATGAGTGGAAAAACCGTAGCTTTGACTATACAGACTTTGTTGATGAAGTGATGCCTCTGCTTTTTAATACACTGTCTAGGTTTGTCATAGCTTTCCTTTCAAGGAACAAGTGTCTTTCAATTTCATGCCTGCAGTCACTATTCGCAGTGATCTTGGAGCCCAATAAAATAAAATGTGTCACTGTTTCCATTTTTTCCCCATCTATTTGCCATGAAGTGATGAGGCCAATTGCCATGATCTTTGTTTTTTTTTAATGTTGAATTTCAAGCCAGCTTTTTCAGTTTCCTCTTTCTCTGTCATCAAGAGGCTCTTTAGTTCCTCTTTACTTTCTGCCATTAGAGTGGTATCATTTGCATATCTGAGGTTGTTGATATTCCTCCCAGCAATCTTGACTCCAGCTTGTGATCCATCCATCCTGGCATTCTTT
Organism: Tragelaphus eurycerus; assembly: GCA_935064755.1. NCBI lineage: Eukaryota > Metazoa > Chordata > Mammalia > Artiodactyla > Bovidae > Tragelaphus > Tragelaphus eurycerus. The sequence goes on from CAKXYN010000268.1 coordinate 15,508, forward strand.
TTAACCATCATTCTTATATAACCACAATTACTCACCAGTGGTACATGTGCAACTGTTGGGCACTGCACAAATCCTAAAACTTTGGAATTAGGTTAGACCCTGCCATCTTCACTTCCTGTTCCATGTTGATTTGGGCTTTTTATCCCAGCAACTGCCAGCCCTAATGATAGTGTTACATATCCATGCCTTGGGTCTAATCACGCTGCTCAATTCTACAGTGAATAATATTTACACAATCACACTGTTGTAAGTGCTGTCTGTCAGTTTCATCAGCCTGTGGTCAAAGCCTTGAAGACTTTCCTAAGGTTTCAGAAGAGAATATAAATATTATAAACCCATAAATGCCAAAGTGCCAGGGAGGAGGGCAAGGATAGGAAGATTCCACATGCCACAGAGCAACTAAGCCTGTGCTCCACAACAAGAAAAGCCACCGTGATGAGAAGCCTACGTACCACAAAGAAGCGTAGCCCCCACTCACTGCTACTAGAGAAAGCCTGCACACAGCAACAGAGACCCCCACAGCCAAAAATAAAATAAGTAAATAAATCATTAGAAAGTGAGCTGTAGAGTATTCCATGCAAGGTTATGATGGAATAAGGACTAAAGACTAAAAATCCACTGAGTCTACAGTTTGTGCCAAAGACGGAGGTGGGAAAGACTTTCATTTCTGTACATTTCCTTTTTAATCCTTCTGAATCACTTTTTAACCACATGAATGTTCCTTCAACAAGGAAAACAAAACCACAGCTTTCCATCCAGATGGGGTTTTAATATCCCTTCTCCACAAGCCTTCCTTTCTTCCATCTTCCCTCCAGACAAACCAGTTTAGAAGGAATTCTTACTTATGTGCCAGGGATGGTGTTGGACTGCAAGAGTCTACAAATGTCCTATATCACAGGGCTTGTCCACTTGGTTCCATTTCTCCTATGGTTCCAACTCCTCAATCCAACTCCTCAGCTTCTAGAAAACAAGTTGTGTCTTACGTCTCATTTATACATACATCCCCTCTCTGTGCCCAGGGTAGAGCCCCCCACAGAAAGTACATGATAAATAGCTGTTTACTGACCCCAAGTCCATTTGGCTATAAAAAGAGAGGTTATTAGCCTCAAGGGATTGAAGCATTTTCTTATCTGTCTTCTCCACTGGACTCTATTCTCCTGGAGGCAAATGCTTGATTTTCATATGTTTTCAATTAGAGACTGGTAGGAGCTAACAGACCAAAACCACTCAATACCTGAGTATGGAATGAATAAACAAATGAATAAGTGAATTTAGCCAAGTTGGAGGGAGAATCATCTAGAGTCAAAATCTTTGCTCCTGCAGAAATTATCCATGAAGGCTCTTTCCTTTGAATTCTATTATTCATTAACCTTCACTATCATTTTGTCTACATTGACCATGTATTTAAAACCCACAGATCTCTCTTTGCTAGAGACCACAACACATTTATCAGAAGTCCTCCTTTGGTCCTGAGTTTGCATAAAAAAGGAGAAATTCTAGATTTCTTTTCTTGTTTTAATTTGCTTCAGAAACAACATCCAAAATTTCAGGATGCACCCAAGATGGTGTACTCATAATCAGTCTCTCTCTCTCTCTCTCTCACACACACACACACACCCCTGCCTCTCAGCCTCTTAAATACGTTGAAAGCCCTGAGGATATGCAATATTTTATGAAAGATTGCCTCTATGTGACACATCTTCAAGGTCTCCTCCAAGATGAACCCAAACCCTTGAAATACTCCAGGCTGAAAGCTATTACCTGCATCAAGGGCAACTGTCTACCTCTTCACAGCCTTTGGCCTTTCAAGAAGGAGTTTTCTGTGTTGCCTTTCGAGCTAAGAAAACCTCCAACTACTGGTAGACACTATTACCATATGACAATGAAAATATACCAGCAGCTCCTACTGTGTTATCCCAAGTATATTTCCTCTGCCAGGCCCAGGGCTGGCAGCAAGATCCCACCCTGAATCTGTTGGATACTGTCCTCTCGTGATCTCAGCAAAAGGTGCAATGGGAAGGTTGCTGGCTTCCACCTTTTATCAAACATCTATCATGTATCAGAAACTGAAATACAAATAGGAAGTAGTAGCTCCAAAGGCAGCAAAGGGTTGGAAAGTGAAAGGGCCGTGAAGAGGCAGACAGTTGCATTCAACACAGGTAATAACTTCCAGCCTGGAGTGTTTCAACGGTTTGGGGTTCATCTCGGGGAGACCTTGAAAATGTCCTGAAGGCAATATAAGACAGTGGTCAGGCTGTAAATGTCGCAAGGACCAGACTTACCTCTTGGTGAGTCTATGGATGGACAGCAAAACCCAACATTACTGCTAACTGGCCACTGGCTCTGCCCGCCCCCTTGCCTTCCACACCAGAAGAATCCAGGAGTTCAGCATCTGGGCTGCAGGGCAGGGCTAGGGGCATGGAAGGGAGGGAAGTTCTCTCAGGCAGGCAAATAAACATGTGTGAAATCTGATGGAAGATTAATCAGGTTCAGCTGTTTTCCATGGCAGTTTCATATCCAATTCATATGGAGTCCATATGCAATGAGGAATCAGAGTGGGAGTCCCCGATCTAGTTGACTTATTCCCAGGCACCCTTCTCAGCATATAGAGAACCACACCCCCAGACTCCCAACGTGCTTCCAAAAGCCACATCTGGACCAGCAGAGAGGACCCTGCCCACATTAACCCCTTGATTTTCCCTATTTCTTTCTTTTCCTCCAGTCCCCCATTTCCTCATCACTAAGACCTCAGAGCCCAGAGACAGACAGAGCGGGGGAGAATAGGACACGTGTACCTCATGGTAACAAAACCCTTGTGCACGGGTGGAGAAGAGCTCTCAACCTGCTGTACACACGTCCTGTGTTCAGTGTTGAATCACAAAGTAGAAGCGAAGCATGTAACTACTAGACAGCCCGAGTGAGCTGCTTGATTTCCCAAGGGAAAACTTTGACGGTGTCTGTCCTTCTCCCTGACCATCCCCACCTAGAAGTCAACCTCCTCTCACCAGTCCTGCATCTGCTCAACACTCAAGATCAAATCATCTAGTCTGTGGATAAGCACACAGACTCCATCACCATGTCCACTGGTGAAAGTCCCAGCTAGGTCCACTTCCTCTTGAGCCTGTTTCCTCCTCTATAAAATGGGGATAAGAGGACTATCTGGAGGACTCCCCTGGTGGCCCAGTGGTTAAGATCCTGCGCTTCCAGAGCAGGGAGCACAAGTTTGATACCCAGTCAGTTTAACTGGCCAAGAATACGCAGGGCTCAGTTTAAGGGTTTAACAAATGCTCACTCTTATTCAGCACTTACAGTTTTTGAGGGAAAGCTGCAGCAAACAGAATCCTTGACCCCATCAGGGTCTGCTGGGAACTCTGTTGTATGTAGAAGCAGCCCCAATGCAGAGGCCATGTAACAAATGTCCTGCCCCCTTGTCCATGGGCAGGTCCCAACCAGCAGCCACCCACAAAAAGATAGGTTGACATTCTAACCATCAGTACCTCAGAATGTGACCTTCTGGGAAAATAGGGTCTTTACAAACACAATCAATTTCAAGTGAGGTCATTAGGGTGGGCCCTAATCTAAGATTGATGCCCTTATAAAACAGGAGATAGGCATGCACAGAGGGGAGATGATATGAAGACACATGGAGAAGATGGCCATGTGTCTGACGAGAGGTATTCACAAGCCAATGAGTGCCAGCAAACACCAGAATCCAGGAGAGACAGGATTCACATATACACTTCGGAGGGGGAACTTCCCTGGTGACCCAGTGGCTAAGACCCCCGTGCTCCCAATGCCAGGGGGCCCAGATTCGATCCCTGGTCTGGGAATTAAGATCCCACACACTGCAACTAGAAGTTTCTGCTTGCCACAATTAAGACTTGGCACAACCAAAGAAATACATACAAAAATTTTTTAAAGGACTTCAGACAGAAATCAACACACTGATTTTGGACTTACAGCTTCTAGAACTGTGAAACAACACATTTCTGTTTTTTTAATCCACCCAAGTTTTGGTACTTCGTTAGGGAAGCCCTAAAGGGCAGCCTTTATTGACTATGCCAAAGCCTTTGACTGTGTGGATCACAATAAACTGTGGAAAATTCTGAAAGAGATGGGAATACCAGACCACTTGACCTGCCTCTTGAGAAACCTGTATGCAGGTCAGGAAGCAACAGTTAGAACTAGACATGGAACAACAGACTGGTTCCAAATAGGAAAAGGATGTCAAGGTTGTATATTGTCACCATGCTTATTTAACTTATATGCAGAGTACATCTAGAGAAATGTGGGGCTGGAGGAAGCACAAGCTGGAATCGAGATTGTTGGGAGAAATATCAATAACCTCAGATATGCAGATGACACCACCCTTATGGCAGAAAGTGAAGAGGAACCAAAAAGCCTCTTGATGAAAGTGAAAATGGAGAGTGAAAAAGTTGGCTTAAAGTTCAACATTCAGAAAACTAAGATCGTGGCATCTGGTCCCATCACTTCATGGGAAATAGATGGGGAAACAGTGGAAACAGTGAGAGACTATTTTTCTGGGCTCCAAAATCACTACAGATGGTGATTGCAGCCATGAAATTAAAAGACGCTTACTCCTTGGAAGGAAAGTTATGACCAATCTAGACAGCATATTAAAAAGCGGAGATATTACTTTGCCAACAAAGGTCCATCTGGTCAAGGCTATGGTTTTTCCAGTGGTCATGTATGGATGTGGGAATTGGACTATAAAGACAGCTGAGCGCTGAAGAATTGATGCTTTTAAACTGTGGTGTTGGAGAAGACTCTTGAGAGTCCCTTGGACTGCAAGGAGATCCAACCAGTCCATCCTAAAGGAAATCAGTCCTGGGTGTTCATTGGAAGGACTGATGTTGAAGCTGAAACTCCAGTACTTTGGCCACTTGATGTGAAGAGCTGACTCATTTGAAAAGACCCTGATGCTGGGAAAGATTGAGGGCAGGAGAAGGGGACAACAGAGGATGAGATGGTTGAATGGCATCACCAACTCGATGGACATGGGTTTGGGTGGACTCCAGGAGTTGGTTATGGACAGGAAGGCTTGCCGTGCTGTGGTTCATGGGGTCGCAAAGAGTCAGACACGGCTGAGTGCCTGAACTGAACTGAACTAGGGCAGCCCTAGGAAACTAATGGAGAAGGCAATGGCAACCCACTCCCGTGTTCTTGCCTGGAGAATCCCAGGGACGGGGGAGCCTGGTGGGCTGCCATCTCTGGAGTCGCACAGAGTCGGACATGACTGAAGCGACTTAGCAGCAGCAGCAGCAGCAGGAAACTAATGCAGATTCTGTTGGCCAGAGCTGCCTGGACTCTGGGGCGATGCGGGTGGGGGGAGGGGCCACCTCTCACTTGACATGGGGATGGGGAAGCAAAAGAAGCTAATCAGCAAAAATAAAAAATAGAATCACTAACAAAGCAATACACAGAGAAAGCCAGTTTTGATTGCTGTTTGATTCTGTTTGGTAAATTCTTAAGGGCTGACCAAATTCCTTCCCTGAACTCTGAAATCACCTATACAACCTTGTAAGAAAATTTCCTTTAGGTCTTCATCTAGCTCAGCTGGGTTCTTAGAATGTGAAACCAAAGAAACCTAAAAAATGCAGCATCCAAAAAAGAATGCAATGGCCACCATGGATCAGCATTTTTGATGTCACCTCCTGTACATGGCAGATGTTGTTAACAACAAGAATGTGCGGAGAACAGAGGTTCCCTCCACGTGACAGTGGAAGGAGGCTTTTATATGAGACTTTACAGGTTGCCTAAGAGTTTGACCAGCAGAAAAAGCATTCCAGGCTGAGGAAACCACGTTTTAGATTCTTGTGTTCCTGCAAGACTAACACTGAACTGGTTGATATCGGGAAGATTTTTATCATTCTTGAGCTGAAAACCAATAAGCCTGGAAACAAAACCAGTGCCCAACTGCCATGGTAAATTGAGCCAGGTATCGAGAGCTGTCCTGCATCTTCCTGTTTTCAAAAGGAAGCCTCCAGGTCTGCCAACAGACACTGCAACTATTGATCCCCAAGCAAATTGACTCCCCTGCCTGCGTATTGCAATGCAGATACCGACATTGAGAGATGTTACCTTCTAATCACAAGAGCAGCATTGGAGCTGAAGAGAGATCTGTTTTGTTCCTCGACACTCCACCAATTAAGCTGAAGAAGAGACGAGAATCTCATTACAGCAGGTTGAGTGGATGGAATGCTGTGGTTAGCAGGCACCCCTGAGGGAGGCGTGGAACTGGGAGACAGGTATCATGGACAGACAATCCCTTCTGTCTCATCACAGGATGGGCTAATACGGGGTGTTTCTTTAGTGCCCACATACAGGTGGCACCAGTGGTAAAGAGGGCTTCCCTTAGCTCGGCTGGTAAAAAATCCGTCTGCAATGCAGGAGACCCCAGTTCAATCCCTGGGTTGGGAAGATCCCCGGAAGGGGAGAGTATGGCAACCCACTCCAGTATTCTTGTCTGGAGAATCACCATGGATAGAGGAGCCTAGCGGGCTATAGTCCATGGGGTCACAAAGAGTCAGACACGACTAAACGACTGACCACAGCACACGGTGGTAAAGAACCCACCTGCCAATGCAGGAGACCTAAGAGACACGGTTCGATCCCTGGGTCGGGAAGATCCCCTGGAGGAGGACCTGGGAACCCACTCCAGTATTCTTGCCTGCAGAATCCCATGGACAGAGGAGCCTGGTGGGCTACAGTCCAGGGGGTCACAAAGAGTCAGACAGGACTGAAGAGACTTAGCAACATACTGTGATCCAGCTGACTCTTAATCCAAGTGTCCCTCCTATAAACAGAGCATTCTTTTCTCATCCCAGCCCAGAATCTCAAGCACCCATTGTGCCTTGCTGTCAAGTTCTTTTGCTTTCTCATTTCCTCTGTTTCTATTTTTCTTTCTCTGTTTTTCTGTTCTGTTTTTCTCCTACTCCATCTTAGCTGGGGGTCTATTGGGAAAGCAGCTTCCTGCCAAAAAAGGAGGGAAAAGGAAACAATGAAAGCATTCTCCATCTGCTGGTGACATCAGGGGAAGGAAAGATGAAAATATAAGCATGCGATTTCATTCCATTCCAGTGTCGGGCTTACTGAGACAGACAGTCCTCTTGGCCTCAGGTCAGGACATCTTATGTCCTCGCCAGGCTGAGCCAGGTACAATGAGGAGATTAAGAGCCCAGAGCAGAGAGGCTCGGGAAGTCCTGGCAGCTCTCATTAGTGTCAGACTGAAGGAAAACAACCCAGTCCCCTCGTGCGCACCACCAGGAATTTCAACAAACTGCATCCTGGAGAGAAGGGAAGAAAAAGTCTTTAGGAAAATGACTGCTCTCTGAAGTCAGGGCACCTCAGTGGGCACCACCACAAAGCTTTCTGCGTGTGGCAAGGTGGTCTCCAGTGAATGACTGGCACCTGCTCTGTGCTGAGTCTAAGGGCCCTTAAGGTGAACAAGACACTCACTGAGCCTTGGGGAAGCTCCAGGGCTGGAAACCGCCTTGCAGACCAGGTTATCCATGGGGACAACTAATGTGGGCAGAGCACACCTGCCCACAACAGAGCGAGGCCAGAAGGTGTGTGGGAGGAAGGCCAGTGAGGAAGGAGAGAAGAGATTCCAGCAGAAGGAACAGCAGAAGAAAGCAGGGATGCAGTTGGAACATGACACAGAAAAGAGCAAGAGAATCAGAGGCGATCACTTGGGCCAGGGCACTTGAAATCAATTGGCCCTAAAGAGAATGGACTGAGCAAATGCCAGGAGATGGTGAAGGACAGGAGAGCTGGCGTGCTGCAGTCCACAGGATCTCAAGAGTTGGACATGACATAGCGACTGAAGAACAGCAAGAGAATGGAACCCATCCTGTGACCTTACATCTCGTCCCCTACGTGTTTAACACACATAACACAAGCAGCCCTGTTCGCAATAGCCAAGACATGGAAGCAATCTAAGTGTCCATCAACAGATGAGTGGATACAGAAGATGTGGTAGATATATACAATGGAGTATTACTCAGCCATAAAAAAGGATAGAATAGTATCATTTGCAGTAACATAAGTGGACTTGGAGATTATCATACCAAGTGAAGCAAGTTCAGATCAGATCAGATCAGCCGCTCAGTCGTGTCCAACTCTTTTCGACCCCGTGAATCGCAGCACGCCAGGCCTCCCTGTCCATCACCAACTCCCGGAGGTCACTCAGACTCATGTCCATGGAGACAGTGATGCCATCCAGCCATCTCATCCTCTGTCATCCCCTTCTCCTCCTGCCCCCAATCCCTCCCAGCATTAGAGTCTTCTCCAATGAGTCAACTCTTTGCATGAGGTGGCCAAAGTACTGGAGTTTCAGCTTTAGCATCATTCCTCCCAAAGAAATCCCAGGGCTGATCTCCTTCAGAATGGACTGGTTGGATCTCCTTGCAGTCCAAGGGACTCTAAAGAGTCTTCTCCAACACCACACTTCAAAAGCATCGATTCTTAGGCGCTAAGCCTTCTTCACAGTCCAACTCTCACATCCATACATGACCACAGGAAAAACAATAGCCTTGACTAGATGAACCCTTGTTGGCAAAGTAATGTCTTTGCTTTTGAATATGCTATCCAGGTTGGTCATAACTTTCCTTCCAAGGAGTAAGCGTCTTTTAATTTCATGGCTGTAGTCACCATCTGTAGTGATTCTGGAGCCCAGAAAAATAAAGTCTGACACTGTTTCCAGTTTCTCCATCTATTTCCCATGAAGTGATGGGACCAGATGCCATGATCTTTGTTTTCTGAATGTTGAGCTTTAAGCCAACTTTTTCACTCTCCACTTTCACTTTCATCAAGAGGCTTTTTAGTTCCTCTTCACTTTCTGCCATAAGGGTGGTGTCATCTGCATATCTGAGGTTATTGATATTTCTCCCGGCCATCTTGATTCTAGCTTGTGTTTCTTCCAGTCCAGCATTTCTCATGATGTACTCTGCATATAAGTTAAATAAACATGGTGACAATATACAGTCTTGATGTACTCCTTTTCCTATTTGGAACCAGTCTGTTGTTCCATGTCCAGTTCTAACTGTTGCTTCCTGACCTGCATACAGATTTCTCAAGAGGCAGATCAGGTGGTCTGGTATTCCCATCTCTTTCAGAATTTTCCACAGTTTATTGTGATCCACACAGTCAAAGGCTTTGGCATAGTCAATAAAGCAGAAATAGCAAGTTAGAGAAATACAAATATCATATGATATCACTTCTATGTGGAATCTAAGAAAGTGATACAGATTAACTTATTTGCAGGACATAGAGTCATAAACATGGAAGCAAATGTGTGGTTGCCGAAGGGGAAAGGAGGGAAGGATAACTGAGAGTTTGGGATTAGCATATGCACTCAACTGTATATAAAATAGATGGGCAAAAGGGATCTACTGTAGAGCACAGTGACGTATACTCAGTGTTTTGTAATAACCTGAAATGGGAAAGAATATGAGAAAGAACAGATAAATATGCATATGTGTGGCTGAATTACTTTGCCAGGCAGCTGAAACTAGCACCGTTATGTAGATCAGCGATATACGTGCACGCGCGCCAAGTCACTTCAGTCATGTCCGACTCTGTGAGACGCCACAGACTGCTCTGTCCATGGCATTCTCCAAACAAGAACACTGGAGCGGGTTGCCATGCCGTCCTCTAGGGGATCTTCCTGACCCAAGGGCCAAACCCACGTCTCTTATGTCTCCTGCACTGGCAGGCAGCTTCTTTTCCACTAGCGCCACCCAGGAAGCCCAGATCAGCAATATGCTTCAGCAGAAAAAAGAAACCTATCAATACGTAACATGAAATGTACCATTTTAACCATTTCTTTTTATTTTTAATGTAAGGTTTAACTGTTTAATAATCATATTTTTAAATCGCGCTATCAGCTTATTTGAACCGTGAACTTCCTGATGTTCAAGCTGGTTTTAGAAAAGGCAGAGGAACAAGAGATCAAATTGCCAACATCCGCTGGATCATGGAAAAAGCAAGAGAGTTCCAGAAAAACATCTATTTCTGCTTTATTGACTATGCCAAAGCCTTTGACTGTGTGGATCACAATAAACTATGGAAAATTCTGAAAGAGATGGGAATACCAGACCACCTGATCTGCCTCTTAAGAAATCTGTATGCAGGTCAGGAAGCAACAGTTAGAACTGGTCATGAAACAACAGACTGGTTCCAAATAGGAAAAGGAGTACGTCAAGGCTGTATATTGTCACCATGTTTATTTAACTTATATGCAGAGTACATCATGAGAAATGCTGGACTGGAAGAAACACAAGTTGGAATCAAGATGGCCGGGAGAAATATCAATAACCTCAGATATGCAGATGACACCACTCTTATGGCAGAAAGTGAAGAGGGGCTAAAAAGCCTCTTGATGAAAGTGAAAGTGGAGAGTGAAAAGGTTGGCTTAAAGCTCAACATCCAGAAAACGAAGATCATGGCATCTGGTCCCATCACTGCATGGGAAATAGATGGGGAAACAGTGGAAACAGTGTCAGACTTTGTTTTTCTGGGCTCCAAAATCACTGCAGATGGTGACTGCAGCCATGAAATTAAAAGACACTTAATCCTTGGAAGGAAGGTTATGACCAACCTAGATAGCATATTCAAAAGCAGAGACATTACTTTACCAACAAAGGTTCGCCTAGTCAAGGCTATGGTCTTTCCTGTGGTCATGTATGGATGTGAGAGCTGGACTGTGAAGAAGGCTGAGCGCCGAAGAATTGATGCTTTTGAACTGTGGTGTTGGAGAAGACTCTTGAGAATCCCTTGGACTGCAAGAAGATCCAACCAGTCCATTCTGAAGGAGATCAATCCTGGAATTTCTTTGGAAGGAATGATGCTAAAGCTGAAACTCCAGTATTTTGGCCACCTCATGCGAAGAGTTGACTCATTGGAGAAGACTCTGATGCTGGGAGGGATTGGGGGCAGGAGGAAAAGGGGACAACAGAGGATGAGATGGCTGGATGGCATCACTGACTTGATGGATGTGAGTCTGAGTGACCTCCGGGAGCTGGTGATGGACAGGGAGGCCTGGCGTGCTGCGGTTCATGGGGTCGCAAAGAGTTGGACACGACTGAGCGACTGATCTGATCTGATCAGCTTATTTTATTTTGGACCACATGGTACGTGGGATATTTCCCAGCCGTGGATGGAACGCCTCCTGCAGGGGAAGCACTGGACACGCAGAGCCTTAACCACTGGACCCCCAGAGACGTCCCACCTTAACCAGTTCTAAACACACACTTCAGTGTTGTTGTACAATCACCACCAACAACTACCCCCCAAACCCTTTTCCTCCTCCCCAACTAAAACTACATGCACTAAACCCTAACTCCCCTCCGGCCCCACCCCACCAGGCCATGGCCACTACCCTACCTTCTGCCTCCATGAAACTGACTTCTCTAAGGACTTCTTATGAGTGGAATTGGGCCACATTTGTGTTTCTGTGAGTGGCTTCTTTCACTTAACATAATGTCCTCAAGGTCCATCCACGTTGTCACATTGACAGAATGTCCTTCCTATTTTAAGGGTGAATAGCGATCGTGAGCATGTTTATACCATGAGCGTGGAACTTGTGCAATTAAAATAAGTTGAACTAAATAAAATAGGCATGGAAAATGCAAAACAAATTAAATTGAAAAAGAATGTCTTGCTCACCATGGCAGAAAACCCAGCCCAAACTGACTGATGCGGAGAAAAGGGCTTGGTCAGCTTAAGGACTGAGGACTCCAGGGCAGGGCTGGCCTCGGGCACGGGTAGGTACAAAGTCTCACTGTTATCCCAGTTATCCCAAACTGGCCTGGCAGGGGCCCAGAACAGGGCAGGATACTAGGAATAGAGCGTGGAGGTTAAGGCAAGCATAGTCAGAGGGCCACAGTCTTACTTGTTACCTCTCCAGACATCACTAATTGATCCCTGCACTCTCTAGCCTGAGATCAGCTGGGACTTTGGATCTGTCTTCACATAGAGTTCCAGAAAAGCACCACTCATGGACTGGAATTGGCTCATGACATAAATCCACCTGCCATTCCTCTCCTAGAGCTCAGTGATGAAAATCACAGCCAACACTTCCTCCAGGCTCACTATGTGTTCCGGGGAAGTTACCTACAGTAACTCATTTAATCCTCAGAAAAGGCCCCGAGAAGTAGGGACTCTGTCACTAACCCCATTTTACAAATGAGGCAATGAAGCACGTAGAGATTGAGTGACCTCTCCATGATTACCGCAGCCACTTGATTGTTGAACCCAGATCTGAACCCAGGCTGGCTGACCACCCCGTGGGGTGTCACCTGGGGAGCCAGCCAACCCCCACCCCCAATCCACTGCTGAATCCTCACACCTTCTTGCAACCACCACAGAGACAAAGAATGCAACGACAGGATTCTAGAGGAAACCACACGATTTTCCAAAGTGCCTTTGCTTTTTTATCCCAACTCAAACAGAGGAGCTCACTCAAAGAGAGGAGCTCACTCAAATGAATTAAATTATAATTGGACAATATGGGGTTTTGACTTGTAATTGTTGTAATTAATTTACCATCAATATAATGCAAGGAGTTAAAAATAATGGATTGAAAATGGTTGAAAACCCATTGAAAATGTAATACGTACAAGTGAAATACTCGTCTTACACAGAAACTACTTAACCGAATATGACACACTCTAATAAATCTCTCTCTTATTCATTACGGGCTGCATATGTTACAGTTCACAGTCAGGCTTATCAGTGGAGGATAAGGAGCTCATGCAATTGCTCTTTAAATCCTTCGCAAGACCCCCTTTAGGCCTCAGAATAAATTTCGCAACAGCCTTCTTTGAATGCCTTTCCTTCTTGTGCTTGGATGTGTAATCTCATGGGACTGCTCAGTTCAGGGCCTCACGCAAGGGAATCACAACAACAGAAGCTCCAGAGACAAGGGCTGGGGGAGCAGATGAGGAAGTCAGTGCAGGGAAGGACACTGTTCTGGCATGGGGCAGAGCTGGGCTCAAATCTCTCAGCATGGCCACCATAGCTGGGAGCATTTAGCCTCTCTAAACCTTGAAAGTGAAAGTCGCTCAGTCGTGTCCAGCTCTTTGCAACCCCATACAGTCCATGGAATTCTCGAGGCCAGAATACTGGAGTGGGTAGCCTTTCCCTTCTCCAGGAGATCTTCCCAGCCCAGGGATCGAACCCAGGCCTCTCACATTGCAGGCTGATTCTTTACCAGTTGAGCCACAAGGGAAGCCCAAGCATACTGGAGCGGGTAGCCTATCCCTTCTCCAGCGGATCTTCCCAACCCACGAATCGAACCGGGGTCTCCTGTGGATTCTTTACCAGCTGAGCTATCAGGGAAACCCTCTAAACCTTGATGTCTTGATTTTTAAAAAACTGCACAAGCGGACTTCCTTGGTGGCTCAGCAGTGAAGAATCCACCTGCCAACGCAGGGGACACGGGTTCGATCCCTGGTCCGGGAAGATCCCACACGCGGCAGAACAACTAAGCGTGAGCACCACGACTACGGAGCGCATGTGCTGCAGCTACTGAGGCCCACATGCCCTAGAGCCTATGTTCTGCAACAAGAGAGGCCACTACAATGAGAAGCCTGAGCATCGCAACTAGAGGAAGCCAGCGTGCACACAGCAGCAAAGACCCGGCACAGCCAACCAAAGAAAGAAACAAAATTTGTGTCCCAAAACTGCACAAGCAAATTGTCTTCTCAAAGGGTTACAGTGAGAACTTAGTAAAGTAACTATCAGTGAAGCATGAGCACAGCACTTGGTGCCCAGGAAGCACGATGATTCATTCAGCATTTGTTTCTAGCATTATAACCTACGGAGGTGGATACTAGAACAAAATGCAAAATCTCTGCACAGTTTTGGAACTAACCCCAGCTTCTTCTCCTCCCCAAAGGCCATGGTCCAAATGTCAGCACAGGGACTTGCCTGGTGGTCCAGTGGTTAAGACTTCCCGCTCCCACTGCAGGGGGTGGGGGTTCAATCTCACAAGCATGGAGCTCAGATCAGATCAGATCAGATCAGTCGCTCAGTCGTGTCCGACTCTTTGCGACCCCATGAACCGCAGCACGCCAGGCCTCCCTGTCCATCACCAGCTCCCGGAGGTCACTCAGACTCGCATCCATCGAGTCAGTGATGCCATCCAGCCATCTCATCCTCTGTCGTCCCCTTCTCCTCCTGCCCTCAATCCCTCCCAGCATCAGAGTCTTCTCCAATGAGTCAACTCTTTCGCATGAGGTGGCCAAAATACTGGAGTTTCAGCTTTAGCATCATTCCTTCTAGAGAAATTCCAGGATTGATCTCCTTCAGAATGGACTGGTTGGATCTCCTTGGAGCTCGCCCCCGCCAAAAAAAAAAAAAAAAACAAAGGCCAGCATATAAATGAGGGTAGTCATGTGGGCCTCCTGGGATTTGTGTTGGGATGACAGTGATCATCCAGTATTCACTGGTAGCCTTCGAGGTGCCAGGAACTCTGCTGGGAACACAAAGCAGTGAACAGGATGAGATTCTTGCCCTCAGAGAGCTTGTAATCTAGCATGGAATGGATAACTAAGTGTGTACGGGACTCAGTGAGGTGTCCCCTCTGGGAAACCCTGAGGTGCTTTAGTCACTCCGAAGGCCCTGCCTTGTGCATGCATGCTGAGTCCATTCAGTCATGTCCAACTCTGTGCGACCCCGTTGACTGTAGCCCACCAGGCTCCTCTGTCCATGGGGATTCTCCAGGCAAGAATACTGGAGTGGGTTGCCATGCCCTCCTCTAGGGGGTCTTCCCAACCCAGGCATCGAGCCCACATCTTTCACATCCCCTGCATTGGCAGGTGGGTTCTTTATCACTTTCCACCTGGAGAGCCCAGCCCTGCCTTATTCCTCCTCAGTGACACCCTGTGCCTGACATTCCAGTCCCCAGGGACCAGGTAAGAAAACTGGAGGGCAGAAAGCGCAAACACAGAGCTTTAGAGAAAACTTGGAGCAGGTTGGTTGAGGAAGGAGAGAGCTTCCTGGAACACCAGAGGGTCGGATGGCCTGGCTCTTGAGTCAACTAAAATCAACAGATGTTGACTTTGGGAACTTTGGGAAAAAGAAAAGTCAGAGCTGGAAGGAGAAGCCATTCCTGACTTCCAGGCCCTGGAAACACAAGATTGGTGGCAGCCAAACTAGACACAGGCCCCACCTGCCGGTGCACTGGACACAGCTCGGATGTGGGCACGTGTGTTCAGCCTTCCACGCCTCCTGCACTGGCACGTGGAGCCACCTGCTAGGTCCCCAGATGGCAGCCACAGCGAGAGATGCTCTCTGCGGCCAGTGACCTCAGATAGATTCACCTTCCCCAGACCAGAAGTGCTGTAGGGAAAGCCTTGTTTTTGCTCAGTCCTTAAAAAGGGAAGGAGGGGAGGAGGGAAGGAAGGAACGAAGGAGGGAGGGAGGGAGGACAAATTCACGTGAGGATCATGTGTCCAGGGATCTGTGAAGATAAGGCTGTTGGAGAGTGACCGTCACTGCTTTTTATTTCACTGACAGTTTTACCACTAGTCAGGGAGATCCTGCTTTACTCTGAATAAATCCGCATTAAGATGAGAGAGATGTCTAGACGCCTTTAATCCAGAAAATCCCTCCTTTTGAAAGGAAATCATTTTCTCCTTGGTAGGGATATCAAAATGCACGTGTAAGGTGATACAAAAAGCAAGGATCTGGGCATCAGACAGATCTATGTTCAAAACCCAAGTCTGGTCCTTAATAAATACCTCTGTTCTGGGAAATTCAGCATGTCTCTGAGTCAGATTTTCTTATTACAAATGGTGGCAGTCACATGGAATTTTCAACCCACATCAGCCAGCAGACCTGGGTTCAGCTCAGGACACAATGTGGCTGGGGGGACAAGGACCAGCTTTGGAGTTGGAAAATTGGGGTTCAGGTCTAATCCTGCCACCAGATGGTTAAGTAGCCTCAGGAGAGTCCCTGGATCTCTTCAAGCTTTAATTATTAATAATTTATTAATAGATGATAACAATAATACTTAATAGAGGGTGGAGCCCTCATGACAGGATTAGTGCCCTTATAAGGAGGGACTAGGGACTTTCCTGATGGTCCAGTAGCCCAGATTCTGCAGGGGGCAGAGCTTCCATCCTTGGTCAGGGAACTAGATCCCACAAGTTGTAACTAAGAGTTCACGTGCCACAGCTAAATATCCTGCACGGCACAACTGAAAGATCTCACTGTTGTTGTTGTCTAATCACTAGGTCATGTCCAACTCTTTGTGACACCATGAACTATATATAGCTCACCAGGTTCTTCTGTCCATGGATTTCTTCAGGCAAGAATACTGGAGTGGGTTGCTATTTTCTCCCCCTGGGGAATCTTCCTGACCCACGGGTTGAACTCGCATCTCCTGCATTGTAGGCAGATTCTTTACCACTGAGCCTCTTGGAAAGCCAAAAGATCCCACATGTTGCAACTAAAGATCCCGGCACAGCCAAATAAATAATAAAATAAATAAGTATTTAAAAAGGAAGGAAAAAAACACGCAGGAGCACAGGAGTTGTTTGCCCTCACGCTCTCTCTCTCCTCTGTGAGAAACACAAGGAAGCCCTGCATGCCAGGAAGCAGGCTCTCACCATGAACAGCATCTACCAGCACCTTGACCTTGGACTTGTACCCTCCAGAACTGTGAGAAATAAAAGTCTGTTTTCTAAGCCTCCCATTCTGTGGCATTTCGTTTTTGCAGCCCAAGCTAAGACACTTCCTTTGTTGGCAGAGTGAATGAATTGTTGAAAAGGTAAGTAAGGTGCCTAAATTAGAGCTGGCATATCATTGCTTGTTGTTCAGGCGCTCAGTCGTGTCCAACTCTTTGTGACCCCATGGACTGCAGCACACCAGGATTCCCTGTCCTCTACTATCTCCCGGAGCTTACTCAAACTCAAGACCATTGAGACAGTGATGCCATCCAACCATCTCATCCTCCGTCATATCCTTCTCCTCCTGCTTTTAATCTTTCCCAGAATCAGGGTCTTTTCCAATGAGTTGGCTCTTTGCATATTGGAACTTCAGCTTTAGCACCAGTCCTTCGAATAAGTATTCAGGGTTGATTTCCTTTAGGGTTGACTGGTTTGATCTTGCTTCCAAGGGACTCTCAAGAGTCTTCTCCAGGACTACAGTTCAAAAGCATCAAGTCTTCTCCAGCACCATACCTCGAAAGCATATTATAGGTGCTCAACATATAATAACAATGATATCATGGTCACAATCATTTCCATCCTTGTTTTTATCAGGTAACCCCTGCCCTCAAGGAGCTCACAGTCTGGTGCTATGCTATGCTAAGTCACTTCAGTTGTGTCCGACTCTGTGTGACCCCATAGATGGCAGCCCACCAGGCTCCACCGTCCCTGGGATTCTCCAGGCAAGAACACTGGAGTGGGTTGCCATTTCCTTCTCCAATGCATGAAAGTGAAAAGAGAAAGTGAAGTCGCTCAGTCATGTCTGACTCTTAGCGACCCCATGGACTGCAGCCTACCAGGATCCTCCGTCCATGAGATTTTCCAGGCAAGAGTACTGGAGTGGGGTGCCATTGCCATCTCCGTACAGTCTGGTAGGGGAAACAGATATGGAAAACAATGCCTGGGGGCATAATGACAGAAGCATGCCCCAGCACTTCAGCAGCCCTGGGGGTTTCAGAAATAAGAGTAGGGACTTCTGGGCAGGTGGGTGAAGCTGCCAAATGCATCCTGCCCCTTGGCTTCACAACTTGCTGGGTACCACTCCCGGCAGACACAGCCGGCACAGAGAAGCCGGCCACCTCCCAAGTTGCGGTACACGATGGCACCCTTCTGGGTGCACAAGCTGTCTCTGTTCTGACGCCAGAAACATAGCTGTGGCGATGTCATATGGAGATGGGTTTCGTCCCCCCTCCCTCTCCACTATGCCTGGCAAAAAGTTAACTGTGCTTTATTTCACTTCAGGTCCATATGGCGCCTCAATTTCCGATCAGAGGTATTACAAATTACAGTCTGTCTCTACAGAACATTAAAGTAGGCTCATTTCTTTCTCTGTGTCAACACATTTGTTTCAGTTGTGTGAGAGAAGAGGCTAGATGGCGTTCTTGTCCTTCAAAGATCATTTCTTTTCTCTGCTCCCTGGTGACAGGACTCCCCCCCTCTCACCGGGGTTAAGATGTTCACCTCCCCTCCCTACTCCATGCCCCTCCCACAATTTAATCTGCCATGCGGCCGATAGGTTGTTTTGCAATTAAAGTTTGCCATCTAACCAGTGGAAGAGAGATTAATTAAGGAAGAAAGGATTTTCTTTCTTTCTTGTGGGTTCAAATACTTCTTTAATAAGAGGGATCGATGGAAATAAAAATAAAGGAATGGAAACTGGGTCCCTTGCACCTCCCCCCTTGCCACTGGCCAGGTCTCTGCAATAGGGCCCCAAGGCATGTGGGTCTTGGTCAGCCTTTCCTCTGTAGCCCCCATCAGATACCCTCAGAGAAATCAACTAGGTACCCCACGAGGGGGTGAGATGGACAGAAGGAAACTTACACAGGATTTTTATAAATTTCATCAATACTAGCACCAAACAGAAGCAGGACAGCTTTATTGATTTAAACATTAAAATTACAAGTGCTTTCTTTGCATTTTCCCAGAGGTGATAATGTTTCTTATTTTTAATCTAGATTGAAATCTCGGAGAGTTTCCACAAGCCTCTAGTGGTGATTACCAGAGATTAGTAATAACATGTCTAATTAGTGTAGGAAGACATAAAAATCAATGGCAGTGTGAAATGTTACACTGACTGGCGGCGCTTAGAGGAGAGCCGGCGTGTGTCTCCAGAGATGGGACAGAGCCTGGAGGCCCCTAGCTCAGCTCCAAGCCTGGGCAGTGGGCTTAGACCCATCCCAAAGGACGCAGAGGGCTTTCCAGGTTTTCAGCTTCCCTTTCTTTGAGCTGCTGATGTCCTTGTTGGAGGAAAGGGTAAAAAGAGAGCATGATTCATTGGCAGCTGTGTTGTTCAGTCACTAAGTCGTGTTCGGCTCTTTGTGACCCCATGGACTGCAGCATGCCAGGCTCCTCTGTCCTTCACCATCTCCCGGAGTTTGCTCAAATTCATATCCATTGATTCAGTGATGCTATCAAGCCATCTCGTCCTCTGCTGCCCCCTTCTTCTTTTGCCTTCAATCTTTTCCAGCATCAGGGTCTTTTCCAATGAGTCAGCTCTTGGTATCAGTCGGCCAGCAATTCAGTGAGCACCCTGAGTCCCAATTCTGCCTCTCAGTGCAATTCAACAGTTTTTACCCAACACCCCACACCCAGAGCACAAACGAGCAAAGGAGACACCCAGCCCCTGTTTTCAGGGCCCCTGATCTGCTGAGCAAAGGAGGGTCCTATGGATGGTGCAGCCCCGTGTGCCCCATCTCTGGCTCGGGACTCAGGAGGAAATTCCTAGATTTGTTCAGTTCCATCCAGGCAGGAGGTAAGGGTCCCCTTTCTACTCCCCACGAGACAGTTGAACCTCCGCCCACTGTCCAGGTCATCCTCTACGACCCTCTCCCTCTTCATTTCACAGCTCCCTCCCTCTCTTCCCCAAGGCCCAGGGTTACCCAGGCCAGACCACAACAAACAGCTCTGCAAACTCTCCAGGGAGAATCTCCCTCACACACCCAAGAAGGCATTTTCTCAGCGTCTCTGTTTCAGCTTCACCATATGTCTCAGAGTGGGTGGCGGGGGGAGCCAGAGGGAGGTAGAGACACTGCGGAAAGTCCAGATACAAAGAGATGGATTATAGATGATAGCTCGGAGAAGGCAATGGCACCCCACTCCAATACTCTTGCCTGGAAAATCCCATGGATGGAGGAGCCTGGTGGGCTACAGTCCATGGGGTCGCTAAGAGTCGGACACGACTGAGCAACTTCACTTTCACTTTTCACTTTCCTGCATTGGAGAAGGAAATGGCAACCCACTCCAGTGTTCTTGCCTGGAGGATCCCAGGGATGGGGGAGCCTGGTGGGCTGCCGTCCATGGATCGCACAAAGTCGGACACCACTGAAGTGACTTAGTAGTAGCAGTAGCAGATGATAGCTACAGCTTACCATTCAAGTCATGCTAATAATGTAATACACTGAAATAAGAGGTATGATGAAGTGCCTTAGAAACACGGATGAAAGAGGGATTAATTCTCCCTAAGTGGCAGGATATGGAAAAGAAGTGAGCTTGGAGATGACCTCGAAGGATGCTGTGGGGGAAGTGGTGGTGAGGCTCATGATAAGTCCATGTGCAGGGACAGAAGCACCCAAGTGAAGGGGTTCGGAGAGTGAGGGATCCATGTGGTTGAGGGGCAATAGCCCACCCCTCCCCTCACACCCGACCCACCCCTCCACCAGGACCCCCAAAGGACAATCAGTGGGCAGCATCCAAGCTTTACACACTTGCATCTTGCTACTGCATTTGACCCTGTGGACCACTCCCTCCTTCTGGAAGCATCTTCTTCCTTGACTTCTGAAGCTCCATGGTCTCTTGGATTCCCCTATTTCTTTGTCTCCTTGCCTAGGTCTTTCTTTATCATTCTGTTGATAATCCCTGCGGGCTCCATCCCGAGTGCCTGCTTTTCTCAACCTTCTGTCTTTGGATGATATTCAGACCCATAGCATTGTCTCCATCTTTATCCTGAGATGTATCCAAATCTCCTTCACATCCCAGGCCTCTCTTCTCATTTCCAGACCCACACTTGCAACGCTTTGCCTGACATTTCATCTGCGATGTCCCACAGACACCACCCATTCCACCGGTCCAGAACCAAACTCCTATCTCCCCCACATAAGGCTTCTGCTAAGTCTCCCTGCGGGGGCTTCCCAGGTGGCACAGAGGTAAAGAATCGGCCTGCCAATGCAGGAGGCACAAGAGACGCGGTTCGATCCCTGGGTCAGGAAGATCCTCTAGAGAAGGGAATAGCAACCCAGTCCAGTATTCTTGCTGGAGGATCCCATGAACAGAGGAACCTGGTGGGCTA
Organism: Tragelaphus eurycerus; assembly: GCA_935064755.1. Taxonomy (NCBI): domain Eukaryota; kingdom Metazoa; phylum Chordata; class Mammalia; order Artiodactyla; family Bovidae; genus Tragelaphus; species Tragelaphus eurycerus. The sequence continues at coordinate 36,529 of CAKXYN010000268.1, forward strand.
CAGGGCTCCTCTGATAGCTCAGTTGGTAAAGAATCCACTTGCAATGCAGGAGACCCCGGTTCGATTCCTGGGTCAGAAAGATCCGCTGAGCAGGAATAGGCTACAGTCCATGGGGTTGCAAGAGAGTCAGACCCGACTGAGCACGCGCACGTCTTCCTTCAGGGAAGGATAGCGCCTTCTAGAGGCCGTCCCCGCCAGATCCCGCGAGAGCCCTTTGTCACTCCAGCACCCCGTCAGCCAGCTCCCTCGGTGATGTCCTCCATACACCCTTCTCCTCAGCCCCACAGCCCCTTGGTTCAAGAACTCATTGCTATTTGCCCAAACCTCAGCGAGCGCCTCCACCTGGTCTCACTGTCTCTCCCCTTTGTACCCTCTTGGGTGGTCCCCATGCTGTCGCTGAGTTAGTCCTGAAACGCTAATGCGATGGCATTATTCTTTCTTTCAGTTATAGTCTGACGCTTCCCTTTGCCTTCAAGATAAAGCAAAAACTCCTCAGCTTACACACAAGCTCTAGGTGACCCATATTTTGCAACTGCTTCTCCCCAAACATCATCATTCCAACCAGACAGAATCACTCCTCTTGCCACTAATGTGTTAGGATGCTTCATTAACTCATCATCTTTTTAAACTGAGACTCTACCATGTTCCAGGCTCTGGGAACACAGTCAACTTTGCAGAAAGGTCCTGGCCTCTTGGAGCTCACAGACCAGCATGGAGATGCAAATGAATGAAAGGGGGAAATTATACAATGAGGTTCACTGTAACAGAGGTGCTGGGAAGCCAGTTGTGGAAAATCACTGGGAATTCAAATTCAGACTTGGAGTTTTCAAACTTCTTATTCCCCCCGAGACAAAGGTCTTTCCTCCCCCCACACACCAGCCAGCTGCTTTTGTCTTCCAGGACTCAACTCAAGTGCTATCTCCCATGCTGACTGGTCGGCAGCTTCTTCCTCTTGTACACCATGGCTCCCTATCACAGTTCAGTTCAGTTCAGTTCAGTTGCCCTGTGGTGTCTGACTCTCCATGGACTGCAGCACGCCAGGCCTCCCTGTCCATCACCAACTCCCGGAGCTTACTCAACCTCATGGCCATTGAGTCAGTAAGGCCATCCAACCATCTCATCCTCGGTCATCCCCTTTTCTTCCCGCCTTTAGTCTTTCCCAGCATCAGGGTCTTTTCGAGTGAGTCAGTTCTTCCCATCAGGTGGCCAAAGTATTGGAGTTTCAATTTCAGCATGTTTCAGCATCAGTCCTTCCAATGAATATTCAGGACTGATTTCCTTTAGGACTGACTCCTTGCAGTCCAAGGGACTCTCAAGAGTCTTCTCCAACACCACAATTCAAAAGCAGCAATCCTTCAGCACTCCGCTTTTTTATAGTCCAACTCTCACAACCATACATGACTACCGGAAAAACCATAGCTTTGACTAGATGGACCTTTGTTGGGAAAGTAATGTCTCTGCTTTTTTAATGCCCTTATCACATTTTTTAATGTCCCTATCACAGAGCCATCTTAACTCCTAATTTGCTCCATGGCCTGTGTCTGGATTTGCAAATAAGAACTGTGTATTTCTCATTTCTGAGTCCCTAGAATCTAGCACAGAACCCAATACAAAGCATGTACCTGATAAATATTTTTGGGGGGAAAAGTGAATAAATGAAGTGTCATATGGTCCAATTTTTTCTCTTGTCTAATGACAGACTTCATTTTCTTCAGCTCCAAAATCACTGCAGATGGTGACGGCAGCCATGAAATTAAAAGACACTTGCTCCTTGGAAGAAAAGCTATGACAAACCTAGACAGCATTTTAAAAAGCAGAAACATCACTTTGCTGACAAACTTCTACAGAGTCAAAGCTATGGTTCTTCCAGTGGTCACGTACAGATGTGAGAGTTGGACCATAAAGAAAGTTGAGCACCAGAAAATTGATGCTTTCAAATTATGGTGCTGGAGAAGACTCTCAAGAATCTTGACACTTTTGTGAGTCTCTTAGACTGCAAGCAGATCAAACCAGTCAATCCTAAAGAAAATCAACTCTGAATATTCAATGGAAGGACTGATGCTGAAGCTCCAATACTTTGGCCATCCGATGTGAAGAGCCAGCTCATTGGAAAAGACCCGGATGCTGGGAAAGATTGAGGGCAGGAGGAGAAGGGGGACATCAGAGGACGAGAAGGTTGGATGGCATCACTGACTCAATGGACGTGAGTTTGCGCAAACTCCGGGAGATGGTGAAGGACAGGAAAGCCTGGCGTGCTGCATTTCATGGAGTCACAAAGAGTCAAACACGACTGAACAACGGAACAACAGCAAAATGAGAGCCGGGCCAGAAAATGAAATTGCTACCTCTCCCAGAAAAGTAGGTGCAGACACCTAGGAATTATTCAGGAAGTAATCCCCAACAGTCTCCCCTCAGAGTGGGGCAGAGGAACAGGGACCACTGTCTTGAATGCTCTGAAGGTGAGGGTCCATGGAGGAAGGGCAGGGGGTCCATCCATGAAATGTAAGATGCTGACACCAAACCCAAGTCAGAGTCTCCAGGGTGAGATGCGTTCTGGAAAGAAGCTTTGGATATGAATTGCAAAGGGCGAAGCCCTAAGAACAGCGGTCTTAGGGAACCAAGCCTGGAGCACCTTCAGCCAAGCTGAGAATGAGGGAGTGGCTCATTTTCTTTCAGATATTCCCAGGGGTCTCTCCCAGCCTGGGAGATTATGCAGGATAGAGTTCCAACAGCGACACCATGTGGCCTTGAGAAGCAATAGCAGGCTCTGACCATCCTGAACGTGGACGTGCAATGAAAGTTCCTCAGTTCAGTTCAGTTCAGTTCAGTTCAGTTCAGTTGCTCAGTCGTGTCCGACTCTTTGCGATCCCGTGAATCGCAGCACGCCAGGCCTCCCTGTCCATCACCAACTCCCGGAGTTCACTCAGACTCATGTCCATGGAGACGGTGATGCCATCAAGCCATCTCATCCTCTGTTGTCCCCTTTTCCTCCTGCCCCCAATCCCTCCCAGCATCAGAGTCTTTTCCAATGAGTCAACTCTTCACATGAGGTGGCCAAAATACTAGAGTTTCAGCTTTAGCATCATTCCTTCCAAAGAAATCCCAGGGCTGATCTCCTTCAGAATGGACTGGTTGGACCTCCTTGCAGTCCAAGGGACTCTCAAGAGTCTTCTCCAACTCCACAGTTCAAAAGCATCAATTCTTTGGCACTCAGCCTTCTTCACAGTCCAACTCTCACATCCATACATGAAAGTCCCTCAGTTGTGTCCAACTCTGAGAAACTATGGTCTATACAGTCCATGGAATTCTCCAAACCAGAATACTGGAGTGAGTAGCCTTTCCCTTCTCCAGAGGATCTTCCTGACCCAAGGATCAAACCCAGGTCTCCTGCATTTCAAGCGGATTCTTTACCAGCTGAGCTACCAGGAAAGCCCCTTCTGAATGTGGATGTGGTGTTAAATCAACTCCATTTTGGATTGCGATGCTCAGGAAAAAAATCAAGATTGGAACAAGCTTCTGAGAGAGACGTTCACTTCCTGGAAATAAGGCATGTTGGCTTTTAATCAATCGCATGGGGAGATAGGACGTAAGTCTTTACTTGCACTTGGAGTTTAGCAAACTATTCATGCTGGTTAGAGAAGGGTAGGGGTGTGGAGCCAGGGCAGATTGAAAACAACAGTGAATGTCACTATAGGAAGTTTAACATAAATTTTAATGTATTTTTTAACTTTGAATTTGAAATAAATTCAGACATATTTATTAAAGCTGCACCAAATAGTACAAATAATTACCATATATCCTCATCAATTCACCCGTATTATTATTATGCAACTGCAGGACAATGATCTAAATTAGGGAATCAAAACTGACATATGCTATGAATTAGTCTACAAACCTTACTCGAATTTCTCAAAATGTTTAAGTACTGTTATCTTTATGATCCAGGATGCCATACTGTATTTAGTTGCCATGTCTCCCCCAGTCTCAGATCATTCTATCAGTCCCCTCTTGTCTACATTCAGAATCTTTTGGCAAGAGAGTCACAGAGTTCCTTGAATGAATGAAGATGCCCTGGTTGGTACATCAAATTAGGACATACCCGAAGCCTTTGACTGTGTGGATCACAATAAACTGGAAAATTCTGAAAGAGATGGGAATACCAGACCACCTGATCTGCCTCTTAAGAAATTTGTATGCAGATCAGGAAGCAACAGTTAAAACAGGACATGGAACAACAGACTCCTTTTCCAAATAGGAAAAGGAGTACATCAAGGCTGTATATTGTCACCCTGTTTATTTAACTTATATGCAGAGTACATCATGAGAAACGCTGGACTGGAAGAAACACAAGTTGGAATCAAGATTGCTGGGAGAAATATCAATAACCTCAGATATGCAGATGACACCACCTTTATGGCAGAAAGTGAAGAGGAACTCAAAAGCCTGTTGATGAAAGTGAAAGTGGAGAGTGAAAAAGTTGGCTTAAAGCTCAACATTCAGAAAATGAAGATCATGGCATCCGGTCCCATCACTTCATGGGAAATAGATGGGGAAACAGTGGAAACAGTGTCAGACTTTATTTTTCTGGGCTCCAAAATCACTACAGATGGTGACTGCAGCCATGAAATTAAAAGACGCTTACTCCTTGGGAGGAAAGTTATGACCAACCTAGATAGCATATTCAAAAGCAAAGACATTACTTTGCCAACAAAGGTTCGTCTAGTCAAGGCTATGGTTTTTCCAGTGGTCATGTATGGATGTGAGAGCTGGACTGTGAAGAAGGCTGAGCGCCAAAGAATTGATGCTTTTGAACTGTGGTGTTAGAGAAGACTCTTGAGAGTCCCTTGGACTGCAAGGAGATCCAACCAGTCCATTCTGAAGGAGATCAGCCCTGGCTGTTCTTTGGAAGGAATGATGCTAAAGTTGAAACTCCAGTACTTTGGCCACCTCATGCGAAGAGTTGACTCATTGGAGAAGACTCTGATGCTGGGAGGGATTGGGGGCAGGAGGAGAAGGGGACGACAGAGGATGAGATGGCTGGATGGCACCACTGACTCGATGGATGTGAGTCTCAGTGAACTCCGGGAGTTGGTGATGGACAGGGAGGCCTGGCATGCTGCAATTCATGGGGTCGCAAAGAGTCGGACATGACTGAGCGACTGATCTGATCTGATCTGATGTCATTGTATGTCTCAACCCAGGGAGCTTAACTTTGGTCGCTTGACAAAATGAAAACTTCCCGCTTCCCCACCGTAAAGTTACTGTTCTTTCCTTTGTCACTGATAAGTATCCTGGGAGGCAGTACACTAAGATTATATGAATAGCCGTTTCTCATTATAACTTTTGCCTGTTCATTTTACCATCCTTTGGTGATTATTACTTTGGTGTTTGCCTAGCTCCATCATGCCTTCTACCTTTTTAAAAATACCTATTTATTCATTTGGCCGGAGAAGGCAATGGCACCCGACTCCAGTACTCTTGCCTGGAAAATCCCACGGACAGAGGAGCCTGGTAGGCTGCAGTCCATGGGGTCGCTAAGAGTCGGACATGACTGAGCGACTTCACTTTCTCTTTTCACTTTTATGCACTGGAGAAGGAAATGGCAACCCACTCCAGTGTTCTTGCCTGGAGAATCCCAGGGACGGGGAAGCCTGGTGGGCTGCTGTCTATGGAGTCACACAGAGTTGGACACGACTGAAGTGACTTAACATAGCATAGCATTCATTTGGCTATGCTGGCCCTTAGCTGCGGCATGTGGGATCTTTTAACAGTTGCAGCATGCAAGCTCTTAGTTGTGGCACATGGGATCTAGTTCCCTGACTGGGGATTGAACCCGGGACCCCCACATTGGGAGCACAGGGTCTTAGCCAAGGGAAAGAGAGGGGAATGATACTCACCCCTGTCCCCGAATTTCCTGTCTGCCTCAAGCTCACTGTGGAAGCATGGGTTTGATGACTTTAAATCAGATTGTGACTTTTGATTATCCCGTGGGACTGGGATTCTCCTGTTTTATAGCTTAGAATGACCATGGGAGTGCTTCTTCCCTACCTGGCCCAGGGGTCATTGACTGGCAAGGAAAAGGGCTGGCCCCACAGAACAGGGAGGCAAAGATAAAGTTGCATTAGGATCACAGCCCATGGTTTGTGTGATTTAAACACATCCTTCAAAGGATGCAGGAACTGGGCGCTGTTATGAGTTCAAAAGCAGAACTTGAAACAAACCCTTAATTTCCAGGTGCCTCGGTGTGCTCGTCCAAAAGCAAAACAAAAGGGAAAAGTTAGGATCCTAAGAGCTTTCGGAAGGTAACAAGGAGGCAGGGGAATCCAGTACTGTGTATCCACGCTCTGGGAGAAGGCTTTTCCTATGTCCCCTAATTTAATCTGTGCCGAAAAACAGAGAAATGTGGTTGGATGTCAGACAGAGCTGGTAAAAGAAAACCATCTGTCTCAGTGGACGCCTCCACACCAGAAAACTTCATTTGTGGCCCAGCTGATAGGAAAAAGAGAAACAAAAGACTCAGGATTCATGGATTCAATCAGTTTTCTCTTTCTCCTTCCCTCCTTCTCTCTCTCTCTCTTTTTCTTTCACAAGCACTTTTCATCACCTGGCAGTGTTTCACCTTTTAAGCCCAGAATTGTGCTTTCCCACCTTTGTAAAACATGCAGCATGAGCTTCAGTTTTCCTGGCAGGTGAACTATTCCCAGGGTCCACTGTCCCCTGCAGTGAGCAGTCCCCTCTGGCCCGTGTCACCTGGCAGGTGGGGAGACAGCGCTATTGCCCACCCTCAGAACACATTCCCTGCAAACCCAGCCAGCAAAAGGCTCCTTAGGAGCAGATGTTTCTGTTTAAGGCTGGGAGGAACTGGAGGGACCATTTTTCTCCCCATCAGATTTCAAGAGCAAGAGGCAGCTGTTTGCCAGGAACACAGACTGGGATGCTAACGAGGTTCATGGCTGAGCTGAGCCTGCAAGAAGGGGGCCTGACCGACCTCAGGATGAGGTTATTAACAAACCCTGCAGAAAGCTGGCAAAGGGCCATTTCAGAATAGTCTGGAGGAGAAATGTCTTGTCTCCTAAAATGGAGTTTGATATTTGTTACAGCATGATCAATGGGAATTGTCAGCTTGGTCTAACTTCAGACAAGGATTATCGCTCAACTTAAAGAAAGGGCTGCTGAAATTTCAGATTATCAGTTTTGGCGCAGGGTACATGACACACAGCATAATCACACTCTTGTTGTTTTTGTTTAGTAGCTAAGTTGTGTCTGACTATTTCACAACCCCATGGACTGCAGCCCGCCAGGCTCCTCTGTCCATGGGATTTCCCAGGCAAGAATACTGGAGTAGGTTACCATTTCCTCCTCCAGGGGATCTTCCCAGCCCAAGGATGGAACCTGAATCTCCTGCATTGCAGGCGGATTCTTTATCACTGAGCCACTTGGGAAATCCAGTCACACATGGCACCCCCAGTAATCTGACCTACATCTCCTTGTGAAGTTGGGTGGGCAGACAGGTGTCATTCTAGCTAATGACTACCCCTCAGATTGCTACCTGCTTCATTTTCTTATAACTCTGGGGAAACAGGAACTTTCACACCTCCACCTATGAATGCTCACTCCTTGCATGAAGTGTTTCCCATACTCGTCTTATCTACAGAGCCAGCATCCGCTTTGCAGAAACCTTGGTCTATTCAAATAACCAAATGTGACTTTGCTGAAAGATTCTCATTCTCAGGAGTTTCTGCTCTGATCATTTTGGGAGCAGGAGACAAATGTTTAAGGACAAGGTTCTGATGTGGTTTTGGAGTGGAAAAATGAACATTAAAAAAATTCCTAGACACTGACTTCAATTTTTCTGCAAATTGGAAAACGACTGCAATTATTCTTTAAATAGAAAGTTATAGAAACAAACGTTTTCATTTTACAATGAAAACCCCACAGACTTAGAATAAAATCCATCTGGAGAAAAAAAGGCATTAATTTAAATTCACTGTAAAATAGAATGGCTTAATATTAGAACCTCTCCAGTGCGCACATTTTGATAAGGGAGAGAGAATGTCCCAGAGAAAAATAAGATGGAGTGCACTTATTGAGTGATTAATATGGATCAGGAGCTTTCATACATGTTATCCCATTTTCTCTGCACCACGATTTGAAGAAATTGATGTTACTTTGCAAGTTTTGTTGATGTGAAACTGAGGCTCAGAGAGGTAAAGTAATTTGCCTAAGATAACACAGCTAATAAGGAGTCAAGTTCAGGGGTATTTTTTTTAATTAAATTTTTGTTTATAAATCTGCTTACATGAGTGAAAGCTATATATGAAAATCCCTGAAACTCACTGAGAAGTCACCCACAATATCTGAAGATAACTACCTTCATTTCTATGTACACGCGTGTGCACATACACACACATGCACTCATGTACACACGTAAATGGAATCATAGACTCTATCATACATCTGCTTTTTCACTTTCTAATGTGTTCTAATATATTCTAATCATGATTCTCTGTATTTCACACTATTTTCCATTGTCTCAAATTTCTCCATTGCATTACTGTACCGAATTCTATTTAACCATTCCTCTAATGGACAATTAGGCTGTTTCTAATTTCTTCCTATTATAAACAATGATGTAATGAATATTCTTGCAAATAAATCTTTGCCTGCATCCAGAATTGTTCTTTAAGGTAAATTCCCACAAATAGAATTTCTGACTCAAAAAAAATGAACATTTTAAGGCATATATATGTATATACGGATACACACACACACACACACACACACTTACATATGTATAGCAAAACCACACTCCAGAAAGGTTGCAACGAGGCTAAATCAGTGTGTGCAATCGCCAGTTTCCTCAAAACTCTAACACTGGCATCATCTTTTTCAAAAATGGCCAGTTTTTGAAAACTGCAAAAATGTAAAAAATGACCTCTTGTCCAAACTCTTACTTCCTTAGTAGTAATGAGTTGTTTTCCTATTTCCTGACCATTTGCATTCCTTCTTTTGTGAATTGTCATTTAAGTTTTTTTGCCCATTTGATAACCAGGGCAAATCACCCTTTGCTTTAGTGATTTATAAACATTCTTGACGTAGTAAGATGATCGCACCTATTTCATGTTGCAAATATATGCCCCAACTCATGTCAAGCTCTTTCTCTAGCTCACAGTGGTAATTTGCTAGAGTAAAACTTTAAAGTTTTAGATTTCGACAGACTCACAGACTTAGGGAACAAATATATGTTTACTAAGGGGAAGGATGGGGGAAGGGAAAGTAGGGAGTTTGGGATGGACATGTACACACTGCTATATTTAAATTGAATAACCATCAAGGACCTACTGTGTAACACAGGAAACTCTGCTCAGTGTCATGTGGCAGCCTGGATGGAAGGGGTGTTTGGGGGAGAGTGGGTATAGGTACATGTATGGCTGAGTCCCTTTGCTGTCCACCTGAAACTATCGCAACATTGTTAATCAGCTATAGTCCAATATAAAATAAAAAGTTTTTTTAAATTAGATTTCAAATGCACCAGTCAATCTTGAAAATTCCGTCTTTGACTGTAACTTATTAATCAACATATACATTATTCTAGTATTCTTATAAATTTTTTAAATAACACTTTTAATGCACCCCAAAGTTTAATTTCCAAACTGTTAATAACTCATTCACTGAAACCATTCCCCTCACTTTACTGTATACTAAGCCGTTACATACATTGAGCCTGCTGTGCAGGTCACACTCTGCTCCTTTGATTCACTTGGTTCCAAGCCAGGGCCACCTGCATGAGTCATCGTAGGTTTATAACGGGCTTTCTACTTCTCTCTGACCGCAGAGCCTGTGTTTTTCCACGCAACCCATCTGGGGCTGCAGGGAAGGAATTGTCATCTTGCTAAGGTCGGGAGGAAAGCCCTTCCAGAAACATAGTTCTGTTTCCCACTCGTCACCAGAGCTGGTCTTCCTGAGGAACGTGAAAAGAACAGAAGACGGAACTGCAGATACCGAGTTGAGGCTCATGTTTGTGGAGAGTCAAAAAGATCCATGTCATCTTAAATGGATCTTGAATGAATGAGTGTTAATGGAGGGACGTCCCGGTTAATGGATGTTAATGTGCTGAGAGTTATGCTAGTGAAAGTGAAGGCCTTAGTGACTCAGTCATGTCCGACTCTTTGTGACCCCCGTGGACTGTGGCCCACCAGGCTCCTATTTTCATGGGATTTTCCAGGCAAGAATACTGGAGTGGGTTGCCATTTCCTCCTCCAGGAGATCTTCCCCACTCAGGGATCAAACCTGCATCTCTTACATCTCCTGCATTGGCAGGTGGGTTCTTTATCTCTAGTGTCACCTGGGAAGCCCTAACGGAGGGACATCCATGTTAATGGGTGTTAACATGTGCTGAGTGTCATGCTAGGCTCTGGGGAAATGGAGGTGAATAAGAAGAGATACTTGGCTTTAAGAAGGTCACAGAAATCAGACGCACCAACCTCATCTCATGGCTGAGAATCTCTCAGCAGGGGCCACCAGCCTCCAAGCTCAGGATCCATGCTGCCCTGGCTTCCAAGGAGCCAGGAATTACTCCAGCAGTCTGTCTTTCCTTCCTCCAGTGAGTTTGCTACTAAATCAGTTCCCTACTTTCCACAAAGTGCTAAAGAATTTTAGTTTGTGTTCTAATTGTTAACATAGGTCAAACATAACAAATTAAAAACACAATCACAAACCCAAATTTAATAATTTTTTTTAAATCAATATATCGTGTTCCCTCTTAAACTTCCCGAGGGATAAACAGTGCCCCTTCTCTGATGGCTGAAGCCCTGAATAATGGGGACCTGTCCTAAGGTCAATGGGCTTCCCAGGTGGCGCTAGTGGTAAAGAATCCGCCTGCCAATGCAGGAGACATAAGAGAGGCGGGTTCGATCCCTGGGTTGGGAGGATCCCCTGGAGGAAGAGGGTATGATAACTCACTCCAGTATTCTTGTCATGGAAAATTCCATGGACAGAGGAGTCTGGAAGGCCCACAGTCCATGGGGTCCATAGAGAACTATGTGTTGGATAACTGGACAGATTCCCCAAATGCTGAAATATCTTAGAGTGTTTGAGGTTCCCAGAGTAAGGCCTATAGCACTCAGATAGCAAGCCTTTTGTCTTGCCCCAAAACGTGAGTCTGAACCTGAAACAATTCTTCAATCCTCCAGTGACACCCACTCCTTACCAAATCCTGTTAGAGTCTCTAAAATAGAGTCCAGACCCTAGTCAATCTCCTCAATGAAAGGTCCACATAAAAGCAGTTATATGTTTCTGCTCTGAGTGGGTATTCCCCTGCATTTTTCATATTGGAGACAAGAGTTTGGGGCATGGATCTTTGCTTTATGTAAACCATAAGTGCTAGGGAAGAGCATCACATTTTAGAAAGGTTACACTCTTTTATGTATCAAGTCAAAATGGTGAAAAATGAAGGACTCAAAATTTCATCTTCTCTTTGTTTCCAAGGAGACTCGCAGTTTTGTATCCCCGTACTCTATTATTCTGTAAGTAAGAAAAACATACACTTCCCCCACCCCCATAAGGAAATAAAGCTCATCACTCAGGAATGAGAGCTTGGAATCCTGTTCTCCATTTCACAGACTAACAGAGTCACAGACAAGAAGGGTCCTGGGAGGCCACCTGGATCTATCAACCCATTTTGCCAACGGGAAAGCTGGCCCCTTATAAGGTCAGGTTATGTCAAGGTCATATGTCAGCTGGCAGCTGAGCAAGGGCAGCAGCTTGGGTCTTTGCCATGGTCCTGCCTCCCTTCTTGCAGTTCAGGACTAGATTCCAAACAAAGCCAGGAATTCATAATTGCACAGTGGCAAACCAGCACAATACAACTGTGCACAATACAACAATACTACAGCACAATGGCAAACCATTGTTCACAATACAACTGCCAAAACAGTTCAACAGCGCCAGACACAGAGCTCGTGACCCAAATCATGTCTTCTCGTTAGAGCTCTGATTTTCTTCCTCCCGGTGTAATTATCCATCTTATTCTGAGACTTCGAACCGTGGGTGCTTATAACGGTAAAGACAGGCCACTCCTAGGAGTCTGAGGTTCTAGGCAGAGGAGTTGAGTCAGTAATAATGTACAACGCATGTGTGATCAATCGCTTCAGTCATGTCTGACTCTGCAACCCCATGGACTGCAGTGCACCAGGCTCCTCTGTCCATGGGATTCTCCAGGCAAGAATACTGGAGTGGGGTGCCATTTCCTCCTCTAGCAGATGGTCTCGAGCCAGGGATCAAATCCACGCCTGCTGCAGTTCCTTCACTGCAGGTGGATCCCTTACCAATGAGCCACTGGGGAAGGCCAACAATGTAAAAACAGGCTACTATTTAAAAGCACTGACCTTGTGCCCGGCACACACACACAGACTGTCTCCTGTAAATCCCTGCAAAACACTAGAAGTGGGTGTGATCATTATCCCCACATCTCATCTGACAAACGAGGCACAGAGGCAAATGCTTGTCCAAGGCTATTTAAAAGACTATTTGATCCATGCGCTGAGAGATCCTTAAGCAGGGCCACTGGCCTTGGGCCCTGCCCTCCCACTTGGGCAGAAACCCAGGGGAGTGGGGTGGGACCACTTGCTGATTTGCCCACTTCCCACCGCCTTGTTTCCATGACAACAGAGTTGTTTCACCAAGGTCAGTCATACACTTCACAAACCTAAGGGGTCCCTTGACTTAGGACTTTTTAAAGAGGAAAGAAAGTTTGGCTGAGATGGGATGAACCCACAGGTAGAATGGAAACTGTTAAATGTTAAAGGCTGAAACCACTGAAATCGAGCTAAAGACATGAGCACAAGTCTCCAGATTAATCTTCCCCTCCTTCCTCTCCCCTTTTGAGCTCTCAAGCATCTGGCTCAGGGGAAAGGAAGAGTCAGACAAACCTAGACTCAAATTCAGCCCCAGCCACGAAGATATGCAGCGTGGTAGTCTGAAAATCGGGCTTCCCAGGCGCCACTGGTGGTAAACAACATGCCTCCCAATGCAGAAGACATAAGAGACATGGGTTCGATCCCTGGGTCAGAAAGATCCCCTGGAGGAGGGCAGGACAATCCTCTCCAGTATTCTTGCCTGGAGAATCCGATGGACAGAGAAGCCTGGCGGGTTACAGTCCATGGTGTCGCACAGAGTCGGACACAACTGAAACGACTTAGCATACACACGGCCAGGCCTGACGATCATTTCCAATCCATCTCTCCATCAAATAGCTATGGCGACCCCAGCTAAGTGGGGATGGGAGCATCATCCTGTTATTCCCTGCCTCTTGTTGTCCATTCTGGGCTCCTTCACAAGATGTCCCGTGCTTTTCTTGTTCCAAGCCAGTCCAGGCTGTGAGCCCTTCCCTTGGACTAGGAGTTTATGACGCTTTGCAGAAGCACCTTAGCTCTTTGCTTATTCGCAGGCTCAAAATGCCCACGGAGTACTGACTCTTTACCCAATAAACAGCTGAGGGAAGCGTCTCTGCCCGAGGCAGCAGTGACAGGGCCTCTGCCGACAGCTGTCTTTTCGGGTGGCTTTGCTCTCGGTGTGTAGACTGGGTTTGTTGTGGGTGTGGAGCCCTGCCTGCTGCCTTCCTCTTGCAGCTCCAAGCTCTGCCCATGCATACGTGGAGGGTTCCCCCTGGATGTCCCGACACGATCACGTCTAACATCTCTGCCGCCACTCACCGTCCCATGAGCCCTGGACGTGTAAATACAGAATGACTTCATGCCCCTGCTCTGACTAGTGTGCAGCATGGGCCTGTATGCTGCCATACGTGTACCAAAAGGCCCTCTTAGCTTCTGTGGCTCAGGACACATGGGAGCCTAGCCCTGCTCTGATGGGGCCGAGGGTCTCAGATGAAAGGTTTAGGACGTGGCCCTTCCATCGGCTGACATTAATGGGTCAGATATCCTGCCTGCGGCTCTATAAACATGGCGGAGGTGTTGCAAATGCAATTCCTGGTGATTACTGTTTCCATTTTCAGATTTACAGGACACTGACAAATGAAGGGGCTGCACACCTGCAGTTCCATTTCCCCCTGGAAGCACAGATGCTCACCATCTTTGCTTTTTGGTTCACCCCTCCCCGCCGCCCCCCTGCCAAGTCACCCCTCTCTCCCTCTTTGCAATGTCTTTCTCTTTCAGCATGGTAACACGCTCCCATTGCCTTCTCCAATGTGTGAAAGTGAAGTCGCTCAGTCATGTCCAACTCTCAGCGACCCCATGGACTGCAGCCCACCAGGCTCCTCCATCCATGGGATTTTCCAGGCAAGAGTACTGGAGTGGGGTGCCATCGCCTTCTCCAGAAAAAATAATCCCTCCCAAATCGTCAGTAACTGATAAATTTAATTAACGGCAGAACCATCAAGACTCAAAGTCTTCCAAGGGAGCACTAGTGGTAAAGAACTCACTTGCCAGTGCAGAAGTCATAAGAGATGCAGCTTTGATCTTGGGTTGGGAAGATCCCCTGGAGGAAATGGCAACCCTCTCCAGTATTCTTCACTGGGAAATCCCATGGACAGAGGAGGTTAGCCGGCTATAGTCCATGGGGTCACAAAAGTCAGACACAACTCAGCGACTACACAACAACAACAAATGATGACCAAAATTGCAGTGTCACTCCATATGAATGATTATGACCGTTTTTACATGGTGCTGTGGGAACACGGGGAAGTTAGTAACTAACTCAGCCTTGGGTAAAGCAGAGAAGGCTGCCTGGAGGAGGTGACATCCGAGTAGTGCCCTGCTGAAGAAAAAGTCAGGAAAGTGTGTCCCAGGAAAAGAAAACAGCTGAGGCAAAGACAGAGGCACAACCACATGGGGTTTATCAGAGGAGACACATGTGGTTCCTGTGTGGTTAGATCGTGGAGAAACAAAAGGACAGATACAAGCTTTCAAGGGGTGGACCTGTCATGTGGTTGAGTAACATTGTTGATCACCTAGGTGGTTACAATTTGCCTACATGTCAGACTAGCCAGGAATCTGATTCTTAGTAGAATCACATTGTTACAGATTCATAACATCTTAAGGGCTGAATCTTGAGAGAATCATAATTAAGAAATTTAGGAGCAAAGAAGGTAAGTGCCTTGCCAAGCAGTCACACCGGCGATTTAGGATGGAGCCAATGAGTTTAAGTTGGTGGTGATCAACTCAGGGTTCATAGAGCAGGGACACACAAAGGCTTTCCAGATGCTGTCACCAATTATGAGTGTCTTGTTGGCCATGAAAAGTATGCTCCCAAATACAAACCACAGCATGATTTTGAGTGGCTTTTATTACTTTTTTTCCATTTTTCTCTATTTGCCAAGAAGTTCCATCATGAATATGCAATACTTCTGCATCAAAAAGGTACATACTGGTAAGGGGAAAAAATAAGTCTTGTTAGTGCTTTAGACACTAAGAGGCTTTCTCTCCATGGCTCCATAGACCTGTCCTAAAATGGATTTCACAGAACAGGGATGAGCATCCAAAAGATGTTCCCGCTAAGCAAGAAGAGCCAGGCGGGAAGGCAAGTTTTCATGAATGTATTTATTTCCACTTGAATCTCCACTACCTTACAGTTTGAGATCCATTCTTTGGCTTCTAGGTGACTTCCTTCTAAAATAAGATACGTTGCTGGCCCTTTGCATAAAATGTGTTCTTTAAGAGGCTGAAAGACAGGGGTTGTGATGGTGTATTCACCAGAGAGAATTTAGTAATAGCTCTCAGAAAATCTAAACCATCCCATCTGGGTATTTAGGCCAAGGAAATAATGAGAGATGTGCATAGAAGTTGTGGGTAGATCACACAGAACATTGTACCTGGTGACACATCTTTGGTGAAAGAAATGAAGAAGTGGGTGGGGGAGTAAAAGATTAGAAATTGCTGGGACTTCCCTGGTGTCCAGTGGCTAAGATTCCAAGCTCCCAGTGCAGGGGGCTGAGGTTCAATCCCTGGTCAGGGAACTAGATCCCACAGGCTGCAACTAAGAGTTCTCATGTCACAACCAAAGAGCCCAGAAAATAAATAGATTTGTTTTAAAAAAAGAAACTGCCTAAAATAGCTATATGTCTAATAATTAGATGTTGGTTAAACTAGCATACATAAATATCCTATTATAAACTACTTGTGTCCACGCACACGATATGATGCAAGCAGAATATAAACACTGAATCTGGTTTTCAAGAACATCTGCTTGTGTGTGTGTGTGTTCATGTGCTCAGACACAGGACCAGAGAACTGTGCCAGCCTGGTGATTTTGGGGTCCTGGAATCACAGACAATCTACATCTCCTCCGTCATATTTCTGTATTCCCCTAAGTTTCTACAAACAACACCCTTCTTCCACCATCAGAATCTTCACAAAATGTGCTCTGCAAGGGCACTGTTTGGACTTAGAAAAATGTCAACAAAAATAAAATTCATCTTTTCTATGTGTGTCTACAGCAGGTTAGGCACTGTGTTATGTGCTCGGGACACAAGGAAGAGTCAGATGTAGTTCCCAAGTCCTTGAGCCCAGAGTCCAGTGGAGGAGTCATATTTAGAGAAATACAAGCAAGTATTGCATAGGATGATAAATAAGAGGGCTGCAGAAAGCCAAGGGAACATCACTCACTCTTCACAGGCATTGGGACAAAGGGAGGGGAGGAGCAAAAGCATCCAAAAGAAAGGCATCTTTGAGCTGGGCTCTGAGGGGCTATTTGAGGGGGGCTCTGACAAGGGAAGAGGAATTCAGTAGGAGAGCTAGATCAAGGTAAGGCATTCCTCGTAGCCAGAGCAGCATGCTGCTGCTGCTAAGTCACTTCAGTCGTGTCCGACTCTGTGCGACCCCACAGACAGAAGCCCACCAGGCTCCCCTGTCCCTGGGATTCTCCAGGCAAGAATACTGGAGTGGGTTGCCATTTCCTTCTCCAACGTATGAAAGTGAAAAGCGAAAGTTAAGTCGCTCAGTCGTGTCCGACTCTTAGCGACCCCATGGACTGGAGCCTACCAGGCTCCTCCGTCCATGGGATTTTCCAGGCAAAAGTACTGGGGTGGGGTGCCATTGCATGGACAAGGCGAAAAGAGAAAGGTAGGCTCTGTTTGGGGGAACTTGGAGGAACACAATGGGGCAAAGTCCTACATGGCCACTAGCAATCCTGGACTCCATCCTGTGGTCAAAGAGGAGCCCACAGCAGATTTTGGGAAAGCTTATTCAGCAGCAGTACTAAAGACAGTCTCCATCAGCCTTCAGCAGAGAACACTGACTTAGCCAACTCATTTTTTAATAGTTAGGTGTCTTTGGTGGTAATTTTTTTTCCTTCAGATGGTAAGATTACGGATCATTTCCTTATGTTCCTATTGCCCCCACTTTTTTATATATGCTACCCTGTTGCTAACTTAGTTTCATCATTTAAAATACTGGCGGAGGGACATGCCTGGTGGTCCAGGGGTGAGACACCAAGCCCCCAATGCAGGGGGCTGGGGTTTGATCCCTGGTCGGGGAACTAGCTCCCAGAGGCTGCAACTGAAAGTCCTCCTGCCTCACAAAGATCACGTGTGAGCACAACTACGACTCGTTGCAGCCAAAGAAATAAATAATTTTTTTAAATATTGGGGGAATATAGTTTTATAGCTAATCAAGAAAGTTTTTCATCTTCTCATGCGATCTCTTCTCACGATTGAGCAGTATATATCCAGTTGGAAATACCTTTTCCTGGAAAAAATTTCCCATCAGCCAGCTCATTAAACACTGACTCCGGAGGAAATCACAGCTGCTTCTCCATTTGCTTCTGGATATTCAGCCATGCGTCTTCTACGTAGGCGTGAACACCCTAGGTGGACAGACTTGGACCAAGTTCTTTTCATTTTCCATAAGCATTCAGCCAGTGTTGTCGTCTGGTCTCTGAAGTTCTTTGGCAAATGGGCCCTTAATCGCCCATGAGCAGATGCTCCATCGTTTACTTAAACATTCCCCCACCAGTGGATGGGGAGTTTCCTTTGAATGTGTTAAAATACAGCTTCCACGAACCTCTTTATGTGTCAATGTATTTCCTTGGAATTGTTATTAGAAATGAGAATCTGTGCTAAGGGGGAATAGAAGCCATCCCAAAGGAGTTAGGGGATAAGGACATTTTTTAAGACTCTTCATGCATACTGCCAAAGCCGCTTTTGTGCGTGGGGTGTTTCAAATCACACTCCCCAAGGAATATGGCTTTTTAACTGTTGCTCTTTTGCTCTTTTTCATGGCAACCAGCCTGGATTTTCGCTGTCTATCTGCCAACCAGGGGGTAAGTCCTCCTCCATTTCTGCTCCTCAGTTGCCTCAACTGAGGAAGACAGTGGGGCAGGGAGGCTTTGCAGCTAAAGTGTTTATTTCTTCTATGACAAATAAATTTGGAATTAAGAGTCTGGACCATTATTTTGAGCCATCACATGTGCAAACAACATTTATTTTCAGCCCCCTTCCTTTGGCTCCATTTTTTTCAAGGTGAAACCAAGCATGAGACAAATCTCTACAGCATTTCTCCCACACACCCACACACAAATCTCATTTTCTGCCAGATTTAAAATGCAACAGTTACAGAGCAGTGCCTATTATTCTAGTCAACATGGTGCCCTTACCCAGAAGTCTGGTCACCATTATATATAATTTATGAATCCAATCCAGAAACAAGGCAAAGAAAAAAATGAACATAGACTGAAGTGTCTGTGGTAATGAAACCACTTTTCTGTATCATGTCCCCGCGAGTTCAGGCTCATTTCCATTTCTCGATTTCTTCCCAAATTTGTTGCCCCAGTGACTGACGCGCCAATTACAATTTCCTCCCCACGCTCGCACCCATGTTGTCCAATAAATGTCATGGCCTTTTGCTGCGCTGTGCACTTATTTTCCAATTACTGTGGGTAAACAGGGATGAGCAAACAATTGAAGAGAAGCTTTTAAATCATTTGATTTGGTCCCGAGCAAGATTTCAGAGATGGAGTCATAAAACATCAAGGCCATCGTCTCCAGCAATGACAAGGGTTGAGAGCAACTGCCTCGAAATCGTGCTCTTTTGCAAAGAGCCATTTCCACTGGGACATCTTTACCCCAAAGTGGATGGACATCAAGTGCCAAAAAAGGCAGGTTTCCCAGTCTGTCAGAGGGACACCCTCATTTGTTTCAGTCCTGAGCTAGTGCCCATCAGCCTCTTTCAATCTCCATTAGCAGGCTGGAAATTTGTTTAGAAAGCCGACAGGTACTATTGGGGGGATTAATGACCGCTGATTTATGAATATTGAGGCACATTTCAGTAATCAGACGCAGAACCATCACTGGCGGCTGCAACCGGCTGTCCCTGCCAGGACAGTCTACAGCAATCACTCAGAGTCAGTTAAATGATTCTGATTTATGACCTTAACCTTCAGGGTCCACTCCATTTGCTCTCTTGGTGTGTAAATTCTAAAAATGCAATTCCCTCCACCTCCAGAGAGCCAATTTGAGTCAACATTATGCATGAACCGAGAATGCGGGAATTCTCAGATCTCTTATCTCAACTCATTAAACTTGCACCGAACATCTTGCAATTAAAATTTCATATAGATTTCCTCTTATGATTGACATTTGGCCTTGATGAAATGAGTTCAAATTTGGTCTCTTGGAAGACCTGGAAAGAGAGAGATGGGTCCGGACATTGTTTCCGGAGAGACAATGATGGGGCACTAATACCTTGATTAGCATTTTGAACAGACTCTTCAGGAAGGGCTGCCTCCACCGCTCAGCGAAAGATGTTGGGGAGCCAAGCCAAGAATGAGAAGCCAAGCCAATCTGCTTGCTTTGTTTGGTAATAATGAAACAAGAAACTCAAGGACTCAGAATAGGAAGCAGCTTTATAGATTCCACAGAGCAGGATCTCCATACTTTAGATAAGAACCTGGTACCCAGAGGGGAAGAACTTCTCCAACATAGCACAGAGGTGGGTATTTGTGAACCCCTTCTTCCTTGAGCAGTATAACCATGGGACCAAATTCTGGCCAATGGAGATGTAAAGGAACTGATCACTGCCACCTCCTGGCTGGCCTATAAAAACCTTCCAGACCCGGGACTTGCCTAGCAGTCCAGTCGTTAAGACTTCACCTTCCAAAGCAGGGAGTGCAGGTTCAATCCCTGGTCAGGGAGCCAAGATCCCCACATGCCTCGAGGTCAAAAAAACAAACCATAAAACAGAAGCAATACTGTAACAAATTCATTGCTTGCTAAGTCTCTTCAGTCGTGTCCGACTCTGTGGGACCCCATAGACGGAAGCCCACCAGGCTCCCCTGTCCCTGGGATTCTCTAGGCAAGAACACTGGAGTGGGTTGCCATTTCCTTCTCCAATGCATGAAAGCGAAAAGTGAAAGTGAAGCCGCTCAGTCGTGTCCGACTCTTAGCGACCCCATGGACTGCAGCCTACCAGGCTCCTCCGTCCATGGGATTTTCCAGGCAAAAGTACTGGGGTGGGGTGCCATTGCCTTCCCCAAACAAATTCATTAAAAAGACCTAAAAACAAACAAAACCCTTTCAGACCCAGTGCTCGCTCTCTTTCCCCATCCTACTGCATGAGTGAGAAGTCAACATAAGCCGTTGAAGTTTAAGGGTTGCTTTGGCAGTTAAACAACCTTAACACATCCAAGGCACACTGGAGATCAGTAAATGCACCTACAAGCACACAGTGAGCAAAGAAGCACAAACTGGAGGCCCAGCTTCCAGGCTGAGGGCCCAGTGAGGGCCTCTCTGTTCCATTAAAAGTGTCTTAGATGCTTTTGTGTGATTTTTGAGAAACCAAATTTTAAACATACACATCTAAGTAGGTCTCAGGACCAAGCCTGACCTAAGATTTGAGAAAGTCAGTCCCCTTCCCAATGCATCTGTTTAAGTCCTCTCCCCCATGTATCCATTTAAGTCCCTTCCCCATTCATCTATTTAAGTGGATATATGTGCCCCAGGTAAAGAAGAGAGTGAAAAAGTTGGCTTAAAGCTCAATATTCAGAAAACAAAGATCATGGCATCTGGCCCCATCATTTCATGGGAAATAGATGGGGAAACAGTAGAAACAGAGTCAGACTTTGTTTTTTTGGGCAGATGGTGACTGCAGCCATGAAATTAAAAGATGCTTACTCCTTGGAAGAAAAGTTATGACCAACCTAGATAGCATATTCAAAAGCAGAGACATTACTTTGCCAACAAAAGTCCATCTAGACAAGCCTATGGTTTTTTTCCAATGGTCATATATGGATGTGAGAGTTGGACTGTGAAGAAAGCTGAGCGCCAAAGAATTGATGCTTTTGAATTGTGGTGTTGGAGAAGACTCCTGAGAGTCCCTTGGACTGCAAGGAGGTCCAACCAGTCCATTCTGAAGGAGATCAGCCCTGGGATTTCTTGGGAAGGAATGATGCTAAAGCTGAAACTCCAGTACTTTGGCCACCTCATGTGAAGAGTTGACTCATTGGAGAAGACTCTGATGCTGGGAGGGATTGGGGGCAGGAGGAGAAGGGGACGACAGAGGATGAGATGGCTGGATGGCATCACTGACTCGATGGACATGAGTCTGAGTGAACTCTGGGAGTTGGTGATGGACAGGGAGGCCTGGCGTGCTGCGATTCATGGGGTCGCAAAGAGTCGGACACGACTGAGCGACTGAACTGAACTGATGTGCCCGGGGAGGTTGTTTTGTATTTTTAGTGCATGCTCTTGTTTTTCCTTGGGCAGGGGGCGTTTTCACAGGAGGATAAGAGGGGTTGTTGTGGCAGGGTGTTTTGTAGGGGTGGGTCCTGAGTGAGAGAGGGAAGATGGAAGCATTGACTTGTTGCCTAACTCTGCAAAGAAGGCAAAGGGCCCAAAGAGCACTGCAGTCAAAAGAGGCGAGGCTGGTGGAAGGCTCCATGGGACTGCAGGCAGCCCAGCGCTGTGTCAAGGCCCAGGACACAAAGTGCAACACGGAGGGGACAGTGATACGTAAATGTCAACTCTAGGCTGAGAGAGAGGGGCTCTTGGTGTGTGCTCAGTCATATGTTCGACTCTGCGATCTCATGGACTGTAGCCCGCCAGGCTCCTCTGTCCATAAGATTTCTCAGGCAAGAACATGAGTGAGTTTCCATTTCCTTCTCCACAGGATGTTCCTGAACCAGGAATCAAATCCAGGTGTCCTGCTTTGGCAGGCAGATTATTTACCACTAAGCCACCAGGGACACCCCCTTGATAACACAGAATTTGCCAATTTCCATGGTGTCAATATTGGGTTGGCCAAAAAGTTCATTCAGGTTTTCCATATGATATTATGGGAAAAGCAGTATGAACTTTTTGGCCAGCTGAGCACTTCCACCACGGTCAATTTGAAACTACCATTTTCAAATGGTACATTACACACTGTCATTGGGAAGAAATGCACACAATAGATTCTCAAAACCAGCAGAAGCCAAGTCTAGCACACCACAGAGAGGGAGTGGAAAGAACTCAGTGTAGCGTCAGCATCCTATAGGTGTGAAGGGGCTTCAGTGAAGAACAGCTGAGCCAGTGAGACCGATCCTCATGGAAGCACCAGCAGCAGAGGTGGAAGAGGCCCCTTCCCCAGATGATCTGTGCACAGTGGGCTGCAGACTAGGAAGGTGAGATGGCAGGAAACACGGGGACAGATGGAAATGGGAGCGGGTCAGAGGCTGTGGAACTGGGAGTTCACGGATCAGAGAGAGAAGGGAGCTTAGTTGGAGCATTCGTATTAATACATCAGGGCTTCCCAGGTGGTGCAGTGGTCAAGAATCTGCCTGCCCACTCAGGAGACACAGAAGACATGGGCTCAAGAAGATCCTCTGAAGGGGGAAATGGCAAACCACTCCTGTATGCCTGCTTAGAAAATTCCATGAATATAGGAGGCTGGCGGGCTACAGTCCAAGGGGTCACAAAGAGTCAGACACGACTGAATGACTGAGCATGCACACACTCACATTGATACGTTTTCATCTTTACCCATAGGCTCCTGAGACCTGGGCCATTTTGAATACACAAGAAAAACAATGCTGACAGTTGGAACAAGAGGTTTTTTCCAGCCTAGAAAGTCACTGCTGCTGCTGCTAAGTCACTTCAGTCGTGTCCAACTCTGTGTGACCCCATAGACAGCAGCCCACCAGGCTCCCCCGTCCCTGGGATTCTCCAGGCAAGAACACTGGAGTGGGTTGCCATTTCCTTATCCAATGCATGAAAGTGAAAAGTCAAAGTGAAGTCTCTCAGTCGTGTCCGACCCTCAGCGACCCCATGGACTGCAGCCTACCAGGCTCCTCCATCCATGGGATTTTCCAGGCAGGAATACTGGAGTGGGGTGCCATTGCCTTCTCCAAGAAAGTCACTATGGTCTGCCATATATTTGGGGGGAAAAATCAAAAAGATAAAGTACACAAAAGATGCTGCCTGGTACAAAGTAAAAGTGAAAGTCACTCAGTCGTGTCCAACTCTTTGCGACCCCCACATGGACTATACAGTCCATGGAATTCTCCAGGCCAGAATACTGGAGTGGGTAGCCTTTCCCTTCTCCAGGGGATCTTCCCAACCCAGGGATCAAACTGAGGTCTCCCGCATTGCGGGTGGTTTCTTTACCAGCTAAGCCACAAGAGAAGTGCCAAGAATACTGGAGTGGGTAGCCTATCCCTTCTCCAGAGGATCTTCCCAACCCAGGAATCAAACGGGGGTCTTCTACATTGCAGGCAGATTCTTTACCAACTGAGCTATCAAGGAAGCCCCTGATAGAAAGCAAGCTGGAATTTGAATAAGATTACCCAATTCTGTCCTTGGTCCCGCCTCAAATTCCATGTCTCTGACTGTAAAATAGGAAGGGACCTCCCTGTAGTTCACAGGTTTCCCATCAGAGTTCCAGAGACAGGATGCATGAAACACTTCTCATGCACGAGCCATCTCAGTATCACTTGGAAGGTGAATTCAATTCGATCCTGAGCCAGAAGACTTGTCTCCCAGCCAGATGGAAGACTACACCAGGGATGCCCCCTGCAAACCTCAGAGTCAAGTTGGAAGCCGATCAGCATTTGACTTACTTGCCTTTTTCCTGATTGGCCGGTGGAACTGTAAACCCAACCCAAGCCCAAAGTGAGAACATTCAGTCATTAGCCAATAGGCTTCATGGATTGAGGCCAACTGCCGATTACCGTGTGGATTCCAAACACCAGGCAGAACTGCACTGAGAACATGGCAGGACCTCAGCAGACAAGGACCCATCAGGCAGACAAACACTTGAGGAAGGTTCTCCGGCGCCGCAGGTAGAGCCCTGCTCGCCAGGAAATGTGCCCACCTGGCAAAGGAGACGGAAGGGCGTCTATCCAGTTGCTAAGACAGTAGTGGACAAGACAGAAAGGATGCAGTGTGTTCCCATGGACCATCCTTCTCCATGTACGATACCCCGCTCAGGATGTTACCTCCTCATCCTACTCAAGCAGAAGTGGATGGAATAAAGGGATAGAGAAGGATTGGTAAATATATGGCAGGGCATACAGCTCAGCACACAGCCATAATTCGTTTCTTTCATTTGCTCATCAGTGAGTGAGCATTTGGTTAGTACACAGGTTCTAGGTAGGGGGCTTCACCAGTGGTTCAGCAATAAAGAATCCACCTGAAATGCAGGAGATGCAGGTTTTATCTCTGGGTCTGAAAGATCCCCTGGAGAAGGAAATGGCAACCCACTCCAGTATTCTTGCCTGGAGAATCCCATGGACAGAGGAGCCTGGTGGGCTATGGTCCACAGGACTGTGAAGAGTCAGATGCAACTGAAGTGACTTAGCACAGCTCATGACCTGTTGTGTCATAACTTTACTCCTCCCACAAGGATGCTCTGGGTTCCAGAAGAGCCATCCACATCCCCCAAGGAGACCACTCTCTGCCCTCATCACCCACTCAGAATCTGCAAGACTCAACTCAGCTCCTCCCCACTTCCCAGCCAGCACCAACTTCCCTGCTCTAAATCCTATTGTACTCCTAAGCTGTTCCATACACTCTTAAAACTGACTCACACGCCACTTTTTATTATCTCCTAATCAAGGGTCCCCACAGACCCTATGGTTTCTCAGTCCCATGAAATGTTCTGTGAACGAGAGCTTCCATGGTCAAAGACTTTGCGTAAAAGGCAGTAGACCAGGATCTTAGTTACCCGATCTGGGATTCAACCTGTGCCCATGCATTGGAAGCATGGAATTCTAACCACTGGATCACCAAGGAATTCCCATACTTGAACTTTTTAAGGACTCAGAGAAGCCCAGTAACATTTGACTTCTTTTTGTCCAGCATGCATTGCAACACTATTAGGGAAGCCCTGGTGGCTCAGCAGTAGACCTGGGTTTGATCCCTGAGTCAGGAAGTCCCCTGGAGGAGGGCATGGCAACCCACTCCAGTATTCTTGCCTGGGAAATCCCATGGACAGAGGAGCCTGGCGGGCTACAGTCCATAGGGTTGCAAAGAGTCAGACACCACTGAGCAACTAAACATCTCGCTGTACTCATGCTCCCCAGGACCTAGTTAGGGAAAGCCTGCCCTAAGAGATTTACAAACCACAAATGTGTCTTCCCTAGAAGAATGTAGGCTCCTGGAGGGTAGGGTCTGCATTTGCCATTTCTTTTCCCCCATCCTCTCCAGGTGCCAAGCACAGCACCTCATGGTACATCCTGAAGGATCCTGTTGCCTTGACGACCAGAGTTGAATTGCCATTTCAGTTCTCTCTCTCCATCTCTGGAGCCCCAGGAAAGCAGCAAATGCCACAAGGCATTAGTCTGAGCGTGCAGCATTTTTGGCAAAGTGGCGTTAATAATGTCCAGCTCAGCTCATCAGCTGGAGCTCCCTGAGACAGGCAGGACGAGATGCCGCTGGTGACACATCGCCCAAGCTGCCTCCTTGAGAGCCTGCTGCTAACAGAAGCGCTTTGTCCTCTTTTATTTTTCCAGCTAATTTAGAAGGTAGGAAACGGAGCTGCATTGTTTATGGCCTCGTACTTGGAGGTAATATGACCCCTCCGGTGAGTAGCTTCAATCTCTGTCACACCATCTGTTTTGTCATTGTCAACAGCTCCACTGGGCTTGTGGAGCACGTTATGGGGATGCTGAGGCCCAAGGGTGTTCGTCATGCCTCTAATTATAAGGAGAGCGTGATTTCCACCTGGTCCCAGGGAAGGAGGCTCAGACATGGGGCTTCCTCCCTCCTGAGCCAAGTGCTAGAGGCAGCTCCATCTCTCTGGACCCTTGGCCGTTGCCCCTACGTGCTGCGTGAGCCCGTGGGCTCTGCCAGGGATGGAAAGAAGCTGAAATTTCTTCCTAATAGCACCAATATTCCCACAAAGCTCAGAGAAACAGACTTGGCCAACAAGTGGAGCGGGTATCTACGGTTGACTCATTAGAAAAGGTCAAAGAGAGACTTCTCTGGTGGTCCAGTGGTTAAGACTCTGGGCTTCCACCACAGGGAGCATGGGTTCAGTCCATGGTTGGGGAACTCAGAACCCACATATTGCCAAAAAAAAAAAAAAAAAAAAGAAAGAAATGGAAAAATAGCTGTACTCTGACAGATAAGCAATATTTGTGATGGACTCTTATCATGGCTTATTTCTTTGATGATCTTCCCGGTTTTCAGCACCAGAAACTGTTGGTGCCATGGTGTGTGTTTATTCCTATTATCCTGTGACTTCATGACAAGTTATATGCCCAAGACTTGGTGGCTGAAACACTAATCATGAAACTGGTTCACAAATCTTCAATTTGGGCAAATCTGCAGGAGCTGGATGACCCAGTTCCAAGCTGGTACACTCACTGGGCTACAAGCTGGACTATAATACAGTGTTGGTTGTTGGCTGGTAGCTCAGCTGGGATTCATTGGAGGACCTTCGTTCCTTTTCTTCTGGGCCTCTCCGTGGGGCTACTTGGGCTTCCTCATAGCATGGTGGCCCAGGACTAGGCTAAGTGTTCCAGGAATAAAGAATAAAATCTCTTAAGCTCTGGTTCTGGAAATGCACAGCATCACTTCCAAGTGATGTCCAAGCAATCCAGAGCCTTCCCATAAGGGGAGGTGCCATACACCCCATCTCTCAGTGAGAAGAGCTTCAAAGAGCATACGGTCATCTTTCATCCACTATAGTGCTCAACACTCACAAGTGATATATGAAACACCCTCACTTTGGTCCATGTGAGCTGGTACCAAAAATAGCTGTGATGTCAGTGCTCAGCACGAACCCCCATCTGTCAAGAGTTTAGCTAAGCTATTGCTGCCTCAGCATCCGTTTTGTTGAACCAAATGTCTTTCAGGGGCCTGAAACTGACATTAACCCCTAATTAGATGATTATTATATTAAGGGGTTATGGAAAAACCTGAACAAAAATTTTTTGCCAACCCAATATATATGGCATATAACATTATATATTTATATTAATGTATTATATCATTATTGTATTAGCAAACACATCCCCTAGTAACTGACTACAGAGTCGCAAGTAAACGCACATTCCTGATACGACTCCTCCAAAAGTCCCAAGTGATAAACAGTCTCCTCCACCTCCCAGGGCCTTCCCTTTATAAGCACCTTAAATAAGACCCCCAAGAAGCTTATCAAAATCCTGCTCTTTTGGATTTCAAATGACCAGTGTGGACTTAGCCCAGGAACCCCAAAGCACACCATCAGTGGGTTCTAATAAAGCCATGTGCCTCTCTCTCTCTCTGTCGGCCCTCCACAGGCTGCCTTGACTTCCCCATGGGGCCCCTTGCAATCTGCTGTGTACCTTGTCTAGGACCTTCGAGTAATAACCTTTTCCGTTTCAGTTCCCTCTGCTCTTTATTGAACCAAGCCTCATCACCCGACACCCTGGAGCTCCATACTTAACAAGTGTTAACAAGGTCAGAGCAGCATGTCTCAGGAGGAACACAGAGAGGCCGGTCCTTTACCAAGACCCCACTATGAGCCACTGCTCATCACAGCGGGATCTTTCCCAACTTCATCCCCCTTATTTTTCACAGTGACTCAGGCTGGAGAGATTTGAGCTCTCATTTTACTGAAGAGTAGACATAGCTCTGAAACATTCAGACATTTCCAAGGTCACACAGCTAGTACTGCTACAGCCAGGATCCCAGCCCACGTGTGCTGGGTCCCCAAGGCTCTGCTTGTCCTACCTTGTCTGGGACAGTCTCACCTGCGCCAGAACATCTTTTGGTTCCTCTTGGGCGTCTCCACCCCAAAACCCCTGATAGCCCTTCTGAGAAGTGACAGGGCCCCACACCCCTCTTCTCCCTCCCCTCCCTCCACCATCGATCTGGAGATGCCTGCTGCCGATCTCCCGGGGGGAGGCCAATCCCACATTCCACTGCTGGCTTCTGGCACCGGAAGCAGGCATTCCATGCCTTGAGGCTCCCCCTCCTCCCTCTGGCTGGGCTTCTAGGTGTCAGGGACCCCACTTAGCACTTCAGTTCTAGCTCTCAGGCTGGACCCTTGTCCCTAAACCCCAGGCTTCCTGGCCAGACCCCTGAGACCCTGCCCAGCTCTGCCCAGTATCCTCCTGGGTGGGATTATTGATGCAAGCTGTCTATACTCTCAGCACCAGGCTGGGGTCCTTCCACAAGTAGCTGCTGTTGCCAAGTCGCTTCAGTGGTGTCCAATTCTTAGCGACCCCATGGACAGCAGCCTACCAGTCTCCCCCGTCCACGGGATTTTCCAGGCAAGAGTAATGGAGTGGGGTGCCATTGCCTTCTCCAAGTAGCTGAGGTCCTCGTAAACCCTTCTATGGTGCCTGGAGAGCTGCCTCCATGAAGACTCATGTCCAGCTTACAGCCAGCCTCGGTGACCTCGGCACCTGCCCCCACCACACCTCTGTCCTCTGTCATTCCAGCCTGTGCACATGCCCTTCTGTCCAGACTCTGCTTCAAAGTCTGACCAGTCCCAGCCAATTGATCTGAGCACCCAGCCTAGCATTGACGTGCCTCCAGGAAGGGGGAAAGTGACAGGGAAAGGGGAGGGAGGACCAGTATATCAAAGCCTCTCCAAGCTGCAAACACATCACCTCCTGACCCCACCCCACTAGAGGACCCACTCCAGATTCCCAAGAGCCACTTGGTTCTATCCACTGCTTCTTCCTTTCTGGGGTTTTCACCCTCTTCATGGTTCACCCTCTTTGATTATAAGCATCCTTAGTCTCTCTCATCCCACAGTCTCTCCTCCCTGTTCCAAGCAACATCTACTTCCATACTCAGCGCCCCAGTTCCCAGCCTTCTAGCTGCTCCATGACCCACTGAAGTCTGCCTGCCTCCATGTCACGGCAACCACACTTGTCCGGTCACCACTCACTGCTAAATCCCACAAATGCTTCAGCATCCTTGTCTTTCTAGAACCATCCCTCTTGCCCTCAACTCCTCCTCCTTTGGCTGCTGGGACTTCTCCCCTGGCTTCCACCTCTCTTTTGCTCCCTCCTGCTTCCTCCTCCCAACCCCAAATGGCCTGGTCTCAGGACCTCCTCCCCAGCCCCTCTCCTCTCATCCACACACTCCCCAGCCCTGCTGACAATGTGCTACTCCACAAGCCCATCCCCAAGAGCTCTGCCAAGCTGCAAATCCAGATACCTATATCCCCAGGAGTCCTTAGGGTCAACTCATTTCCAACTGAACTTGTCAGCTTTCCTGAGACCCCTGTCCTCAGTGATGCCCCACCCTCTCTCCATATGCCTGAGCCAGAGCCCCCTAACCCTCCAGCCCTGTTACAACCACATCCCACCAGCACCCCGTCCAGCCAGCACTACTTCCTCCCTCTGGAATCTGTCCTCCAGATTCCATCGTCATGAAAACAGCCTTTGTTCTCAAGCCCATCTTCAGGGCCAGATTCCTATGAAAAGCCTCCTGAGAGTTCACGGGGTAGCAAAAGAGTCTGACATGACTGAGCAACTAAACACAACAGAAGCAAACTTGGTTTCTGCCTCTCGGAGCACTCTATCCATCACTCCCTCAGATCTTTTTCTAAAAAGACCAATATGATCATCATGCTCCCAGCTTAAATCCATCACTGGTTCCAGGATGAGCTCTGAAAAAAATTCGAAATTCTCCATGAACTGGACGCTGAATTTTTCTCCAGCCTCATCTTTGTCCCCCATCATCACCCCACCCCTCACACTTGGCCTTCCTGTTTGCTCAGCGTGTCTACCCTCCTTCACTCCTGCTGTGGCTTTTGCTTGAAAAGCCTCCTCCATCACCTTGTTCTTACTCGTTTTCTCAGACTTGTAGGAAAGATAGCAGCTCCTCCAGGAAGCCTCCCCTGATTAGCACCCGAGTCATGTACATTTCCTGTGTCCTGACTCAACATGCTGAGCTGCCACTGCTCTATGCATCTCTCCAAGGAGACCGAGATCCCTGAGGTGAGAGACAGCCCCTGAGAGCATTCAATAAGAGTCAGAAATGTGGGTGAAAGGAGCCACGAGCTCAGAGAATTACACATAAATGCCCAGCAAAAAAGCCAGGCATTTGTCCTGAACACCCAGTAGCATGCAGAAATTTCCAGTGTCTCTCCAGTAACCTATTGTCACCTTGCCTGGAAAATCCCATAGACAGAGGAGCCTGGTAGGCTGCAGTCCATGAGGTCCATGCAGTCCATGAGGTCACTAAGAGTCAGACACGACTGAGCGACTTCACTTGGACTTTTCACTTTCATGCACTGGAGAAGGAAATGGAAACCCACTCCAGTGTTCTTGCCTGGAGAATCCCAGGGACAGGGGAGCCTGGTGGGCTGCCGTCTATGGGGCCTCACAGAGTCGGACATGACTGAAGCCTTAGCAGCAGCAGCAGCCTATTGCGAGTTTGCCCTTTGTTTTCTTTTGTCTACAACTAGATGATCTTGTTGAAAGGAAGGGATGGAAGCAAAGATGTAGCAGAGAGTGTGAGCCACCCCTTCCGTCTGGGGACTTCTGCAGCTGTGGACCAGCGTTGTCACTCCTGGTTGGAGTCTGTTTGTTCTAGTTCGGTGCATCTGCAGGTGGCTGCAGCCCCAAAGGGCAGCTGGGAGGCAGATAACTGCAAATCCTTCCTCCCAGGAGATGCTCTGGACATCTCTCTCAGTCTCCCTCACTCTTCTCCTCTTCCTCCTTCACCCCCTCTTCCTCCTCCCTACTGCAAAAGGAAACCACAGATTCCCTCCCAGTCTATCACTGGCCCTATTGGAGGCAGGAAAAGTGAAAGTGTCGGTCACTCAGCCCATGGACTGCAGCCCACCAGGCTCTCCTGTCCATGAAATTCTCTAGGCAAGAATACTGGAGGGGGTAGACATTCCCTTCTCCAAGGGATCTTCCCAACCCAGCGATCAAACCTGGATCTCCTGCATTGCAGGTGGATTCTTTACCTTCTAAGCCACAAAGGAAGCTCCCTGGAGGCAGGAAGCCCATAGGTATTTCAGGGTTCCTTGAACAGGCACCAGGCCAGATGCTGACCATTCATGAGTCACTCATCTTTTGCAGGATTCCTAAGAAGCAGAGACCCTTAGTCCCATCTTCAACTGAGCCAAATTTCAGGAAGTGGCATTACTTGTTCAAAGTCACAGGGTGAATAAATATCATGCAGGAGTCCAGGATGGTTGTTTCTAGATTCTGCACTTCCCTAAGTCCTCTGTTGGTCCCACAACCATCCCTGGTTTCCCCAGCCTGTGAGCGCAATGAAGTCACTTTAACATGAATACCAGATTACCACCGCTCTTCAGCAACACCGGCATACTTGGAACCTAACACCTACCCCCTCACAGTCTTTCCAATATAATTCTGGAAATTCACATAGAAATCCAAATGCATTACATGCTGCCACACCCAACTATGAAAGCACGGCACCATGGACTTCCCGGGTGGTCCAGTGGTTGGGAATCCACCCACCAATGCAGGGAACAGGAGTATGAGTCCCGATCTGAGAAGATCACACGTGCCTCGAGGCAACTAAACCCGAGTGCCACAAGCACTGAGCCTGCTCCAGGAGAGCCTGTGCTCTGCAACCAGAGAAGACATCGCAGTGAGAAGCCCGAGCATCACACGAGAGAGTAGCCCCCACTCACCACAACTAGAGAAAGCCCTCACGCAGCGACAGAGACCCAAGTGCAGCCAAAAAATGACACCAAAACTCTACGGGCCAAGGGAACCCCTGGAAAATCTTCCAAATCTGGGGCAACGGGAGGCAGAGGTGATATAAATCATATATCAGACAGGTATGTGAATCCCAACTCCAGCATTCTCAGATGCAAAACACAGATCCCTGGGCCTCTGTTTCCTCTTGGGTACAATGGTTGGTGTGGGTGCAATAACACCATCTGCTGGCCGGGGAGGGAGCATAAGGATTAAAAACCAGGTTTGCACACTGTCTCTCGAACATGTTAGCTCCTAAGTAAATAAGAAATCCTGCTTTAAAAATTGTTATTACTTTCACTGCTTTGGGGGCTTCCCTGGTGGCTCAGATGGTGAAGAGTCTGCCTGCAATGCAGGGGATCCAGGTTCAATCCCTGGAGAAAGGATATAGCAATCCACTCCAGTATTCTTGCCCAGACTGAGCATGCAATTCTAAATTCTAATTCTATGGGAACACAGCATAAATCTTACCACGAAATATGGATACCACGACCTGTCCCTCTATCACTGCAGCACTATTTCTCTCTGTTTTACAAACTTTTGGTTCTTGTGAATCCTAGACTACTTTACAAAAATCCCCAATAGGTATCACCATCCGACCTTTACTCTGTTGATGCCAGGAACAGCTACTTAAGTGAGGGCCTCCACTCATTAGCATATAAACATACAATGGATTTTATTTTTTCTCATTAATGCTACAATTCTTCTGTGAAGTCTCCCTGCCTCCTGGGCTGCTCTTTTAACAAGATGCAATTCAGTTTCATCATTTGGGATTCAGCTCCACCGAATGAAACATCCTTGCTCCTGTTGCTAAGGTAGTCCAGTCCATTCTACAATGTTCCCCTTGCATTTGAGGCTCCCCTTTCTCTCCCCCGCTCAGTCCTAGCCAGCTGACACTCAGGGGTTGGAAGGGTGCACTTCTGTTGTCTCAGATGGGCCACCATCCAGCCTCCTGCTGCTGGAGTCCCCTTAAGCAGCACTGTGATGGATTAAATGCGGATGTCCCCTTGACCATGGGGGAGCTTGCCACTGCTGGGCCACAAGCAAGGCTGCTTTTTGCACCACCACCCCCCCCCCCCCACTTCCAGCACTCCTCCGCCCCCTCCTTTCCTTACTTCCTCTCTCCCTGCCCCCAACCCACAGGGCAGCTCTACTGGTCAGCACTTGGACAGGTAAGACTCACTTTCTAACCTCTGAGGTAGACCTGGGAGGCTCTTCATGCACCCCAACTGCACTGGAAGACATACAGAAGGCAAGAGAATTTTTTAGACACATGCCAACAGGGAGTGATGGCTTTTGTCCCAGAAACTCCCTCTTCTCCCAAAAAGCTCCATCCACCCTCATGGCCTCCACGCATCTTCTTCAGTGACTGGAAGTAGGATGGTGGCGGGTAGGGAGTAGGTTCTGCTCAGTTGACAACTCTCAGCCACCCCAGGGGGCAGTAGTGGGCTCCATTGTCAGCCCGTGTTTCTCTGAACTCAGAATTCAGGTCTTAACTAAGCTCCTTGTGTTCTCCCCTGTGGCTTTCATAGGCAACCCTGGAAAACAAGAGTAACCCCCCCAGGCTCCCTAGACCATCCTGTCCCACAGGGTTATGAGTTACCGCCTGCAGATGTCACCAGTGGGTGATGGTGGGGAGGGCTTTGGGAGTGGAGGAAGCAAGGCAGTCAAGGAGGAGGCTGCTGGCTGAAGCCAAAAGTGGCCCCGCCTGGGCCCAGACATTTCAGCGTTCAAGCCAGTGTCCACAGCAGAGCACTGCAGGTATGACGTGTGCTCGGTGTGTGTTTAGCCACACAGTCGTGTCTGACTCTTTGTAACATCTTAGACTGTAGCCAGCCAGGCTCCCCTGTCCATGGGATTCTCCAAGCAAAAATATTAGAGTGGGTTGCCATTTCCTACTCCAGGGTTCTTACTGACCCAGGGATCGAACCCACGTCTCTTGGATCTCCTGCCTTGGCAGGCGGATTCTTTACCACTGAGCCACCTGGGAAGCCATATAATGACAGTCCAGGAAGAGGAAGCAGGCAGCCCAAAATCTTGAGCCAGAAGATTTTCCGTTCACTTTCTCAGCTGACCCTCGGTGTTATGGGGTAAACTCTGTCCCCTCAGAACCCACTTGTTGAAGCCCTAAGCCCCAGCACCTCAGAGCATAACTATTTGGGGACAGAGACTTTAAAAATGTGACTAAGTTAAAAATGATACTATCGTGTGGGCTCTGATCCAATGTGACAGGTGTCCTGATAAGAAGAGGAAATTTGGACACAGAAAGACCCTAGGAGGAGGCAGCAAGAGGGCGGCCATCTGCAAGCCAAGGAGAGAGGCCTCTGGAGAAACCAGCCCTGTCCATCCCTGGATCTCGGGCTTCCAGCCTCCATGACTGGGGGAAATTGACGCGTGCTGTTAAGCCACCCAGTCTGTGGGGCTTTGCTGTGGCAGACGAACCGACTCCTCAGGAATGGGTGGGGTTCCCAGTTACTTGAAGCTTATAGGCCAGCTAGCCCTGAACCAGCCTCAAGGAAAATTGAGGAGGGGTCAAAAAAAAAAAAAAAAAAAAAAACCTGAAAAGAGCCATGAGAAAGGCAAAGGCAGCTTCTCCAGGGATCATGCCAACCAGACAGCAAAGGCAGCAGCTGCGGCCTCCACGAGGTTGGGAAAACAACGGTCCTCCTCTGGAGGGCGAGTGGCATGGCCTTGCTCCACCTGATTCCCCAATCAGGAGTGGCCTGGGTCTTGTGATCTGTGCAACCACAAGTGTGTTTATTAAAAGAACTTAAATTCTCTCAGGGCTTCCCCGGTGGCTCAGTGGGTAAAGAATCCACCTGCAATGCAGGAGATGCAAGATACATGAGTTGGATCCCTGGGTCAGGAAGATCCATAGAAAACACTTACGAATGAATAAATTTATTTATTGGGGGATGTTTTTAAGTTTATTTATTTATTTTAATTGAAGGTTAATTACTCTACAATATTGTAGTGGTTTTTGCCATACATTGACATGAATCAGCTATAGGTGTACATGTGTCCCCCATCCTGAATCCCCCCTCACACCTCCTGCCCCACCCCATTCCTCAGGGTTGTCCCAGTGCACCAGCTTTGAGTTCCCTGTTTCATGCATTGAACTCAGACTGGTGATCTATTTCACATACGGTAATGTACGTATTTCAATGTTACTCTCTCAAATCATCCCACCCTCACCTTCTCCCACAGAGTCCAAAAGTCTGTTCTTTATACCTATGTCTCTTTTGCTGTCTCACATATAGGGTCATCATTACCATCTTTCTAAATTCCATATATATGCATTAATCTAATGTATTGGTGTTTTTCTTTCTGACTTACTTCACTCTGTATAGTAGGCTCCAGTTTCATCCACCTCATTAGAACTGATTCAAATACATTCTTTTTAATAGCTGAGTAATATTCCATTGTGTGTATGTACCACAGCTTATCCATTCACCTGCCAGTGGACATCTAGTTTGTCTCCACATCCTGGCTACTGTAAACAGTGCCACAATGAACATTGGGGTACATGTGTCTCTTTCAATTCTGGTTTCCTCGGTGTGTATGCTCAGCAGTGGGATTGCTGAGTCATATGGCAGTTCTATTTCCAGTTTCTTAAGGAATCTCCACACTGTTCTCCATAGTGGCTGTACTAGTTTGCATTCCCACCAACAGTCTAAGAGGGTCCCCTTTTCTCCTCACCCTCTCCAACATTTATCATTTGTAGACTTTATGATAGCAGCCATTCTGACCAGCATGAGATGGTACCTCATCATGGTTTTGATTTACATTTCTCTGATAATGAGTGATGTTGAGCATCTTTTCACGTGTTTGCTAGCCATCTGTATGTCTTCTTTGGAGAAATGTCTGTTTAGTTCTTTGGCCCATTTTTTGATTGGGTTGTTTAATTTTCTGGTATTGAGCTGTAGGAGCCACTTGTATATTTTTGAGATTAATTCTTTGCCAGTTGCTTCGTTTGCTATTATTTTCTCCCATTCTTTTCACCTTGCTTATACTTTCCTTCATTGTGAAAAAGCTTTTAAGTTTAATTAGGTCCCATTTGCTTATTTTTACTTTTATTTCCATTACTCTGGGAGGTGGGTCATAGAGAATCCTGCTGTGATTTATGTCAGAGTGTTTTGCCTATGTTTTCCTCTAGGAGTTTTATAGTTTCGGATCTTATGTTTAGATCTTTAACCCATTTGGGGTTTATTTTTGTGTTAGAAAGTGTTCTAGTTTCATTCTTTTACAGGTAGTTGACCAGTATTACCAACACCACTTGTTAAAGAGATTGTCTTTTCTCCATAGTATATTCTTGCTTTCTTTGTCAAAGACAAGGTGTCCATAGGTGTGTGGATTTATCTCTGGGCTTTCTATTTTGTTCCACTGATCTATAGTTCCATCTTTGTGCCAGTACCATACTGTCTTGATGACTGTAGCTTTGTAGTATACTCTGAAGTCAGGCAGGTTGATTCCTCCAGTTCCATTCTTCTTTCTCAAGATTACTTTGGCTATTCAAGGTTTTTTGTATTTCCATACAAATTGTGAAATTATTTGTTCTAGTTCTGTGAAAAATACCAATGGTAGCTTGATAGGGATTGAACTGAATCTATAGATTGCTTTGGGTAGTATGCTCATTTTCACTATATTGATTCTTCCAATCCATGAACAAGGTATATTTCTCCATCTATTTGTGTCATCTTTGATTTCTTTCATCAGTGTTTTATAGTTTTCTATATATAGGTCTTTTGTTTCTTTAGGTAGATTTATTCCTAAGTATTTTATTCTTTTCATCACAATGGTGAATGGAATTGTTTCCTTAATTTCTCTTTCTGTTTTCTCATTGTTGGTGGGGAGTGTATAGGAATGCAAGGGATTTCTGTGTATTAATTTTATATCCTGCAACTTTACTATATTCATTGATTAGCTCTAGTAATTTTCTGGTGGTGTTCTTTAGAACATGTTCTTTACATGGTGATCCTCCATGTAGAGGATCATGTCATCTGCAAACCGTGAGAGTTTTATGTCTTCTTTTCCAATCTGGATTCCTTTTATTTCTTTTTCTTCTCTGATTGCTGTGGATAAAACTTCCTAAACTATGTTGAATAGTTGTGGTGAGAGTGGGCACCCTTGTCTTGTTCCTGATTTTAGGGGAAATGCTTTCATTTTTTCACTATTGAGGACAATGTTTGCTGTGGGTTTATCATATATGGCTTTTATTATGGTGAGGCATCTTCCTTCTATGCCTGCTTTCTGGAGGGTTTTGTTTTTTTTTTTTTTTTGATCATAAATGGATGTTGAATTTTGTCAAAGGCTTTCTCTGCATCTATTGAGATAATGATATGGTTTTGATCTTTCAGTTTGTTAATGTGGTGTATCACATTGATTGATTTGCAAATTTTGAAGAATCCTTGCATCCCTGGGATAAAGGCCACTTGGTCATGATGTATGATCTTTTTAATATGTTGTTGGATTCTGTTTGCTAGAATTTTGTTGAGGATTTTTGCATCTATGTTCATCAGGGATATTGGCCTGTAGTTTTCTTTTTTTGCAGCATCTTTGTCTAGTTTTGGTATTGGGGTGATGGTGGCTTCATAGAATGAGTTTGGCAGTTTATGTTCCTCTGCAATTTTCTGGAAGAGTTTGAGTAGAAGAGGTATTAGCTCTTCTCTAAATTTTTGGTAGAATTCACCTGTGAAACCATCTGGCCCTGGGCTTTTGTTTGTTGGATGATTTTTTATTACAGTTTCAATTTCCATGCTTATGATGGGCCTCTTAAGATTTTCTGTTTCTTCCTGGTTCCGTTTTGGAAGATTATACTTTTCTAAGAATTCATCCATTTCCTCCAAGTTGTCCAGTTTATTGTCATATAGTTGCTGATAATAGTCCCTTGTGATCCTTTGTATTTCTGTGTTTTCTGTTGTGATTTCTCCATTTTCATTTCTAATGTTGTTGATTTGATTCCTCTCTTTTTTCTTGATGAGTCTGGCTAATGGTTTGTCTATTTTATTTGTCTTCTCAAAGAACCAGCTTTTAGTTTTGTGGACTTTTGCTATAGTCTCTTTTGTTTCTTTTTCATTTATTTCTGCCCTAACTTTTATGATTTCTTTCCTTCTACTAACCCTGGGGTTCTTCATTTCTTCTTTTTCTAGTTGCTTTAGCTGTAAAAAGTTAGGTTATATATTGGATTTTTCTCTTGTTTCTTGAGGTAAGCTTGTACTGCTATGAACTGTCCCCTTAGCACTGCTTTTACTGAATCCCATAGGCTTTGGGTTGTCGTGTTTTCGTTTTCATTTGTTTCTGTGCATATTTTGGTTTCTTTTTTGGTTGCTTCTGTGATTTGTTGGTTATTCAGAAGCATGTTGTTTAGCCTCCATATGTTTGCATTTTTAATAGTTTTTTTTCCAGTAGTTGATATCTAATCTTACCACATTGTGATCAGAAAAGATGCTTGAAATGATTTCAATTTTTTTGAATTTACCAAGGCTAGATTTATGGCCCAGGATGTGATCTGTCTGGAGAATGTTCTGTGTACACTTGAGAAAAAGGTGAAATTCATTGTTGTGGGGTGAAATGTCCTATAGATATCAATTAGGTCTAACTGGTCCATTGTATCATTTAAAGTTTGTGTTTCCTTGCTAATTTTCTGTTTGGTTGATATATCCATAGGTGTGAGATGGGTATTAAAGTCTCCCACTATTATTGTTATTGTTAATTTCCCCTTTCACACTTGTTAGCATTTGCCTTACACATTGTGGTGCTCCTATGTTGGGTACATATATATTTATAATTGTTATATCTTTTTCTTGGAGTGATCCTTTGATCATTATGTAGTGTCCTTCTTTGTCTCTTTTCACAGCCTTTATTTCAAAGTCTATTTTTCTGTTATGAGTATTGCTACTCCTGCTTTCTTTTGGTCTCCATTTGCATGAAATATCTTTTTCCAGCCCTTAATTTTCAGTCTGTATGTGTCCCTTGGTTTCAAGTGGGTCTCTTGTAGACAGCAAATATAGGGGTCTTGTTTTTGTATCCACTCAGCCAGTCTTTGTCTTTTGGTTAGGGTATTCAACCCATTTACATTTAAGGTAATTATTGATAAGTATGATCCTGTTGCCATTTACTTTGCTGTTTTGGATTAGAGCTTATAAACCTTTTCTGTGTTTCCTGTCTAGAGAAGATCCTTTAGCATTTGTTGAAGAGCTGATTTGGTGGTGCTGAATTTTCTCAGCTTTTGCTTGTCTGTAAAGCTTTTGATTTCTCCTTCATATTTGAATGAGATTCTTGCTGGTTATAGTAATCTGCATTGTAGGTTTTTCTCTTTCATCACTTTAACTATGTCCTGCCATTCCCTTCTGGCCTGAGAGTTTCTACTGAAAGATCAGCTGTTATCATTATGTGTGTGTTATTTGTTGCTTTTCCCTTGCTGCTTTTAATATTTGCTCTTTGTGTTTGATATTCATTAATTCAATTAATAAGTGTCCTGGGGTGGTTTGCCTTGGGTTATCCTATTTGGGACTCTCCAGGTGTCTTGGATTTGATTGGCTATTTCCTTCTCCATTTTAGGGAAGTTTTCAACTATTATCTCCTCAAGTCTTTTCTCATGCCCTTTCTTTTTGTCTTCTTCTGGGACTTCTATGATTCAAATGCTGGGGCATTTAACATTGTCCCAGAGGTCTCTGAGGTTGTCCTCATTTCTTTTAATTCTTTTTTCTTTTTTCCTCTCTGCTTCATTTATTTCCACCATTCTATCTTCCACCTCACTTATCCTATCTTCTGCCTCAGTTATTCTACTGTTGGTTCTCTCTAGAGTGTTTTTGATCTCAGTTATTGCATTATTCATTACTGACTGACTCTTTTTTATTTCTTTTAGGTCCTTGTTAAACATTTCTTGCATCTTCTCAATCCTTGTCTCTAGTCTATTTATCTGTAACTCCATTTTATTTTCAAAATTTTGGATCAGCTTTACTATCATTATTCTGAATTCCTTTTAAGGTAGACTTCCTATCTCCTCTTTTGTTTGGTTTGGTGGGCATTTATCATGTTCCTCTACCTGCTGAATATTTCTCTGCCTTTTCATTTTGTTTAGATTGTTGTGTTTGGGGTGGCCTCTCTGTAGGCTGGAAGTTTGTGGTTCCTCTTTATTGTGGAGCCTGCTTCCCTGTGGGTGGTATTGGACTAGTGGCTTGTCAAGGTTTCCTGGTTAGGGGAGCTTGCGTCTGTGTTCTGGTGGGTGTAGCTGGATCTCTTCCCTCTGGAGTGCAATGAAGTGTCCAGGAGTGAGTTATGGGGTGTCTATGGGTTTGGCATGGCTTTGGGCAGCCTGTATTTTAATGCTCAGGGTTGTGTTCCTGTGTTTCTGGAGAATTAGAGTGGTATGTCTTGCTCTGGAACTTGTTGGCTCTTGGGTGGAGCTTGGTTTCAGTGTAGGTATGGGGGCTTTTGGATGAGCTCTTATTGATTAATGTTCTCTGGAATCTGGAGTTTCCTGGTGTTCTCAAGTTTTGGATTTAAGCCTCCTGCTTCTGGCTTTCAGTCTTATCTTATTCTTACAGTCACCTCAAGAGTTATCCATCCATAGCACAGATGATAAAACACATCTGTGCTCCATCTCCAGCACAGATGATAAAACATCTAGGTTAATGGTGAAAAAGTTCTCCACAGTGAGGTACACCCAGAGAGGTTCACAGAGTTATATAGAGAAGAGAAGAGAAGAGGCAGGAGGGAGAGAGAGGTGACCAGGAGGAGAAGAGCAGTCAAAAGGAGAGGGACCAATCTAGCCAGTAATCAGATCCCTAAGTGTTCTCCACAGCTTAGAACAACCAGAGAGATTCACAGATTTAATAGAGAAGAGAAGGGGGAAGGAGGAGATAGAAGTGACCTGGGGGAGAAAAGGGAGAGTCAAAAGGGGAGCGAGCCATCAAGCCAGTAATCACACCCCTAAGTGAAAATGGATACTGAGGATTAGATTCTTAAAGGTACAAAATTGATAACAAATACCAAAAAGCAAAGATTAAAAATTCAGAATAGAGGTTAGACT
This sequence comes from Tragelaphus eurycerus, assembly GCA_935064755.1. Taxonomy (NCBI): domain Eukaryota; kingdom Metazoa; phylum Chordata; class Mammalia; order Artiodactyla; family Bovidae; genus Tragelaphus; species Tragelaphus eurycerus. The sequence goes on from CAKXYN010000268.1 coordinate 77,669, forward strand.
CTCAAAAATACATTATTAAAAATACAAAACAAAATCAGTCACAAAAATTATAATATATATATGTATATCTGAAATTTACTTTTAAAATAGGGTCTCTTTTTTTCTCTCTCTGGCTGTCCCACAGTTTGGGTTGCTATCTCATGTTTACTCCCTCAGCTTGTCCTCAAGGCATTCAGGCCCAGTCCTTACCCTAAGCACCCAGCCCACGCCTCCCTGTCCAGCCCCTGTTTGCTGGTGGCTGACACAAGTGTCCAGGCTATTTCTCCACTGGGAGTTGTGGTTAGGCACATATTCTGTGGGTTGTTTTTTTTTTTTTTTCCCCTCCCAGTTATGTTGCCCTCTAAGATTCCAAAACTCCCCACAGACCTGCTGGTGAGAGGGTTTCCTGCTGTTTGGAAACTTCTCTTCTTTCATGACTCCCTTCCCAGGACAGAGGGAGTCCTACCTTCTTACAAAGAGAATAGGCTGCCTTTCTGTGTGCTTGGTATCCTCCACCAGCACTCAGAAGTTGTTTTGTAGAAGTTGCTCAGCATTCAAATGATCTTTTGATGAATTTGTGGGGTAGAAAGTGGTCTCCCCATCCTATTCCTACAGCATCTTGGGACCACCCCCCTGAAGGAGTAAATTTATGAAGAAAGTTACAAGACACAAATGAGGAAAACAATAAATGATTATTAAAATACATAAAACAAATTCTTAACAAATGGAAAATATGATACATTCAGTGTTCCCAAACTTTAATGCATAATTCTAATGCAATTCTCCATGGACTCTGGACAAGGGAATTTTTGTTTGTATGTGTGTTTTATTTTTCTGAATTGTATAGGGGACTGGAATGCAAAAGTAGGAAGTGAAGAAACACCTGGAGTAACAGGCAAATTTGACCTTGGAATCCAGAATGAAGCAGGGCAAAGACTAATAGAGTTTTGCCAAGAAAATGCACTGGTCATAACAAACACCCTCTTCCAACAACACAAGAGAAGACTCTACACATGGACCATCACCAGATGGTCAAAACCGAAATCAGATTGATTATATTCTTTGCAGCCAAAGATGGAGAAGCTCTATACAGTCAACAAAAACAAGACCAGGAGCTGACTGTGGCTCAGACCATGAACTCCTTATTGCCAAATTCAGACTGAAATTGAAGAAAGTAGGGAAAACCACTAGACCTTTCAGGTATGACATAAATCAAATCCCTTATGATTATACAGTGGAAGTGAGAAATAGATTTAAGGGCCTAGATCTGATAGACAGAGTGCCTGATGAACTATGGACTGAGGTTCGTGACATTGTACAGGAGACAGGGATCAAGACCATCCCCATGGAAAAGACATGCAAAAAAGCAAAATGGCTATCTGGGGAGGCCTTACAAATAGCTGTGAAAAGAAGAGAAGTGAAAAGCAAAGGAGAAAGGGAAATATATAAGCATCTGAATGCAGAGTTCCAAAGAATAGCAAGAAGAGATAAGAAAGTCTTCAGTGATCAATGAAAAGAAATAGAGGAAAACAACAGAATGGGAAAGACGAGAGATCTCTTCAAGAAAATTAGAGATACCAAGGGAACATTTCATGCAAAGATGGGCTTGATAAAGGACAGAAATGATATGGACCTAACAGACGCAGAAGATATTAAGAAGAGGTGGCAAGAATACACAGAAGAACTGTACAAAAAAGATCTTCACAACCCAGATAATCACAATGGTGTGATCACTGACCTAGAGCCAGACATCCTGGAATGTGAAGTCAAGTGGACTTCAGAAAGCATCACTACAAACAAAGCTAGTGGAGGTGATGGAATTCCAGTGGAGCTATTCCAAATCCTGAAAGATGATGCTGTGAAAGTGCTGCAATCAATACGCCAGCACATTTGGAAAACTCAGCAGTGGCCACAGGACTGGAATAGGTCAGTGTTCATTCCAATCCCAAAGAAAGGCAATGCCAAAGAATGCTCAAACTACCGCACAATTGCACTCATCTCACACGCTAGTAAAGTAATGCTCAAAATTCTCCAAGCCAGGCTTCAGCAATATGTGAACCGTGAACTTCCTGATGTTCAAGCTGGTTTTAGGAAAGGCAGAGGAACCAGAGATCAAATTGCCAACATCTGCTGGATCATGGAAAAAGCAAGAGAGTTCCAGAAAAACATCTATTTCTGCTTTATTGACTATGCCAAAGCCTTTGACTATGTGGATCACAATAAACTGTGGAAAATTCTGAAAGAGATGGGAATACCAGACCACCTGACCTTCCTCTTGAGAAATCTGTATGCAGATCAGGAAGCAACAGTTAGAACTGAACATGGAACAACAGACTGGTTCCAAATAGGAAAAGGAGTACGTCAAGGCTGTATATTGTCACCCTGCTTATTTAACTTCTATGCAGAGTACATCATGAGAAACGCTGGACTGGAAGAAACACAAGCTGTAATCAAGATTGCTGGGAGAAATACCAATAACCTCAGATATGCAGATGACACCACTCTTATGGCAGAAAGTGAAGAGGAACTAAAAAGCCTCTTGATAAAAATGAAAGTGGAGAGTGAAAAAGTTGGCTTAAAGCTCAACATTCAGAAAACGAAGATCATGGCATCTGGTCCCATCACTGCATGGGAAATAGATGGGGAAACAGTGGAAACAGTGTCAGACTTTATTTTTCTGGGCTCCAAAATCACTGCAGATGGTGACTGCAGCCATGAAATTAAAAGACGCTTACTCCTTGGAAGGAAAGTTATGACCAACCTAGATAGCATATTCAAAAGCAGAGACATTACTTTGCCAACAAAGGTTTGTCTAGTCAAGGCTATGGTCTTTCCTGTGGTCATGTATGGATGTGAGAGTTGGACTGTGAAGAAGGCTGAGCGCTGAAGAATTGATACTTTTGAACTGTGGTGTTGGAGAAGACTCTTGAGAGTCCCTTGGACTGCAAGGAGATCCAACCAGTCCATTCTGAAGGAGATCAGCCCTGGGATTTCTTAGGAAGGAATGATGCTAAAGCTGAAACTCCAGTACTTTGGCCACCTCATGCGAAGAGTTGACTTATTGGAAAAGACTCTGATGCTGGGAGGGATTAGGGGCAGGAGGAGAAGGGCACGACAGAGGATGAGATGGCTGGATGGCATCACTGACTCGATGGACGTGAGTCTGAGTGACCTCCAGGAGTTGGTGATGGACAAGGAGGCCTGGCGTGAGGTGATTCATGGAGTCACAAAGAGTCGGACACGACTGAGCGACTGAACTGATACTGAACTTGAAGAATCATCAGTCGATTTAGTTGTGACACAGGAATGGATAAATCAATGGAACATAATAGAGAACCCAGAATTAGATGCCTTTGTATGTGACAATTCATGTATGACAAGGAGGGCAGTTTAATTCAATGAAAATGAATGGATTATTTATAAAATGTGTTGGCAAACTCATTATACATCTGGGGGGAAAAAGTGAAAACAGACACCCTGTATAATCTCTTGTGCAGGAAAAAAAAAAAAAAAAAAACAACCTTCTAAATGTATTAGAAACAAAAAAGTAAAACCAAATCTCACTGACCACCAGTATAATCTGAGTGCCAAAGTGAATTTCCTAAGATTAGAAACCCAGAAACTACAAAATAAAGACATATGAACCAAACTATGTAAAATCTTAAATTTTAGTGTGCAAAAAGAACCATTAACAAAGTTAAGAGACAAATAATAGATCTGAAAAAAGTATTTGTAGTACAGATGCTAAACCAAGTGTAATAACCATGATATAGAACTCTTGGGAATTTAGAAGAAAAGATAAACACAATCAAATAAAATGGCATCAGCCATGCCTTCATAGACAATTCGCATAAGAGCAAATCCACGTGGCTGAGAAATGTATGCAAAGACGCTCACATCCCCAGCAAATTAAAGTCTCAGTGAGATATCACTTTACAATTGTCAGTATGGAAAGCCCTGGAAACAGTACAGCATCTATCGCTAGCTGGAGTCTCCTTGGAGGAGAAATGTTTCTACCTTTGGGAAATGCAATCTGGGAACATTTATCACAAAATTAAAACTCAGATATCCTGTAACCAATACTCCCACTCTGAGAAGCTTTGCCCCAGAAATAAAAGCAACAGTTACCTGCAGCCTGTGAGAAAAATCTGGAAATAGAATGAATAGTCACAAATGGGAAAAAAGTTGGACCACCATTTGGAGTAGAGTGCATTTAAAAGAGAAGACGAGAGTCAGACCATATGTTTTGGAGCAATGTTTCCCAAGTTTTTTCTCATGATTACTTGCCCCATGAATTTTAATACCACAGACAGACTGCACATCTATTTATGCTGTCAAATAGAATTGAGCTTTAGAGTGCCATAGACCATTGTCTATGGGGTCGCACAGAGTCGGACATGACTGAAGCAACTTAGCAGCAGCAGCAGACCATTGCTATACATAAGTTTATTTTTTTTGCACTCCCCAAGAACCAATTTTTGTCCCCTTGGGGTCAATATTGACCTAGTTAAAAATGCATGAAATAGGGCTTCTCTGATGGTCCAGGGGTTAAGAATCTGCCCTCCAATGCAGGGGACATGGGTTCGATCCCTGGCCCAGAAAGACCCCACATGCCACAGAGCAACTAAGCCCATGCACCATAACTACTGAAGCCTGCATGCCCTAGAGCCCAAGCTCTGTAAGAACAGAAGCCACTCCGATGAGAAGCCAGCACACCACAGTGAAGAGTAGGCCCCACTCACCACAACTAGAGAAAGCTTGTGAGCAGCAATAAAGACCCAGTGCAGCCAAAAAAAAAAAATAAAATAATAAAAATTTTTAATTTTTTCAAAATGTATGATTTACAAGGATTTCCATAAGGTCTTATAGAGTAATGCAGGAAAGTATTATTTGTCAAATAAACAGTAACCTGAAAAAACTTCCATATATATGTGTGTAAATATCTGTATAGAATTAGATAAATACCAATATATGGATTGGTAACATGGGAGCGTGAGAGAGGGGTGCACACAGAAGGGGGGCTGGGAAGAACTAATACTCCTGCAAAGAGACAAGGAGGAAAGAGGCTTTTTAAGCATATGAATGACTGCATTTATGTATTGTGCAAAACTGTGAATATACAAGTAAAGATTGGAAATAACAACTAATAATTGTTTTCAAAATTATAAGGACTCACTTTCCCTGGTGGCTCAGTGGTAAAGAATCTACCTGCCAATGCAAGATTCATAAGTTCAGCCCCTGGGTCAGGAAGATCCCCTGGAGGAGGAAATGGCAACCCATGGCAGTATTCTTGCCTGGGAAATCCCATGGACAGACAAGCCTGGCAGCTACAGTCCACGGGGTCACAAAGAGTTGGACACAAATTAGCAATTGAGAACGCATGCAAGGGCTCACTTAACAGCCTTGAATGTTCCTTTAGAGAAATCTCACATGTGACCAGCCTGAAGTCTCCTATGATCCAGCTACATCACATCTCTGTCCCCCAAGTAAAATGATCCTTTCAGAAACCCATGCCTTTGTGCAGCCTTGGACACTGTTATTTGTTCAACTGTGTCCCCTAAAAATTCATATGTTGAAGCCATAGCCCCTATACACTGGAACATGACTGCATTTGGAACCTGGATCATTACAGAAGTAATCAAGTTAAAATGACATCATTAGAATGGACCGTTATCCAACATGATGGCTGTCCTTATAAAAAGGGGAAATTTGGACCCAAAGACTGACACAAATTGAAGGAAGGTGATGTGGAAACATAGGAAGACTACTATGTAAAGATTAGAATGGTGCTTTCCACAAGCCAAGAAAACTACCAGAAGCTTGGAGATAAGCCTGGGGCAGATCCTGCCCTGGAGCCTTCTGGGGGAGCAGAACCTCGAGGACACACTTGATCTCTGACTTCCACCCTCCAGAGCTACTAAAAAATTAATTTGTGTTGTTTAAGCCATTCAGTTTGGGGCATTTTGTTATGCCAGTCCTAGGAAACTAACACCCTTTCCCTCTTTTCTGGTGAACGTGTATGCCTTCTACAAGCTCTGTGTAAAATTTCACGGGACTTCCCTGGTGGCACCATGGATAAGCATTCGCCTGCCAATGCGGGAGATGTGGGTGCTATCCCTGGTCTGGGAAGATTACACATGCTGCAGAGCAGCTAAGTCCTTGCACCTCAATTACTAAGCCCACACCCTAGAGCCCCTGCTCTGCAGCAAGGGAAGCCACTGCAATGAGAAACACCGCGACAAGAGAGTAGTCCATGCTTGCCACAACTAGAGAAAAGCCTGCACAGCAGGAAGAGCCAGCACAGCCAAAGATAAAGAAATAAATGATTTTAAAATAAATAAAATAAAATTTCATATCCTCTGCAAAGTCTTCCCAAACTAATCACCCCTCCCTTTTCTGTGTTCCAATAATATTTTGTGCATGCCCGTCCTACAGTACTTCTGTAAATGATCTAAATTATTTCATAATTATGCAATTTAATTATCTCTAAATTATTTCTTCTCTGCTGGACCTTGACCCCCTTGAAGACGTGAGTCACATGTCTTTGCATCTACTTTTGCACTCTCCAGAGTCCTGCACAGTACTGAGCACAAAGTAAGTGGTTTATAAATATTTGCTACTGCTGCTGCTAAGTCGCTTCAGTCGTGTCCGACTCTGTGCGATCCCATAGACGGCAGCCCACCAGGCTCCGCCGTCCCTGGGATTCTCCAGGCAAGAACATTGGAGTGGGTTGCTATTTTATTCTCCAATGCATGAAAGTGAAAAGTGAAAGTGAAGTCGCTCAGTCATATCCAACTCTTAGAGACCCGACGGACTGCAGCCCACCAGGCTCCTCCATCCATGGGATTTTCCAGGCAAGAGTACTGGAGTGGGGCACCATTGCCTTCTCCAAATATTTGCTATGTGAATGCAAAAAAAAAAAAAAATCTAAATTAAAGCTTTCCACTCTGTCCCCTCAAAGCAGGAAGATACAAGAATGAGAGCGGGAGGCTCCTTGGACAGTAATTCTTCCTTCTTGGCAAGGCTCTTCAATTCTAACAAATTGACTTAATAATGAAAATGTCTTTAACGGGGGCAATATGGCAAAAAGTAATTAACTCCATAATTGAAATCTAGAACTTTCAAAGTAATTAATGGGAGGGCCAAATTGTCCTTCACAGCAAGAGTCCAGGAGCAAACCTGCCAGCGTGGTGGGCGTGACAGGACAGGGGCAGGACCAGAAGGACGTCATCTGAGCAAACCACCCTGGAGGGCATGGAGCACATCTGCATGAAGCATGTTTCCCTTAATCCACCCAGAGATGTCATCAACCAGGGCTGCCAGGTGCCACTTTGTTCCATAAGAAGAAACTTTTTTTTTTTTAATGAGCAAAAATTTCCATTACCACTTCCTGCTCAGGCTCGGCCCTTGGAGAAAGGGTGAGGGGAGCCCCTCTTTTGGTGTCAATGAGCCGACTATTCGAGACTCACAGAATCTTGGAATCCTGGCACCACTCCATCACCTTGGAGGCCCTAGAGTCAGACCTGCCGGGAGGATTTTTTCTGGCTCCCCACTGGCTGAGATGCACATGGAGGGCATGCCTCTCCTCCTTGCCTGTAAGGATGCTACTGTTAAGTAAGGGATCAGTGATAACATACTGCATGGCAGCAGATGGCATCTATATTTAGAGGCTCCTTCAGAAGAAGGATTAATGCCATTTAGAACATATCACAGGCCAAGAAAATGAGAGCTGAGTGTTCCAAATGAATTGTTGTAAAACCTCCATTTATCCCCTCTTCTGGACTGAGTCGTGCATCCCCGCACAATTCATTGGTTAAAAACTTGACCCTCGGTATCTCAGAATATAACAGTATTTGCAGATACTGGTCTTTTAAAGGGTGATTAAGTTAAAAGTAGGTCATTAGATGGGCCCTGATCCAATGGAACAGGTGTCGTTATAGGAAGAGGAGATTAAGACCCAGACACACAGAGGGAAGATGATGTCACGACACAGGGAGAAGATGGCCATCTGCAAGCTAAGGAGATAAGCCTCAGAGGAAACCAACCCTACCAACAACTTGATCTTGAACTTCTAGAACTCTAGAACTGCAAGAAAATAAACTTCTACTGTTTAGGCCACCCAGTCTGCAGAACTTCATTACAGAAGCCTGAACAGACTAATACTGTCCCTATGGATGCAGGACATAGCACCATCTCCTTAGCTTAGCATGCATGGCCCTTGATCAGCTGGCCCCACTGATTCTCTTGGGCCCCCCTCCCCCAGCCGTGTGTCTCTCCTTCCTGTTAACCCCAAACACTCCATGACCTTTCATGCCACTGGCCCTTAACATGTAACCATCTCTCAATGGGGCTCATTCTCCTCACCTCCTCCCTCCTCTCGAAAAGTTCTGTTTACCTTCCAGATTCAAATCAGATGCCCCCTCCTCAGGAGAGGACCATTCCAAACCTCTGACCTCCACCCACACTAGAATCAGCTGCTTCCTGCTCTATATTCTTCTTATTTTCCCTTCATGCCTCCAGTCTGGCTGGAGCTCCTTTGGGGGCCAGACTGTGTCTTTCTCACTTTGAGGTCCCACCCATAATTGTCACAGTCAGGGTCTGGTGGAAGGAGCAAACTCATTAGCTAAGGTCATATCTTATGAAGGATCATGGGGTGAGAGAGAGGAGTTAGCATGTACCCAGCCATTCTTTGCCACCTGAAATGACTCCATGGCTGTGACAAGGAGAAAAACAAATGTAATGAAAGAAGCTGTAACTGAGCAGGACCCTAAGAGGCTTCTAGGACAAATTCCCCACCCTTCATCCTTCACCTACCTCTTGTTTGTTGAAAAGCTTTAGCTTCCTAGGCCTTCCCCAAGTTCCAAGGAATAAATTTAATCAGAGAAGTGAGAAAATGCAGAAATAAAGGAAAGTCGTCAAGCAAGACAAAATAACAATAGTTTAGCTATTTTAAAAAGTCAGGGACTTCCCTGGCTGTGTGGTGGATAGGAGTCCACCTCTCAATGCAGGGGACACAGATTCCATCCCTGCTCCAGGAAGGTTCCAAATGCGATGGAGCAACTAACCCAGTGCATCACAACTACTGTGCCTGAGCTCTAGAGCCTGTGAGCCACAGCTCCGGAAGCCCATGTGCCTAGAGCCTGTGCTCTGCAACAAGATAAGTCACTACAATGAGAAACCCATGAACCACAATGACGAGTAGCCCCCTGCACTCCACTCATCACAACTAGAGAAAGTCTGCACACAGCAACAAAGACCCAGTGCAACCAAAAAATAATTATTTTTTTAGAAAAAGTCAAGAACCTTCAGTTTCTCCTCAGGGACTATAGATAATATTCAGAGCTTTGAGCTGTTTTGCAGATACTGAAATCCTCACCCGGCAGAAGGAGTTAACTGTATGCTGCCCACAAGCACACAGATCCCAGACTGGTTGGAACCAGAAGGTGGATGATGTTGACTCCTGGTTACCTCACCACCAACTCATAGAAGAATGTCCGTGAGCTCCTCATGCACCCTGCAAACCTCTCCTCAACATGTAGCCCCTTTCTCTTTTCCCTATATAATCTCTGAACAAAACTCTGAGACAGGGGAGTTGGTTCTTGGGGACATGAGTCCACCTTCTCCCCAGAACTGCCAGCTTCCTCAGTCTTTCCCTTTACTTAGCACTTGCCTCTTGGTACTGTATTCTTGAATCAAGAGTAGCCCAACCTGAGTTCAGTAACAAGGCCATATATCATATCAGCAAAGAAAAAGCTTAGGACTCAAGAAAGCTGTGTTCTAGAGCTACTTTAGGCTCTAACTTGCCACATAACTTTTATCAAGTCACTTAACCTCTCTCTCAGTCTGAGATTGGGCTAGTTCATCTCTAGCTCTGAGAAAAAAAAATCCTAGGATGTGACTCTATAGCCATGGACAAAACAAAACAAAAAGACCATCTTCCTTCCAATTCTCCACATTTATTCATGTTTTAAATCATTGCATATTTATTGAGCACCTATAACTTGCCAGGAGGGTTGGAAATTTCCAGAGGAAGCAATGTTTGGGCAGAAAATTTCAGGAGACTTAGAAGTGAGAAAATAGCATTTCCAGAAAATCTCCCAACCTCAAAGAACCCTTCCAATCCTTAACAAGGCTGTGCTTTTCCATTCTAGACACAGAACATTATTTCTACTAAGCATGAGTGTGTTGGAGGGAATGAAACAGGTCCAGTGGTGGGAACATAGTGAACAAAAGTAAGCAGTGAAAGAGCAAAGAGCACGTTGGGGAGCATGAGAACCACATCTTGGAAGAGTGAGGAACCCATGGGGAGTGGGGAAAATGAGGCACTTTGGTTGTGGGGGTACTTTGAAAGGGGTTAAACATTAATCCAAAGAGTCTTGAATGCATTCGGTGACAAAGGGTATCCCATGCTGGTTTCTGAGCAGGGGAGTAAGCAAAGATGATTTGTGGGTTGGGAAAATCCTGTTGAAGATGCTTAGAAACGGGTAGGAAAGGTGAATTTGGACACAGGAACCAGTTAGGAAGCAAAGGTCATGGTTTGGGAGACACACAGGTCCTGGGATGGGGCTTCAGGTTCGGATGGAGACAGGGCAGCTGAGGACTGCCCAGTGTTCAGAGACCCTGGTTCCTTGTGTCTCTGTCTGTGTCTGAAATCATGGCAGGCCAGGCCCAGCAGATATGCTCATCATTTCATCAAATGCAAATCCCCAGTAGAAATGAAAGAGCTTTCAATTCAATCATCAGTTGGAATGCACCTCTTTGTATCATCCCCAATCCATTGCCGTCGCCACCACCGCCACCGCCACCACCACCACCACCACCACACACATACACACACACACAAACCTTTCCATGGAAATCCTGTTATTTCACTTAGAGAAGATCTATGTGATTTAAATTGGAGGCTTCGAGACAAATTGCATTTGAAATTGAAGGGGGTGAAGTAGCCAGATGTATCATCCATTTAGGAAGCTAAGTGGAGTCCTCCGCTGCCACCGTGGCCTGTTTTATCCCACTCTTACTTAAAATAAAAGACCACAAGCTGAGTAACTCTGAATTTCTCAATCTGGGCCTTTGACAGGAAACTGAAGGATTCATCTGTAGAATTCTTTATTTTCCATTAAGACCCCAGGCTTTTCTTTGCCAATGAATGAAGATGATGCTTCCGAATTGCAAGCTGAGCCTCTTGCCCTTCCTCCCCCTCCCGGCAGAGTCCATTTGGAAAACAGGCTAGTTAATTGGATTTAAATGGAAGAGAAGTGGAGGGCCAGCCTGTTTGAGAACAACCAGTGTACAAGAGTCCAGGAGACAGCTCTGCCCTGCTTAAAGACGGAAACTAGAGTGTAAGTCTGTGAAAGACTAGATTCCTAGATCCTTGAGCAAAACACAGCCCCTTAATGTGCTATCATATCGGCAAGAGCATCTTAAAAATGGAAGCAATTGACAAATATAAATATTATTGCTATGGATATTATGAAAATGCTTATCAGGAAGGGATTCCCCAGAATAATGGGGACCTAATTTTACCTAGAAGGAGAAAAGTAAATTTTCCGCTCTCTGAAACATTACGACTCAAACACTTACTTCTACCTGACGTGAATGTTAGATCCTGCAAGATGTCAGAGTCAGAATCCTAGGTCAGAATCCTGGGTTCAGCACTCAGAGACAGGTGACATCCATCAAGTGAGGTAACCTTAATGATTTCATCCCAGGTGGCAAAAGTGGTAAAGAATCTGCGTATCAGTGCAAGAGACACAGGAAACACGGGTTCCATCCCTGGGTCAGGAAGATCCCCTGGGAGAAGGAAATGGCAACCCACTCTGGCATTTCTTGCCTGGAGAACCCCATGGACAGAGGAGCCTGGGAGGCTACATACAGTCCATGGGGTCGCAAAGAGTTGGACACAACTGAGCATGCACACACATGCACACCCATTTATGAACTTGAATAGTAACGGTCCTTATAACAAGGCACCCACAGTTGTTTTGAGACTTAGATGATTCTTAAAGAAAAAAAATTTTTTTTTTTTTTTTTTTTTTTTTTTTCAGTAAAATGTTGAATGTAGGACCTAGCCTAGGGTAAGAGCTCAATACTGTTTCCTTTGAGTAAATTTGGAAAAAGCCAACTCGGCATCTCATGCTAGCCTCTAAAATAAGCTAGAGCTAGTCCTGCTTTCAGGGCTACGTGTTTAAAAATATTTCAAATGAAAGGCAGCCTGGTGGGAGGGAGGGGATGGGAGAGGACTGAGGTATCTGGGAAGGAACGACATCACAGATGGCCCATCAGAAACTTCAGAGTGTCGCATCCAGAGGTACCTGCCAGCTCATCCAGGGACGAGTCTTCTATGAGGACCAGATGCTACTAATTGGCGAGGAATCCTGTGGCTGCCACCCAAAGAAGAGAACAAATTCTTTGTCAACACATGGTTGTTTTTTTTTACCCCCTTCCAAATGGAATGCATTAACTCTTTCCAACAGGCATACCAGCTTCAGTCTCCAAAAGCCCATGTCCACATTTAGGAAATTCTTAAGCAAGATACTGGGACGTTTCTATTTCATTGATTCTGAGTTTCTGCTCCACCAACGATCCCTGGTGCTATACTTAGCAGTCCCCAACCTTTTTGGCACCAGGGAGCGGTTTCATGGAAGACAATTTTTCTATTGACTGGTGGGGGACCAGAGAGGCTGGGGAATGGCTTCAGGATGATTCAAGCACATTACATTTATTGTCACTATATTTCCATTATTGTTACATCAGCTCCACTCAAATCACCAGGCATTAGATCCCAGAGGTAGGACCACTGTGATCTTTGGCAGGACCATTGACGATATACACTCCACATGGGACATCCACTGAATGTTCAATTTAGGACCGGGGATCTCAGTGTTCCCACTCTGCCCATTCCTCCTGTTACATCATTTTTCTTCACATCTCTCTCTCCCTTCCAAACTGTCATCTGTTTCAAAGACAAGGTCTGGTCCTTGTCCCCTCTACTTGGGACTCCTGGAACCCAGTAAAGAGCCCGAGACACAGTAGAGATTTGCTCAACAAGTCACGTAAATACAACCTAGACCTCAATTCCATCTTCAGCATTTCCCACTTCCTCAATTCCCACACCTCAGATTAGCACCATCTGCTCCCATCTCATCAAATTATTTTCCATCTCTTGAATACATCATGCCCTCCCACACATTCGGGCCTTCCTACACACCTGTCTTTCTGTCTAGCATCCCCTGCATGGAACAGGCCAAACCCCATAGAAGGAGAATATTATAGAGCAGAGGTCATCAAAACTACAGCCTGTGACACCAGCCCGCTGTCTGTTTTCATCAATAACATTTTATTAGAATACATCCGGGCCTGTGTGTTTACATATTGTCTAAGGAGGCTTCTGTGCTGCACTGGCCAAGTTGAGTAGTACTCTAGAGACTGTATGGCCTGTCAAGCCTAGAATAGTCACTTTCTGGCCCTTTTGCTGAGCACGCTGCTAAGCCTCGTTTCAGAGGCAAAAGGCAGGGACTTCCCTGGTGGTCCAGTGGTTAAGAATCCACCTTGCAATGCAGGGGACTCGGGTTCAATCCTTGGTTGGGGAACTAAGATTCCACGTGCTGCAGAGCAACTAAGCCCACGCACGGAAAACTGCTGAGTCCACGCGCAGCACCTAGAGAGTTCTGTACTGCAAAGAAGGATTTGGCATGCCGCAGTGAAGATCCTCCACGCCGCAGCCAAGACCCGACACAGACAAATACGTCCATATTCAGAAGCAAAAGGCCCGGGTTTCAGAGTGAGACAGACTTCAGTTTGAATCCTGGCAGAACCAGAAATAAGTAGCCATGGAAAAATTTCTTTGCTTCTCTCAATTGTGGTTGTTCCTCTCTAAAAAGGAGATAAGATCTATTTGACAAGATGATTATAAAGACAAGGCAAAACAATATGAGCAAATGTCCCTGGGTGGTTTCTGACAAATGGACAGGTGGATGGATCTCTTTTCATTGCATTCTGCGGACATGGTTTGTTTTGTTTTTTGACAAATTGAAGGTTGGTGGCAACCGAACATCAAGCTAGTCTATCCACACCATTTTTCCAGTGGCACCTGCTCACTTCATGTTTTTTTGTGTGATTTTCATAATTCTAGAAGTGTTTCAAATTCTTTTGTGATTATTATCTTTATTACAGTGATCTGTGATCAGTGATCTCTGATGCTATCATTTGCAAAAAGATTACAGATCATTGGAGGCTTAGATGGTGGTTAGCATTTTTTTTAGCAGTAAAGCATTTTCTAATTAAGGTATTACATTGGTTTTTTAGACATAATGCTATTGCACACTTAATGGACTACAATATAGTATAAATTTGCTTTATTGGGATATTCGATTTATTATGGTGGTCTGGAACCGAACTCATGGCAACCCCAGGGAACAGTGAGGAGGTCCAGTACAAGAACAGAGTGTGAGGGGTGGAACGGAAGGGCCCAGAAATTGGCCAGAGGTCTGGAGCGGTGTTCCTAAGTGGTAGTAGGGGTGTCTCCTATCATGAAAGAGAGCCACAGAGCGATTAGAGGGTCTTAGTAATTTCTGGAAGAATGGTCCCACAGCAAAGGAGGCAAAGTTTATCTGCAGATTCACGGGACACACAAAGTCGTTCAGGGAAGTCAACACCTGCCCCCTTCCATGATCATAGGTCAAGTCCACAGTGGTCTGGGCTTCTCCAGTTGGCACTGGTCTGTCCCATCCTCTTGTATTTCAACAAATTGGGCAGCTAAGAAATACAGCCCACCAGCAATTGACCAATCCACTGGCTTGGGTCAGGCTGCCATGACAAAGTACCATAGACCGGGTGGCTTATCAATAACAGAAAGCTATTTCTCATATTTCTAGAGGCTGGAAGTCCAAGATCAGGATGCCAGCACAGCCATGTTCTGGTGAGATCTCTCTTCTGGGCTCCAGACTGCCAACTTCTTTTGCCCTCACACGGTAGACTGAGATCTTTGGGACCCCTTCCATAAGGGCAGTAGTCCCATTCATGAGAGCTCCACCCTCATGATCTAATCACCCTCAAAGGCCCTGCCTCCAAATACCATCCCACTGAGGATTTCAACATATGAATCTGGGGGAGAAGTAAAACTTCATGTCACAACACCGCTTTATTTGACTCTGGGTAGAACATGAAAACTCAGAACTAAGAAAGCAAGCAAGCTGTTGAATAATGAAAATGAATTAGCCCAACTCTTTCAAAACGAAAAGGCGGAGAGAGAGAGACAAAGAAATATCTGAGTTCAGAAGTGGCTAAGATCCAGAGTAAATAGTCAGCTTCACAAAATTACCCCTTTCAGTTTTAATCTTTTATACTTTAATCATCTCCAGTCACGGACACAGTTTTTACCATGAGGACAAGGGCTCGGAAAGAACACAAGAATAATGAAGGTGAAATACTATTATATTTAATACTATAATATCATTAATGCAACCGCAGTGAGAGATCAAGGACTTTTCAAATTAATTATTTCTTGTTCCAACACACACCATGAAATGGGCTTTCTAAATCAGAATGACACATCCCAACCTTTTCTTTATTAAGATAATTCTATTTTATTTCTTGGATCTTTGCAGCCTGGGCAGGTTTTATAAATATTTAAGAGAAAAATTAGGCGGGAAAATGCTGGATAATGCATGAATAGCAACCAGCTGAGAACTCACAGTAGAATCTTCCTGCCTTTAGTAAATTCTGTAAATATGGACAATCTTTTCCCTTTGTGGAAAGATTTGCAGTCTTTTGAGTACACTGAGAGTCTATTTGTCCTCAATTTGTATTTTTCCATTTTACTGCCAGAGTGAAGAAGGAAAGTCACTGCTTGAAATTTGTTCATTAAGATTAAATTGAGGCTTTACAGTCAACCATAAAAATTAGGCAACATATTGATAACTTGCCTATTAATGGTCTCTCCTAGGAGGACCTCCAATTGCTTGAATGACTGATCATCTGCAGAAACCACTTTCCCCCCTAATCTTGGTCTCCAAAGAAACCTCAACGTGCACAAAGACTTTGATACTTAGAAATACTTGAGGAGCTTGTTGCTGGTCCACTGACAGCCATTTGTGTGGTGTGGCTGAGGGCTGTGTCCATAATGAGGGTGACAGCCGCTTCTGTGACTGTGTGGAGCATTTTATAGGAACACAATTGCTGATTTCCAGGAAGGGACCATGAACCTCCCCCACACCGAGGTATTTCCGGTCCTCATGCAATTGGACAGCTTCTTCAAAGCAAACGTTTTCCTGTGAAATGCCTCCCTAGTTGATGCCTCAGAGTTGACTAATTGTCAGCATAATCGCTTCTAACCTTCTGAAAACAGCACTCTTGACTCGATCATTTAATTCTCCCAACACCTTCACCTGACAGGAAAGTACGCTATTTTACTTGCAAAGCTGATTGCAAATTATTTTCTGATTGCAGATTTATTTTGTTTGTGACAAAATGTTTCCCGCTAATTGCCAAAATAATCTAGCAGGGACTTACAGTTGAACACCTAATTTATTAACCCACTGTAGTTTCTCCCTAATCCTTGTTTTTAGCCTTTTATTTATTTTAAACACCTATTTACAAGATCATTAATCCTCATCAATATTGTCTGAAATCCTTGAGCAACTACCAGGGCTGTTTCTACAAAGAAAACCATACAGTCAATGAAACTCAACACTCAAAAATCTGCCCTGCTCACCAAGCTTTCCTTTGAGGGTGGGAGGGGGGGTCAAGGATAAGATAAGGAAAGCCCTCTCAGCTTGAGCCATGATGGAAATAGAAAGCAACACAAGTGAATCTTGTTGGTCTGTAAAGAAATATCCATTCTTCATTCATGTCTGGACAGTCAGAAAATTAACAGTTGCCAGATTCTTTTTTGAATAGTCACAGAACAGTAAGACAAGTGTCTCAACAAAATCTGAATAGCATCCTTTTAAGATGTGTTGCCCTAATGTTAAGCAGGATGAACTCATCAGACCAAAACACGCTAGAGACAGAAGTGACCACGTACAGCTCACTTATGATGCAAGGGAAGATACTGAGGCACAGAGCAGTCAAGCAATCTGACTCGAGATCCTAAGCAAATTAAGGCTGAGCTGGGACTGGTAATTGGAAGCCCACTGCAGCTCCAATATTTGGATTTAGCTTGCATACTCAAGATTTCCTCAGTTATTTTGCATTGGCAGTGGAAGGAAATCGTATTGCACATCAATGTTCATTTTTCTAGGGACTTGTGCAGAATTACAGAAGATTACTGAGTTGTCCTAAACACCCTGGAGAGGAGAATTGTATTTCTTTAAATGCTACTGAAGTTTAAAGCACATCACATCTGAACCCAAAGACCTATCTTGACAGTGTCTTTTATTTATTTATTTGGCTGCGATAGGTCTTCATTGCAGCATGTGGGATCTTCAATCTTCGTTTCGACACGTGGAAACTAGTCTCTTAACCAGGGATCAAACCTGGGCCTCCTGCATCGGGAACACAGAGTCTTAGCCACTGGACCACGAGGGAAGTCCCGATCTTGGCAACGCCTGGACAAATTTCAGTCCATGCCAAGCCTCAGAAAGCCTTCTAAACATTTATTGTTGCTGTCAGTCACTAAGTTGTGTCCAACTCTTTGCAAGCCCACGGACTGCAGCACACCAGGCTCCTGTCATTCACTATCTCCTGGAGTTTGCTCAAAGTCATGTTCATTGAGTCAGTAATGCTATCTAACCATCTCATCCTTTGCCACTCTCTTCTCCTTTTGCCTTCAATCTTTCCCAGCATCAGAGCCTTTTCCAGTGAGTCAGCTCTTTGCATCAGGTGGCCAAATTATTGGAGCTTCTCAAAACTGCTCCCCTCCGCTACTCAAAACCCAGCAGAAAGAAGGAACTCAAGCTTTTGGCTGAATAAACAAGTGTAGGACAATTTTTCTGAGCTATGCTAGGAGGCAGAAATGCCTGCTGTTTAGTCACTCAGTTATGTCTGACTCTTTGTGACTCCATGGACTGCAGCCCACCAGGCTCCTCTGTCCATAGGATTTTCCATAGGATTCTCCAGGCAAGAATACTGGAGTGGGCTGCCATTTCTTTCTCCAAGTAATGCCTAATAAAGGACTTTTATCTGACACTCATTTTCCCAGGTCTGCCTGGCCAAGATTTTTGTCAAGCTGACCTTAATTCATCTACCTTCTTGGATATGCTTCAAGCTTAGGTATATTAACTCTCCCTTCATGATGGGCTCTTGTGCTCATTGCAAACCCCTTTTCTGGTTCTGGCAGAGAATTGCCTATAATTACCCTTAATGTACTCCTGGAGCAAAGATATGCATGTTAAGAGCCAAAATAGAAGGTTAACTACAAACTGTGCAGTAATGCAATTACTTCCCAATTATCGCTTTCAACACTTAGGGAAGGAATAGAAGACATTAAGCCCAATTTTGAAGCAGAATCCCTTGTTATTGAAGGTGGGGGTAGAGGTAGGAAGGGGCAGAAGCTGGGAGAGAAATAAGTAAGGCTGCTATGGGTAATGACTCTCAGGGAATACTGGTGACACCTTACTGGAATTATTCCTATTGGCATTGGATTTCTTTCAGAATCTTGCAGATTCTCCTGGTTGCTGTACCCTCCAGAATGTGGATTGGCTTAGCAGAGCCTCCATATATCTATGTGACTAAGATTCTCTGCACATAAGTGACCTAGTGCAAAAGTTTCTGTCTATAGGGGTGTATTATCCAAGAAGTGCATATCTGGGAGTTAGCTTTCTGAGACAAGCAGTTCAACAGACATTAGTTAGTCATTAATTTTTGGCTGCGAAAAAATAGAGTACATATCCTGTCTCTCCAGGTTGAGTTATACCACAAAATGGGGGTCCAGCAAAATAGGAGAGGAGACCTGAAAAAGATGTTTAGTCAAGGCAGCCTAATTCTAAAGCTAAGAAGAAGGACCCTGGTGCAAAGAAAGATCAGATCAGATCAGATCAGATCAGTCGCTCAGTCGTGTCCGACTCTTTGCGACCCCATGAACCGCAGCACGCCAGGCCTCCCTGTCCATCACCAGCTCCCAGAGGTCACCCAGACTCGCATCCATCGAGTCAGTGATGCCATCCAGCCATCTCATCCTCTGTCGTCCCCTTCTCCTCCTGCCCTCAATCCCTCCCAGCATCAGAGTCTTCTCCAATGAGTCAACTCTTCGCATGAGGTGGCCAAAATACTGGAGTTTCAGCTTTAGCATCATTCCTTCTAAAGAAATTCCAGGATTGATCTCCTTCAGAATGGACTGGTTGGATCTTCTTGCAGTCCAAGGGACTCTCAAGAGTCTTCTCCAACACCACAGTTCAAAAGCATCAATTCTTCAGCGCTCAGCCTTCTTCACAGTCCAGCAAAGAGAGATGGGGGCAAGCATTTCAGAACTAAGTCCATCACATCCAGCATCCAAGCATTTCAGAACCAAGTCAGCTGCATCCACATCCCACTGATGTCATACGTGACGTCAGCTACTCCAATCAATCAGGCTTTTACTGTTGGCCACTGCAGCAAGTGAACCAGTATTCAAGACATAACCTTTACTTCTTAAATTTCCTCTTGTTCTTTTTTTTTTTTATCTACTTAACAGAGATGATTTGTAATCTAAACTTATCTTCTGTGGTTGTATTGGCTGATATGGTCATCTATTACCATGCCATTAAAACATCGAAAACCCTAGTGACTTCAGATAGCAACTTATCATTGTTTCTCATGGTTCTACAGGGACACCCACCGGGATCGATCAGGTGTCTCGTGTGGATGGCAGCTGAGAGTGCAGTCATCTGAAAGCTCACCAAAGTCCAATGTCTAAGGTAGCTCATTCACTGGTGTGGCTGTTGCTTAGGAGTTTAGTTGGGGCTATTAATCAAGGTACTTACATGTGGTCTGGTCATTTACCTGGGCTTTAGCACAGCCTGGCAGCTGAGTTCTGAGAGAAAAGAACATCCCAAGGATGAGTGTTCCAAAAGACCCAGGTAGAAGCCACAAGGCACCCGATGACCTAGTGTTCAAAACCGCAGAACATCACTTCAATACATTCTATTGATCAAATGAGTCACTGAAGCCAGCCCAGATTCAAGAGGAGGAAAATTAGGCTCCAGCTCTTCTTTTTTTGACCACATGACATGTGGAATCTTAGTTCCCCGACCAGGGATTGAACCTGTGCCCCTGCAGTGCCAGTATGGAGTCCTAACCACTGGACCCCCAGAGAAGTTCCTAGACTCCAGCTCTTGATGTCAGAATCACCACTTACTTACAGGGAGGGAAAGAATTGATGATGGTCATCTTCAGAGACTACCTACCAAATTAGCAAGAATCCCAACTTTGCTGCTGCTACTGCTGCTAAGTCGCTTCAGTCGTGTCCAACTCTGTGCGACCCCATAGACGGAAGCTCACCAGGCTCCCCTGTCCCTGGGATTCTCCAGGCAAGAACACTGGAGTGGGTTGCCATTTCCTTCTCCAACTTTACATCACCTGAAAATCTGATATAAACTCCTTCTTTCCTCAGAGCTATCATTGAGAAGAATCAGCAACAGTGTAAGACCAGGTGAAAAGTCCAATGGCACATTATTAGGCTAAAGTTTCTCAAATTAATTTTAATCCTTTATTAGATAGAATTAGGCTCACCTCTGAGTCACAGAAAACCCCAAAATGACAGTGGCTTTAAAATGATAGTAGTTGTGATTACTCATGTATATCTGTCCAAGGTGTAAAACTATTTATAGACTCAGCTAGGCTCCGCAAAGTCCCCAAGGCCCTGGATCTATCTATTTCAACACTCAGCCATCCTTAGGACTTGGTTCTTAATCTAAAAGTCCAAGATTGCCTGGCATTGTGCCAAACAGCAAGATGAAGGAAAGAAGGAGGCAAGAGCTAACACCAGTTTCTCTTAAAGCAAGTTCCTGGACTTTGCCATGCAATACCTCTGCTTACACTCCACTGGCCAGAGCCTAGTCACGTGGTCAGACCCACCTACAAAGGGAAGCTGGGAATGTAAGCTTTATTCTAGGCCTCCATTTCCCCTTTGCCAGTTCAGAGGTTTAGATTCAAAGGAATCATAAAATATTGGCTATGGAGGGGGTCCACTAGAACTCACAGGGTAAATCCAGCCCTTTCTGAGTAATCACAGAATTCACACCTGTGATCTTCCCTCTAAGTAAGGCACTCTTGCAACTCCTGGAGAGAGTGGCTGTCTCTTCCTCAAGAATCTTGCTCTTCTTGTATCCCCATCCAAGATGTTTTGGCAGGACTTTACTATCTACAGTCTCTATTAAGTATGTCACAAGCATTTTGTTTCCAATCATAAAATTATATTGTAATATTTAACATACACTTTCAAGTAGTTCTCCTCTCTCAGATGTTCTCTTTAACCTGGCCACAGTTTTCAATATACTGACTTTCCTGATGGAGACTCATTCCTCCAGGCCAAATACAGCAATAGACTTCATTCTGAGTGCCAAGGTGGACTGGAAGTGGTTGGCTGGAGGAGCACATCTGAGCTTAAAGGGGTGCCTGAGATTCCTGTGTTATGTCCAGTCCCTCCTACTGAGAGGGTTTTCATCCCAAGTCCCCATTAAGGAAGCTGAGGCTGTAACATTCTACTTCAGCTGTCAACTTCTCCCCCACGTTGTATCAACCAAGTCTTGTAGGCATTGTGCCTCAGACTTCTGCCCCCTTCCTCTGAAGCCCCACATGCAAGTCAGTTTCCCAGTCTCTAACCTGCCTGATCCCCAAGCTTCTTCCTCTTCATTTCCTTCTGAGAAATTGAGGTCTCAGCACACGTGATACTCAACACCCAGGACTGATGGCATCCAAGGGCTAGGATCTATGAATAAAAATGATAAATGCCTGCATGCATGTTTGGTTGCTCAGTCATGTCTGATTCTTTGCAAATCCATGGACTGTAGCCCTCCAGGCTCCTCTGTCCATGGAATTTCTTAGGCAAGAATACTGGGGTGGGTTGCCATGCCCTCTTTCAGGGGATCTTCCTGACCCAGGATCAAACCCACGTCTGCCTGCATGTCTTGCATTGCGGGCAGATCCTTTACCCAGTGTGCCAACTGGGAAGCCCATAACAATGAATAATAATGATTAAAAAGAAATCCCGAAAAGGGAGTTGGTTGAGATGTCTGATGGCTGAGATGTCTCAACTCCCACTGTGGGGAAGACTGACATGGATGGGCACAGGGTGATAACTCAAAGAGCTCAGCCATCGACAGACCAGAAATGAACACAAACTCGTCCAAGTGAGAACCTGGGAAAATGGTATCAATCATCAGGGGGCAGAAATAGCAGACGAAACCTGTAGGTTAGGAGTTAGATGATCACCAGATCAAAGTGGGGGTGAGAAGTGAAGGCAAGAACAAAGAATAGAGTCCAGGATGCCTAATATGAACAAGGCTGGGAGACCAAACGCCATCTTACTGGGCACAGGACACGAGATAAGGGGAGAGCCTCGCCAAAGGGTCCATGGTTGGGACAGATGCTTCAGACGGATGAGAAAATACTCATTTGGGGCTGAATTGAGAAGGGGAGGAAAAGAGCTTAATCCAAGCAGGTCTTGACTTGTGTTGAAGAGACGAGACAGCCAGCAGGCACTTCAGATGGAAAGCTCCCCATGCAGCATCAAGCGCTTTTCCAAATGCAGCCCTTGGAAGCCATGGCCATGACTGTAACAAAGCCAGCCGGGCCCCAGATAAGGCTTTTGTAAGGCCGGTTACTCCATTTTGTTTCACATAATTTATTGCTCAGTACATATCGATAATACGATTGTCAGCCCAGCAGACATTTTCCATTTTAATAGTACACACGAGATACCACATTATTGATCCTCAACCACTAAATAAAAAACTCGTTTGTCAGGGGAGCACGGAATGGCTTTTAATGGACACAGCCAAACACCTGCTACTAGTTAGGGAAGAAAAATAACCATCCTGCCTGTCACAAGGACATTTGGAAGCAGCACTGAAATGTTCCGTTTTAGGGATTAGCAGGGCTCTTGAAAACCAGGGAGTGCTTTCCCCGAAAGGTCCAAAGGCTGACTATCTCAGTGATGATAGGAAACACTGCCTTTGACCAGGCATCTATTACGTGCCAAGCATTTTTCCTTTCTGTCCTTTATCCTCATGGCAACACTGCAGCTGCACGTGTTGCCACATTACATAGGATGCTCCGGGAAGCAAGGCGCAGAATCCACCAGCAAATGGAACCAGTCATCACAGGTGCGTGTCTCACTAAGCAGAAGTCTGATGGTGGATGTTGCCAGGTTTAGCACTGCTCATTAATTACAGGGCTCTCCTGTCGTATTTTCCCATAAGGCAGCTGCCTAGCAAGCGCTCGACAGTGCCTGCCGCTCTCAGATGAGGGGACTGGAGGGTCCATGAGTAACATAAATGACTCAGCAGATACTCCACGACTAAGAAGGAGCAAAGAAGCGGGGCTCCCTATCTGCTTGGTTTTAAGCTTAGTTTTCTTGCCATGAAAGATGCTGTTGGTCTATCATCTACACCAAGTTATGGGCTGAATCGTGTCCCCGCCCCCCCCCCAAATTCATATGTTGAAGTTCAACCCCAAGTACCTTAGATGAGACTGCATTTGGCAATAGAATCTTTAAAGTGGTAATCAAGTTAAAATAAGGTCCCTGGAGTAGATCCTAATCCAATATGACTGGTGTCTTTATAAGAAGAGATTAGGACAGAAACACACATACAGGCCAGACCACGTGTGGACACAAGGAGAAGACGGCCATCTACAAGCCAAGGAGAGAGCCCTCAAAAGAAACTCTTTGCAACCCCATCAGTCCACGGAATTCTCCAGGCCAGAACACCGGAGTGGGTAGCTATTCCCTTCTCCAGGGGATCTTCCCAACCCAGGGATGGAACCCAGGTCTCCTGCATTGCAGGCAGGTTCTTTATCAGCGAGCAGGGAAGTCCAAGAATACTGGAGTGGGTAGCCTACCCCTTCTCCAGGAGATTTTCCCAAACCAGGAATTGAACCAGGGTCTCCTGCATTGCAGGAAGATTCTTTACCAGCTGAGCTACCAGGAAAGACCATAGTACCTCAGATGAAACTGTATTTGGCAGTAGAATCTTTAAAGAAACTTTAAAGTAATTAAATTAAAATGAGGTCACTGGAGTGGATCGTAATCCAATATGACTGATGTCTTTGTAAGAAGAGGAGATTAGGACACAGACCCACGTAGAGGCCAGACCACGTGAGGACTCAAGGAGAAGGCATCTGTCTACAAGCCAAGGAGAGAGACCTCAGAAGAAGCCAACCCCAAGGACACCTCCATCTCATATTTCCAGCCTCCAGAATCAGGAGAAAATAAACTTCCATTTATCTGCTAAACCTCTCCTCTCTTCAGGAACTTCCCCTTCCCAATGAATGTGTGTGGGTTATTTTTTCCCCCTCAGTCGCTAATTATTTTTCAATAGTGAGTGTATGTCTAACTTTTGAAGAAACTACCAAACTGTTTTCCAAAAGGTCTGCATCACGTCCATCCCCACCAGCAGGGCATGACAATCAGTTTCTCATCAGTACTTGGTGTGGTCAAACTTGTATTACTTTAGCCATTTGAATAGGTATGCAGGGCATCTCACCGAGGTTATAATTTGGATTTCCTTAGTGACAAATGACGTTGAGCATCTCTTCATGTGCTTATTTGCCATCCACACCTCTTCTTTGATCAAATGTCTGTTCTGGACACAGGTTCATTATCAGATATATTTTCTCCAGTCTGTGACGTATCTCTTCATTCTTTTACCAGTATTTTTGAAAGACCAAAAGTCTTTAATTTCAATGAAATTCAATGCAGCAGTTTTTTTCCTTAAAAAATTGTCCTAATATCATTGCATCTGAGAACTCACTGCATAACCCAAGGTCAACTCTGACACTGCCCTTCACTATCTTCTAAGCTGGTAAACATCTTCCCAAAATCTAGGCACGAGGCTTAAATAAACTTGTGAGCTCAGATGGGAACACAATGTCTGATGCTCTTGCTCTGGTCCAGGTGATGGAGGCAGAGGCCACAGCCTCTGGGTGGAGGAACTAAAGGAAGAGTTAAAGGAACTATGTGAAATGAACAGTGCCTGCAGGGCCTAATGACAATGCAAACTGGCCTCCAAAAGGAGAAAGCCCGCAGGACAGAGGTGGGTCAGTCCTCCTGGGACCAGACGGCTGCTGCCGCTGGAAAGAGGCATTCCTCCCAGGGGTGCAGAGTCAGGGGCTTCTTGATGCAGTTGGTTTGGGGAAGGATACTCAGAACAATGGGGATCTTTCTCTCTCTCGCTCGCTTTCCTCTTCTGTTTATCCTGTATCTATCTCTGCCCATACAGAAAATAAAATTCCTGCCCTAACTTATAATCTATGCAGAAGAATGCATTAACTGAGTGGCCACATCCGGCCCCCTCCCCACCTTCTTCTAGATCTTCCCCAAGGAAGGTCTGATCATCTAAGAGCAGATTTTTCAGGGGAAAGCATCCACCCACATGAACACTGAGGCAGGAGGGGCCCAGAGCCACTTGAGACCAGGGGAGAGGACCCACGGAGGCATGTCCTGTTTGAAAAGCTGACCTTCAATTCACCCATCTCACAGGGATGTGCTGGCATTGCTTTGTATCCTTTTTTTTTGCACCAGCTGAGCAGGCAGGCATTTGGCCAGAGTCATCAAAATGTGCACATGGAGAAGCTGTGCCAAAACGGAGCAGAAACCTGAGTCTGTCTGGCAAAGGCAGGCTTCTTGTGTCTCATAAAACCTTCAGGCCATGCAGATGGCATCAGCAGCAGCACGTCATCGTGGGTGGGGGCAGGGGAGGCAGGGAGGAGGGATTGCAGGGCTGGGAAGCTCAAGACCCCATCTGGGAGCTCACTCTGTTGTGTCCAGTTTTAAGTAAGCATCTCTATAAGTTATCATCATCTTTGCAATTGAAGAAACAGCATGTCTTCCGTCTGCTGGCATCTTTCCATCGATCATGTCACCTCCCCCATTGTAACAATGACGCAGGGACAGAGGCCACAAGTGTCTAGGCTTGTTTCTTCTCCCATGCAGCTCATCAGCAGGCATAGATTGCAGGGTATAGATTCCTCCCACGTGGAGGCCACTAATTCATATGAGCAAGGCCTTGGTCCACAGGGAGGATACACTTGCAAAAGTAGGGATCTGTCTGTGAAACTGTCGCAGTCTCGATCAGAGTTTCTTAAAGAGTGCTCCCCAGAACAGCAGCATCGGTATCACCTTGTTGTTGTTCAGTCGCTAAGTCGTGTCTGATTCTTTGTGACCCCATGGACTGCAGCACCAGGCTTTCCTGTCCTTCAGTATCTCCTGGAGTTTGCTCAAACTCATGTCCTCAAACTCATGTCCAATGAGTCAGTGCGGGGAAGGCAATGGCACCCCACCCCAGTACTTTTGCCTGGAAAATCCCATGGACGGAGGAGCCTGGTAGGCTGCAGTCTACGGGGTCGCTGAGAGTCGGACCCGACTGAGCGACTTCACTTTCACTTTTCGCTTTCATACACTGGAGAAGGAAATGGCAACCCACTCCCGTATTCTTGCCTGGAGAATCCCAGGGACAGGGGAGCCTGGTGAGCTTCCGTCTATGGGGTCACACAGAGTCGGACACGACTGAAGTGACGCAGCTGCAATGAGTCAGTGATGCCATCCAACCATATCTTCTGTTGCCCCCTTCTCCTCCTGCCTTCAATCTTTCCCAGCATCATGGTCTTTTCCAGTGAGTCAGCTCTTCGCATCAGGTGGCCAAAGAATTGGAGCTTCAGCTTCAGCATCAGTCCTTTGAATGAGTGTTCAGGACTGATCTCCTTTAGGATTGACTGGTTGGATCCCCTCACAGTCCAAGGGACTCTCAAGAGTCTTCTCCAACACCACGGTTTGAAAGCATCAAATCTTGGGCACTCAGCCTTCTGTTTATGGTCCATCTCTCATATCCATACATGATAACTGGAAAAACCATAGCTATACAGACATTGTCAACAAAGTGATATCTCTTCTTTTTAATACACTGTCTAGGTTTTTCATGGAGAAGGAAATGGCAACCCACTCCAGTATTCTTACCTGGAGAATCCCAGGGATGGAGGAGCATGGTGGGCTGCCATCTATGGGGTCGCACAGAGTCAGACAAAACTGAAGTGACTTAGCAGCAGCAGCAGCAGGTTTGTTATAGCTTTTCTTCCAAGGAGCAAGTGTTTTTTTAATTTCCTGGCTGAAGTCACTGTCTGCAGTGATTTTGGAGCCCAAGAAAATAAAATCTGCCCCTGTTTCCATTTTTCCCCCATCTATCTGCCATGAAGTGATGGCACCAGATGTCAAGATCTTAGTTTTCTGAATGTCAGTAATACCTGGGAACATGTTAAAAAAAAAAAAAAAAAAAAAAAAAAAAGCAGATTCTTGAGTCCCACCCAAAACAACTGAATCAGAAGCTCTGGGGCTAGGGCCTGGCAATCAGTGTTTAAACAAGCCATCCAGGCCATTCTGATGTGTGAGGAAACACTTGCCTGTATATTCAGGTAGAAGCCTGTCTTTATGTTCCTTTCCAGCCTGTGAATGAGGAGTCATGACTATTCAAGCTGGAGAGAGAGAAGCAGGGTCCCTGGAACTCTGGTCAGTCCATCAGAGCCTCCAAGAGGTTTTTCTGGAATTGACCTGCAAACACAGATCATTTTGTTCTAACACTAAGGTCAGAAAAAAAACTTAGAAGTCACCATGGGCCACCAACACACATCTCTTGCTGGAGCCTGGACCTCCCAAATTCCTAACCAGCCGGCACATCAGGAGAGCTGAACGATGTCCAGGGAGAAGAATCACCCACCAGCCATCAGTCTGAAATTTTATAGCTGGAGAAAATTAAATGAAAACGCACAGAGGCTGCTCAGAAAGGGGAGAGATGTACAGTGTTTCATAGTTTATCCAGACACAGTAAGAGCTAGTTTTTACCAAGTGCCCACTCACTGTGAGCACCAAGCCTCCCACATTCTCTCTTGGTGTCCCTACAACAGCTTAACAAGCATCATCTTTCATCACCTCCATTGTACACATAACGTTACCAAGGAAGAGCAAGGTTAAAGGACTTGTCCAAGGTCACACAAATGAATATGTAGAAACCAAAACTGGAGCTAAACCGTGTCTGACAGCAAAGTCTACATTTCCCATGGCTCTTTAAAAAAAAAGATGAAATATACATATATATTTGAGTGAGTGTGTGTATAGGTGGTATGTGGGATTGGTTATAGATCACAGTTTGTCACAAATAACCCCTGTGGTTGCTTCTTTATAATCTGTAAGTGAGATACAGCTATGCCTCAAGTGAGACAGAGCATAAATCTGATTGGTTCAGACAAGGTAGACCTCATGACTAACACTGGGTAATGGGCAAGTAGTGTCTGGATTTACTTGGGTAAGATAGGTAAGCATCCCTTACGTACAAGCATGTACCGCACAAGGACGCGCCCTGGCAAAGGAGGACGCCCATCTCCTTTATTAAGTCATTTCAAGTATAATGACGTTCAGCATGCAACTAGAGAAGAAAGTGCTGCCCCTCCATGCAATTCCGGAGACAGTGATGAAATGTTCAACCTGTGAGCAATTATTTAAACATTCAGCAGTTTACATGCATGACTAGATCAGCACTGTGATCAGAGTCACAGGAACATGGAATTTTAGAATGGAATGGACCTTAGAGGCCATAGAATGCAATACCTTGATTTCTGCAGATGAAGAAATGGAGGTCCAGAGAGGTCTTATTATTTTGCTAAAGTCTTCAGGAGAGGATCCCATTCCCTCTGACTCCTGGTCTTGTATCATTTTAGAGAACAGGACAGGGAAAGCTGAAACCTTGCTGCTAGATCAGGGTTTGATTTGGTGCAATTATCATAATTGAATGAAACACAGGGTTGCCAAATAGATACCCAGATCACAAGATGGACAGCCGTGACTCTATTCTCAGGAATTTATGAAATATCCCAAGGGCAGAATCATATAACTATGAAGCCACATAATAATTTTCACAAAACACGTATTGATGGAACCTATGATAATTAATTTTTTACAAAGTCTTAGTTACCCGGAATACATAACAAAAATAAACAATGTATATGTATTTTCAATTCACAAAAATTTGTTTTTTCATATCTTAATAAATAGTTCCTTTTCATTCTAGTCTTGTAACTTTTGGTTCCTGTGTATTAAATAGAATACCTGTTGAAATTTACCTGATCTCACCATGACAAGGAAGAAGAGAGAAAAGAAAGCTGATCATCGCTCAGTGTTTCTTAGCTCATATACACACAAAATCTTCATCAGAGGGGTTGTGTGTATGTTCAAACATAGACACATGGACTTTCTTAAGTTAATGAAGACAAGAATGTTGATTTATTTCAGCAGATGTACATCAACTTCATTTTGAAAGGTATCACAAAGATTTTAAAAATAAGAATACACTGTGTTGTTCAGAGTATAGTCAAGCAGACATGCTATGCTATGCTATGCTAAGTCACTTCAGTCGTGTCTGACTCTGTGTGACCCCATAGACAGCAGCCCACCAGGCTTCCCCGTCCCTGGGATTCTCCAGGCAAGAACGCTGGAGTAGGGTGCCATTTCCTTCTCCAATGCATGAAAGTGAAAAGAGAAACTGAAGTTGCTCAGTCATGTCCGACTCTTAGCGACCCCATGGACTGCAGCCCACCAGGCTCCTCCATCCGTGGGATTCTCCAGGCAAGAACACTGGAGTGGGGTGCCATTTCCTTCTCCAACGCATGAAAGTGAAAAGTGAAAGTGAAGTCGCTCAGTCGTGTCCAACTCCCAGCGACCCCATGGACTGCAGCCTATCAGGCTCCTCCGTCCGTGGATTTTCCAGGCAAGAGTACTGGAGTGGGGTGCCATTGCCTTCTCCAAGACATGCTGACAGGCTAATGGAAATCCAAACTGACACACCCACTTCATACTACTACTGAAGTGAAATTAATCAGAGAAGACCTGTGGGAAGAAGTGGGCTTTAGGCCAGGACTCAAAGAAGGTTATGGGCTTGGAAGAGAGATGGAGTGCAAAAGGTCAAAATGGAGAGAAGCAGAGACCAAAGGGAGATGGCTACATTCCTTGGCTCATGGCCCCTTCCCCCTTTTTCAAAGTCAGTACTGCAGGAGCTTCAGAACCCTCTCTGACTCTGACCTTCTGCCTCCCTCTTCCATCTTCTAAGGAACCTCAGAATTACACTGCACTCACCTACATAACCCAAAATTATCTCCCCTATTTTAAGAGCCCTAATGTAACACATCTGGAGCTGTTTTGTCCTGGAAGGTAACTTCTCCAGGTTTGGGACGTCAGGACGTGGACATCTTTGGGAAGCTATAATTCTACCTCCCGCATTTTTTTTTTTTTTGGCTGTGACAGGTCTTAGTTGGCACAGGGGATCTTCTTTGCACCATGTGGGATCTTTGTTGTGTCACGTGGACTCTCTAGTTGCACACATGAGCTTGGAGCACGTGGGCTTAGTCGCTCTGCAGCATGTGGGATCTTAGTTCCCCAACCAGGGATCAAACTGGCATTTCCTGCATTGTAAGGGGGATTCTTAAAAACTGAATCACCAGGGAAGTCCCCCTCCCACGGTTCTTAATCTACCATGCCTCTATTTCCTCAAGAAATATTTCAAGAGCCTTGAAACTCAGTTGTCCTATGGGTTTAATAATATGGTATCTACTTCATCGGTTTGCTGTGAAAATTAAATGACTTAACACCTCTAAAGTGCTTAGAACAGTGCCTGGCACATGACTGTGTGTCTATTTCTATCTGCCCATCTGAACAAAAATAGGTAGGACTCTTTCCTTTACCCCTGGATTCCTTAAGACGGTGGTTTTCAAATTTTCTTGGCCGTTACTCTCAGTAAAAAATAGACTTTATCTCCTGACCCAGGACACCCAAATATTTATACATTTACTTATCTGAAAAAAAAAAAGTTTCACAAACAAAACTTAATTCCACTCAGTGTAACGGACTCTGATATATTCCTTTTCATTCCATTTCATTTTCATGCAATGAAATAAGCTGGAGGAGGCCTCATTAAGACAAACCCCGGCATCCTAATTCAACGTCTTTTCTCTTTCCACCTGGTGCAGCTGACAACTGGCGGAAGCTGAGGCTGCAGGAACCCTGGAGCTTCTCCCAGTGGTCCCGCTAGGCTAAGATACATCTGATGAACTGAAAGAAGGAGAGCCAGGAAAACAAGATCCACAACGAATGCGTCAGATTCCACCTTTGTGCATCCGCATCCCAAACCGTGCGATCGTTGACTAGCTTTTAGAAAACTGACAAGCTTTAATTTGTCAACCTTCACATATGAATGCTGAAGAGCACCTAATTGCCCTGTCCTCTTTATTCACACCGCATGACTGGTGAGGCGCCGCCGGCTCACTGAGTCGACAAGGTTTCGGTGACAGCTTCTCTTGTCCACGCAGGAGCAAATCTGGAGAAGCTGACATTCGATGTGACAAGCTGACGAGACAATGCTGTCAATCTCTCAGACGGGCAAGGGACTGCAGTGACTGAAAACAACCTAAGGGTCACTGTGAGTCTGTTCGTGACTGTGTTCGGCGGCTGACAGCCGATGATGCATTCCTCTGATGCTTCAAAGCCTACACATCCTTCACCTCCACTGGCCTGAGCAGCAGGTAAACGTGACTGACACAGGTATGAATCTCACCTGGGCTGTGACAAGCCCTACCGAGGCTTTTGAAGAGTCTTCCTGCTGCCACCAACAAAGTGGCCAGCCTGGTTGCCACCACTCCATCCTCGCCTCTGGCTCCCAGGTCACTTGATGAGATTGTGAGTTTCCCTGACTTACAGATGCCTGGGATGTTAGGTGTGAGGGGACTTAGACACCCAACCCAGGTCCACAGAGGGGAGGTAACACCCAAGGACACTCAAGAGTAGTGCACAGATATAACGAATCATAATCAAAGATGTGGGTCTCACTTGCAGCTACATTATGTCAACGGACATACAACATATAGCTTAGTCAGTCGTTTCCAATCCTATTTGCCCACTAGAATCCACTAAGAGCCACTCCTGGATCCAACCTCCTGCTGCTGCTACTGCTGCTAAGTCGCTTCAGTCGTGTCTGACTCTTAGCGACCCCATGGACTGCAGACCATCAGGCTCCTCCGTCCGTGGGGTTTTCCAGGCAAGAGTACTGGAGTGGGGTGCTATTGCCTTCTCCAGATCCAACCCCCAGACGCTCTGATTCTATTGATGTGGGACAGGGTCTGGCTTTCAATACTATAATAGCTCCCAGAGAATTTGGTTACATAGCCAGAGTTAAGAAGCCCCTGGAACCTGACTATCTGGGTTCAAATCCAAATGCTATCACTTACCAACTGTGTGACCTTGGGCAAGTTACTTAATTTTTCAGGACCTTAGTTTCCTCATATGTAAAATGGGAATGATGATAATAATACCTCCTAGGGTTGTTTCAAGGTTAAGTGAATTGTTAGATATAAGGTCCTTGTATGTTACCTGATGGAGAGGACCTGATCAATAGATGTTAGGTACTTTTCCAATGGCTCAGTGGTAAAGAATCCACCTGCAATTCAGGAGTCACCAGAGACACAGGTTCAGTCCCTGGCTCAGGAAGATCCCCTGGAGGAGGAAATGGCAGCCCACTCCAGTACTCTTGCCTGAAAAATCCCATGGACAGAGGAGCCCAGCCAGCTACAGTCCAAAGGGTCACAGAGTCAGACATGACTTAGAATGTGGTAACCATACATACATACATCCCTTGTATTTAAGGATTTGCTATATTTAAAAAAGCTCAAAGAGGATTTGACCAAACCATGCAACACTGAGCTTTTCTTTATGATCTTTTTCTACAGGATGTGACGGAGAAGTAAACGGTAACTCGAGTGCTTTCAGCCTACTCAGTGGGAAGCATGCTTTGTTTTTTTTCTTCCTTCAATCCTTGTAACATTCCCATCATATATATGAAACCACTACAGGTCAAAGAGGTTCAATAACTTGTACAAGGTCAGAGGATCTTGAGGAGCAGCCAACCCAAGAGTCTGACTCTAATATTTCTAGCTTCAGAGTCTATACTTTCTTCCCACTCTATCATACTGAGTTTCCAGGGAGATCTGAGTCTGACCTTTAAGAAGGTGGTAAATATGCATGAGAGGCGGTGAAAGGAAGGACACTCCAGTTGGATGGGGATCATGGAGATGAGATTGACTCCAGGTCCTTGCACCATGACTGTCTGTGATTCTGTGAAGGACGTGGTGCTATACCAGACAACAAGTGGGCTGGCGCAGCTAGAGTAAAGGACCCTCAAGCAAAGAGATGTATGAAGCCCGCTGGAGAGAAAACCAGTGAAAGGACTTGATGCCACAGGCCTGGGAGTCTGGATGATACACTGTAGGGAAATGAATGTGTATCTCGGCTGAAAATCCTTATTCAGTTCTGTTAAAATGTGTTGTGCTAAACCATGCAAATGCAAAAACCACAAGGTGAGAAATCTTAAAGGATGGATGATCCAAATTGCAAGAAAAACAAAAAGACGGTGAGAGAAACTTTGGACCACAATACCAAATGGAATGGGTGGGCTTTGATTACATCCTGATTCAAACAACATAAAGCACACACACCCAAACACAAATACACACAGACTTAATCATGGAAATGCGGATGCCTACTGGACATTTGAGGATCTAATGAATCCTTCCTTCAAGTACATTACAGATTAGTAAGCAGATATAAGGAGTTAAGTCATATACCTGAATTATTATGTGACACAAGTTAAAGGTAATAAGAGTTTCAGAGAAAAACCACAAAATGCTCTGACGGTTCTAAGTACAGAATTTAGTGTTAGAGCAAGAAATGGGGAGCTCCTTTTGACTGAGTATCTTCTGAGCACAATCTGAGCCAGGTCCCACCCTAAGGTCTTTCATAACCAGTGATGGCTTTCAAACCATGCTTGGCCAAATCCAGGGGGATTCTTGGGAGCCCTGCCCAGAGCCACATTGCCAGCAGATTAGCCAAGGTCACTGGAAGGACTTCTTTAACTAGAAGATCTCAGTTGTTTGTCGCTCCTGGGGAGATTTCAACCTGGAAAATGTATTTAACTGGAAAGAACCTTGAAACTCGCTAGTCTTTGGGCTTCCTGGATATCTCCTCTCAGCAAGCTGTCCTTAGCTCTTTCAGATGATCAAGTTCGCCATTAAGGGCTTTGCTGAAAATAGAAGAAAGCCTGATTTTCCATGAGCTGACCACAGACACCAGCCAAGCACAGTCCAGCAGAAATCCCTTTCTTAACTCACACAAAACACACTGAGCTAGATAGTTGCACTATCTATTTTGCCTTATTGGAAAGAACACTGGAGTGTATAAATTTTATTGCAATAAATCTCATCATTAACAAATGGCAGTCATATATCTGCATGCAAATCTGATGATTAAAAACTGTTTCTCCTATACAGTGGGCCAATGAGGAAGACATAATTCACAGCCAAAAGTTGCAACCAGATGTATGCATCCTGGAAGGAAGGTTCTGGAATCTTTGATCCAAATGGAAGGGATCTGCTAGAGAAAGTGGAATTTTAGAAACACAAATAGGTCCTTGCAGGGTAGAACTGTTGCTACCAAGCAACACTATGGCAGGGCAGGTAGGAGGTGGCAGAAGTCCCCACCTACAACCACCAACACTATTGTGAACCCCTCCTTCAGAAACACAGAGCCCAAGTCGCCAGCCAGAAACCAAGGCAGGGAGACCCTGTCTAGTGTAAGATCTGCTACCTTAGCTAGCCTCCACCTCCCAGTGCCCACCCCCGCTGCCTTGCCCACCTCTCACTCCACGTCCTTTACAACATCACCCCCAAAAGGCATTCTTCACAAGGCCCATCACCAAGATTCTCTTCCTTGAAAATATCTGGGTAAAAGCTACATGTAATATGTCCCCTTTTGGAAACTTACGTCACCGTTTTCTCTGGATAATGGCCACCCTGCTTTGTCTCTCCAGTCCCCTCAGCTCTTCTAGAAAGTGCCCTTCCTTCTCCATTTTCCCCTTCACTGTGCAGTTTAGGAAGTAACCATTTTGTTCAGTGTGATCAGCTGCACTCTAGGCTGCAGCTGATTGGTCCAAAAGTAAGCACCTGACCTAAGCTTAGCCAGTCATAGGTCTTTCCCAGACCCTAACTACTGGCTACATTTGATTAGCCCCAGGAAGAATAATTGATTCAAGTTAGGCCAGTTTTACTCCTTCAGAATTCTGGAAGGAAACTGAGATGTCAGTTTTTTTCTAGTACTTGAAGTTGTAAGATACAAAACTTTAAAGCCTCTCATGACTATGTTTTCCATCATGATGACTAGAGAGGGGAAGAAGGCTAGGCTGTGAGAGGAAGAAGGAAAAGAATGAAACAGATACCCAGGAAAGAGCAGAGATGGGGACAAGGTCTGGAAGCTTTTGAGTCCAAGGTAAATAGATTTGGAAGCCCACTGTATGGCCGTCCTGAGTGCTGTGAGATACCCTGAGTCCATGTGATGAATTTTGTTTTCACAAATGTGGTTTCTCCACTTAGACCAAAGGGGTTCAGAACAATTTACTGCAGTAAAGAAGCCCATTTAGCATTGGCTTTTGAACTGTGGTGTTGGAGAAGACTCTTGACAGTCCCTTGGACTGCAAGGAGATCCAACCAGTTCATCCTAAAGGAAATCAGTCCTGAATATTCATTGGAAGGACTGATGTTGAAGCTGAAGCTCCAATACTTGGGCCACCTGATGCGAAGAGCTGACTCATTTGAAAAGACCCTGATGCTGGGAAAGATTGAAGGCAGGAGGAGTAGAAGGGGATGATAGAGGACGAGATGGTTGGATGGCATCACCGACTCAATGGACTTGAGTTTGAGTAAACTCTGGTAGTTGGTGATGGACAGGGAAGCCTGGAGTGCTGCAGTCCATGGGGTCGCAAAGAGTCGGACATGACTGAGCTACTGAACTGAACCCGATATTTCCAAACATATTTGACCACTGAGCCCTTTTTTTAAGTTAATTGAATTTTCTCCTCTATCATCTTCCCTTAAAGTTTCGAGCCATTTTCATGAAACACCCTATGAGAAATGCTATCTTGCAGAGAAAACAACCCAAAACACAACACTGGCAAAAGTGAGATGTGTCTGTGAAAGTTTATTTCATGAATGTGAATTGGGAACAACAGACTCTGTGAACTGTATTTTTTTTTCAGAGGTTACTTGTAGCAGGAGAAGAACTATTGACTATTTCACTTTTCTGGAAATACAATCACTTTCTCTCACTTAAAGGATCAGAGACCGGGAACAAGAAAAAAGTCTGTGAGTTGTGAAGAGCTGCACTAGATAAATGCTTTCCATTAACCAGAAATGTGTCTGTGGTCTGAGCACATTAATTTGCCTCTGGACTGAGATCCAAAAAGGAAATTCTGGCAGAAGGAAGGCAGAGAGACTGTGAAGGGGATGAGATGGAATATATACACCCTATCAGTTTACAAACAATAACCTGGAAAAAAATTCTTTGCTCAAGGATATATGAGGATATGTATATGCATATATTTGTATATACATGTATATACACACACATATACATGTGTACATGTATATTTATATACTGTGTGTGTGTGTGTCAGTTGCTCAGTCATCTCTGACTCTTTGCGATCCCATGGACCTTATACAGCCAGGCTCCTCTG
Source organism: Tragelaphus eurycerus (assembly GCA_935064755.1). Classification (NCBI taxonomy): domain Eukaryota; kingdom Metazoa; phylum Chordata; class Mammalia; order Artiodactyla; family Bovidae; genus Tragelaphus; species Tragelaphus eurycerus. The sequence goes on from CAKXYN010000268.1 coordinate 114,376, forward strand.
TCCATGGAATTCTCTAGGCAAGAATACTGAAGTGGGTAGCCATTCCCTGCTCTAGTGGATCTTCCTGACCCAGGGATCATACTTGGGTCTCCCACATTGCAGGCAGATTTTTTACCATCTGAGCCACCAGGGAATAGATATAGATAGATATATAGATAAAGATATAAATATCTATTTTATATATATATGAAATAGAAGGACACACACACAGAGGGGGGAAATTGGATTTATAAACAGATTGTATAATACACACATGAAAACTTTGCCCTAGGTGTACAGAGGAAAAGTTTACCTGAGAAATTAATTGATTATAGGAAATAGAAGAAATGTTTAGAATGTACCTATTTTCTGTAAATTTTTAAAAAATTAAGAAACTTCATAAAGCACGTTTTGAATGATAAAATGAAAAATCAGAAATGTAGGCTTAAATTAAAAAGGGGGGGGGGGGCTGGCACAGAGGAAGAGTGCCAGGAAGCTAAAAATAGTAATAAAATTAAAATACACATTGGAGGCACTAAAAAGCAAACATCAACAATGGGGGAAAAAAATAGATTGATAGTGGAGATGATTGACTAGGTAAATGCAATAAGATTGAGGGGGTGAGAAGAAGCACAGAGAGTTGAATGTAATAAGGAAGAAGATAATGCACATGTAGGCTAGAAATCGACTCTCTCATCTCTGGATTAGCTGTATTCCTAAAGAAAAAAGCAGAATAAGTGGAAGAAAAGCAAAAATCAATGATTTAGTAGGAGGCAATTTTCCTGTGCTTGAAAAAAAAAAAAAAATCTGAGCATGTAAATCAAAAGGATCCACTGCTTTAAGGAAAGATATGAAAAGAGACAAAGCAAGCATGTTTTAGTGGCATTTTTTAGTATCAAGGTTGAAGGGAAAATGCCACTAATCTAAGCAAAAAAATAAATATAATGACAGGTCACTTACAAAGAACCAAAATAAGGCTGATCCCAGTTCCTACCAACACAAATATAAAATAAGTAAAACAATGTCTATAGAGTGTTAAGGGGGAATTCTGTGAGCCAAGAGTCCTTTGCGTAGCCCAGATGCTGTTTATGTATCACGACAAGGAAAAGACAGTCTGAGAGAGGTAATGCCACTGAAAATTCTGTTGTTAATTCATTTCTCTTGAAAACCTTAACCAAAGTTATAATCCCTAAACCTACCAAAGGAATCAAAAATAAGGACTCATCTGAAGTTATAAAATGAAGCATTGCCACCGTTAACTGGAGATTATTTAAATAATTGACACAAATATGGTACCTAAATGAATGTCCAAGTCTATAGGGATGCTTAAAAGACAAATTATATATGGGGGAGAAAAAGTTAATATGGATAACAGCTGCATTCTACAATGTACCCCAGGTGATATTGACATATCTAAGGAGTTGAGCAGGAAGAGCTGTAACACATCATTGACTCATTTCAAAAAGAGTCCAAGATTCTTATATTATTCTTGCATTTAATAATTATAGGAAATGTACAAGCAAAGTTGTTTTTGAAAAGTATAAAGTCAACCACTTATTAAAACTAAATATTGACCACATCCCATCAACTATCACAAGAGAAAATAAAAGCAAAGAAAAAAACAATGCATAAGACAAAATAATGGAATGTGAGTGAATGAATGCAAAATAATATGATAAATAAAACCAAACATAATAGGCTATTATAATAAGCAAAATGGGTTCAATAAGCCAATGAAAAAGTTCAAATCCAATTTAATTACCATTATACTGACAGTCCTCAAGAATATGTGCCTCAACAAACTTCCAATACACATTTTCTTTCCACATTATATTACAGACCAGAATATATATGTCTAAATTATATCAATTTTTATAATTATCTATTTATTTTGGCACTTAGATATCAAAAATATAGATGCATATATAAAATATATATGATGAGTCACTTTTAAAAATTTTTATTGGGATATAGTTGACTTACAATTCTGTGTTAGTTTCAGGTGTACAGCAAAGTTAATCTATACATGCTGCTGCTGCTGCTAAGTCGCTTCAGTCGTGTCCAACTCTGTGTGACCCCATAGACGGCAGCCCACCAGGCTCCCCCGTCCCTGGGACTCTCCAGGCAAGAACAATGGAGTGGGTTGCCATTTCCTTCTCCAATGCAGGAAAGTGAAAAGTGAAAGTGAAGTCGCTCAGTCGTGTCCGACTCTTAGCGACCCCATGGACTGCAGCCCACCAGGGTCCTCAGTCCATGGGATTTTCCAGGCAAGAGTACTGGGGTGGGGTGCCATTATACATATATCCTCTCTTTTTAAAGTTCTTTTCCCATATAGGCCATTTGCACGTGTGTGCTAAGTCACTTTGGTCATGTCTGACTCTTTGTAGCCCTATGGACCGTGGCCCACCAGGCTCCTCTGTCCATGGGATTCTCCAGGCAAGAATACTGAGTGGCTTGCCATCCTCTGGAGATCCTTCTCCAGAGGATCGTCTGGACCCAGGGATCAAACCCACTTCTCTTAGGTCTCTTGTACTGGCACACAGGTTCTGGCACCACTGGCACCCCCTGAGAAGGTATAGGCCCCATATAGGCCATTACAGAGTATTAAGTAGAGTTCCCTGCGCTGTATAGTTGGTCCTTATTGGTTATCTATTTCATATATAGTAGTATGTATATGAGGAGAAGGCAATGGCACCCCGCTCCAGTACTCTTGCCCGGAAAATCCCACGGACAGAGGAGCCTGGTAGGCTGCAGTCTATGAGGTCTCTAAGAGTCAGACACGACTGAGCGACTTCACTTTCACTTTTCACTTTCATGCATTGGAGAGGGCAATGGCAACCCACTCCAGTGTTCTTGCCTGGAAAATCCCAGGGACGGGGGAGGCTGGTGGGCTGCCCTCTATGGGGTCACACAGAGTCGGACACGACTGAAGCGACTTAGCAGCAGCAGCAGCAGCAGTATGTATATGTCAATACCAATCTCCCAATTTATCTCTCTGCTGCTTAACCCCCCACAACCACAAGTTTATTTCCTACTTCTTTAACTCTATTTGTGTTTTGTAGATAAGTTGTGATGGGTCACTTTTAAAGACAAAGATCATTCGAATGTCCAGGTAAGCATGACCACATGAAAAATATATATGCATCTCCAGTGTTTATTAATAAACGTACAAATATTTAGCTATCAAAAAGAAAACAGGGACATCTCCAATCTATGCAAATGTCAGATCATTATGTAGTACACCTGAAATTGATTCAATATTGTAGGTCAATTATATCTCAAAAATAATCAAATAAATGAACAAATAGAAAGCAGGGGCAGCTTGCATGAAATGTACATAAACAAAATTCATCTTAAATACCCTGTGGTTTTCTAGTCAACTTGGCTTTATGGCTGCTGAGTATTTTGCTAATCCCCAACCTTCAAGGTCTTTCTCTAAGCGCTCACCAGCTGGACAGAAAAGTGATTTTATATTCCAGGTCACTCTAACTGACCAGGATCCACAGGGCTCTTCTTCCTAAAGTCTGGAAATTGGAAAGACTATTCTAATGTCTCATTGGAAAAGACGCTGATGCTGGAAAAGATTGAGGGCAGAAGGAGAAGGGGGCGACAGAGGATGAGATGGTTGGATGGCATCATTGACTCAGTGGACATGAGTTTGAGTGAACTCCACAAGATAGTGAAGGACAGGGAAGCATGGCATGCTGCAGTCCATGGAATCACAAAGAGTCGGACACGATGAGCAACTGAACAACAACACTCTAATTTTGTGATTCTGACCCATTCATGACTAGGGGTGAAATGATCAGTCAACAGTGCAGGTAGAGAGACCCAGCAGGATCCTTCCTTCTCCTAATTTTGGCTAATCAGTACCCACCTGAGTTTTCCTTGGTTAGTGTGTCATTGGCCAGTCTCCCAGTGTGCAAACCTTGAATACAACTCTTAAATTACATGCTAACCCATCGGCCTGAATCTTTTCCAATCAGAGATTCCCTGAAAAGAAAAATTATACTACGTCTAGATTGAACTTTCTAAGAAAAATAAAGACTCATAAATATTTCAGTATGGAGGTTTGAAAAAAAAATGAAAGAATTAAGAGGACAAATGGTTGCTGTCCTCGGAATGCTGTGTTGTCAGTAGGACTCCTGGCATCCACAAGTGAGAAAATGCAGACAAAATGCCAGGCGGTATGCAAACACACTTGTCAAATTCACAGAGCCAGAAAAAGCTATTTCTGCAGTTTATCTGCCCCAAGTGGATTAGATACTAGTAGAGACGTGGAGATTTTGTTGAGCTTACAATTTTCATTGTTAAATTTTGGGAAAAAAAAGGAGAAACGTGGGGAAAATAAAATGAAGAGAGGAAACCGGCATGTCAGAGCTGGAAAAGAGCTGAGAGATTTAGTTCAGCTCCTCCTTTGACGGATGAGGATGCTAAACTGGAAATAAGTAGCTTGATTTAACCCAAGTCCTTAAAAAAATAGAAAAGGACTTTACATGGATATGACTAATAACAGATAATGAGAAAAGGGAAATGGGGAAATCAACCAAAGTTCAATCTCAGAGGTTGTCTCTTTCCAACTCTTCCCAACTGCACTGTGGACCACAGTGGTCAGGATGAGACAGTCAAAGGGTGATACTTTATGCCAACACACCTCTCCCTATACCTGCCAGTACCCTCTTTTGACTTTGGTTCCAGTTACCGTTGCTACGTACAAACACACCTTAAAATGTGGATACATGACAGCAATCCCTTATTTTCTTTTGTTCCTGCAGTTTGGGGACAATTCATCTCTGATCCATGATGTCTGGGGCACAATCTCGACCACTAGGGCTCTGAAGGCACGTTCATGATGACTAGTCTGGCTGATGCTGTCAGCTGGGACCTCAGCTGGAGCTGTTGGCTGGAGCCAATACTTGGTTTCTCCTTGTGGCCTGGGCTTCCTAACTGCATGGTGGTGGGCTCCAAGAATAAACAGGATCCCATGGAAATTGCATGGCTTTCTATGACCTAGCAGCAAAAGTCACATAATGCCACTTCTTCCACAGTCACGGATGCCCCAGATTTCAGTGGAGGGGACGTAGACCTCGCCTCTCAGTGAGAGGAGCTATGTTACATTGCCACAGTGTTCAAAGAACATATGGTATGGGAGATTTTATTGATGCCATCTTGGAAGATATATTCTACACAACTTGAGGGTTAGAGTGGGGAAAGAAACTTGCACTTTTTTAAACTACTCTGAGATTACAGGGGTCAAGGCAGGGTGGGGGGAGGGTTGAAAGAGCATAAGCTAATATATTATAATTCATTTTTGGAAAATGCAAAAATGTTTTCACAGCACAAACTTCAGAAAATAAAGTTTAAGACTCCCCTGGTGGTTCAGTGGCTAAGACTCCACACTCGAAAGGGGGGACCTGGGAGACCTGGGGGACCCCAGGTTCAATCCCTGGTCAGAGAACGAGAAACCATATGCCACAACTAAAATAACAAAGCCCAGCGCAGCCAAATAAATACATTTTTTAAAAAACGGAAAATAAAGTTTAATAAAATCTCCTTGACTGATAGGAATCTATAGACAATACTAAGTCTCCCAAAGAAGCATATCAAAATGGAAGATGTGAGACTTCACATTTAAAAAAGAAAGACCACAAGTTTTTTTGTTGTTCATTCTTTTTTTTTTAATTTAAATTTACTTATTTTAATTGGAGGCTAATTACACTATTGTACACCTGTGGCGGATTCATGTTGATGTGTGGAAAGACCACAAGTTTTAAAAGTTTGAAGTCTACTGGCTGAAGCCTTTGTCTAGCAATAAAAGTTGAATCTCCCAAGAAGGCTAGTGATACCCAACCAGTTATATTTGTGGTTGCTTAGCTGCTCAGTTGTGTCCGATTCTTTGTGACGCCATGGACTGTAGCCTGCCAGCCTCCTCTGTCCATGAGGTTTCCCAAGCAAGAATGTTGGAATGGATTGCTATTTCCTTCTCTCTTCAGTGAAAATGAATTTGTTGCATCCCTTTATAAAATTCCCTGGTGGCTCAGCTGGTAAAGAATCCGTCTGCAATGTGGGAAACCTGGGTTTGATCCCTGGGTGGGGAAGATCCCCTGGAGAAGGGAACAGCTACCCACTCCAGTATTCTGGTCTGGAGAATTCCATGGACTATATAGTCCATGGGGTTCACAAAGAGTCAGACACAACTAAGTGACTTTCATTTTCACTTTATAAAATGAAATTTAAGTAAAGGCAAAAAAAAAAAAACCAAGGTAGGACCCTGAGATTGTGGGTGGAAGAGATATTTCTGAAAAGAGAAATTGGGAAAATAGCAAAAAAAATGGAACCCTCTCATCTTTTTTCCCAGGGCTAGCTTTGCCTACCAGGCCAGGATCCGAGTTAGGCCTGTGTTGCTTCTTCTTGTGCTGTTACTTAGTTCTTCCAGAAAGGGCTGAAGTCATTCAGAACATTCTCAGGCTGTCCACTTAGAAAGCAGCAGAGTTAGAGGGGCTTTTATGGATGACACACGTGCCACTGTGTCCCCTTCAGGGCCACAGCAGACATGACTAATGGATCGATGTACTAATATCTAATGATCACGTATTTACTTCAGTGCTTGACTGTTATCACTGGCAACAAATCACGTGGATTATTTTCCTTGAAGTGACAGACTGTTCATTTTTGAGAAAATGTGTGCTCTGGCTTCTCTGTCCATTGTTCTCTCAAGGAAAAGTGGTATTTTGTGAAAACAGTTTTGTCCTGTGAAAATAAGCCGTCCTGAGAGTATCTCGGGTGCCCTCACAGTTCCACGAACCACACTTTGAGAACCTCTGATCTGATATGCCATTTTCATTTTGCAGATGGAGAAACTGGGGCCTGGAGAGAGAATAACTGACTCCAGGCTTTAGCATTTTTATCACCACTTGTCACAGGTTGGGTTTCCCAAGAAGCAGATTCCAAGATGGAGCTCCTTGTCCAGGAAAGTCTAACACAGGGGTCATTACCTGTGGATTCCAGCTTCCCCGCAGTCACGTATTTTCTCATTCCAGCTCCCCTGCCTGCCAGTCACTTTGCCCCTCTATTCTGCCATTGCACCACGCACAATGCCCTTGCTAATGAGACTGAAAAATAAAAAGCTCTGTGTGCTCCAGGTTGGCCTCCAATTCAAAGCTTTACGCTGAAAATATTCTGCCCTCAAAATCGACAGGCTCTGACTTGTGAACAGGTCCAGAGATGCAGAAGCTTAAGGCTTTCATTGACCTGACTTCAAAGCCATTGCCTGCTTTCCAAGGTGTCCCCAAGTTCCCTGGGACCTGGATAAATATTCTATTTGCTGGCACAAAAGCCTCAGAGAATGACTCATTACTCGACACAATAGGTGACTTAATCGGCAGGTCATGGTTAAGTGACTGCACCTCTTGGGGACACAAGGCAGCTTCTCCCAGGAGGACTGAAGGCTCAGCCCCTCCCCCACCCTGTGCTCCAGTGAGCCTCGCTGTCTGCAGTCCCGGCTCCCCATCCCACACCCCTCCATTCATACGACACAGCCACCAGGTCACCCTCTTAAAATACTCCAAGGCGGTCGGATCCACCTCTGAAACTTTCTGTGTCTCGCTGTAGTCCCCTACATTGAGCTCAAACTCCGACTCCTTTCTCAAGAACCCCCATCGACTTCTAACTTCTAACCCATATATTCCATATGCCCCCCGCCCCACACGCTCCCTCTGCTCCCCCCACATACTGCACTCAGGCCCCTGACACGATGCCTCGGCTCCCCCCACCCCAGACCCTATTCTTGTTTCCCAACCTCTTCAGAGCAGGTCCAGACCACCTGTCCTCTGGACCCTTTCTGTTCAAATTCTGTGCACCATACACCATGAGACAGTGACACACCATCCTGGATGCTCACCTTTGTTTCTTGTGTTACGGACAATTCAGAGCAACTCCCAAGGGTGTTATCATGTTCCAGGGTTTGAGCTGAACAGGAGAGGCAAAGATAAACTAAGTCACGCCTCTGTCCTGAAGGGGTGGGTGTTGGAGCCACAGGCACCCCACAGTCATGCTCCCAAGCAAGCTGCCCCTCTCTTCACAAGAGACCCCCTAATGCCTGGCCTGAGAGGTAGTGTGGATAGTTAATGACTCAGCTTGAGAGCCCAGCCCATCTAGGCTACCCCTGTGCCCGTATGCCTGCAGCCTCAAACCATTCACTGTCCAGCAGGCCTTGCACAGGTCTGGACACCAAAAGGCAGGCACCTCCTCCACCGATGGGTAAACTCACAGCTGAACACAGAGATAAATAATAAATACACTATGGGCCAGTCCAGTATTAGGACTCGTAATTTTCTTAATTCTCTGAACTAGGTACATCTATTATTCTCATCTTATAGATAAGGAAGGTGGCTCAGTGGGTAAAGAATCCATCTACAATGCATGTAGATACAGGTGTTGTGGGTTCTATCCCTGGGTGGGAAAGATCCCCTGGAGGAGGTCATGGCAACCCACTTCAGTATTCTTGCCTGGAAAATCCCATGGGCAGAGGAGCCTGCTGGGCTACAGTCCATAGGATTGCAGAGAGTCAGACAAGACTGAGCAAATAAGCATGAACACAAATGTTTCTAAGCATAATATATGTGAACACTGAGCCCAGTATGTTATGTGGAGTATTTCATTAATTTCCCCAAAACCGTATGAGATAGGGTTACTAAACCCATTTTGCAGAAGAGAAATTGAGTCTTAGGGAGGTTAAGTGTCTCAAGGTCTTAGCCATCCAAGAATCAGATGTTGGCATAGCTCCCTCCTTTAGCCAAATCACCAGTGACCCAAGGTCATGACAGTGGCTGGGTCTGAATTGGCTTCCAGCGTTGTCCACATGCACCTTCTGCGTTCATGAAGAAAATGACCAACTTGCTCTGATGACAGTGCATATCTCTGGCGGGTGGGCCACCTGGCTACACAGCCCCGGACAGAGCCAAAGGATGGTTGTCCACAACAAGGACCTACTGTATAGCACAGAGAACGCCGCTCAATGTTACGTGACAGCCTGGATGGGAGGGGAGTCTGGGGGAGAATGGATACATGTATATATGTACGGCTGAGTCCCTTCACTGTCCACCAGAAAATACTTGTTAATCGGCTCTGTGTGTATATGCTCAGTCGTGTCTGACTCCTTGCAACCCCCTGGACTGTAGCCTGCCAGGCTCCTCTGTCCATGGAATTTTCCAGGCAAGAATACTGGAGTGGGTTGCCATTTCTTCCTCCAGGGGATCTTCCTCACCCAGAGATTAAACCCTCGACTCCTTCACTGGCAGGCAGATTCTTTACCACTGCACCACGTGGGAAGCACCTAATTGCCTATACTCCAATACAAAGGTAAAAGTTGAAAGAAAAAAAAAAAAAGGATGGTTGTCCACAGAGCCCTATGCTATAGGCTGAATGTCTGTCTGTCCCCCCAAAATGCCAGTGTGGAAGGTATTGTGGAAAAGCAATGGCCAGTGTGAAGGTATTAGGAGGTGGGGTCTCTGGGATGTGGTTAACTCAGGAGGGTGGAGCCCTCATGAATGGGATTAGTGCCCTTATAAAAGGGGCTCCAGAGAGCTCTCGTACCCCATCCAACATGTGGGGACACAAGGAAAGGGCTGAAGCCTGGAAGAGGGCCCTCACCTGACCACACTCCAAACTGACCTCAGACTCTCAGAACCGTGAGCCATGGATATCTGTTTTTTATGACAACTTGTTATTGTTGTTCAGTTACTAAGTCATGTCCAACTCTTTGTGACCCCATAGACTGCAGCACACCAGGCCTCCCTGTCCCTCACCATCTCCCAGAGTTCACCCAAGTTCACCTAGTCCGTGATATTTTGTTAAAGCAGCCCAAGTGTGTCAGTTGCTCAGTCGTGTCTAACTCTTTGCCACCCCTTGGACTGTAGCCCGTCAGGCTCCTCTGTCCATGGAATTCTCTAGGCAGGAAAACTGAGATCCCCTTTCTCCGGGGGATCTTCTTGACCCAGGGATCAAATCCGAGTCTCCCAAACTGCAGGCAGATTCTTTACTGTCTGAGCCACCAGGGAAGCCCAAACAGGCTAAGATACCTGGCTAGGAATTTTCAGGCTGCCCCTGCAAATTTGCACCTCCCTGGCCCAACAAGACATCAGGACCAGACACTAAGGCAGCAGATTTCAGTGGTGCGGGCCTAGATCTGACATCTCTCCTCAGACAGAAGTGCTGTTTTGAGAGGCTGGGAGACCTTGGGACAGTCCCTTCCTTCTCTGACCCCCTGTTCCTCTGTCACTGGAATGAGGATTGAGAGAATGTCCACAGAGCACTTGTCCTTTCTAGAACCACAGCCAACAACACTGTGACTATTTACAATGGATGTTATCAGTTAAGAGTCAGGCTGCCTGGAAAATTCCTTCAGTTTCCTCTGGGATCCAGGAAACCGACATCAGAGAGGATGGGAACTGACCCAGTTCCTTCCCCCCCAAGACTTAACCCTTCCACTGCCTTCTCCTTCACTGCCTGCACCCACAGACTGGATTTCTATCTAGAAAGAATGCTCTCAGCCTCAACCTGCCCCTCCCATTCATCTCTGGGGTGGGCTCTGAGCATCGTATCTGGACAGAACCAATGTCCTAAGTGCAAGCAGAGACTAATGCTCTGTTACAATCTTTTCACGTACTTCATTTATCCTAATGGAAAGCTAATACAATATTTTAAAAGTTAATATTGTAATATGTATCTCAATTAGCTTTGTGCAGCCCCTCTGGAGCAGAGGCTGCAGGCACCACGCCGAGGGACGGGACCTGGCGGACATCCTAGGAGGTGGGCCAGGGCCAGAATGAAGCCTGGCTCCAGCACGAAGTGCTGAAAAGAGCTACTCAAGAACTTTCCCACTCAGAAGACCCCTGGGCTTCATTACATTAACTACATGGCCTCAAGATCCTTCCATCCTTAGAAGAAATGCATTTCTCAGCAAATTATTCTACAGCCAGTATTTCTCGAAATTGCATTTTAATATCAGAAACATTGCAAACAGGGCAGAGAACACAGCGATACACACTTGGGGTCCGTGGTGGGTTCTGGGTAAGTTTCTGGTTTTGCATTAGGCAAAGGGGGCAGATTGCTTTGGAGGGGGATGGGCATGAAGACTGTTTCTTGCCTCTTCAAATGTACATACATATTATTGTTTTTTCTCCCCCCATCATCACTTACTCTAAGCAGAGTCTCATTACTTAACAAAAAAAAAGCTGGAGCATCCTAACAATAGCCCATAATTACTTTGCAAATGGTTCTGCAGAGTAATTATGTCATTAGTCCAAGTGCCTTCTACATCAAAGATTTCTCTCTCTCCCCCGGTGCCATCCATTTGGCTTAAGGAATGAGAAGAAACTCCTGGGGGTCTGAGTGACGAGGACCCAAGCTGTACTCACGGGATTTAGAGATGCTGTTCTTAGCACGTCTATTGTCAAACTGACTTCTCCTGCAAATGACACCTCCCCGCAGGAAGACAAGATACTAAGGCAGAGTTCTCAAGGAAAAGAGATTAGCAACCAGCCTACAGAGAAAGCATACTCAGACAGCTGCCTCTAAGGATTTCTGGACACACTAGATAGAGAAGGGAATCTCTGAGCCAATTTTGGCTCTACTCACCAGTTTGGTATGACAGGCTGTGGCCATGTGAAGGTCACCCCTTCTGCAGTTATTATATCCAAGTAGGAAAACTGTCTGCAGTTCCCATAAACCCTAATGAGAAAGGAGGAAAAAAAACCACAGACTGCATTTAGTCTACTAAATGCAGGACCTACTCCATGTCAGCTGCTGTACTAGGCACTTCACTCCTAGTATCTAGTAATACATGCCATATTTATTGCTCCTGTTTTACAGATAAGAAACTGAGGCTCAAAAAAATCAGTGCCCTTCTCCAGTGTTTCTATCCCATTAACCTTAATGAGGTGGCTTTTATCCTCAAGGTCATCCTATAGTCAGAAATGGCTGCAGGAGCTCCAGACATCACATCCATATTTCAGAAAGAAAGAAAGAGAATGTAGAGTCAGGGGAGAAGGTGAAAGGACCCTTCAAGAAGATTTTCTGAAGTTCCCACCCAATGACTTCTGCTTCAATCTCATTGGCCACCCCATTGCAAAAGAGAGAGAAAAAAAAAAAAGTTTTCAGCCAAGCAAGAACTACCTTTAAAAATATAGGGTTCTGCGGGCTTTCCTGGCAGTCCAGTGGTTAATAAGACTCCATGCTCCCAATGAAGGGTCCTGGTTTCAATCCCTGATCAGGGAACTAGATCCCATATTCTGCAACTAAAGATCCCTCATGCCACAGCTAAGGGGGGGCACAACCAAACAAATAGATAAATATTTCATAAAGCTTACAAAAAATTAAAATATAGGGTCTTGATAAAAATAAATAAATAAATAAATAAATAAAAATTTTAAAAAAGACTTAAAAAAAAAAAAAAAAAAAAAGTTCTGTTACTAAGGAAGCAGAAGAGATTGGGACAATGTGTAGGTAAGCCACAATCCTGACTGCTTGACACACGTTATTCTGTTTAAACACTCACAATAACCCTACGAGGTGGGTGTTAATACACCCGTTTTGTCAATGAGGTTCAGAATGTATGAGTCCCTTGCCAGGCACAACACAGATAGCAGGTGGGCCTGACCCAGAGCAGGACTCATCCACAGTACCCACTGCCCATCCACACAGCTCTCTGGCAGAGATCTGGAAACAGCCAAGGCAGGACATCACGTGGGACACAGCGGGTCTGTACAGGGAGAGGGCATGAATGCACAGTGACGGGCAGCACTCACTGTGTGCGTTGGTGTAGGTTCCTGCGGGGAGAGAGGGGAGGGCGTGGAGCTGTTGAGATACATGGAGAAGGGCAAATGCGACACACTTGTGCAGTCTACAGTCCTGGGAGACCCGCAGGAGGGCGGTCACAAGAGTCTGTTTCATTGTGCTCACTCTAGTTCTCAGTAGAATCTTTAGATCAGGGAATGAATGAAAAACAAATGATTAAATTAAGAAGAAGCTTCGCAGCCTGCCACCTTCAGGCTTCAATTGATTTCAGAAAAAAAAAAAAAAAAAAAAGCTATTCTGAAGGAGATGTTCCAGCTCCAAATTCTGGTTGCCCCAGAGCACAGACCACACTTATGATGATGAAGTGTAGAGAGCTACCCCCGCTGAATGACCAGTGATGCTTTTTAAAACTTTGGTAGCTATTTAATACTTCACGATGCAGTACATGAATTTTTGCTGATCTGTAATTATAAATGTATCTGATCAATTAAATAAGAAGATAAATGAAAAATATATATATTTTCAAAAAGACTACAGGCAGATGAATTCCAGTGCTGCAAAGTGGCCTTGAAATGCAACTCAAACTCAACAGATGGGAAAAAAATTTATAAAAGTCCATTCTCAGAAATAAAATAAAACAGAATTAAATAAATAAATAAGATGATGAGTCAATGTGCAGACTCCTAAGGCATGTGCATCTTTTGGATCCATTGATTCTGGTTGGTTGACCTCCCAGATTTGGATAGATCGGTAGAAGGTACCCAATCATCTGGAGAAAAGACACTCTGAGTCTCCCAAAATCCTTTGACCCTTAGATCCTCTGCCTACAGATGGAACCTGGATTCGATCCCTGGGTCAGAAAGATCCCCTAGATAAGGAAATGGCAACCCACTCCAGTATTCTTGCTTAGAGAATTCCATGAACTGAGGAGCCTGGCGGGCTACAGTCCATGGGATCTTAAAGAGTCATACATGACTGATGGACTAACACTTTCACTTTATCCTCCAAATTCAGGAGTCTGGGTTTTAACAAGCATCCCAGTAATCTTTTTCAAATCATAAACCACCCCCATGACTCACACACACACATATACATCCCATCGTCCTATGGACAGTGGAGTAAAGACCAGCAATCACAGCCTCATCATCACCTCCTCACCACATCCCCCTGGCAGCCCTTAGAATCTACACTGCTATGCTTAATCGTTCAGCCATGTCCGACTCTTTGCAACCCCATGGACCGTAGCCCGCCAGGCTCCTCTATCCATGGAGATTCTCCAGGTAAGAATATTGGAGTGCTTTACCATCCCCTCCATCTTTACCATTGGAACCACCAGGGAATCTACAGTACTGAGCTCTGAATGACCAGAGAACTGCCAGCCTCCTAAACCCACACTTTGTCATACCCTTGTGCCTTTGCCCCTCCTTTCCCCTCTCCAGAACATTCTTCCTCAGTTCAGTTCAGTTTAGTCACTCAGTCATGTCTGACTCTTTGCCACCCCATGAATTGCAGCACACCAGGCCTCCCTGTCCATCACCATCTCCTGAAGTTCACTCAGACTCACGTCCATCAAGTCAGTGATGCCATCCAGCCATCTCATCCTCTGTCGTCCCCTTCTCCTCTTGCCCTCAATCCCTCCCAGCATTAGAGTCTTCTCCAATGAGTCAACTCTTCGCATCAGGTGGCCAAAGTACTGAAGTTTCAGCTTTAGCATCATTCCTTCCAAAGAAGTCCCAGGGCTGATCTCCTTCAGAATGGACTGGTTGGATCTCCTTGCAGTCCAAGGGACTCTCAAGAGTCTTCTCCAACACCACAGTTCAAAAGCATCATTTCTTCAGCGCTCAGCCTTCTTCACAGTCCAGCTCTCACATTCATACACAACCACTGGGAAAACCATAGCCTGGACTAGACAGACCTTTGTACATTCTTCCTACCCACTCCCAAACCCCAACTCAAAACTCCTGAGTCCTTCTCCAAACCTGCTAAGCCCCCAAGCTTCCCACTTCAGTCAATGGCAAGCCCATCTACCCATTTGCTCAAGCCTCAAACCTACCAGTCCTGTTTGGCTCCTCCCCTGCCCTCCAGCCCAGCCTCAGCACGTTATCTGGTCCCATCCTGGTGATGCAGCCCAGATCCACACATCCTGGACCACACCCACCACCATTCAGCTGGCCTGCACTTGGCACATCCTTCACCATGACCTCCGCTTGATTAGTTAGTTCCTGTCTCTGGAAAACAACATCTCAGAGAAGCCTTCCCCAACCTCTTGTCCCAAAAGAACCCTGCAAAATGAAATTGCTTCTTCTTTCTACACAGGAAATAGCACTCACTGAGGTTGCAACAAATACCTTTGTTTATTTGTCTAGCTTCCAGCTCCTTCACTATAAGGTAAACCACACGAGGGCAGGGACCCACTATAGACAAAGCATCTCTGTCACCCCAACATCCCCTAACTGCCCCATCATAGACATCCAGTACATATTCACTGAATGTGAAATAATCTCTTTACAGTTGTTACAAAAATTAACTTAACCCACACAGGATCCCCGTTACTGCTCCCCCTTTTTTATTGGAGGATAATTGCTTTACAATGTTGTGTTGATTTCTGCCATACAACAATATGAATCAGCCATAAACATACCTATATCTCCTTCCTCTTGTGCTTCCCTCCCAGCCTCGCATCCCACCCCTTTAGGTCATCACAGAGCACCAGGCTGAGTTCCCTGTGTTATTCCGCAACTTCCCACTAGCTATCCATTTTACACATGGTAAAGTGTGCATTTCAACGCTACTCTCTCAATTTGTCCCACCTTCTTCTACCTCTGTGTCTCTATTCCTCCCCTGCAAATAGGTTTGTCAGTACCGTTTTTCTAGATTCCATACATACGCGTTAATACATGATATTTGTTTTTCTCTAATTTACTTTATATAACACGTTTCTTTTATTATAGAGGAAGAAACCAAAGTTAGGTGAATTGCAGCCATAGCACCACATGTGAAGGACATAGCTGGGATTTGAATCCAGGACAGCCAGAGGCCAGGACCTCTAAGCTTCCTTAATCAAATTGCCTCTTCTCCAGGCCAGGACCACATCAGCTGCATTATCCCAGTGCTTAGGACAGTGTCCAGTCTACTTTACAGATGGTATCAGCTAGCAATGGCTGCATAACAAAAATGCCCCACAGGGTATTAGCTTAAAGCAATATTTATCATCTCACTTTCTGTGGCTTAAGGATCTAGGCTGGTTCCTCTGGCTCAGGCTCTCTTAGGAGACTGTGGCCAAGCTGCCAGCTGGGGAGGAATTTGCTTCCAAGCTCACTCCCGTGGTTATTGGCAGAATTCCGTTCTTCAAAGGCTGTTGGGCAGAGGGCCTCAGTCTCTCTCTGGCTGTTGGCCCAGAGGCCCCCTGCAGGCCCTTGTCATGTGGGCCCCACCATGGCACAGCTCACGCCGTGGCAGCTGGCTTCCTCAGAGCAAATGAGAGGACCCAGCGAGGGTGGAAGGGAGGCAGAAATCGCAGTCTTTTTGTAACTAGATGAGTCTGGTAGGGTTGCTGTAACAAATACCGCAGACTTGGGAGAGACAACAGAAATGGACTGTCTCACAGTTCTGGAGGCTGGAATGCCAAGTTCAAGGTGTCAGCAGGGTTGGTTTCTTCTGAGAGCAAATAGGGAGGCTCTGCTACATGCTCCATGCCTCTCCCCAAGCTTCCAGTGGTGTGCTGGAGATCTTTGCTATCCCTCAGCTCAGGGAGGCATCAACCCTAGTTCTGCTTTCCCCTCGGCAATCTCCCTGTATATGCATGTCTCTCTGTCCATACTTCCCTTGTTTACAAGGACACCAGTCACACCAAACTAGAGCCCACTTGAATGACCTCATCTTCACTTGACTGCGTGTGCAAAAATGTTATTTCCAAGGACAGTCACCTTCAGTGGTTTCAGGGGTTAAGACATCAATGTATCAGACTTCCCTGGTGGCTCAGTGGTAAAGAATCCGCCTACGAGTCCAGGAGACATGGGTTCTATCCCTGGTGCGGGAAGGCTCCACATGCCATGGAATCACCTAAGCCCGTGTGTCACAACTACTGAGCCCACAATCCTAGACCCCGTGCTCCTCAACAAGAGAAGTCACCGCAGTGAGGAACCCACGAACTGCAATGGAAAGTGTAGCCCCTGCTCACCCGCAACTAGAGAAAGCCCGTGAACAGCAACAAACACCCAGCGCAGCCAAAAATAAATAAAGAGAAATTTTTTTAAATGATGCCAATGTATCTTTTGGGGGAGGATATGACTCAACCCATCACGGCAACCTCATCTTAGACATGACATCCCATCATTTTGCCAGAGCCTCTTTAGTAGAAGTAAGTCTCCAGGTCCATCTCACACCCAACAGGAGGGAATTATACATGAGCCCAGATGTCAGAAAGTAGCAACCCACTCCAGTACTCTTGCCTGGAGAATCCCCATGGACAGAGGAGCCTGGTGAGCTACAGTCCATGGGCTCACAAGGAGTTGGACATGACTGAGCGACTAATCACAGCACAGCCGTCATTAGAGCCATTTCGGAAGCTCTCTTCCCTACATGTATCCATAAATATCCCTCAAATGAGTAATCCAGCATCTACCATACTTCTAGTATTATTGTTTATACATTTATTTCTCTCCCAGCCCCAGGCTTGGGGCTTCCTGGAAGCAGGGATTGAGTCAGATTCATCACTAGGACATTCCTGGCACCTAAAACTGTACCTGCTACATGATGAGATAGGTGCCCAGTCAATATTTATTGAATAACTGAATAAATAAGTGAATGAATGAGAAACAGATAATGTTTCTCTCTGTCCAAGGGAGCAATTACTTCTAAACTCTGTATCAGGAGAGCATCACAATAGGCCATTGCCTTTATGTGTCAGGGATTAAATAGATTCTTCTCCAGCCAGCCTAATCTTAACTATTGATCAGAAAACTAAGCACTTGTTTATTTAAGGAGGAACTGGCAGCATCACCGGCATATAAAGAATTGGAGAGAGGAGTCAGATGGCTGATGAGTCATTTTCCCCGCCGTTAATAAGACCCACGAGGTACATCTGTTTCAATCACTTTGATCAGAACTAAAAACAACCTCAGACATGCTGCCTAATGCAGCATCTACCTGACAGGTGTGCAGGGAGTGATTACATCGTCTCTTTCCATCCCCGGAAGCTATTAATGAGAGGGAACATGACTGGCAGCCTTAGATGCGGCTTCTGGGAGGGATGGGGAAAGAAGTGGATCAGAGCAAACAGACTCCACAAAGAAGCTGGAGGGTGGAGAGCAAAGAGCCCACGTGGCGCTCTTGACCAGCATGAGAAATGAGGGTCAAAGCCACAGCCTTCACTAGAGCCTGGTCCAAAAAACAGGTCAGGTTCTCAGAACAGGAAATCAGGCAATCAGAGCTGCTCTTGACACTTATGGGAAATAGATCAGTTCTAGAGAGCCGGGACTTCTCCTGTGGTCCAGTGGCTAAGACTCCACACTCTCAATGCAAGGGACCTGGGTTTGACTCCTGGTCAGGGAACTAGATCCCACATGCCACACCTAAAGATCTTGTGTGCTGCAACTGAAAAAAGATCCCACATGCCACAAGTAAGACCTGGTGCAGTTAAAAAAAAAAAAGTCTTAAAAAAATTCTAGGGAGTCGATTTGTCAAAATAAAATACTTATCAACAGAGTGTGCGTAGGAAGTGATGTCTGTATTATTCTGGAAAGAAGTAGACTAGGACCCAGGAGGTGTGTGTTGGAACTCTGTCCCTTGCTAGCTCGGTGATCTGGAGGGATCTTCAGAGTCTCAGTCTCTCTGGCTGTAAGATGGGGATAACCGTCCTCCCAGAGTAAAGTGTGTAGACATTGGCATAGTACTGCTGTTACTGTTCACTTGCACAGTCGTGTCCCAACCTTTGTGACTTCAGGGACTGTAGCCCACTGGGCTCTTCTGTCCATGGGATCTTCCAGGCAAGAACAGAATGGGTTGCCATTTCCTTCTCCGAGGCATCTTCCCAACACAGGGATTGAAACTTCGAATCCTATACTGACAGATGGATTCTTTGCCACTGAGCCATGTGGGAAGCCCTTGGCATATTATAATATCTCTTGAAAAACCCAGCTCCCAGACAGTTCTCAGAATGCGTTTGATCATCAGCTTCCTATTACAGGACTCAAGCTTAGCCTCAGCTTGGGAAGTAGCTTGACAACAATTTCTGAAAACTAATTTTTTGGCTGAACCACTCAGGAGAAATCAGTGTGCCTGTTCTGCAGAGCTGTGTCACAAACAGTTGCTTCTATAGTTTTTTGAGCTATGTCCTGGTTGCATGTGTGTGTGTGTGTGAGTGAGAGTATGTGCACATGTATGTGCCTGTCTGCATGTGTGTATGTCTGTGTACACTCACACCTATACATATGCCTGAATGGGCTCTATTCCTGGGCCTCCAGTGATTGCTCACACTGTCAGAATTTGACAAAGTCCTAATGAAAGCAGGCCAATTGATAATCAATTTCCAGCAGCTCCATTCAGTCCACTGGATGGAAAGTCATCTATATTCATCCACCGCCCATGAGGGATATACTGAAAGGGTCAGTTGCTCAGTCATGTCCGACTCTTTGTGACCCCATGGACTGTAGCCCACCAGGCTCCTCTGTCCATGGGATTTCCCAGGCAAGAATACTGGACTGAGTAGTCATTCCCTTCTCCAGAGGATCTTCCCTACCCAGGGATCAAACCCGGGTCTCCTGCACTGCAGGCAGATTCTTTACCATCTGAGCCATGAGGGAAGCCCTAGGAGGGATATAGGGCAATGCAAGAAGCACAGACTGCTTCCCAAGGGCCTAAGTTCAAGTCCCTGCTCTACCCCTCTCCTCATATGACCTTGAGCAAGTTTCATATCTGCTGTGCCTTTGTTTCTGCATCTGCAAACCAGAAATAGTCTTGGGCCCACCTGACAGGGTTGTGCTGAGGATTAAATGAATCAGGCTTTAGAGTCACAACCCACCAGAGGCCTCCTGGTCCTGACGCGGCCGTGTTCTGCTTTGCTTAGCTGACTCTGGGAGGCCGAACCCTGTCTGTCCTTTCGACATACATTCCTGGTGAGCAAGTTCATCAGGCACCAAGCACACAATTAATGCAAGTCTGGTAGATGAAAATGAATTCATGAGTAAACGCAAAGAATCATACCTGCTATAACAGAGTCCATTGAGAAAGAAAAAGCCCAGGCTGTGTGTTCAATCTTTTAAAAGACAGATGCTATCTAGGAGTATACAGTATGAACTGAGCCCACGCTCCACAGGTGCTGAAGACCATGCACCTAGAGCCTGTGCCCCACAAGAGAAGCCACCGTAATAAGGCCGCAGACCGCAATGAAGAATAGTCCCCGCTCGCTGCAACGAGAGAAAGCCCTCGCAGTGACGAAGACCCAGTGCAGCCAAAAATAAATCACCTTAAAAAAAAAAAAAAGTATTTGGTATGGAGAAAACTACTGGAAATTGACCCCCTCTATATTTCAGCTGGGGTTCTGGATGTTCTCATGCCGAGCAGGGCCCAAAAGTGTGTGGCGAAGGGGAAGGGGGTGTCCTGGGTAGCTACCCTCCCCCGGAAACAAGCCATCATGGTCGACACGTGGCTGCTCTCAATGGGACCCTGCAGGGCCCTGATTCCTGGGGCAGCCGTTCCCTTCTGGCCACCCCCAACACAAAACTCCCTGAACATGTCTCCTCCCTCATCTTGTCAAAATGCCCCTCCTGCGTGACTGGGAAGCTGTCGGCGTGATCTACAACCCCCAGGCAGGCCTGGAATATGAGCTAAATTGCCTGAGTCACTAGCGATGATAGAGTCATTCTGCAGGAAATTGGAAATCAATTCTTGTCATCACTGTACAGAAGTCCTTTATCAGAGTTCCAGCTCACCCTGCTATGCAACCAAGTAGGACCTGAAGGCCAGTATGGCAATAACAGGAAGAGAAAAGGGCCGTGTGTGTGCGTGCACGCGTGTGTGTGAATGTGTGTTTATCCAAAAACATATCAACCTCCAAAGGCAGTGTCAAACCACTCAGGTGGGTAGAAGACCTCAGCATCCCACAGATGAAGAAGCCTCATCCTAGGAATGCTGAGGACCAAGTCTTGCATCCACTACAGAGTTTAACTGAAAATGAGGGACTCCCCTGGCAGTCCGGTGGCTAAGACTCCACGTTCCCAATGCAGGGGGTCAGGGTTCAATTCCTGGTCAGGAAACCAGATCCCATGTACCACAACTAAAGATTCCATGTGCCGTGGTGAACACTGAAGATCCTGCGTACCCCAACTAAGACCCAGCACAGTCAAATAAATATTTTTTTTTAAGGAGAGAGGGAGGATGAAGAATTTTCATTCCTCACTGGATGCAAATAGTTGTGGGTCTAGAGGAGAGGACAGAGCTAAAAGTCACAAATCCAGCAGACTTCATGGCATGATTTTAGGACAGTACTCAGGTACTCATGGGTTTCCCAGGTGCCACTAGTGGAAAATAAGCTACCTGCCAATTCAGGAGATGTAAGAGACATGGGTTTGATCCCTGGGTCCAGAAGATCCCCTGGAGGAGGAAATGGTAACCCACTCCAGTATTCTTGCCTGGAGAATCCCATGGACAGAGGAGCCTGGCGGACTAAAGTTCATGGGGTGGCAAATGAAGCTACTTAGCACACACAGGGACTCACCCTCAACACTGTGACCACATGGTTCTGCGTGATGCTGGAGTCTTAGAGACCCAGCTGGCAGAAAAAGAGAAGAGTCAAACCAATCAGCTGCAGACCAGTCGGCTCTGGGAGGGTTACACAGGGTCCAGTAGATGAAGTCCAGGGCTATGGTAAACTAAAGTGTGGTTCAGGAGTACATGGAGATTCAATGGAACGGGACCCTGCTGGGGAAGATCAGGCAGCAAGTGAGGCCCAAAGTCAGGAGGAAGCATCTCATCTGGCCCAGGCATCAGGTCACAGCCCAGGGACCCCATCCATGAGGGAAGCCCAAGGGAGTTAATGTAATAGAATCTGCGAACCTGACTCTCTTTTGGATATTTGACTACTGTCCGCTTCCAAATCTCACCACTTCTTCCCCACCTGCCCACATCTGGGCATGATGATAAGAAAGTCAAGGCAGGGACTTCCCTGGTGGTCCAGTGGCTAAGACTCCACCTAACCAATGCAGGGGGCCCAAGTTCCATCTCTGGTCAGGAACTAGATCCCACATGTCCCAACTAAAAGAACCCTCGTGGCCTCAAAGAAGACCAAAGATCCCTCGTGATGCAACTAAGACCTGGCACAGCTGAATAAACACATAATTTTAGAAAAAGAAAGCAAGCCAAGGCATAGGTTGGAAGATCAAACCCCGTGGAACACTCAGATTGGCCCAACCACTTACTGAAATGTTGTGTTCCCCCTTCCCCAAATTCACATGTTAAAGCCCTAACTCCCAACATGATGGTATTGGGGGTGGGGCCTTCAGGGGGTGATTAGGTCATGAGGGTGAAGCCCTCAGGAATGAAATCAGTGTCCTTATAAAAGGGACCCCAGAGAGCTCCCTTGTCCCTTCCGCCAAGCGAGGACACAGTGAAAAGAAGACCATCCATGAAGCAGGAAGCAGGTTCTCAGCAGACACTGAATGTGCCACCACCGTGCCCTGGGACTTTCCAGCCTCCAAAACCCCAAGAACAAATTTCTGCTGTTCACTGTGCTGTGCTCAGTAGTGGCCAACTCTTTGCGACCCCGTGGACTGTAATCCGTCAGGCTCCTCTGTCCATGGAATTTTCCAGGCAAGAAAACTGGAGTGGGTTGCCATTTACTTCTCCATCTATGGAATTCTGTTAGAGCTGCCCAATCTGACTAAGACACCACCGTAAAACCCCCAGCCAATCTCCTTTCCCTGTGTTCTCATGCCATGGTGAGAGCAGCCGGGGTCCCACCCTCCTCTTCCCAGAAAGCTCCTTACACGAGTAATAAATCCCCTCCCATCCTCTTAATTGCCTCTGCAGAAGCTCCAGCCTCAACATCTGAGCCACATGTTTCTGGAGCAGGGGTTGATCCCACCTTGCTGGGATGACACCACAACAGCTGGCAAGCCTTAGGGAGGAAGTTCCAGCCCCCAACAGTCAAACGAGCTGGGGTTTGGGGCAGGAAAACTGGAATTCAAGTCAGTGGGTCTAATTGGACTGACGTGGAGCGGAGGTCAGGAAAGGCTAAACTTGAGAAACGACGTGAAATCCTTGGCTCCCTGGAGTCCAGGGCCAGACCCCACGCTCAGGTGCTGACTCGGGCAACTGCAGGGCTGAGCCTACAGACAGAGGCAGGCATGTTGCTACCCAGGAAGGACCGACGGAAGCAAGGGCTGACTTGACACAGTAAGTTAGCATAAAGAAGTCCTCCAAGGAACACAGTGGCTCTGCCCCAGCCATGCCCACCCATAACCTTCAGAGCAAAGCATTCAAGGTGCAAACTGAGCAGAAACCATGGACTGGCTCCCTTTAACTACTCTCAGCCCTGTGTTTCTTGCCTTCCTCTATTTTCGAGGCGAGAAAGCTAACATAGCCCATGTTTAGTCTCCTTTTTCACCTAGGGATCACACAGTGACACAGCTTTGGACAAGGAGATATAAAAAGAAATTTCCTAAGAAAACCAGCTCCTCCAAGTTAAAAAAAGAAGATGAAGCTCAACAAGGAAAAATCCCTTTGTCTCTCCCTACTTCCTTCTGCCTGGAATGCGGGTGCAAAGCACACCAGCTTTGTAACCATGAGGGTGGAAGAGGCACACTCAGGGTGAAGAGACAGAAAATACAGAAGGGCCTGAACCAGCCCAGAATTGCTCTCCTGTGAGGTTCTGATTATGTGGGGAAAATAAACTCTTGCTTGGCTAAGTTAAGATAATTGATTTTCTCTTGCACACAGGCAAACTGTGGGTAAAACCACTGCACATCAGCAAAGCTAGAGGAGACACCCACTGGTGTCTGGTCAAGAGCACACACTTCAGCGTTAGATCTGACAGCCCTGAATCTGTGTCCCATCTCTGACTCTTTATAAGCCGGGTGGACGTGGGCAAGTTACTTATCTCTCCAACCTGTAGTTTCTTCATCTAAAGAATGAATATGATAACAGTACCCACTTCAAAGAGTGACTTAAATGCAAAGCACTTAGCTCAGGGCCTGGCACAGACAGTCCTCAGCAAATGTGGGTTATTTCAGCTAAACTGGTCCTTTCCAAGAGGTCAATGCTCCATTTTCCTTGAAGGGACAATTATGAATAAGCTAATTGTACCTTTTTTCCTTTCTTTTACTTTTTAACCACTCAGGGCATTTGAGCTGCCGTGATATTCATGTTCGGAGGCCAGTGGGTCACTTAAATGAGTCTCTAAAGACTCATTTAGAGAGAGACTGGAGTTGTCAGCTGACGCCCCTTCCTTAACATAAAGAGCAGAGGCAGAGCTTTAGAAGGGCTCTGAGTGTGTCCCGGGAGAAGTGTCAAGATCAAGCACCTGTGTTCTTAGGGACAGTGGACTGGGCTAGTTTTCCGTTTAGGAAGCAGAGAGGGAAAACTAGGGGGTAAAATATCAAAGAATCAGGGAACCCTGCCCCTGACCTCTCTGGATGAAATCTTTCTAACAGAGGATGGAAGATTTCCTTCCATAATGAGCATTGATTCTCAAATGCAAATCCACTGGGGACAGAAGGCACGTGAACCTCAATCCTCTTTAAAGTATGGATGACTGGCATCGGGGTCTTTCTGAAAAGCAGGGTTTCAGTACACCGAGTTCTTGGCACAAATCAGTGGAGGAAGTGAGAAAACTCAAGTGCAGAAAGAGGAGGTCATTGCATAACGACATTCGCAATATTCCAACATTCAAAATTTTGCACATTCACCATTTGGCTGGAAGTCAGTCTTCCATGTTGGTCCAATAACAATTCCTGAATAAGATGTTCTGTCCCTGTAGGGTTTTCCAGACCTTAAACTCACCCCTTTCTCTCCACCTAGAGATCACTAGCCACTGGGAGCCAAAACAGCTGCTGGACTTGTGCTGAGAAAGTGCCCAGGCACCTGCAAAAGAGGGCACAATGGAACCTCCCACCTCAAGACCATCACAGGAAGGCTCGTCTACGGATGCGCTGTGGCCTGAAGACCCCACGGTCAGCTGAGTGATGAGGTCCACTGAGGCCAGCCAGCACCAATAGGCATGTAGGGCCAGAAGAGAAAGCACTTTCGAGAACTTGAGGGCTCAGTAAACATCGGCCGGTGGATTCTAGGCTCTGACCCATGAGACAAGCCTCTCTCCTCCCACGGAAAGGAGTAAAAACACAGGAAAAGCAGAAATCCTCTTTCTCTCTTAAGCAGGAATGTGGGTGTGTGCGCACACACACACACACACATATAAACACATTTAAACACAACCTCATTTGATCTTCTCAACAGGCCTGTGAAACCGTCTGGGCAAATATTATTATCTCAATTAATAGATGATCAAACTGAGCCGCACCAACTGTAAACAACCTGGCCAAACTCAAACCCACCAATAAACTCGGGCCCGGGCTCTGGGGCCATCCACTCTCCACCTCTCTGCACCCGGGCTCTGGGGCCATCCACTCTCCGCCTCTCTGCACAATTGCCCTAAATAATTCCCAGATGCTCCCGGGGCGGATCAAGAGTCCACCTTTCCCCTTCAGCAGCAGCGAGGAGGTTTTAAATTTTTATTTTTTGAAAGTGCCAGAGAGGGTTTTCAATAGTTCCTGCCTCTGTAAGCCTTCTCTTCTGGATGAAAAAGAATCCGGTTGGCGAGCCTGCCCTGCAGATGGCCACAGCCAAATGCCTAACAGCTTCGGTCCTGCATTTGATTGCAAGCGATGAAGAAAAACAAAGGAATTCTTAAACCGTGGCGAGGCCTGCCTGGCTTCGGCACGTTCTTTAAGATGTGTGCGAGGCCGCCTTTCAATAATTTTTAGTGCATTATTCTCGCGAATCTTTGAAGTTTCTCTGATGGAGAAAACATTTTCTTAAGTTATTGGCTTTTCCACAAAAGCAAAATATGGGAGCCTTATGATCTTAGCTCTCGCAGCTCATAAAGACTTGTGCAGAAGCAGTAGCCAGGCCTGTAAGGCCTTTTCCCTATTTTCCAGGAGAAATAAAAAAAAGCCCCTAGCCATGTGACCCAGCTACCATGGCCCCTTTGTCAGGGGGAAAAGGAAACACTGGCTGTCTACTGGAGCCGCCAGGCCTCTCTTGGAGACAAGAAAGAGGCTGGGGATGAAGTCTAGATTCATCAGAGAATCAGGACAATGCACAGAATTCCTCTTAACCTGTCTCCCTAACCCCCGCTTTCCTTGAAACACTGCCTTGCCCTCAATTACACCAACAACCTTTTTCAAATACCATGTCTGACCCCATGATCCCTTTTCATGAAACTTCCGAGGCTCTCTATGGACCTCCGTGTCAATACAAAACCCTCTGACCCCAAGCCCGAGCATCTGGTTGCTTGTCACCCACGGTGGCAGCTGAGAAGGTTCCCTCCTCACTTGGTCCCTGCCTGTTTGCCTAAGCAGCCTCGGTCCTCTGTCATCTGCCCTGATACTAAATCCCCAGCCCGCCCAGCCTCTGGGCCTTCGAGGGTTTCCTCCTCTACTGTGTTTATCCAAATGATGCCACTGGCCCGTGAGTCAGGCAGACCCGAGTTCAAATCCTCTACCACTTGAAGACAGGTCACATCTTCTGGTCAAGATTATGAGGATTAAAACAAGGGAGATGGACTTCCCTGGTGGATCAATTGTTGTGAATCCACCTGCCAATGCAAGGGACACAAGTTTGACCCCTGGTCTGGGAGGATTCCACATGCCGCAGAGGAAATAAGCCCATGTGTCACAACTACTGAGCTTTCATGCCCTAGAGTCCATGCTCTGCAGCAAAAGAAGCCACTGCAGTCGTCAGCCCATGCACTGCAACTAGAGAGTAGCCCCCACTCGCCACAACTAGGGAAAGCCCGCGCACCAACACAGATGCCCCTCAAAAAGATAACCACACGAAGCACAGAAGCAGCTCTTTACCATGTCTGGGTGAAGACACCCAAACACTTGCATCCACCCATGTGAAGAGAGGCGTGGAAGTGTTATATGACATTTGTCAGCTCTTCTTGGCAGTGAAGATGCTTCCATGCATAGAATGTGTGTGATTTTAAGATTCACAAGCAATGCTTTCCTCTAAACAGCCTGTCCTAACTCACCTGCCATTTGTCTACACCATCTTCCTTTCTTCCTAATAAGACTGCCAACTTGAAGGTTGCTCGTGCTTGCTAAGCAGTCCTTCCTTCGCTAAGTCTTCACTCCTTTGCTTTGCACCCCCAACATGTGCTAATAATCCCTGCCCTACAACAGGGCAGTTTGGCACCAGCATGCATAGGACTGAGGCCATGCAGATTGAGGAGAGGAAGAGGAATGTTAGGGTGTGAGGGGGCATTCAGGCAGGCCCCAGGTTCAGGACCCACATCACAGAGCCTGGGGCAGCCAGTGACGGAGCAGCCTGAGACCTAGGATCTAAAAGAGCATCATGAAGTCTAGCTTATCACCGGTGGGAATATGCCTCTGGCAGACGGGTAGGGCCCATGGATAATCTCCACCTGGGAAAATAAACGAATGAAGGGGGACTTTGCTGGTGGTCCGCTGGCTAAGACTCCAAACTCACAATGCAGGGGGCCCAGGTTCGATCCCTGGTCAGGGAACTAGATCCCAGATGCCACACTAAGAGTTCACATGTTGTAACAAAGAAGGAAGATCCTGCATGCTGCAACCTAGCCCTAGTGCAGCCAAATAAGTAAGTAAATATTTTTAAAAAATAAATAATGAACAAAGAAATGGACTGCCAAAGTCCAAATCAGAGTAGCCACTCCTTACTTCTGAACAATCCAGAGATATGTCCAACCAACAAGATATTACTCAGATATCTGGGAATATAAAACCAAGTTCCTTCAATGACCTTCTCCCTAAGAATGTATGGCTGGAGGTGGTCTCACAGGGGATAATGGGGTCTAGAGAGGGCTGCAGGGTGAAAAGAAGACCCACTAAAGGCACCTAAATAAGAAGCCAAGAAGCCAGGAGGTTAAGACACACACTCCTCCCCACAAGAAGCCAGCAGTCCATGTGATCAGCTCCACTGTGTATGGTGAGCTCAGATTCCATGGGTGAGGCAGGTGCTGGCACAGAGGATGTATGATGCAGATGGGAGGTTAAACAGGGAGCTGATATTCAAAAATCACTCAGAATTGGAATAACACATGGAGCAGCCTAATTCCAGGCCACTCCATCAACAGAGAAGGTGTCTTCAATACACTGTGTTGACCACTTTAACAGATGGCAGTAGTGGCAGGATTTTTTTTTTTTTTAATGCTTTTCTCTGGTAACAGAATATATCCTACTTTCAAAGACAGACACAGATAAAACTGATCACATCTCCATGTAGCTATGAGTTCTCAGGTCGGTATAATTAGAGTATTGAATCCCCCTCACTGCAGTGATTGGTCAGTGAAGGGTCACATGGCCAGAGCTGAACCAATAGGAGTCATCCGTGGGACTTTGGCTGGAGTTGGGGTTAGGCAGCAGAAGGCAGGAGAAGGCAATGGCACACCACTCCAGTACTCTTGCCTGGAAAGTCCCATGGATGGAGGAGCCTGGTGGGCTGCAGTCCATGGGGTCGCTAAGAGTCAGACACGACTGAGCGACTTCACTTTCACTTTTCACTTTCATGCATTGGAGAAGGAAATGGCGACCCACTCCAGTGTTCTTGCCTGGAGAATCCCAGGGACGGGGGAGCCTGGTGGGCTGCCGTCTATGGGGTCGCACAGAGTCGGACACGACTGAAGTGACTCAGCAGCAGCAGCAGCAGAAGGCAGTACTTTCTTTTCACTGGGATTCAATTCCCCAGCTTTAAGGACCACGTGGATCTACAGTTGCTGGAGGCTGTCTTTGCAAACAATGGGAACAGCCTGCCTGAGAATAAAATGTGCCCAAGAGAGAAAGAACCCAAGAGGAAATGAAAAAGAGACTCTCAGTGATTAATGGGTTAAAACCTTAGGTCCAACCATACCTGAAGACCATATTCATCTCCCTTGAACACATCTTCCCTGGGACACAAGCCAGTAACTCTCCTTTTTCTTTTAATTCAGGTTTCTATTACTTGTAACTAAAATCATTCTGACTTATACACCTGGCTCCTCGGCTGAGGGCCAGGCTGATTCATTCTTCACGTGTCTTGTCTTCATTCCTGGATGCTAAGCAAGATTGAGGCAGGCAAAAGCCGGCAGGGGAGCTCATGGCACCTCTTAGTTACACCCACTTGGCACAATGGAAACAGTGCCAGAAATTTGGCATCAGGCAGACTGTATTCAAATCTCCATCCCTCCATTTACCAGCTGCATGACCCAGGTTAGTTATCTAATCATGCTAAGGCTTCGTTTTTCCGTCTTAAAAAATGGTAATAATAACATTTACCTCATAGGCTTTTTGTGAAGTTTTAATGAGATCAGGAATATAAAGGACTTGATCCCATGTCTGGCTCACTGCGGGAGTTTGATAAACAGCAGCAATTTCATGTCACCGTGGTGTATCTGTCCTTGCATGTTCAGCACTGGGAGCAAGAATGGCATAGATTATTGAAATACATAAGTAAGGTCTTCATAATAGCATTGCCACCAATGGTTTCAACATTCTCCCATGTCTTTCTTTTTCTTTTTTTTTTAACCAGAGCTGCTAAATACCAACCAAATCTCCCAGAGGGATATGAAAGAAGGGGACAAATACACAGCTGTAGCCTCTGAGTGGTGACATCCCTGGACCCAGGGATGGCCTCTCGAGCTGTGCTGACTATAGAATGTAGCCTGTGGGTCCCCATGTCATTCCAGTCTGTGTTCTGGCCACTTTCCTCCTCCAGCTCAGGCTCAGGGACACACAGGTCAGAGGTTCCCACTCTGGGTGGGTGGAAACCTGGGTTCTCTGCTGGGTGTCACGAGGCCCTTTCCCCAGCCAACAGTGCTTGGTTAAGCCTCAGTTTTCCGCTGGAACGGGAATGCAGATCAGATGATCTCTGAAGTCCCTCCCAGGTAGGAGCCTTTGAATTTGTAGAAGATAGCCTCCACTAGGGATCCCTCTGTTTCAAAATAATGCTCCTGCCTAAACCTCCCATGAGGTTACCCTCAGTAGCTGCAGTTCCCAGACTCTAGAGGTTGGACTCAATAGTTGCAACTCAGGGGCTTAGATGCCCCTCGGCATGTGGTATCTTCCCAGACCAGGGATTGAATCTGAGTCTCCTGCACTGGCAGGCAGATTCTTAACCACTGGACCATCAGGAAAGCCCTGGCATACAGTTTTTATTCCTGCTGCAGGAAGCACCCAGAGAAGCCCAGGGATGGGAGATTAGCAGGTGGCATGGTTCTCAGAGTGCTGTCCCCAGGCCCATGGTATCAGCATTACCTGGGGACCCATTAGAGATACAAATCCTGAGCCCCTAACCCAGACCAAGGGCAGGGGTGGGGGCAGCAATTTGTGTTTTGACAAGTCTTCTAGAGAACTCTGATTCACACTACAGAACATTCTAGAGCTGTACCGTCCAACATGAGAGCCACTAACTATATGCACCTATTTCAAATTAAATTGGTAAGAACTAAGTAAAACTTGAAAGTCAAATCCTCCACTCACACATATCAAGAGCTCTTCAGCCCTGTAACTAGTGGATACCATATGGGACAGGGCACAAAGTAGAGCATCTCCATCACTGCAGGAAGTTCCATCCGATCGTGCTTCTCCAAGTGTAGACCAGCAGCACTGGCCTTGCTGGAAGCATGTTAGACCCAGACTCTCTCACCCTGTCCCAGATCTGCTGCATCTGTCCCTGCATCTTCCTAAGTTCCCTGCATAATTGGAAAGCACCTTAGAGTCTGAGAAGCACTGGGTTGAACCACCCAGAACAGAAGAACTGGGACTGATGAACCCTGCCAAGAAGAACAGCACAGAACCCACCAGCGTTAGGACAGGGTAATATTTACAGCCTCCATGAACCCAGCATGGCCGTGACTGCACATCCCAACAACACAATGGCTTCCTAACAACTCAACATTGCAACTGACATGCCACAGGCATCGTGGCCTCCATACATGACAACCACGTACCGTTACTCTACAAATAAGGCCCTGGCTACATACAGCACACATCACAGTTGCCAGACATTACAATATTGCCCTCCATATCAGAGTATCCAACTGTCAGCTCCCCCGTAACTGGGGTTCCAAATCGGACTTGGGAAGTGGGGAGGGGCCTTCTCCAGAAAACTAGGAGAGGCAGAGACCTTTCAGGACTTACTGCCACAAAGTTCTCAGTGGCTATGGGGTTTGCCAAGTCTGTCTGCGGTGTCTGATTCCCAATGACGCTGAAATTCACCTTCAGCATCAGGCTTCCTGTGTTGCCATGGAAAGGCTCCTTATCAACAACCCCCAAACACAGACTGAGGCTTCACTGCACACCTCAGAGAAAGGAGCACACCAGCTTGTCCTCCAGGCTCACGGAGAGACTGTGGCCCTACTATCAGGAAGAGCTGTTCATCCTCAAATTCAGCCCTGTTGAGAACTTCCACTGATAAGACCATCTCAAGGTTGCTTCCCACAAGATTATTAATTGGTCTAAGGGAGATTCCTGAAAGGAGTGTCAACAGCCAAGATGAACGGAGAGCAATTATGTCTTCATAGCAGTGTTGAGGTTTGCTGGATTTTTTCTGCTTCCATGGCCTCTTGACTGCACCCTCAAATACAGCCCATTGTGACAAGCATATCAACTAATGCTTGCATCAGAGTTGTGATGTCACAAGCCATCTGCTGGCAGGTTTGCAGGGCTGTGTAGGTAGCAATTTTTAAGGAGTCCCACCACTGGCTAATGTTCCTGGGGCCACTAGTCTCAGATCAGAAACTCCAAAACTGCAAGCTTCACTTTCACCCACTAGACCCTAGACAGATCAAAATCCCTGCATTTCCACTTTGCTGATCTGTGAACAAAGCCGAAGGCTTCTCCCAGCCTCGAGAGACCTTGAACCAAGTCCATGTCTCTTCTTCAGCTCCTGCCTGGCCATGAAAGCTAACATCAGGAAAGGTGCTCTGGGGGCCCAGAGCGCAGGGTCCAAGGGCCAGCTCATCTTCTTGCTAGGCTTCAGCCTTCTTTAAAAAGAGGCAAGAAGGGCTTCCCTGGTGGCTTAGTGGTGAAGAATCTGCCTGCTGATACAGGAGACATAAGTTCAAGCCCTGATCCAGGAAGATTCCCACATGCCACAGAACAACTACTGAGCCTGTGGTTGGAGCCCAGGAGCTAAACTACTGAGCCCACGTGCTGCAACTACCAAAGCCCGTGCATCCTAGAGCCAGTGCTCCGCAAGGAGATAGACCACCGCAATGAGAAGCTCGTGCACTGCAAGTAGAGAGTAGACCCCACCCTCTGCAACTAGAGACAAGTCTGCACAGCAATGAAGACCCTGCACAGTCAAATATAAACAGAATAATAAATTTACTTAAAATTTTTTTAAAGGATGGAAAAAATATGGAAAATTTTTGAAAAAGTTAGATGGAAAAAATTGCTAGAAGCTAGAAAAAAATTAAAAATAAAAAAGGGAGGAGGGCAGAATGTTCCATTGCTCTGGTTGTGTAATGAATCAGTCCAAAACATTGCAGCGTGGCACACCCACTTGTTAAGTTCACGGATTCTCTGGGTCAGGAATTAGGACAGAGCACCACAGGACGCCTCATCTCTGCCCCAGTGTGCACGAGGCCTCACCTGGGAAATTCAAACAGCTGGAACTTGATCAGCTGAGGTGCCTCTCTCCTCTGGCCTCTCTCTCTGTCTCTCTTAGGTCTGCACTGTTCTGCGTGGAGGTCCCAGGGTAAATGGATTTCTTCCACGTCGGCTCAGAGTTCCCAAGACACATCTTGGTTGGTGATGTGGCGGGAACCCTCCCCCTCCACACGCTTGTAACCAGAATCCCTTTTAATTGTTGCAGCCATCTTTGAAAAACACGCTAATACCTCCCTTGAAGAGGAGAGGCCAGGATTAAATGCTTTGAAGGCTGTGAAGATTGCGGGGGAAAAGTGCCCCAAATGTGCCCATGCATCCCACAAATGTTGGCCAAGCACCTGCCTTGTCCTAGACACCAGGGGATGCTCTCAAATCCCCCTTGTCCAGCTGGGAGGTGGGGCACTTTCCTCAATGGTTCTTATTGAAGGGTGAATGTGATCAAGTGTTAGAAAGGAGGCAGAAATAAGGAGCTAGGGGAAGCAGGAGGGAGCAAGGGATGGACAGGCAGGTGACAGACACAGATAACATGAGTGAAATCCCTTTGCAAAACCACCACAGGCTGATACTTTGGTGGCAGCAGTAATGGTGGCAAAAATCCTAGAGAGGCTGGAGATACCTGAAATCACTCTGCTTTCTGGGCTTGGCTCTCTTGCAGCTCCCTTTCCTCATTTCGTTCTGACCCCTCTCCGGCCCCTGCCTTCCTCCAAGCCTGGCCTCCATGGTCAAGATCCCCACGTCTGCCTCCAGCCCAGATTTCCCCACCATTTGGGGGTTAACATTTTCTGATATTCCCCGCAGGGTTTGAAAGCACAGCTGTTATTGCCATTTGGAAATTTTTTTTTTTTTTTTTTTTCTCCGTATTGTTCAGCTCTCTCTTGGAAACAACCACACTGCCATCCTCTGGCCAAAGTCTGGATTCCGCTTGCAGCAGGCTTGCCTTTTATGGTTGGAGGATAACAGCACTCCTGGGCTCTATCTGAAGGACACCCCTGCTCCCTGGGGGCTTCCCAGGTGGCGCTAGCGGTACGCCTGCCAGTGCAGGAGACAGGAGATGCAGATTTGATCCTTGGATCGAGAAGATCCCCCGGAGAAGGAAAAGAAAAGCCACTCCAGTACTCCTGCCTGAAAAACCCCATGGACAGAGGAGCCCGGCAATCTACAGTTCACGAGGTTGCAAAGAGTCACATACGACTGAGCAACTGAGTACGCACGGACTCTGCAAGAAGAATTCTGGAAATGGAGCGCAAGTCGCCAGGAAAATTGGGTGACTCAAAGCAAAACAAGGAAAACGAAGTCTTGGGTAAGGGAATTAAACTCTGAGGCCACCCTTTGGGTCAGGAGGAAAAATCCCTGCAGGTAAAAGTGATGTGGGCTGGACTTTCTCCCCCGAGACCTGGTTCACTGGCATGGGAGCCATACTTGGAAGGGTACAAGGTAGTGTAACCAGGGCTCCAGATTGGAAGCCAACAGTCTGCACTCAAGCTTCCTGCTGGGGACAAAATTAAGAGGCTGACAGCTGTTTACCTATATAAGTCACATATGTTTGTGTCTGCTGTTTTCTCAACAAGTGAAAGTTATTGTGTTAGAACATGAGAGTGATGAGTTTCTCAATTCATTTATTCATTTTTCTAGATTGACTCATTTGTTCTTTCAACGCACCTTTTATAGTGCCGGGCACTGACCTAGGTGCTAAGAATAGAAAATCCACAAAAATTCCTGCCTTCCAGGAGTTTGCTTTAATACAAAAAGAGAAATAAAATATGTAAATAAAATGCATACTGTGTTAGAAGATGCTGAGGAAGATGACAACAAGCATGTAAAGAACCTGCCTGCAGTGCAGGAGACCCGGATTCGATCCCTGGGTTGGGAAGATCCTCTGAAGGAGACGGCAACCCACTCCAGTATTCTTGCCTGGGAAATCCCATGGACAGAGGAGCTGGTGAGCTACAGTCCATGGGGTCGCAAAGAGTTGGCCACAACTTAGCAACTAAACAACAGCAAAGAGACAAATAAAATATGTAAATAAAAGGCATAGTGTATTGGAAGATGATGACAACCGTGAAAGGTGATAAGGAGCAGTGGGGGTGATGCCATTGCCAAAAGGGGTTCCAGGAAGGCCTGAAGGTGATACAGAGGAAAGACCTAAAGACGGAGAGGAAAGAAACCACTGGCTTCTGGAGGAAGGGGATTCCAAGCAGAGGGAACAGCAAACACTAAAGCCTTGAGATAAGAGTATGCTTGCCATGTTTAAGGACATTAAGGAGCCAATATAGCAGGAAGAAAGCAAGTGAAGAGAAGCACAGATGGGGAAGAAACAGCGGGGAAGGGAGGGTCACAGGGCCCAAATTCTATAGCGACCTGAAGGCCATTGTGCAGCCCTTAGCTTTCGCTCTGATGAAAGGAGGGGTCCTTGCAGGGCTTGAGGATGTGACCTCTGAGCCCATTCTGGCTGCTTACTGAGGATGAAAGGAAGGGGAACAATAGTAGGAAGAGATGGAGTAGTTGGGAGGCTACTGCAATGATCTGAGCAAAGAAGAGCGTGGGCTGGAACAAGGTGGTAGCAGTAGGGGCATGAGAAGCGGCCAGATTCAGGGTACATCGGGGTGGCCAAGTCACGCTGAGAGATTAGACTGTGTGAGAGAGAAAGAGCGACTAGCAGGACTCCAGGGTCTTCAGACGATGTTGCGCATCTCCAAGGAGCATCATTCATCCAGAGATGCTGGACCTGACTGTTTGAGGACCTGAAAAACAAGTCACATCATCTGCTACTCTCGGGGAGAACTGGTCATCCTCTTTTAGTGGAATTTATTTTCACGGTCTGTCTCTTCTATATGTTTGCAGTGTTTTGCCATTATTGGCTTCTAAGAATAAGATCATGAAAAACAGTGCCCGAAGGCAATGGCACCCCACCCCAGTACTCTTGCCTGGAAAATCCCATGGATGGAGGAGCCTGGTAGGCTCCAGTCCATGGGGTCGCTAAGAGTTGGACACGACTGAGCGACTTCGCTTTCACTTTTCACTTTCATGCATTGGAGGAGGAAATGGCAACCCACTCCAGTATTCTTGCCTGGAGAATCCCAGGGACAGAGGAGCCTAGTGGGCTGCCGTCTATGGGATCGCACAGAGTCGGACACGACTGAAGCGACCTAGCAGCAGCAGCAGCAAGACCTTCATCAGACAAACGGGAAACTAGTTTGGGGGCTGAGCCGAGTTTCCCCACATCAGGGATTTTGACTCAGTGCTGAGTGCCTGGGGGGGGTCCCATACCTGGGATTATCTAAATTCTGCGTGAGTTGCCCATCGCTTTGAAGCAAACTCATCTGTATACATCTCACCATCCTGTCTCTTGTCCCTGCCATCTTTGCCTGGGAGAGAAGCAGTGTGATAGAGAAGAACAACTATTGCCAAGCTGTAATCTACAGTTAACACCTACACACAGAGAGGTCACTGGTCAAGAGTATTGAAAAATCATTTCCCTTTTCCCGTCTCCTTCCATCTCCAGCTGCCTAGAGCCAGAGGCCCCCCACATTTAAATCTCCAGTGTGTCTATGGTCCAGTTCATGAAACGGAATTTTTTAACAGCAATCATATTTATTCACATTTCACGTACCTTCTGCATTTTGGATGAAATACATTCCCCCAGAGAACTCTCACCATGTATTCTGAGCACACTGGAAAGCTCCCTGTTTGCATGCTCGCTGGTTTTCTGAATATCAGAGTGTCCTCTTCTTCTCCAGGGCTGCTGCTAACACATCAAATGATTTAATGCTGTTTTTAATAAATGGAAAGATCAGAGTGCAATTCAAATGCTTGGTATTAGGCATTTATTTGATGGAGATACCATTTTCCACAGCAAGATACATTTCTCTTTCCTCGGGTTATTATTAAAAACAGAAATTGAGCCATGCATTGATGGAATCAAACTGTAGCCCATACACTTTGTGGATGCTAAAAACAAAAGAAACAGTGCATACTCTCAAAGCCTGAGTGTTGCCTGGCCTCCTCGTACATGAAGTCTCAGGCAAAGGTTCTCAGGCAGGTCCCAGACCAGCCCCAGCTACATCACCTGGGAACTTGTGGGAAATGAACATTCTCAAACCCTCTCCATACCTCCTGACTCAGAAACACTGGGACCTATAGTTTCACCAGCCCTCCAGGTGATTCTGATAAACGTTTAAGTTGGAGAACCAAAGAGTCCTAGAGATTGGGACTCTTTAAAGAGTGGCAGGAAATTATTGCTTAAAGAAAGCATATAGGATTGAGAATTTTTTTTAAATATATAGTCACAGTCTTTTAAGAAAAGCAAAGTCCCCAAGCAAGGTGATAGCCAGAAAATTCTAACCATATTGTGCTTTGGGAGGGTTACTCATCTAACAATATGGATGAATGGACTTCCTGGTGGCCCAGAGGCTAAGACTCTGTGTTACCAATGCAGGGGGCCTGAGTTCTTTCCCTGGTCAGGGCACCAGATCCCACGTGCCACAACAAAGGTTGAAGATCCCACATGCAGCAACTAAGACCCAGTGCATCCAAATAAATAAATATGTTTTAAAATATAAAAGTAAAAACATGGATGAAGGTCCCACAGTTTGTCAGGAAGTGGGAATTTGGGGCAGAATGAGCACTGGTCCCCACCTGCAAGGGCATCCAGTTTTGTGAGAGAACAAGAGCATCCTAAGGATAGTTAAAGTCATAAGTGTTAAGAAATGTGGGGAGAACCATGGAGCCAGCAGAGAGGGAGGCCTGGCTCTGGCTAGGGCAACACAAGAAGTATCCACAGGAGAGAAAACCCTTGAACTCAGCCTTGAAAGAGCAGGAGTTGCCGAGGAAGAAGTGAGAATTACCTGTTAAGCAAGGAAAACTGAGAAGCGAAAAAAGGCTCTGATGGCCCCAGGGAGCACTGAGAAGTATGTGGTAGGTTCAGTTGCTTTAAAATGACCCTCCAGGCCCAGCAAAGGGTATCATTTTACATGGAAGAGGGGTTTCACGGTGTTCAGAATCATTCCCTGGAATGAGGGCTCGGACCAGCTATAATCCTACTGTCTTCTGCCCATGAAGGAATTTAAAGAGTCGCTTCCTCATCAGATACTTGCATTTGCTTCTGTAATATTCCTGCTAGTCCTCTGCCACCGGCAGGCTTACCCCGAGCACTTCTGATTTCAGAAGGCCAGACGCATGCTGAGCAGGACCACTCATGGGAGACAGGAGCGCTCTCACAAGGGAAAGAAGGAAAAGCCAAGACTATGCAGTCAACATGTTATACTCGTCTGGAAGTCTTCCTTGAATACCCACTCGATGGCCAGCCAGCTCCACCATCAGCTCCACTGGTCAGCTTTGAGTCCATTTTATAACCTCTCTCTACCTCAGTTTCTTCATCTGTAAAATGGGCATAACAATAATCTCTAATCTGTAGGGATATTAGGGGGATTAAATTATATTTTAATATATATAAAGTACATAAGACAGCGCCTGAAAATAGTAAATGTTATACATGTGTTAGCTATTATCATCATCACCACCATCACCACCGCACCATCAGCATCACCATGACCATCAGCATCAGCACCACAGCAGCAGCAGCAGCAGCACCGTCATTATTATCCCCGCCATCATTACCATCACCTTCACCATCACCTCCACACCATCTCCATCACCACCATCACCATCACGAGCACCAGCATCATCAGCAGTGCTAACATCACCAGCAAGTCTGCTCAATCCCAATGAGGGGGCCAGGAACACCAGGCTAACAGTATGAAAACAGCTGATCACACTGAACTGATAAATATAACTAAATATATTTCCCTCACCTCAATCCAATCCCACTCCTCATTGGCAGCTTGACTGCTTTCTTTAACATCTCTCCAAAGCAATTGCTAATCCATGTTTGAATTCCTCCCCTAGTGGAGAACTGACTGCCTTCCCAGAAGTTCATCCAGCTGCCAGATCCAACAACTTGACTCTAGGGCTTTAATATTTCTGTGATTCTAAGAACATCCATGCTATATCACTGTGGAACTACTTTTGTCAGTTAGAATAAAATTAGAAAACAGGCCATTATTTGTCCCACCTTGATCCTTTTTTATGCCAGGGCAAACATTTTGATATTCTTCTCATTGAGAGGTGGAGTCTAATTCCATCCACCCTCATTTGGATCTGCTGCTGCTGCTGCGAAGTCACCTCAGTCGTGTCCGATTCTGTGCGACCCCACAGACGGAAGCTCACCAGGCTCCCCTGTCCCTGGGATTCTCCAGGCAAGAACACTGGAGTGGGTTGCCATTTCCTTCTCCAATGCATGAAAGCGAAAAGTGAAAGTGAAGCCACTCAGTCATGTCCAACTCTTAGCGACCCCATGGACTGGAGCCCACCAGGATCTAGGCTAGGCTTAATAACTGGCTTGATCAGTAAAATATCGCAGAAGTGACTTCCACCCAGGTCTCTTGAACCCAGCCATCATTTTGTGAGAAAGCCCAAGCAGTCACCTGGAGATGCCCCAGTGGAGGAGAACTGAGGGCCCCTGACCAACAGCACCAGCTGAACTCTAGCTGGCAGCCAGCACCCAGCTGTGTGAGGGCTCCATCTTGGAAGTGAATCTTTAGCTGCTCCACGCAGTCCATCCACGCAGCTGATGCCACATGAAGCAGACGTAGCCATCTCCATCAAGTCCCAATCAAATTTCAAATTCATGAGCCAAATGAATAATCATCATTGTTCACAGGTTCTAAATCCAGAGGTGATCAGTTAAACTGCAATAAATAGCTGAAACCTCCTGAAAGAACTGAAACATCTTATCCTTTATATCTGAGAACCATCCTTAAACTCCTTCAGAATAAGCTTATAAGGGAGCCACTTCCAGTTGATCTGAGTCGGTGCTGGGAATTAAACACTATAATCCGAGTTGTTTAAAAGACTCTTCCTTACAACAAGGCACAGTCTGCCTTCCTTACTTTCATTCATCCATTCAACAAACCCTTATAGTACCTACCACCACCCACCAGGAACTATGCTCAAGACTATGGAAGAGAAAAACAGACCAGTCATTGTCTCAAGGACTTCATGCTCTAGCAGAGAAGGAGAAGATCTGAACCCTCCCAAATAAGGCAACGTGTCAGATGAGAAAAGACGTATCATGCAGTTCTAAGAAAACTCAGAGAAGAAAGAAATGTGTTCTGCCTGGTGGGGGATGATGGCGAGCTGACTCCAGAGGGATGAAAAGGATTTCCCACAGGGAGAAACGAAGGATAATGAGGTAGATAGAAGGTCCATGAAAGGACCCGGCACTTTCAGAGTCAGTTAGGAGGCTGACATGATGGGAGCAGCAAAAGGCGTGGAACAGAACGATGAGGCTGTGAAACTAGGCCGGAGTTAGATCGAGGATTTTGTAGGAGTTTGGGTTTTTCCTTGAACACCCGAAAAAGCTACAGAAGGGTTTTTGGCAAAGGCATAGCCGAAGCAGACTTGCATTTCTGGGTTTCCCAGGTGACTCAGCGGTAAAGCATCCGCCTGCCAAGCAGGAGACACAGGTTCAATCTCTGAGCTGGGAAGATCCCCTGGAGAAGGAAATGGCAACCCACTCCTAGTATTCATGCCAGGAAAATCCCATGGACAGATAAGCCACAGGCTATAGTCCATAGAGTCACAAAGAGTCAGATACAACTTAGCAACTAAACAACAAGAGCAGTCTGGCTGTAGTGCCAGGAGCATATTGAAAGAAGGCAAACTGGGAGCCTTTCCAGTAACCTGGTCATGAAATGAGGGCATCCTGAAATAGGGCAGTGGAGATGTGGAAGACATTTCTTTGGAAAAAGTTACAAAGCCCATTTGAAGACCAACTGGGTGGGGCAGAGAAACCTGTCAAGGATGATCCCAGACTGTTGGCTGGGGAGGGTCCATTCAACTGACAGCCAGTGGCAGCAGGAGCAGGCCTGACGGAGAGGCAGACAAAAGTCCTCTCTGGTTCTTTTTAGGCAACTCGCACCTGGCTCTTGGGACATCCCAAGGCCTGCTTCCATATCAAATGCTTGAATCTCTCCATTCCCATGATCCTCTGGTTTCCCCATTTCCAGGAGGATCAGAACATACATCTGACCAATGGGAGAGCCTGCTCTCCCAAACCCCACGCCAAGAAAAGACGAATCTGGGGCTTCCCTTGTGACTCAGTGGTGAAGAATCCACCTGTCAATGCAGGAGACACAGGCTCGATCCCTGACCCAGGAAGATCCCACATGCTGCGGGGCAACCAATTCCTTGCACTGCAACGACTGTGTTCTGGAGCCCGGGAGCCCAACTACGGAGCCCTCACACTGCGACTACTGGGGCCGGAGTGCCCTGGAGCCCGCGCTCTGCAACAAGAGAAACCACCACAAGAAGAGGCCTGTGCCCCGCACCTGGAGAGCAGCCCCCGATCCCAGCAAGCAGAGAAAAGCCCATGCAGCTGCAAAGACACAGCACAGCCAAAAGTAAATAAATAAAATTTCTTTTAAAAAAAAGAAAGAAAAGACGAACCCTGTTAAGGTTTTTTTCTATTCTTTAAGTATCTTTTCTAAGAATTACATCAACGTATCAAGTACCCATAAAAGTACAGAGAATAATACAGAAATTACACACAACCCCATTTCTCAGAGAGATTATTACTATTTGGGGATATTCCCGTTCAATGTTTCTTCTATTTATACATATTTGCTTTATCTGATTAATTTGTAGCCTAAGCATTTGTCTAGGTCTCTCATATTTCCTGGAAAATATGCTTTGTTAAATGGCTGAAGAGAGCCCAACGTGGGTGTACCTAAATTAAATTAATCCCTACCATTAGACATTTAAGCCATTTTCATGCGGGTGGGTTTTGTTTTCTATTTGGTTTTGTTTCTGCTATGATAAAAACCTTGTGTCAAACATGCTAGGGTATAAATCTTGGGTGTTCTTTTCTATTATTTCTTTAAGACGAATTTCTGAAATGATCCAAGGATTAAAAGATTCCAATATGTCCAAGATGCCTGGTGCTCATGACAAAGTTTCCCAAGAGAGTTTTGTCGGGTCCTCTTGCTGACTGTGAAGGAATACACATGGCCACATTTTTTTGGAGCCTAAAGTTTCTGGAAGACATTTACTGACTCTTTCTTGGGGGAAATTTGAACCTTTTTCCTTCCCCATACCCTGTGATTTATAACCAGCCTGAGCCGGCTCAGCTCCACCAACGCTGTCATCACGCACTGTCAACCAAACGGAACGAAACCTCTAGGGTCCTTGGGTCTCTGCACAAACACCAAGGAACAGTGGCTAGTCTCTCCCACTTCCAAAGGAACATGATGCTTTAATAATGCCTGAGAATGCTTTTGTGAAGGCCTGCTCCCCAGAACTTTCCCATCAGGCCCAGGGCCCAGCCAGCTTATGATCTGGGCCTGTCTTTCCTGAAATACAATGACCGGCCAGCCAAGTTGGCTGGCCACTTCCCCTGCAAGGCTCTCCCAAGCCCTGTGCAAGGATCATGCAGCATGCTAGCCAACTGGTATCGAAGGAGCGTGAAGAGCATGCCTTGGCCCAGACCGTGGACCCCTGTCCAAGGGCTGCATGAGTTTCAGCTGGCTGTAGACATGCCAGCCCTCTCCAGTCCCTTCTTCGTGATATATGGAATATCTTTCTCAAAATTAGACTCGCTGCTTAGTGGGGGGGCCTGGGAGGGAAGAGGTAGGATGATTTTAATCCTAAGCAAATACAAATCACTGCAGAAGAGTCTGCTGCAGACCTGGAGAGAAGGGCTCCAGGCATGCTCAGATGCTAAGCCAGGGCTCAGCCATCAAGGGAAAACACTGGCTTGGGGAGGAGCCAGACCTTCTCGGGACAGGAATACCCACCTTTTAGAGGTAACCCCAGGGGGCGTGGCTGGTAGACAATGACACAACTAGGTGGAAGCAGGCAACGCATTACTGGTGGGGACAGG
This sequence comes from Tragelaphus eurycerus, assembly GCA_935064755.1. NCBI lineage: Eukaryota > Metazoa > Chordata > Mammalia > Artiodactyla > Bovidae > Tragelaphus > Tragelaphus eurycerus. The sequence continues at coordinate 156,931 of CAKXYN010000268.1, forward strand.
GGAACATGGCTGTGTTCAGGATAAAAGGCCAAAGGCAAGGGTAAGTGTCTTCCTCACGAACTTTGGTCCAAGCCAGACAGACATAATAGTGTTTCATTTTAGGAAGATCACCCTGTGCATCGAGAAGACTCATAGCAGGCAAGACCTTGAGGCTGCAGGATGTTAGGAAAATGCTGCAACTGTCAAGGAGAGGGATGCTGAGGACACATGAGGGATGAGTGAGGAGGCGGAGGGAAGAAGAACTCAGGAGATATCACGAGGGTGGAAGTGATAGAATTTGAAGACTACAGGACATTCCGCTGCGGACAGCTAACGGCCTCCAATTTCCTCAACTGACAATGAGCATCACAGGGTCTGTTGCTGAGGGAGTTTGTGGAGCAAGTAGAACGACCTGTGCCAAGTGCTTAGAAAAGTGTCTGGAGGACTTCCCTGGTGGCCCAGTGGTTAAGAAGCTGCCTTCCAATGCAGGGGATCCAGGTTCGATCCCTGGTCGGGAACTAAGACCGCACATGGTATGGGGCAACTAAGCCAAGGAGCCACAGCTAGAGAGCCTGTGCACAGCAACGAAGATCCCGTGTGCCGCAACTAAGACCCAACGCCGCCAAATAAATATTACAAAAGAAGAGGAAAAGTGTCTGACTTTGTCTAACTCATTAGGGATGAGGTTCTAAGAAACTGTTCGCTATCACCAAGAGATGGGAGCAACCTAAGTGCCCTTCGATAGATGAATAGATAAGGAAGATACGGGATATACATATATAATGGGATACTGCTGCTGCTCCTGCTGCTGCTGCTAAGTCCCTTCAGTCATGTCCGACTCTGTGTGACCCCATAGACGGCAGCCCACCAGGCTTCCCCGTCCCTGGGATTGTCCAGGCAAGAACACTGGAGTGGGTTGCCATTTCCTTCTCCAATGCATGAAAGTGAAAAGGGAAAGTGAAGTCGCTCAGTCGTGTCCGACTCTTAACGACCCCATGGACTGCAGCCTACCAGGCTCCTCCGTCCATGGGATTTTCCAGGCAAAAGTACTGGAGTGGGGTACCATTGCCTTCTCCAATAATGGGATACTACTCAGACATAAAAATGAATTAAATAATGCCATTTGCAGCATATAAAGGACTTAGAGATTATCATACTAAGTGAAGTCAGAGAAAGACAAATATAATATTCACTAGAATGTGGTGTGGAATCTAAAAATAATAGTACAAATGAACTTATTCACCAAACAGAAACAAACTCCCAGACATAGAAAACAAACTTGTGGTTATGAAGAGGCAGAGTGGAGGGGATAAACAGATGCACACTACTATGTATAAAATGAACAACACGGATTTACTGTATAGTACAGGGAACTATATTCAATATCTTATAATAAACTGTAATGGAAAAGGATCAAAAAAAATCTGCTGCTGCTGCTGCTGCTAAGTCACTTCAGTCATGTCTGACTCTGTGCGACCCCAGAGATGGCAGCCCACCAGGCTCCGCCGTCCCTGGGATTCTCCAGGCAAGAACACTGGAGTGGGTTGCCATTTCCTTCTCCAATGCATGAAGTGAAAATTGAAAGTGAAGTCGCTCAATCGTGTCCAACACTTGACGACTCCATTGACTGCAGCCTACCAAGCTCCTCCGTCCATGGGGTTTTCCAGGCAAGAGTACTGGAGTGGGGTGCCATCGCCTTCTTCGCAAAAAAAATCTATGCATATATATGTATAACCGAATCACTTTGCTGTACACCAGAAATTAACATATTACTGTAAATCAACCATACTTCAATTTAAAAAAAAAAGATTAGGTTCTACAACAAGTATGACTTATAACAAGATCATGGTGGGGAGGGAGGCTTATGAGGAAGGTGGTACATATATATATATATATATTTATGGCTGATTTGCATTGTTGTACAGCAGAAACCAATACAACTTTGTAAAGCAATTATCCTCTAATTAAACACTTTAAAAAACAAGATCATTATTTTCTAAGCCTGCAGGTCAAGGCCAAACATCTAGAGGCAGGAATCACCACCACATAGACGGGAGGTGAAGCCACAGGAAAGGACAGAACCGCCCAAGGCAAATGTGCACAGTGAGGAGACAGAGGATCAGGACACCAATGCTGGCGGCACCAATGCCAAGAAACTGCTTGGTGGGATCTGTGGGAAAGAAGAGAGAGAAAGAGCAGCTCCAGTCGAACCAGGAGAGAACGTGTCACAGGAGCCAAGTAGGAAAAGCATACTGAGAAGACGTTACCCAGTGCAGCTGATGATCAAGTAACTAAAAGACGGATCAGGGTCTGTTGGATTTAGCCACCAAGAGCTCACTGGGAGGGTCTTCCCAGTGGTGTAGGTGAGGTTTCAGTGAATGGAAAGTAAAAGATGGAAGATGTTGATTGCGTGCATGCCAAGCTGCTTCAGTCCTGAGTCTCTGCGACCCTATGGACCATAGCCTGCCAGGCTCCTCTGTCCATGGGATTCTCCAGGCAAGAATACTGAAGTGGGTTTCCATGCCCTCCTCCAGGGGATCTTCCCAACCCAGAGATCGAACCAACATCTCTTATGTCTCCTGCATTGGCAGGCGGGTTCTTTACCATTAGCATCACTTGGGAAGATGTTCATTACGACATTATATGTCATGGAGAGAAGGGGGCACAACCTAAATGCCCAGCAATAGGGGATTGTGTATATCATGGTACAACTATTCTGTACTTTCCTTCCTAGTATTATATAATGATCATTATAAAACAATTATTATATAGCAGAGTAATAAAATAGACATGGATTAACAGTGGACAAAGGAAGCCAAAAGACACAGGTAATGAAGTAATGTAAAATACAGTTTTTTCCAAAGACATATGATGATATAAGGAAAAAAGCAAGCAAGTTTGAGAGATGTATTGAGACTGGAGTGTTCAAGAAAGGCAACAAAGATGATTCAAGGACTGGCAGACATAATGGAAAACAAGTAAGAATAGAACGTGATCCAAAACATTACATGCTGTAGAATGCAGCTTTGTGACTGCATCAGGGGTAGTAATGGAAAAATCGAGGAAAGGCAAATTCTCCTGAGGTCTCTGTGCTGTAAACGCGTGTAATTTTCCACCAGCCAGAAAGCTCCATGAGGACTGGGGCCTCACTCTCCTGTTCCCTTTGGTATTCCTAGTAACTAGTGCATGGTGGGGCAGACTTAAGTAGAGTGAGAAAACACGGAAGACTGTGACAATGCAACATGAAGTGAGAAAAAAAAATCATAGGGGCTGGGGGAAGGAGGGAGGATGAGTTGGGAGAGAAGTACCGGCGTATACACACTGCCACGCGTGAGACAGCTAGTGGGGAGCAGCTCTACAACACAGAGAGCTCAGCTCAGGCTCGGCGGGTGGCCTGGAGGAGCGGGAGGAAGGCCCAAGAGGGAGGGGATGTATATATATGTGTGTATACACACAGACGCTAAGTTGCTACTAAGTCGCGTCAGTCATGTCCAACTCTGTGCGACCCCATAGACGGAAGCCCACCAGGCTCCCCCGTCCCTGGGATTCTCCAGGCAAGAACACTGGAGTGGGTTGCCATTTCCTTCTCCAATGCATGAAAGTGAAAGTGAAGATGCTCAGTCCTGTCCGACTCTTTGCGACCCCATGGACTACAGCCTACCAGGCTCCTCCATCCGTGGGATTTTCCAGGCAAGAGTACTGGAGTGAGTTGCTATTGCCTTCTAGAGTTACACTATTACAATCATTGATCATATATCGAACTATACATTTGATCAATTGCTTCAAGTTTAGTCATCATTTCGGTTGAAGGCTCAGTCATACACAAGGCCATGCATAAAACAGCTAATGGGGAGCGCCTGTACAGCACAGGCAGCTGGCTCGGCTCTTGGCTGGTGGCCTGGAGGGGGTGGGGGCTGGGAGGAAGGTCCAAGAGGGAGGGGATATGTATGTGTGTGTGTACATACACACTGGAGAAGGAAATGGCAACCCAGTCCAGGATTCTTGCCTGGAGAATCCCACAGACAGAGGAGCCTGGCGGGCCACGGTCCATAGGGTTGCAGAGAGTCGGACACAAATGAAGTGACTAAGCATATATACACACACATATTAGCCGATTCGCATTGTACAGCAGAAACTAACACAATATTGTAAAGCAATTATCCTCCAATTAAAAATCCACTTTTAAAAAAGAGTCATTAATGCATAAAAAATGTGCATGAGATGAAACAAAAGACAAAAATTTTAAGAGTGCATTACAGTGTGGGATTCTGAATGCGGACTTTTTTTCTTTTGTTCGTTTCCTTAATTCTCCATAGTGGTTTTATAGTAATACTACTTTGACAATATTAAAACATACACAATGAAAGGAGAGGTAGAAAGAGAAAGAAGAGAAGCGAGAAGAAGGGAAGGGGGAGGGGAGGGAGAGCAGAAGAGGACGGAGCCACCAAGCGAGTATGGACCACGAAGCCAGTGCTTTGGCCTAGACCCCAACCAGGCCACCCCAAGCTGTGTGACCTTGAACGAACTCCTTAACCACTCTGTGTCTCTGTGCTCTCATCTGCACAGCAGATAGAAAATGGATCTGACACGCTTCTGAGGAAGAAACCCAGCAAAACTGTGTCCCCATCCTTTCTCACCATGAGCTCCTGGGTCCCAGTCTGTGCCATTAACACACTGACGCTGTGGGGCCTGAATGATGCCAAATTCATCCTCGAGCTCATTTCTTACAGAAATGTCCAGTTTGGGAAGGTCCCCCCTCCTCAGAAACTCTAGGAAACCTTACTTGGCTTCCTCAAGTCTGACCCGAAAGACCTGCTTTCGATATATATGATTTCCCTATGAAATAGGAAAAGCCAGGGATGACCAGGGTCCCCAAGAGCCGCTGTTTCCTGGCAGAAGTTGGAGGTGGGTAATCCTGCACCCGGCTGAACTAGGTTTCCAGCTTTGACCTCGGAAAGCTGCGCACATCAGCAAACAGTGAATGGGTTCTCCTTCCCAACTCCCTGTAACACCACTGTTTTACCGCCAGCAAGCCTAAAACCTCCTGACAGAATCAGTTCAGCTTTTCCCGGCCACCCCACGGAGAAAAACACAAAGGGACAATCTGACAAGGTCCAAAACAGCCCAGGAGGAAGCCTCACGGGGCGATTTCCCTGCCCCACTCATGGGTACCAGTGGCCGCCTCTTTCCCTTTCAAAGTCATGGGGATGCGTGCTCCCAGACCCACATTCCTTAGGCCCCTCCAAAAGGGAGTGGGTCAAGGCTGGTTCTCCACCCATGGACCCAATCCTAAACAACTCCCCTCGACCCTCACACTTCACCCCGCAGACTCCAGAAATCCCAGCTGCCACCTCCAGCGCTTGCGCTTTCTTTCTTCTCATCCTTCTGCTCCAACTCATGGGCTGTGCTCCCAGAGCCCTTGGCTCCTCCCAGTGATGTCTCTGCTCTCGTGGGACGTGGGGACACAGAGAGAGCTGATCCCACCCAGATACCTTGTCCTTACAGAGCATAGAAACCCGCTGCTTGGGCATTACTGGCCCCTTTTGAAGGGGTCTCTCCCTGAGCACTCCAGTCAGATCCCCTGGCTGACCTTCTCTCCAGCTCTCCTTTTGGACTCCATTTCTACTGTACAGGGGGCTTCTCTGGTGGCTCAGTGGTAAAGAACCCACCCTGCCAATGCAGGAGACGCAGGTTTGATCTCTGGGTCGGGAAGATCCCCTGGAGAAGGAAATGGTGACCCACTCCAGTATTCTTGCCTGGGAAATCCCATGGACACAGGAGCCTGGTGGGGCTACAGTCCAGGTTCACAAAAGAGTCGGACAAAACTTAGCAACTAAACAACAAAACAACCTACCAGTCAGTGATCCCACATCACAGTCAGCAGCCTTGTCTCTGACACTGAGTGTACTAGCAGGACTTCCAGCAGATCCTCCCGACTCAGCATCAGGTGCTCAAGGCACCGGGGTCTGCACGCGGACTCTCTCAGGCAGGGGACGCTGCCTCAGTCCAAGCCTCAGCTGAGAGGTAACAGTCAGTAAACTCCCTTATCTTCCCTTTGGCTTCATCTTTAAAACTAACTTCTCAGCTGACCTTGCTCCCCTTGGGAAGCTTGTAAAAATAATCTTGGAAATGAGGTGCAAAAGACTTGGTGCCATGCCAGGCTCTCAACTGCATGCATTATACATGCAACAAGCATCAGATCTTGAAAAGAGATGTTCCTCAAAAGTTACAAAGGCAGAAACTGAGGTCCTGGAGAATCAAATGACTGGTCCAAGACCACTCAGCCAAAAAGCGATAGATTTCATGTTTCCAATTCACGTGTCCCGATTCCCGGCTGGTGATTTTTCTCCTGTGCCAAGCTACTCTGTAAAAATAAAGACTCAGGAGTAATGCGGTTTCTTCCCCAAAGCGGGGAGCCAAGACAGGCAGCCCAGCTTCAGATGTAGGGCAGACATCTCTTTGAAGTGAGGGTAACACCTCAGGGAATAAAAGTCTGTCTGCTCAGAAGTGATCATGTGGAATTTGGGGCCCTCCTGTAGAACCCACTGGCCTCTTAGCTCAAGCAGTTAACATATGCTCTGCTGTCTCAGGGAGGGCTCTGAGATGAAACACAGCCGGCCGCCACACTTCCTAGCACAGCTGAAAACAGTCTGCAGGGGACTCTGGAGCAAGTCAGTCTCACTGGAGTGAAAAACAGCAGATGTCAGAGTTAGCCAGCAGCCCCGGGAAACCCAAGCCCAGTTGCACTCAGCTCTGCCCTCGCAAATCATCCTCGGTCAAATCGCTCACTCACACAAGGCAGCCTCTTGGCTCCTGCCTCTCCTCCTGCCCCCGAGGCCCATCTGTGGCTGCCAAGCAAGCTGGAAAGCCAGAAAGAAACCCTCAAAGCTCCTCCAGGACCATGATCCTGGAAGTTTCCTGGCTTCAAGTCAAAGACTTATAGACTCATAGGACCTTTAAGCTTGCAGGGACCATCAGGGGGCATCTTATAGATGGGAAGACTAAGACCCTGACTTGGGAAGTCAGCTTTGAGGCTTTGACAATGGCCTTCACCAAAGCTAATGCTGGCAAAACTCAGATCCAGTGAGGCTTGTGTTGACCTTCTGTAAGGGTCAGGGATGAGTGCACAGAAAATATGGGTGTATGGATGGATGGACGAATGGGGGAGTGAATGGATGGATGGATGGATGGATGGACGGACAGAGGGTGGGTGGGAGGATGGATGGATAAATGTTGTGATGGATGAATGCAGGGATAATTGGATGGGTAAATGGATGGGTGAGTAAGTGAATGGATGGCTGGATTGATAGAATGAGGGAGAGAGAGACAGAAGCAAACAGAGATAGACAGAAGCAAAGGTGGGAGAGAGGGACAGAGACAGGAAATGAGGCAGAACAGACCAGGGCACTCATCTAAGAATCTCTAACCCATGGGGAGTAGTCTCAGCTCCTGGGTGACCTCCACTGTGGCTCTTTTCACCTTGTCTCCCAGGGCAAAGCTGTTACAAAGGCCTGGGCTGACCTGTCCTCATTGGTCGCCTCACTGAGCCACGAGCGTCAAAGCCCAGGACCCCTTACCCCCTCCCCCGTACCTAGGAATCGCCTTGGCAATGGCCCACACCAGGAGGAGTTTTCCTTGTGATTCCCCCTTGTCTTTGGAATTTTCTAGAGATCACTTTCCAAACAGACCTACTCTTCCTCATTCATCTCCAAGCTGATGCCAACTTGACCACATCAGCCAAGGCCAGGCCTCTCTGAAGTTCTTCCCCTTCCCTATCCTCTGCCACCATCCCAGAGTGAGGCTTATCAGAAGGTGCTCACTCCTGGTGTGGGTCAGAGTGACAGCCTGGCCTCAGGACAGGTCCATGGGATCTGACCCTGACCCTCTTATTTACCAGCAGGGTAATTTTAGGGGAGCATGCGAGTCCTCATCTGTTAATAAGGGATCCAGTGTTGTTGGGTCCATTTGGGACACTGTGTTATCTGACCTGGGCTCTGTTTTCCAGAGATCCAATAACCTGGGATCCTTTAGATTCCTCTTCTCAAAGCTACTCTTTTTTCTTTGGTCATTGACCTTAAAGGGTACAGGGAAAGAGTGGAGGAGAGAAGTTCTCTCAAAAGCCACTGATTACTGACAAGGATGGGGTGCAGGAGAGAGGGGAGCCCAGCATGACTGCCAAATTTGCTTCTGTCTTACTGTATCTCACTGTTCGCTGAGCCCAGGGGAGACAAGGCTCGAGCAGAGAAGCTGGAAGAAGATGCAAGGGGGCATCGGAGCTGTACACGGGCTTTATTTATAACAGCAGGGCAGACATGCTTCACTCTCGTGGTTGACCCAGCAGACACGCAGCCATAAGGCAGCCGCAGGGGCTTCTCAGGTGGTGCTTATGTAGGGCATTGTGTGTGCACAGCTACAAATGATCTTAGCTGTTCCCTAACTGTGTATTTATAAAACGTGGGGCAAGAGAGCCTGGCCACCACCATCTTGGCTAATCTGCTCTTTCCCTACAGCTTCTCAAAGGGGTAGTCCCATTTTTCAAGAGTATCCAGAAGGATGATCAAGCTCTGAGGATCCAGAAGGAACATCCATGTGATCTTACTGCAAAGCATCTGCCCCTTCTCAGACCCCTCCCCTAGGTCTGCTTCTGGTTCCCTAAACCCCAAATCCAACCATCCCCCCACCCTACCCTAGCTGACAACCCTCACTCACTCAGCCTTTCATACACTCCTGCTCTATCTGGCTTCACAGAGGCCAGTGAGGCTTCAAGCATCCTGACTTTCAGGGGAGGAATGGGATGCAGACATGGCTTAGGGGACCCAGGCATCTCAGCTGCAGCTGCTTCTGCGTCCCTCCACCCAGGAAGCCAGCTTCGGGATCTGCATTTTAATACCTGAAAGCTCCAAGACAGAACAGGAAGACAGAAGACACAGTTCTCAAATGATACATGTACGTCAGTATCGCCTGGACCAGCAGTCTGCAGCCCTTTGGGCACCAGGGATCGCTTTTGTGGAAGACGATCTTTTCATGGATGGGATGGTTTCAGGATGATTCAAGCGCATGACATGTACTGTGTACTTTATTTCTATTATTGCATCAGCTCCACCTCAGATCATCAGGCATTAGATCCCAGAGGTTAGGGACCCCTGTCCTGGAGACATCTAGCCTAGAGAATTTCATGGACAGAAGAGCCTCAAGGGCTCCATAAGGCAACAAAGAGCAGGACACGACTGAAGCAACTTAGCCATGCACGACTTAGCACACACATATACACGCAACCTGGAGGACTGTTCAAGCTCAGAACGCCGCCCCCACCCCCACCCCCACCCCCAGAGTTCCTGACTCAGTAGGTCTGTGGGTAGAGCCCAAGAATTCACATCTCTGACAAATTCCAGATGCCCTGTAGCTCCCAGCACTCAAAGAAAAGAGGGAAAGGATGGTTGCCCAGGCTGGAGAATCCTGGCTCCAATTTCAGGGAGAAGGAACACCCCATCTTGTTCATTGCTCTCTCCCCAGCGCCAGACGCAGAGTAAGTCTTCAACAAAGATTTGTTGGACTGACAACCCTAAATCAGAAAATAAAGGCCCCAAAGCCCAAGGCCAACCTCCTCTCTTCTGGGGTGGAGAAAGCAGCACTGAGACAGACGGCCAGTTCCTCCCCCCATTCGCACTGCCCAGCTCCCTTCCCTGGGGTGCAGCTTGAAGGATATACACACCCCCACCGCATCCCTTCCTGCAGCCTCTCCCCCTGAGCTGGGAGCTGCCTCGTTGACATGCAGCCCACACAGCTGCAGGGCTCCCTTCTGGATCACTGAGAAATGGGTCCGATTTGAAAATGTCAGGATCTCGTTAGCAATTCCAATGGCCACGCCGGTAATTACGCCCTTTCATGTTCCAGCCTGTTCCACCGCATCAGAGCTGACGCAAACACCTGCTTTTATAATATCACCGCCTGGAAATAAATGTCCAAAATGATATGAAAATGTACTAGGAATAGATTAATAACTGTTCTTCCAGGAAGAAAGATAGCCCTTTTCAACCAGTATATTATATATTTTTTCCTCTTAAAAAAGCCTCTCTGATAGCGTCTCTCCTTGAGGGGAAGTGAATTATATTATCACTCACAGGCCAGTAATCAGTTCTGTCAGCTGCAGGGCTGAGCTGCTGAAGGCAGGAAGGGGGCAGGAGGCATCAGAGGGAGGCAGTTCCAAGGGGCAAGCCCTGGAAGCAACACCTCACTGCCCCCACCCCGCTCCCAACCCAGAGTTTTTCTTCTCAGAGCAGACAGAATCTCCATCTGCTGATGGATGAGCATCTTGTTAACAAAGCAAGGAGGTCGGATAGGGGCAAAGTGGCATCTGCTTACCTGGAAAGACCCTGTGTGGCCACCTGGAAGAGCTACCCTGTCCATCCCAGCAAGGATTGTCTGTTTCAAGGCTCAGTCCAGGGGCAGGAGCTAAGAGAGGCTAGCCCAAGGATGGGCCCAGAGAGCATGTCCTGAGCCCCTGCTTCCAGGCCTCGTTGTCCAGCTGAGCAGGCAGAAAAGACAGGTCCGTACTTCTGCTCTGTCTCCTTTCTCTTGTTTGAAAGACTGTGAGCTCAGCGCAAAACCCTGTCCCTAGAACTTACAACCAAGAACGCTCTACCCAGCAAGGCTCTCGTTCAGATTTGATGGAGAAATCAAAAGCTCTCTAGACAAGCAGAAGTTAAGAGAATTTAGCACCACCAAACCAGCTTTACAACAAATGCTAAAGGAACAACTCTAAGCAGGAACAACAGAAGAAGGAAAAGACCTGCAGAAAATAAACCCAAAACAATTGAGAAAATGGTAATAGAAGCATACATATCAATCATTACCTTAAACAGACGTGGATTAAATGCACCAAAGGAAAGACGTAGACTGGCTGGGTGGATGAAAACATGAGCATGGATGCTCCTTCAGTTAAACATCACTCTGCTTGACCCCCCAAACTGTAATTATTTTACATTGTTACATTAATGAAATCAGTCCTGGGATTTCTTTGGAAGGAATGATGCTAAAGCTGAAACTCCAATATTTTGGCCACCTCATGCGAAGAGTTGACTCATTGGAGAAGACTCTGACGCTGGGAGGAATTGGGGGCAGGAGGAGAGGGGGACGACAGAGAATGAGATGGCTGGATGGCATCACTGACTCGATGGATGTGAGTCTGAGTGACCTCCGGGAGTTGGTGATGGACAGGGAGGCCTGGCGTGCTGCGATTCATGGGGTCTCGAAGAGTCGGACACGACTGAGCGACTGATCTGATCTGATCTGATCATTATGGCTTGCAACTGTAATTATCTTTTGTTTTTTGGCTATTGATTGTGAAAAGTAATAAACAGCTTTTTTTATGTGATAAAAAAAAAAAAACCGTCCTGTGTGGTGGAGCCCCTCAAGTCACCCCCCACCACGCCTCTGTCCTGCCCCTCCTCAACTGCCAGCCTCAGCCATGGACCCCGCTACCCCTTCCGTCCATCCAGTCAGCCCTTCCTTTGCCATCAATCTCCCTAGCCCCACCCTCAACATGTGCTTTCCCCCCATCCAGGATCGCTTTGATGCTCTCTCTCTCTCCAAGTCTTGTCCTGAAGCTTTCAGTTGGATATTGGTCCGTCACCTGCCTTGACTTGTTTAAGAGGCATGTTTACATTTGGTCCCAAACAAAGAAGAGCAGAGAGCAAGGCTTCCTTTCTTTCCTGCACCTTTGGGTGCACAGCATGCTGCTGAGCAGAAATCCTGGCTACGAAGCTTGGCAGCTCCCCCAGCGGGGACACCTGCTGCGTTATTGATGGACAAGGCGGATCTGCCTGCTCTGTTCGGTCAGGCAGGAAATGTTCAATGAATAAATGAATCCTTCTTTTTCAACAATAACACACAAAAAAAGACAGGTCTGCCACACACCCAGGAGGGGCTGGGTGTTTTATGTGCATTTCCTTGTTTAATTGTCTCAAAGACTTACAAGGCTTTGAGATAATTATCCCCATTTCATTGACAAGGAAACCGAGGCATAGTGATAACAGTAGCTTCTCCACCCATGACCTTAGCCCTCTCATTTATACACCTATCTCTCACCTCTACACTGCCTTAGTCTACCCTCAGCAAACACTGTCCAAGTCATCCTGACTCCAGAACTTGCTACCTCTGCTCCTGAATTGCATAGATGCCCCTGCTGTCCCCATTACCAAAGACCCAGTAGAGAGGAGGATAAGACTGACATTTGGTCAAGTCCTCGGAGCCCAATTAGGAGGGGGATACTGGGCAGCTAGGGCTCCCAGGTTATGCTAGTGGTAAAAAAAAAAAAAAAAAAAAAAACCCGCCTGTGAATGCAGGAAATGTAAGAGATGTGGGTTCGATCCTGGGGTTCGATCCCTGGATCAGAAAGATCCCCTGGAGGAGAGCACAACGACCCACTCCAGGATTCTTGCCTGGAGAATTCCATGGACAGAGGAGCTTGGCAGGCTACCGTCCATAGTGTTGCAAAGAGTCAGATACAACTGAAGTGACTTGGCATTGCACACACACGCTGGACAGCTTGAAATCCCAGTTGCAAAACTCCCCAGTGAAGGAGGAGCAGAGTGGAGAGAACACCCAATGTTAAACATCAATATTTTAGGGATCGTGCATGTAGAAGCCTTGACTCTCTCTCAAGGCTGGGGAGAGCCAAGGTGCGCAGGCAGACCTGGGTGACTCCCTGTGCCCTGTCTTCAGGTTCTGTAACTCCAAGCAAGGCCTCCCAGACTTTCCTCAGAAGAACCTGCCCCCACCCCAGGCTTCAGAACAGGTGATGGGCACTGGAGGTCAAGGAGGTGTTGCCCAGCCCCCAGGCACTTGGCCACGTTTTCCCTGCAGAAGTGGGACATGCGATGGAGAGGTGGGAAACAGCGCTGAATGGAGCATCCTTTCTAAAGCAAACCAGCAATCTTCAAAAGATGGGAATCGGCAAGATTAATGAGGCCGATTACTGCCAGCTGCTAAAAGGAACTTGAAGGCTTTCGATGTCAGTACGTTTATGATGACAGAGTAATTAGAGCTAATTAAGGAAAAATGAAGCTGAGAACAGTGCGGTCGGCTCATACTGGCTGGGACTCAAGGTGCCTCAGACTCTCTCCAGAGCCCCCAGAAACGCTCTCGAGGGAGCAGCCTATAGCCAGTGCCCCCCTCTGTTTGCCTTCTAGAAATACAGGATCAACCGAGCAGATAGAGCTGTGGGCGAGGTCCCCTTGGGCTGGCTTGACCAAGGCAACAAGCTTGATAGCAGGCACTGAGGGGAAAGAGGCCCAGGTTAATCCACCATGAAGACCATCTTGTCTAGGTGAAAACCAGTAACTGTTTTGAAGAATCTCTCTTTCCACCAGATGTATGGGAGACACACAAGTTTAGCTAAGAAAGAGAGCCGTCCTGGGACTTCCCTGGGGAGCCAGTGGTTAAGAATTCACCCTGCAACACAGGGGATGTGGGTTTGATCCCGGGTCTGGGAACTATGGAGGAGGGAATGGCAACCCACTGCAGTATATTTCTCTGGGAGATCCCAGGGACAGAAGAGCCTGGCGGGCTATAGTGAGGTTGCAAAGAGTCGGACACAACTGAGCACTGGGAACTAAGGTCCCACGTGCCATGGGGCGCATAGCCCCACACGCTGCAACCTCTGAGCCCACGCGCCACAACTAGAGAGCCTGTGCGTCACAAGGAAACATCCCACCCATCTCAGCGAAGACCCCATGTGCTGCAACTAAGACCCGACGCAGCCAAATAAATTTAAAAAACAAAGAAGGGGGAGAAAAGAAAGAGAGTCCTCAGTAAGATTTTGTCCCATAAAGATCGACAGAGAAGCGTCATCATCCTCAGAGAACAACGTAACCCCAGGCATAAAGAGATGCAGTGGCTGGCTACCAATCGTGGTCACACGACAAGTTTTTCTAACTGTTAGGTGGGCTGTCCAGAACCATCAACCCCCCTTCACTCCAGCTTCTATCTCCAACCGGAGACACAGATTTACAAGGAGGCCAGCAGGACTGGGCTGAGCTGGTGGTCTGGTTCAGAAAAGAAGTAACTGCTTTCCCTCGAGATTCAAGATGCAGGAAAGCAGATGGATGGACTGACCACTCAGAGAGGCTTGTGACCCGTGGTGTGTCTCATCCTCTACCCTGATCTTCCCAGGGTTGTCTGGGAAAGCTCATCCCATGGCCTTATTCACAGGCTGACATAGGGAACACTGAGCTAAGATTAGGGAAGGGAGTCCCCCGGGGGATGAGAGGTTAAGATTCAGCCCTTTGACTGCAGAGACCTGGGTTTGATCCCCAGTGGAAGAATTATCCCACAGGCTTTGCAGTGTAGCCAAAACACAGAGATAAATAAACAAATAAATTAGAAATGCTAAAACAGAAGAAGACTTAGGGGAGCCATGCAGAGCTCCCAGATGCCCCACCCACCATCAGTTTTGTGATCCCCAAAGCTTCCCCAAAGCTACCAAGAAATGAGCCCTTTACTCTAGCCAGAGAAATCTAGACTAAAATGCAAAGCCTGGGAACTCCCTGGTGGTCCAGGGGTTAGAACTCCAAGCTTTCACTGCCAAAGGCCTGGCTTCAATCTCTAGTTGGGGAACTAAGATTCCACAAGCCGTGTGGCGAGGCCAGAAAATAAAAATAAACTGTTTTTTTAAAATAATGAATAAAATAAAATGCAATTCCCCTCTGGCATGAAACATGAGAACCAAAATTCTAACTCAAATGTAGATGGTTGCTACACCCCCATCCAGCCAACATGCAGAAAACCCAGCCCCTGGGGCCTGACACACAGCATTCTTCCCCACTACCATGGCAGGCCCTCGGAGGGGACCAGGGGCAGGGTAGAGTTCAACAGGGCTGAAAGTGGGGCAGATTTTCATCACAACTGAAATTAAAACAAAGAGTAAATTCCAAAGATCCACCCCACCAGATGGAAGTAATATGCGCCTCTCAGCCACTTAGTTATGGTCTGCCTTTGTGCTCAGAGCTCTTTAGGCAAGAGCAGAGTGAAAAATAAACACAAGCTCATAAACACAAAAGGCAGATTCTTTTCCAACAGACTGAGGAAACCAAAGCACATGTGTTAATCCCACTGCTCACCCTTACCAGCTGCTTCCATGGGCAGGTCCCAGGGCCTCCGTGGGCCACTCACTCATCTGTAAAGTGGCAGAGTGCATGATCTGAGGTTCCATCCACCTCCAGGAGTCCAAGGAGCTGCAGCCATCTCTAATTCTCAAGGACTTTAGCTTAAGTGGAATCATAGGGTCGGGGGGTGGGGGAACTCTGCAAGAACCAATAGATATATTTCTTGGCTAAAAAAGAACCATTTATTCTGGAAACTGAACTATATCCCTGATGTGGGCATTAAATCAGGCAGCATTCTGAAAGCACATGTTCAAGGGCCACAAGAGACATGCGAGTCCAATTAAAATATTTAAACTCGTTTTCCTTCTTCAGAGAATCGCAAAATCTAACTACATACACATGTCTGGCATTTTCTGAAGCTCATGAGGGTTTTGTATGAGTTATTTGGGGTTTTGAATTGTATTGGATCAATACCAGGTGTGGGTGGCGAATGAAAAAAATTTTTGAAAAAAAAAGCTGGTGTACTATTCTTTCCTCATGGTTTCCGGGCTTTCTTTTTATTTCTTAAGCCATTTTAAGTATGTAGGACTTGATCTGTAGTTTCCTTCAGCCTATCACTCTGTTACTTCAAGTGTTCTTGTTTTCATGATCAGAGTTAGAGAGCTTTACTGGGTATCAAGTTTGATGCTTTATCTACACGATACCAGGGTAGGAAACCAGGAATGCTACTGAATAGTGAGTTGCTGGGCTATCCAGGAAAATTGTGATGAGGACCTTACATGAGAGGAACTACCTTAAAGTTTACAATCCTTCTATTTCAGAAGATTGTCCTGAGTAAGGAGACCAGAATAATGTATAAGTGAGTTAAAGACTGGCTCTTCTGCCAGATAATGAGTTTATCAGCAGCAAGAATATATCTGTTTAGGGACAATCTGGGCTGCTATAACAAAAGAAACCCCAAAACACAATGGCCTCAAAAACACTGAATCATATTTCTTACTTAATAATCCAGAGAAATCATCCCAGGCCTAGGAGGGCAGCTCTGCCGTCCTCAACATAACCATCCCAATCTGGATCCAAAATGGCTGCTTCAGCTCCTGCCATTACATCTGCCTCCTAACAGCAGGGTAGGAGAAGAGCAAGACAAGCTCATGCTTCTTTTAAAGATTATATGATAAAGACTGCATAAAGATTATATGATAAATCCAACCACCAAAATCTGTGGTCCTTTCTTTGGTAGGTTATGGACATATTGAAAAAATTCTTGCCAAAAGAATGAAAGCAGAAGTTGGAGGATTTGGAGAGAGGAGCTTATGGGCCACTTGCAGAAACAACCTGCATTAATTGTTTCCCATTATGTTGGTGGGACCAGACGACATTATCTGCCTCCTGAGAAGTCTGTATGTAGGTCAAGAAACAACAGTTAGAACCAGACATGAAACAACAGACTGGTTCCAAATTGGGAAAGGAGTACATCAAGGCTGTACACTGTCACCCTGCTTATTTAACTTATATGCAGAGTACATCATGCTAAATGTCAGGCTGGCTGAACCACAAGCTGGAATCAAAATTGCCAGGATAAATATCAATAACCTCAGATATGCAGATGACACCACCCTTATGGCAGAAAGCAAAGAGGAACTGAAGAGCCTCTTGATGAAAGTGAGAGGAGAGTGGAAAAGTTGGCTTAAAACTCAGCATTCAAAAAACAAAGATCATGGCAACCAGTCCCATCACTTTACGGCAAATAGATGGGGAAGCAATGGAAACAGTGTCAGACTTTATTTTCTTGGGCTCCAAAATCACTGCCGATGGTGACGGCAGCCAGGAAATTAAAAGACTGCCTGCTCCTTGGAAGAAAAGCTCTGACCAACCTAGACAGCATATCAAAAAGCAGAGACATTACTTTGCCAATAAAGTTCCATCTAGTCAAAGCTATGATTTTTCCAGTAGTCATGTATGGATGTGAGAGTTGGACTATAAAGAAAGATGAGCGCTGAAGAGCTCTTGAAGTGTGGTGTTGGAGAAGACTCTTGAGAGTCCCTTGGACTGCAAGGAGATCCAACCAACCAATCCTAAAGGAAATCAGTCCTGAATATTCATTGGAAGGACTGATGCTGAAGCTGAAGCTCCAATACTTTGGCCACCTGATGTGAAGAGCCGACTCACTGGAAAAGATCCTGATGCTGGGAAAGGTTGAGGGCAGGGGAGTCAGACATCCCCTTGGTTGGGTGGCATCACCAACTCAATGGCCATGAGTTTGAGTAAGCTCTGGGAGTTGGTGATGGACAGAGAAGCCTGGCATGCTGCGGTCCATGGGGTCGCAAACAGTCGGACGTGACTGAGCAACTGAACTGAACTGATGTTGGTGGGAACTCAGTCACATGGCCCCACCTACCTCCAAGGGAGGCTGGGAGATGTCGTCTACTTATGTGCCCTGCCACCCCCTCTACCTCTGTCACTCAAATGTCCCCCATGCAAAAAGAAAGAGGACCACCGCTTGGGGTGCACCTGCCATGAATCAGTAGCTGCTCTAGGTCATTTGTATCAATAGATATTAGCTTTGTTAATTCTGTGTGGTAAGAACAACTCTACCTTGTAAATGAGGCTCACAGAGTTTAAGAAATCTGTCCAAAGTCACAGAGCTAAGCCGAGTTGAATCATGGTGACACAGCCCTGCAATGTCTCAGGATGTCTCTGGGTTCTTCCTACTCACAGCACCTTCGTCTACACCATAGAATGGGCTTTGACCCTCCACACTGACTCACACACTGTCTGATGGGGGCTGGGGCCACTGCTGATAACATAAAAGTGTGTGTGTTAGTCAGTCATGTCCGGCTCTTTGCAACCCCATGGACTGTAGCCCCCCAGGTTCCTCTGTCTATGGGGATTCTCCAGGCAAGAACACTGGAGTGGGTTGCCATGCCCTCCTCCAGGAGATCTTCCCAACCCAGGGATGGAACCCAAATCTCCCGCACTGCAGGCAGAGTCTTTACCATCTGAGCCACCAGGGAAGCCCATAAAAGTACTCCCTTTGAAAATATTTGCTCTCCATATGAAGTCAGGAAAGTGATCCAGGAAGGGCTCCTAGCTTTCTGAGTTACTGTCTGCAGGAGACCATGAACTTGGGCTTGTCATGACAAAGGTCTGGATGGGAAAATGACAGAGGTGAGGTGTGTTTACAACACAGGATGATGGGGATAGAGGTAGTGAGACCAGTCTCACCCACAGGTACTAAAACCATCCCTTCCTTATCTCAACCCGGGTCCACACACAGGCAGACTCACCCCCACCTCTTCTGCTGAGCCCAGGGGCTGCCATGGAACATTCCAAGGAGAGTGTGCTGAATTTTGGGCTACATGAAAAGATCATCTCCCTGATTCTGAGAGATGTGTAACTTATTCTGGCATCACTTAAGCGTCCTTCCTGAAACCTGAGATGAGAAAGCATGAAATGAGATCATTCATTCAGTCGTTTGGTTAGGAAGTATCAGAGAAGAGCACAGACTCTGGAGAGAGACTGAGTTCAAAACACAAATTCTCAGATGTGTGTTTGCCTGATCTAGGGAACTCGAGGCTCTTTCTCTGGGCCGGGGACAGGTTTGCCATCCCTGGACACATCGCTGCCTGCCTAAACATGGAACAAAACTGGGACCTGTAAGCGCAAAGGAAGAGGATAGCGTTACTGAGGGCTTCCCTTGTAGCTCAGTCGGTGAAGAATCTGCCTGCAGTGCAGGAGACCTGGGTTCGATCCCTGGGTTGGGAAGATCCCCTGGAGAAGGAAATGGCAACCCACTCCAGTATCCTTGCCTGGAAAATCCCATGGATAGAGGAGCCTGGTGGGCTCCAGTCCATGGGGTCACAAAGAGTCGGGCACAACTGAGCAACTAACAGTGTCCCTGAAAGGTGGGATCCAGGCTGCTTGACAGTCAAAAGCCAGTAAAGAGGCCACGTTGGTGGAAAGGAAAGTTTGCTTTATTTTGGATGCCAGCAACCGGACAGGACGGACCCCTGTCCAAAGATAGACTCCCCCGCCCTGGACAAGCAGTGGGCAAGAGCTTTTATAGGCAGAGGGAGGGGGCCACGTGCAGAGACAGTACAGTCAGCCCTGACAGTCATCTTCAGGCTGGTCATCAGTGGTCTGACCAACGTCACCTCGGTTGTTTTCGGTACCGCTACTCTTCAGCTCCAGGGTTGGTTTGTTTCCATTCTTTGAGGCCAATTCTCAGAATTGTGGCAGCCTGTGTCTACACAGTCTGATCATCGTGGAGTTAAGTTCTCCCACCTGGCGAGGGTTTCAGTATCTCTGAGACAGCTCACAGGATATGGTCAGAGTATTATCTATATCCCTCGAGAAGGAAATCAAGGTCCTTGACTATGCGTAATGCCCACAGTATTATCGTTTGGTATCCTTTTACTGTTTTTCTTTGTTTCTGCATTTCTCTGATTAAACTCACTCTTTGGTTAAAGTTTTTCCGCAGGCAAAAGGCCTGGCTGAGGGACTCTAGGGCGCTGCTCTGTTTCAGCAGGAATAGCTGCAGAGTGAGCCACACCCTGGCTTGGATCATTCCTGCCTGGGACTAATGCCACAGGGTCACAAAGAGTCGGGCACGGCTGAGGGCACGTGCGTTGCACCACGCCCATCAAGTAAAATTTACCATTTTAACTATTTCTAAGTGTACAATTTAATGGATTTAAGTACACTCTCAAAATGGTCTCAGTTTTTAAAAGGCCAAGAGGATTTTCCGGCAGACCCCAACTAGGCATGAAAGGAAAATGGGGGATAAAAGCCAACGCTTGCTCGGTGGTAGTTGAGATTGATGCCAATCATGGTCTTAGGATGGGTGTTAATTATCCAGAAGGGGATGGCATGGTACAGAGGCCAGAGCACAGCTTCGGGACAGACATTAAAAGGGCTATGGTCGGGGAGGTCTTCCCTTGTGGTCCAGCGGCTAAGACTCCATGCTCCCAATTCAGGGGCCCGGGTTCGATCCCTGGCCAGGGAACTAGATCCCACATGCCACAACTAAAGATTCCGAGTGCCGCCACGAAGACTGAAAATCTTGTGTGCTGCAACGAAGACCCAGCACAGTCAAATAAATTAAATAAAAATTTTTTTTTAAAAGTCTGTGATCTCTGGTCTCAATCTGGCCAATGCTCAGCTGCTCATGGCAGGGCCAAGGAGAGAGATACACCGTCGTCTCTTGATCTGGAGACGAAACCCACCTCTGGGCACAGCCAGACCCCTCCAAACATACTGTCAAGGTCACCAGCTGACAGCGATGCGTGCAACACCACCATTCAAGTTTCACGCACAGCGACTCATTACACGGAGGTCAGCCAAGCATGCCCTTGTGTGTTCCTAACCAAAACCCTTCTCCCCCGCAGCGAGTTTATCCTGCAGTGGGCTGCTAGCAGATAACTTCTTTTCTTCTCACACGTCTCCTGTATAGCACACTCCCTTCTGAGCTGAGCACGCAGTAGGCATGTGGGAGAGACCTGTGGTTTTGTAAAGGACAAAGGACCGGGCGGGGAGACTAGCAGAACACAAACAAAAGCCTCTGCCACCATCTCCCCCAGCTCAGATAAGCCTAACAAGTCTTCAAGCTTCAGAAAAAGAAATCTTTAACCCAATTATGTCAAACCCCACTGGATACATTTGATCCGGGAAAAATATCATCTCTGGCAATCATAAAGAATATTAAGGTATTAGCAGCCGTCGTTTTAGAACTGCACTGGAAGGGGAGCTGGAAATAATTGCACATCAGTTGCTCAAAAATCAGCAGTAAAAGAAATTTACATTAGTGTATAAATTACCCTCCCAGCAATATAAATTAGGGTTTTATACCTCCTAATGACAACTGTACGGGCCCTTGCTGTGCTAAGTAGAGATTTCTTGAAGGAAGGAGCGGCCGCGTTCTGAATCCAGCAGGCACCTGGGCCTCAGTGCTGAGCTGGGGAGCAGAAGTGATTTGAATCTGATGGTCACCCGCCTGGAAGCCGGCCCTGCTGGAAAATTCTCCAGTCAGCAGAGCACCTGGGGAGGCGGGCAAACCCGGAACAGGTCCTGCGGTGAATACAAGTAATTTGCCTCCCTCTCCCCCAACAGCACACACGCCCCTCCCCACTCCCTCCACTAACCATCCCTTGGAAACAGAAGGCTCTGGATTTACTTGGAAAGCTGTTATGTTATCAACACTTTAGTTAAGAACATTTGGTGGCTTGAGCTGCAATTCTTCAGCATAAGCAGTTGAAAGGCATGACAGTCTTTGCGGGAAGGGCCAGCAGAAAACACCTAGAAACCCCTGATTGTCAGGAGGCCGAGGTCCAGGGCAGTAAGGACAGTGGATGGGCTGGGGTGAATGGAGGGTTCTTCCTGTGCAGGTGGTAGAAGCCAAAGGCCACATCATTTCACAGGGCAAACGGCCAGAGACGGACAGCAGTCCCTGGCTTCGTGGCTAGAAGACTCAGGGACTCAAATAATGGAGCCAGAATTCCATCATCTATCTGCTGCTGCTACTGCTGCTGCTGCTGCTGCTAAGTTGCTTCAGTCATGTTCAACTCTGTGCGACCCCATAGACGGCGGCCCACCAGGCTCCCCCATCCCTGGGATTCTCCAGGCAAGAACATTGGAGTGGGTTGCCATTTCCTTCTCCAATGCGTGAAAGTGAAAAGTGAAAGTGAAGTCGCTCAGTCATGTCCGACTCCTAGCAACCCCATGGACTGCAGCCCACCAGGCTCCTCCATCCATGGGATTTTCCAGGCAAGAGTACTGGAGTGGGGTGCCATTGCCTTCTCCCCATCATCTATCTATCATCTTCCTATTATCTGTTTATTTTTCAGGTCTATATGCCTGTGGGCAGTTGCCTGCTTTCTCTCCTACTATGTAAACTAACCTTTCCCATTCAGCCAAGCAAGATGATTGCCGAACAAAAAGAAAACCCAAACACACACGCAGAGCTGTGGTCTGGCTCTGTCTGAGAGAGGGATTCTGACTGGTTCTTCTTGGGGACCCGTCTCCTGGGCCAGTCACTACTAAGAACAGATGGGATACTATGACTGGGCTTCCCTGGTAGCTCGTTGGTAAAGAATCTGCCTGCAATGCAGGAGACACCCATTCGATTTGTGGGTTGGGAAGTTTCCCTGGAGCAGGGATAGGCTACCCACTCCAGTATTCGTGGGTTTGGTTGGTGGCTCAGATGGTAGAGAATCTGCCCGCAATGTGGGAGACCTGGGTGCAATCCCTGGGTTGGGAAGATCCCCTGGAGGAGGGCATGGCAACCCACTCCAGCATTCTTGCCTGGAGAATCCCTATGGACAGAATGGCAAGGTACAGTCCATGGGGTCCAAAGAGTTGGACACGACTGAGCAGCTGAGCACAGCACAGCACAGGCTTGGGTCACGTGTTCACCACTGCTGTTTAGGTGGGCCTTGACGGAGGTGGAAATGACACATGTATCATGGGGAAAGGGAAAGGAGCCGTTCTCCCAGAGGAAACACGGGGGTGGGCCCTCTAGCAAGTAGTTTGTTCAAAGGGCCCTCCATCCTTTCCCTGTGGCCCTGGGCGCTTTCTCCCTGACAGGGCGCCCAGTGAGGGACCCTGGTTTGGGGCTGATGTAAGAGAGAGGAAGCCCCAAGGACGCTCCATCTCCTGACTGTTCAGACACCACAGTCCACGTACTACTCTCCGGGAGGGGGAAAACGGAGCACAGTGGGCCACGAAACTCAGCCCCAGACTCGGGGGACATGTGCATCTGTGATTTTTAAGCCACGTCCCAAGCACTCCGAATGCCCAACCAGTATCAAAGACTCTGAGCCAAGGTGCCAGCATTTCCTGGATGGCCCCATTCAAACTGCAAACGGGGTGAAGGAACAGAGGGAGACGTCAGGGCCACATCACACAAGCAGGGGTCAAGATCATGTCTGGAGGCTGGGCTTGGGCAGTGTCATTTCCGATGGGGTCGATGATACTAACGGGTTAAAGTGAGTTCCTCCAAGAGCAGATACCAGTCTCTCCCAAGAAGAGGATGCTTGGGGGTGTATCCTGTTTCAGAAGCTCTGAGATGAGGAGGGGGTCCAGTCAAGATCCTGGGACTAGAACTCACATCTCCAGCCTCCCTGCCTGTGCCTTTCCAGCCATCCATCTACATTTGAGAGAGAGATCGAAGCAAAATACCATCTCCCCTGCCCTCATTTCCTTCTGATTTAACCTGCAGCTTCCTTGTCCCTTCCCTGTGGGGCCAGGCGAGCCTGGGGGGAAGGAGGTCCCTGAATCAGAGCTAATCACAGAGCTAATAACAATAATCAAGGGCCATAACTGCTTGTTTCTGCTGCACTGGGCTCTTACATCCCCAGCTGGATCAGAAACCTTTTGAGGAGCCCAGGGTGATAGTGAGACAGTGGGAAAATACACTCCCCACCCCCACCCCAGGAAGCGAGAAGATGCAGGGTTGGTGCTCGCTTTGCCTGTTTACAGGCTGTGTGAGAGCATTCTAATCGCTGAGGATTCTGGAGCCTTGGTCTTCCCCTCTGCCAAGCGGGGACACTGGTACCTCCCTCCCAGATGAGGAGACTTGTACAAGGACCTAGGCCTGACTACACAGGAGGCTTCTTGCTTCCTGCCCCTCCTGGAAGCTCAGGCCAATTGTTGCCCTCTCTATATCCCCCACGGGCCCACAACCAGCCCCTGATTGACTGGTTGGTTAATTAATGTGGAGACCAGGTCTTCACCAGGACATTTTCTGATGATAAAAAAATCCCTGGAGAATGAAATGTTATGTGTCACTTGTCAACAAGGCCCAGCACATCTCAGTGAAATAAGCATCTGATTCTGGGAAAACTTAATTAAAACTGCTGTTGGCACTCAAGTGATTTACACCATCTTTCCCAGCCTGTGCCTGGTGATTCCCTGGGGAGACACCAATTATCTCCTGGGGATGTTGTGAAATTTTCTCAAAATACTCCTCTAAACAACATGAATCTTTAATTTATCTTAACTTTAAAAAAAAAAAAAAAAAAAAAAGGAGAGGAAAGAAAAGCAAATCATGTGGCACTTTTTCCGGAAAAACTCCAAAGTTTGAAGCCGAGTGAAACCTAAAAGGAATGGGAGGCCCAAGAGGACAGGTCAAGCTCCAGTGTTGCCCGTTTCAGCACTGGTTGGAGATCCACTTATGTGCTGGTCACTGAGCAAAATCCCCAGGCCCACTCTTTTTTTTTTTAATTGGAGGATAATTGCTTTACAATGCTGTGTTTTCTTTCTTACAACAGCATGAATCAGCTGTAAGTACACATACATCCTCTCCCTCTTGAGCATCCCTACCCACCCCCGACCCCCCGCCCTGCCGCCAGGCCCACTCTTTTCCCATCTGACTTGAGAGGAAATGGGCTTTGTAAACAGAGGTGATTGGAGAAAGCAATGGCAACCCACTCCGGTACTCTTGCCTGGAAAATCCCATGGATGAAGGAGCCTGGTAGGCTGCAGTCTATGGGGTCACTCAGAGTTGGACACGACTGAGCGACTTCTCTTTCATTTTTCACTTTCCTGCATTGGAGAAGGAAATGGCAACCCACTCCAGTGTTCTTGCCTGGAGAGTCCCAGGGACGGGGGAGCCTGGTGGGCTGCTGTCTCTGGGGTCGCACAGAGTCGGACACGACTGAAGCGACTTAGCAGCAGCAGCAGCAGCAAACAGAGGTGATGGACCTCTTGGTTTCTCTGCCACTGGCAGCAAAGCCTGGAATTATCAGCTTCTTGCCTGAACCCAAAATTGGCAAATGTCCTCAGGGAAACAACAGCTACAGGTTAACACACCTCCCTGCCATCTCCCCACTCCAAATTCTTAGCCCCTCTGGTCCTTGGGTGTTTTGTTTTGCTTTAATATTTGTTTGTTTTTATTTGGCTGTATTGGATCTTAATTGCCGCACAAGGGATCTCTGAGCTTTATTGCGGCGTCCAGGATCTTTATTTACAGCATAAGAACTCACCACATGGTATCTTTTGATCTTCATTGCAGCATTCAAACTCTTAGTTGTGGCATATGGGATCTATTTCCCTGACCACAGATTGAACCCGGGCCCCCTGCATTGGGAGTGCGGAGTCTTGGCCACAGGACCACCAGGGAAGTCCCCACTCCGGTCCTTGTTGCTTCCACCATGCTTTTGCCTTTAAACAGAAGCTTTTGTATTTTTTCTAATTTTTCTCATGGTTCTTAACAAGAATACTGATCTGGCCTTAGGATTCCACCCTCCCTAGAAGTGCAGGTTCAAGATTAGATATCTGTGCCCATAAAATACAGAGCTGAGTTTGCAGGGAATAAATGTATTCATGATTTTATTCAACAAACATTCATTATGTGAGAGTCAATATCTCTGGGCCTATCACTTTGTGGTAAAGAGGACGCCTCTCCATCAGAGAGTGAATGTTGACTCTGAGATGTTACAAACAGCTTCGTCTTCTCCACCCCTCTAGGCTGCTATAGGACCAGATGGTCCACCTTCTTTCAGCTGTTCAGTTCAGTTCAGTTCAGTCCAGTCGCTCAGTTGGTGTCCAACTTTTTGCAACCCCATGAACCACAGCACGCCAGGCCTCCCTGTCCATCACCAACTCCCAGAGTTCACCCAAACCCATGTCCATTGAGTCGGTGATGCCATCCAACCATCTCATTCTCTGTCGTCCCCTTCTCCTCCTGCCCTCAGTCTTTCCCAGCATCAGGGTCTTTTCAGCTATTAGAGGAGTATTTAGCCCTCTGTGACTCTCTTTCCTTTCTAGTCTGCCTTCAAGGTTCTTGATGACCTGGCTTCATCTGGAAAATAAAGTGTTATGTAGGAATGGACAATATCTGGCATAGGCATCACCTTATCCATTTTGGTACCCATGCCAGGCATCACTAATCAATCATGAACTTTTTCTCTCTAAACTAAGATATAGCCTCAGAATCACATTCCTCAGTGCTCCAGGTTGCCACTACCAATCGATTATAGAAATCAAGCAAGACGAAAGTCTTTTGGCCAGAGAACTAGTCTTACCCCTCTCCATCTTAAGGTTCTTCCCAGATTCCACTCCTGAGCTTGATTTCCAGTCCCTGGAACTTGAACTTCAGTCTCCAGCTCAGACACTATCTTCTCTGACCTTCCACATGCTTTATCCTACAGCTGCAGATGGCCCCCTGGATTTCAAACCTTTAGCTCACTTCAATCTTAGTCCAAGTTCACTCACTCTGGTGACAGTCCCCTTGCTGTATTCCCAGGCAAGCTCAGTCACAGTCTCACCCTTTATCCAGAGCCCTTCCACCCTCTTTCCACCCATCTGGGCACCACTTGACTCAATTCATTGCCTTGAAGATTATGTTATAAGCCAGTGCTTCAACTGGCTGCACTTGAACATGGATCAGGAGGCCTGACCTCTAGGCCCAGCTTTGTGTCTAGATGGGGCACCTCAGATGAGCACTAACCCTTTCCAAGCCTGTTTATCTTGATGTGTAAATTGAAGGGTTTGAAATATAGTCAGGAGGGCAAATAGCCAGCAGGCACACTGCTGCCTCCTGTTTCCAAGTCCATGGCAGACATTGCTAATCAACTTGAGACTCTTTCCCATTAAGTTCAGACTCACCAACCCAGGGCTCCAGGAAACCACTGCCAACTGCTGGAATAGACCCACAGGGGAAAATTTGTTTGCCATCCCTGCACCACTAATGCCCTAATTGTTTGTCCCACAACAGTTCCTTGAACTTTCCCCAGGCTCTCTAAACCCTCAGTTCAAGCCATTCCATGTACGGGAGACAGAATAACAGTCCTACAAAGACGTCCCCATCTGAATCCCCACCGCCTATGAATGTGTCATCTTATGGGGCAAAGGGAAGTTTGTAGATGTGATTAAGTTAAGGATCTTGCAGTGGGGGATGATTCTGGATCATCTGCTGGTCTACTGTAATCCCAGTTTTTTTAAAAGGGATACAGGGGACTTCCCTGGTGGTTCAGTGGTGGACAGTGAGACATGTGGAGCAG
Source organism: Tragelaphus eurycerus (assembly GCA_935064755.1). Classification (NCBI taxonomy): domain Eukaryota; kingdom Metazoa; phylum Chordata; class Mammalia; order Artiodactyla; family Bovidae; genus Tragelaphus; species Tragelaphus eurycerus. The sequence goes on from CAKXYN010000268.1 coordinate 184,013, forward strand.
CAGCCCCTCACAGCAGGACTCAGAGGCCCCAGGTGTGAAACTGCACGGCAGGGACTGCCCTCGAATGGATAAGGTCTTACCTGCCCTCCTGAGTTTTGATCTCTGAGAGAGCAGGGACCCTTCTGCTCCTCCTTCATGTCACTACAGACACGGGGCCTGCTGCACACAAGGAGCACAATAAATCCTAGCAGGATGACTGGCTGGGTGGATGGATGGACGATGGATAGATGGATGGGTGAGTGGATGAGTGGGTAGATGGATGGATGGATGGGTGAATGGATGGATGATGGCTTGAGAAATTAATGAATGGATGCATGGATGGATGGATGGATGAGTTTGTGAGTGAACAAATAAATGACGGAATGAATAAAACGTCTGTTTCTGGATAACTGCCCTTGAGTATGACCCAGTCTCCTGCCTTTTTCTACCTAATCTCCTAGGGAATAAAACAACTCGTCCCCAGATGAAAGGAGTTTGAGGCCTCAAGGGAGTGGTATATAAGATATTTGGGCTTGGAGAGGGGGTTACCCAAACCACATCATGAGACCCATGCTGTCCCCAAGGATGGTAAAAGATGTGGGTCTGACCCTGCCCAGCTGTTAACCCAGAAACCAGAGACCTCATGGCTGCCCCCCAGATCCTGAGAGAAATCAGTCTGAGTCCCCAGAAGCAGGGGCCCCAAAACCATAACTCACTCAGAACCCTGGGCAAGCCCCAGACAAGGGCTTCCTCATCCACCAAAGCAGCTAGAAGAGCCAGAAACACTCTGTTCCCTGCTTGAACAGACATTCTAGGGCATCTCCTGTCCTGTCTTATCCATGGCTCAGCCATCTCTGTGGGATTAGGGATGTGAATCTGGGAAAACTCATTTAAAGTGTCCTTTTAAAGGTCTGCAGTGACCCTTGAAAGGAAAAACATAGGAAGCAGGATCTATAGAGATAAAGAATTAAGACTTTGGACTCAAAATGGCTTGGCCCAGCTCCACCTTTCACTGGCTGTATGCCCTTGGGAGAGTCACTAAACTGTAAGTCAGCTTCCGCAACTACAAAATCAGTGTAATTCTCATCTCATGAGGTCATTTCAGGAACTAAATGGCATAGGGTCTGGAGAACTTCACATGGAAGCAATTGCATGAAGCGAGTCTCCAGTGGCGGCCGTGGTGGTAACAATGGTGGCAGTGTGATTTCCGGTGGGACAATCAAGCCTGAACCCAAACCACCAGGGTGAAAGGAAGAATGAAATCTGTCAACTGTGGCTTAATAAAAAAAATATCTGTGATCTTTGTTCTCAGCTCCTCGCTGACGAGCCTTCAAAACTCTTGAAATTTCCTGAATGATAAGCGTGTCCCCTTTGACCCATGGCTGAGTCCCTTGGGTAGCTTCAGGACTGGAGGTTGAGCTCCAGAAAAAGCAATTTGATTAGAGAGTTGGAACTTCCAGCCCCACCCCTGACTTCTAGGGAGGTGAGAAGGGCTGGAGATTGAGTTCCATTAAGTGGCAATTATGCCTAGTGATGAAAATTCAGATAAAAACTCACAAACAATGAGGCTGAGAGAGCTTCCAGATGGGTGTGTAGATCCAGGCTGCACCATGAGAGAAGGCGCAGAAGTTCTGGGCCCCTCCCATCCCTGGCCCTCTGCACCTCTTCCACGTGGCTGTTTCTGAGCTGGATTCTTCCTAATAAAACTACCATCATGAGTATAGGGCTTTCCCTGTCTACAATAGCCAGGATGTGGAGCCAACCTAGACGTCCACTGACAGATGAATGGATAAATGTGGTACATATATACAGTGGAATATTACTCAGCCATCAAAAGGAATGAATTTGAGTCAGTTGAACTGAGATGGATGAACCTTGTGCCTGTTATACAGAGTGAAGTGAATCAAAAAGGCAAAAGCAAATATCATATATTAACACACATATACAGAATCTAGGGAAATGGTGCTGATAAACCTATTTGCAGGGCAGGAATAGAGATGGGAACATACAGAATGGACTTGTGGAACCAGCAGGGGAAGAAGAGAGTGGGACAGACTGGGAGAGTAGTGTTGACACATATATATACTGCCATATGTAAAATAGATAGCTAGTGGGAGGTTGTTGTATAGCACAGAGAGCTCTGCTGCTGCTGCTGCTGCTGCTGCTAAGTCGCTTCAGTCGTGTCCGACTCTGTGCGGCCCCATAGACGGCAGCCCACCAGGCTCCCCCACCCCTGGGATTCTCCAGGCAAGAACACTGGAGTGGGTTACCATTTTCTTCTCCAATGCGTGAAAGTGAAAAGTGAAAGTGAAGACGCTCAATCGTGTCTGACTCTTAGCAACCCCATGGACTGCAGCAGCCTACCAGGCTTCTCCGTCCATGGGATTTTCCAGGCAAGAGTACTCTCAGCCTGGTGCTTTGTGATGACCTATGGGGTGGGGGAGATCAGCCCTGGGATTTCTTTGGAAGCAATGATGCTAAAGCTGAAACTCCAGTATTTTGGCCACCTCATGCGAAGAGTTGACTCATTGGAGAAGACTCTGATGCTGGGAGGGATTAGGGGCAGGAGGAGAAGGGGACGACAGAGGATGAGATGGCTGGATGGCATCACTGACTCGATGGATGTGAGTCTGAGTGCCCTCTGGGAGTTGGTAATGGACAGGGAGGCCTGGCGTGCTGCAGTTCATGGGGTCGCAAAGAGTCGGACACGACTGAGTGACTGATCTGATCTGATCTGATCTGATGGGGTGGGGTGGGGGGAGGGAAGTTCAAGAGGGAGGGGACATATGCATATTTGTGGCTGATTCACGCTGTTGTTCAGCAGAACCCAACACAACGTTGTGACGCAATTATCCTCCAATCATGAATATATTTTAAAAATAAGTATAGTGCTTTCCTCGGTTCTGAGGGTTGTTCTGGCAAATTCTCAAACCTGAGAAGGGGTGTGGGAACCCAAGAATTGTAGTCTCCAAGCCCTAGCAGGATGAACGGCTTGAGGATACCCGAGACTTGCCGCCGATGTCTGAAGTCAAGGTGGCTAGTATCTCAGACTGAGCTCTTAAGTGGTGGGGCCTGTGCTAAATCCAGGTAGTCGGTGTCAGAACTGGACTGAATAGCAAGACACCCGGTCGGTTTCAGTGAATGATCTCAGAGCAGAGTGACGTGAATGGGGAGCAGGCGAGGAACTTGGAGATGGGGGACAGGTCCAAAGGAGGAGGAAGGAGAAGAGAGCTAAGAGTTGAAAGCATCCGAAGCTCCATCCCTCCCCCTCGTCCCTCTGCTTCTCTCCTCCAGCCCCGCCCCCTCTGGCCCCATCTTTCCTAAGTCCCAGGAAACCGAAAGATGGCAGAAAGATGGATGTGGAAAGAAGATGCAGCCAAAGCCAGGGGTGATCTGAGAAAGACAGCCTCAGGCCCCACTTGTCCATCCCAAGCTGAAGACAAGTCCCCTGCCTCATTTTTCTGTACCATTCACAGCAGTCCTACATTTAATCCACAGACTAGTAACTCCGTGGAAAGAGGGTGTGGGACCCCAGACCGATGAGGAGGGCCAGGCTCAGGAAGACAGATGCCTGAGGAGTGGCAGGCATCCTCCCAGGCTGTGACACCGCTCCAAAAGAAGATCTATTCCAAGGAAGATCTGTTCCATGACAAATGCCTCGCCAGAGGAAAACTCGCTCAAAGTGTTAACAGCAGAATCCATAAGAAGAAAAGTTTCCTGTGAACAAAACGTATTCTTGAGGGGCCGCTTTGCTTCTTGCTGTGTAGTTACGACCCTCCAAGGAAGGCTGTCTTCCTGACAACTGCTTGTTTCCGCAGAGCAGAGGGCCTGATTTGAACGAACAGGACAAACATCTTTCAGACAGGCAGGCGACAGGAGAAAAGGGTAGGGGGCTGCGGGGAGCCAGTGGCCAAAACACTGCAGTGAAAAACGGGTCTGGGAGACCTGCGCTTAAAACATCAGTCTGTTCTCTACCAATGATGTGACCTGAAGCAGGTCAAGCCTTCCCTCTGCCTTGGGCGCCTCAGTTTCCAACCAGGGATAAGGTTATCCATGAGAAGTGGGGGGTGTGTGTGTGTGTGTGCTCAGTTGTGTCCGACTGTTTGCAAACCCATGGACTGTAGCCTGCCAGGCTCTTCTGTCCAAGGAATTTTCCAAGCCAGAAAACTGGAGTGGGTTGCCATTTCCTCCTTCGGGGCATCTTTCTGACTCGAGGATCGAACCTGAATCTCGTGCATGTCCTGCACTGGCAGGTGGACTCTTAACCACGGTGCCACCTGGGTTTTGGGAGGATAAAATGAAATGATGCATAGTAAGATTCCTGGCCCAGAAGAGGAATCCAAGTTGATCTATATATTGACCTATATAGTTCTATCCCCCACTGCTGTGTGAGCCACCAAGTTGATCTGGTGGTTTTAATGCAATTCCTATCAAAACCCAGCAAGAGTTTTTGCAGAAATAGATGAATTTTTTAATATGTGGAAAGGCAAAGGAAGTAGAATAGACAGAATAATTCTGTAAAAGAAAAACAAAATGGAAGGAATTAGTCTTGGCAGAGTGACTTTCTCTGTACCTACAGCATTCAAGACTGTGTGACACTGGAGGAGGGACAGACACAGATCAATGAAGCAGCAGAGAGGATCCATAAAGAGACCCACAGAACTACGCCAACTGACTTTTTACAAAGGAGTGGCACCCCGTTTTTTGGCGCCCCGGAAAGCAATTCAATGGGAAGGAAGATAATCTTTTCAATCAGTGGTGCCGGACAAAGTGAATGCCTATAGGCAAATACATAAAACTCAACCTAAGCCTTAAATCGGAAACAAAAAATAACTCAGATCACAGACTTGAATGTAAAACAGCAAGGTCTCAAACTTTTAGAAGAAAACATAGGAGAAGATCTTTGGGACCTAGGGCTTGGTGAAGAGTTTTTGGACATGACGTAAAAGCACAATCCATAAAAGAAAAAAAATTGATAAATGAGACCTCATCGAAATTAACAACATTTGCTCTGTGAAAGACCAGCCTGTCCAGAGGATGAAAGCGTAAGTTACAGATGGAGCCCAGTGGAGAGTGGGGAGCACATGGTGGGTCAGAAGGCTGGGGCAGAACCAAGACCTGAGGGTTGGGGAGAGGCACCCAGGAGGGAGCAAGAGAGCCCCGAAGACAAAGCCCCACTAATGCAGCTCTGCCAGGCATGAGTTTCATACCCTAGGGTTTATGGCTGAGAAAGTGACTTCTGCCAGCCTTGCCCTCTCTTCTGTAAGTGTTGAAAACTTTGACATTTGTTTCAAGTGTCACTTGGGAGGATCTGCAACATGTAAAATCTTCAGCACCTACAAAAGATGCTACCAGTCTGCTGAGAGGCCCAAGTGTCCCTATAAATACTTGAATTGATCAGGAAATTATAGGGCAAGTTCTGGAGCATAAGATTCCAGCTCAGCTCCCCTGAGAGGGTGGGATCAGGGGCAACTGACTCCATGAGCCTCTGTGAGCTCAGGTCCACCAAATGAAAGACAGAGGTCTGTATCTCTCCCACAAAGTCGTTATGAAATCCAGGGACTTTGGAGACATGGGTGTCAAGAGCGCTGTCCAAATATGTTGCTATTATGCCCAGGAGTAGAATAACAATGGACGGAGGAGCCTGGTGGGCTGCAGTCCAGGGGGTCGCTAGGAGTCAGACCCAAGTGAGCGACTTTCACTTTCACTTTTCACTTTCATGTATTGGAGAAGGAAATGACACCCCACTCCAGTGTTCTTGCCTGGAGAATCCCAGGGTCGGGGGAGCCTGGTGGGCTGCTGTGTACGGGGTCACACAGAGGCGGACACGACTGAAGCGACTTAGCAGCAGCAGCCACAGCAGAATAACGATTACAACATTTACGCAGGACTCACTGTGTACTTTTCTTTACATTCTGTACATCAGAATTCACTGAATTTTCACAAGTAAATCACAAGGTAGAGACTATTCTTCATTCCATTTTACAGAGGAGAAGGTGGAGACACCTCGCCAAGTCCACACAGGTGAGAAGGGGCAAGACTGGGACGAGAACCCAGTTAGTCTGGCTTCAGAAACCAGACCCAAGGCTGCTCCTTGCTTAGTTAAACCCAGACCCCACAACACATATAAACAGTGAGTGTAAAGGTTGCTTTTCAAACTCAACTGTCTACAGAGCAGTAGGTAGTAGGCTCTGATTTTACCTTCATCATTATGTGACAAGTGAGTGTGTGACTTTGACGTCAAGGTCTCCATGTGCGGTTATACGGGTTGTGTACTGCACAAAGTCACCTACCCCAGTGGACAGGTAGGGGCTGAGAGTCAGCCTGCAGTCTGCTCTTCAACCTTTGCCCCTGGCTTGGGGCTATATGCCTGGAGGGCATACATTTTTCGAATTCTCACAGATCACCGAATCAATTCTATTTAAATCAGTTTCTCCTCCTTCCTAGATCTGTTTCCTATCTACAACAGGAAAAGTGTTCCATTGAGATGACCTCTATTGCCCCTCCCTTCCCAGGTGGCTCAGTGGTAAAGAATCCGCCTGCCAATGTAAGAGACGTAAGAGATAAGACGTAAGATAAGACGTAAGAGACGTAAGAGATACGTCCAGGTTCGATCCCTGGATCAGGAAGATCCCCTTGAGGAGGAAATGGCAATCCACTCCAGCATTCTTGCCTGGGAAATCCCATGGACAGAGGAGCCTTGCGGGCTACAGTCCGTGGAGTCACAAAGAGTTGGACGTGACTGAGCATGAACGCATGCCGAGCCCCTCACAGCTATGAAATTCTGACTTAACAACAAATCACTCAGTGGGCTCACCAAGGGGCCATTCCAAGCCCTCTTGGCCCCAGGCAGCTTTTAGAAGCACTTCAAGCTGGCTTTCTTGGACTAAATCCCCAATGATCTGCTCCCTCTTACTCCTGAGAGCCCTGAGTAAAGCCATGGATTTTGATGACACAACTTCCTCTTGGCCGTGTTTCCCTGGCTTTCATTACACTGCTCATTGCCGCAGACGTGCAGGGAGAAAAAGCACACCAAAGCTCCCGCTGGCAGAGAAAACTGAAACAGCTGCCAATGTCCGTGGGCAGCTGGCTGTGGGTGTCCAGCAGCAGAGGCGTTTGCACTGAATCAGCTCCTGCTCAGATCTGCATGCAACAAACCTTCCGGATGGGACGGCTGTGTGCAGCAGGAGAGCGCTGGCTGGGCTTCAAAGGATGCTGTGGAAAGTGCAGGAAGAAATGACTTCAAGTGGGAACGCCCCAGGAAGCGTTATTGCCCTCCTTTCTCTGATCACTGCCAAACATCTCCAGTTTCCAGCCATCACAGCTTCTTCAAGCCATTCCTTTTTCTCTTCCTTTCTTCAGCAGACATTCACCCAGCCCCTCCCGCATCCAGGCACTGTGTCAGGCTACAGGTACCACTGGGAATCCAGGTCCCATTCGAGAAAGGCTCACCCAGCAGTGGGGGAGAGAGAGAGAGAATCAAATAGCTCCCAGGCAATGGGAGGGTTGCTGTAGTTTGAGCTGTGACACCATTGTTGAATAGACACATGGTCCCTGGGAGGCTGGTGATGTATCGAGGAGAACGCAGATCACGGAATCCAGCAAAACTGGCTTTAGACACTCCATCATCACCATTTCTCATTTCTAAAATGACATCGCCAGGAGTCCCCTGGTGGATCAGCAGTAAAAAATCCACCAGCCAGTGCAGGAGACACAGGTTCAGTCCCTGGTCCAGGAAGATCCCGCCTGCCTCGGGGCAACAAAGCCTGTGGGCCACAACTACTGAGCCCTCAAGTCACAGCTACTGAAGCCTGCATGCCCTCGAGCCAGTGCTCCACAACAAGAGAAGCTTCTGCAGTGAGAAGCCCTACAGAGGAGCTCCTGCTCACCACAACTAGACAAAAGCCCAGCACAGCCAAAAAGAAATACACAAAATTATAAATTAAATAAACTCTGTTCAGTTCAGTCACTCAGTCGTGTCTGACTTTTTGCGACCCCATGGACCACAGCATGCCAGGTCTCCCTGTCCATCACCAACTCCCAGAGCTTACGCAGACTCACGTCCATTGAGTCAGTGATGCCATCTAACCATCTCATTCTCTGTCATCCCCTTCTCCTGCCCTCAACCTTTCCCAGCATCAGGGTCTTTTCCAATGAGTCAGTTCTTCACCTCAGGTGGAGTTTCCACGTCAGCATCAGCCCTTCCAATGAATATTCAGGACTGATTTCCTTTAGAATGGACTACTGGTTGGATCTCCTTGCAGTTTAAGGGCCTCTCAAGAGTCTTCTCCAACACCACAGTTCAAAAGCATTAATTCTTCGATGCTCAGCTTTCTTCACAGTCCAATTCTCACATCCATACATGACTACTGGAAAAACCATAGCTTTGACTAGCAGACCTTTGTTGGCAAAGTAATGTAAACTCTGTTAACATTTGAAAAAAAAAAAAAGACCAGGTCAGGCTCCCTCCAGGAACGTGGGCCCCACCGCCCTCTCCTTTCTCTGAGGTCTGGTGCTGACAACACACAGGGGAGGCTTCCCGCGGTCTCTTGCTTTGAGGGTGTGCTCCTTCTCCTGCCAGCCCACGGGCCCCGGGAGGCTGGCACGTCTCCCTGTGCCCCCGGCATGTGACCTGGCATCAAGGACCCCCCTCAGCCTATGCAGACCCAGCCCTGATCACACGACCTGCTTCAAGGGGCCAAGCAAAGGAACCCAGTCAAAACAGGGTCAGTGAGGACAAAGCTGGGAGTCCGCATGGAGGCCGCCTGCCCTCCTGGGGAGGCACCAAGAAGACCAGGGGTCCCATGGCCACCAAGTGTGAGGTCAGATCCTGGTCCACACCCTGCCAAGTCAAGAAATGGAGCTTCCAGGAAATGGTCAGGTCTCTGTCACTTCCTCTTGTCTTCTTTTTTCCAACCTGGCTGTAATGGGCTGGAGAATATTCCCCCGCAAAAAATGTACATGTTAAAGGGCTAAACCCCAGTTGCCCAGAATATGACTACATTGGGAGATAGGGTCTTTAAAGAGATAATTAAGTTACTGTAGCCTGCCAGGCTCCTCTGTTCACGGGATTCTCCAGGCAAGAATACTAAAGTGGGTAGACATTCCCTTCTCCAGGGGATCTTTCCAACCTAGGGATCGAACCTGGGTCTCCCACGTTGAAAGCAGATTCTTTACCATCCAAGCCACCAGGGAAGCCCAATTAAGTTATTATAAATAACTATAATAAAATGAGATCATTAGGGTGAGCCCCAATCCAATATGACTGGTGTCCTTATAAGAAGAGGAAATCTGAAAAACGGACCCATAAAGATCACGTGGGAACACAGCTAGAATGTGGCCATCTGCAACCGAGGAGCTCAGCCTCAGGAGAAACCAACCTCACCAACACCCTAATCTCAGACTTCAGCCTCCAGAAGCGGAGAACATAAATGTCAGTTGTTTAAGCCATCAGGTCTGCAGTGTTTTGTTGTGATGGCTGAGCTGACCGATATGCCGGCTGTGTTGTCTCTGAGTGGCGTTTCCATTCCAGCTCATAAATGAAAGCAACTATTCACAAAACGCCTCTATTCCCTCTCCTCCTCTTGGTCCCACAAGAGGAGCATTGATTTCCCTGATGCGGTTTTCATTCTTGGAAGTATAGAACATTCTCAGCCTCCAGGATACCTGGTCTGAGAAAAGCGATGCTAAGAGGCGGGATGTGAAATCGCAGGTTCCAGCCCACCCCACCCCTGAGAGCTGAGCACCCAGCCAGCCGGCCTGTCCTGTTGGCGCCCGTGGCCACGGGTTCCCCCTGGATTAGGGAAACCAAAATCACAAACCTTGCTTCCTCCCGCCTGCATCTCTCAGCCTCTCTCCATCGCATTTCAAATTCCCTTAGGGCTCCTGAGTACAAACGGGGGAAGGGTCAAGGGCAATTCAGCAGGATATCTACAAGAGGTTCTCTCAATGTTGGTGGAGCTGTGGCTCATCCACAGTGCTGAATTTTGATTTATTGTCCTTTAATATCTGAGCAAGTGAAGGGCACCCTCGTAAAGCATCATCGCTGCCTTTAAATAGAAAGAAATCATTTCCCTTGTGCCAGGGCAATGAAACTCCGCTCTCCTGAGCTGCAGTCCAAGGGGAAATCTTCAACAGAGGTTAAGAGTGTTAACACAAATGGTTAACAAAGGTGCTTTCAAACCACTTCACAGCCATTAACCTGCCGATATTTAAACAAACTCTCCTCCCATTAAGGGAGGTGGCTGAATAGAGCGGTTGCTTTGTACCAGGTGGGTAGAGGGGGTTGTGGGATGAGGTAGCAGCATGCAGGGGTCACTTCAAGGGAGTCCTTGCTGCCCAGCTGAGGGAAGCATGGTCAGTTGGCCCTTCCATAACATCTTTTAAAATGCTGAATGGGGAATTCCCTGACACTTCAGTGGTAAATACTCCATGCTTCCAACGCAGCGGATACAGGCTCAATCCCTGGTCAGGGAACTAAGATCCCGCATGCTGTGACCAAAAAATTAAAATACATAATTAAAACAGTCAGTACTTTAAAATAAATAAATAAAATTATCAATGCACCAAAACTCCAAGCTGTACTTACTTACCATGGACCCCTGAATAGCATAGGATTGAACTGCATGAGTCAATCCAAGGATTTTTTTTTTCTTTTGACCGCGATATTATACCACCCTGTTGAATCTGGGAATGCAGAATTGCAGATATGGAGAGATGTGAAGTTATACGTGGATTTGTGGATTTTCCACTGCACAGCGGGTTGGCGCCCCTAACCTCCACACTGTTCAACTGCTACAACCTAGCTCTTGGCAGTAACAAAGATGAGCTAAGAAACACAGAGCAATTCGTTTCAAAGTGGAGTTTTAAGAATGAGAGGATCAATTTTTCATCCTTAAGTGGATTAATTTTTCCCAAATGGGAATCTGAGAGTTCCAAGAAAATTCCTGCAAAGGCCCTGATTTCTAGAAATCTAATCCCATCAACCCAATCCAAGAGGACTATGTTCCCAGAGGGCTTCTACTTTTGCCCTCTGGGAACACAGTCCTGAAGTGGCCATTTACAGAAGTGCTTCCTGGAGGATGTGAGGCTCATGAGGGAGAAGTAAGGTTTCCAAGCCAATAGGCAGTGCCCCTTCCAGGCACAAGAGTGAGACAATCTTAGATCATCGAGCTCAAGTGTCAAGGAACCACACAAATGCATCCTCATGAGTGATTTCAGTGAAGACCAGCAGAAGTAGTGCCCAGCTGTCTCAAGTTCAAATTGCCAACCCTCTGAATTGGAACTGTGGTGCTGGAGAAGACTCTTGAGAGTCCCATGGACAGCAAGGAGATCAAACCAGTCAATCCTAAAAGAAATAAACCCTGAATTTTCAATGGAAGGACTGATGCTGAAGCTGAAGCTCCAATACTTTGGCCACCTGATGCAAAAAGCCAGCTCACTGGAAAAGACCCTGAAATGCTGGGAAACACTGAGGGCAAGAGGAGAAGGGGGTGGCAGAGGGTGATATGGTTAGATGGCATCACCAACTCAATGGATATGATTTTGCAAAAACTCAGGGAGATAGTGGAGGACAGGGGAGCCTGGTGTGCTGCAATCCATGGGATCTCAGATATAAATATCTACATCAGATCAGATCAGATCAGATCAGTCGCTCAGTCGTGTCCGACTCTTTGCGACCCCATGAACCGCAGCACGCCAGGCCTCCCTGTCCATCACCAGCTCCCGGAGGTCACCCAGACTCACACCCATCAAGTCAGTGATGCCATCCAGCCATCTCATCCTCTGTCGTCCCCTTCTCCTCCTGCCCTCAATCCCTCCCAGCATCAGAGTCTTCTCCAATGAGCCAACTCTTCGCATGAGGTGGCCAAAATACTGGAGTTTCAGCTTTAGCATCATTCCTTCCAAAGAAATTCCAGGATTGATCTCCTTCAGAATGGACTGGTTGGATCTTCTTGCAGTCCAAGGGACTCTCAAGAGTCTTCAACACCACAGTTCAAAAGCATCAATTCTTCAGCGCTCAGCCTTCTTCACAGTCCAGCTCTCACATCCATACATGACCACAGGAAAGACCATAGCCTTGACTAGGCGAAACTTTGTTGGCAAAGTAATGTCTCTGCTTTTGAATATGCTATCTAGGTTGGTCATAACTTTCCTTCCAAGGAGTAAGCGTCTTTTAATTTCATGGCTGCAGTCACCATCTGCAGTGATTTTGGAGCCCAGAAAAACAAAAGTCTGACACTGTTTCCACTGTTTCTCCATCTATTTCCCATGCAGTGATGGGATCAGATGCCATGATCTTCGTTTTCTGAGTGTTGAGCTTTAAGCCAACCTTTTCACTCTCCACTTTCACTTTCATCAAGAGGCTTTTTAGCCCCTCTTCACTTTCTGCCATAAGAGTGGTGTCATCTGCATATCTGAGGTTATTGATATTTCTCCCGGCAATCTTGATTCCAACTTGTGTTTCTTCCAGTCCAGCATTTCTCATGATGTACTCTGCATATAAGTTAAATAAACATGGTGACACTATGCAGCCTTGACGTACTCCTTTTCCTATTTGGAACCAGTCTGTTGTTCCATGACCAGTTCTAACTGTTGCTTCCTGACCTGCATACAGATTTCTTAAGAGGCAGATCAGGTGGTCTGGTATTCCCATCTCTTTCAGAATTTTCCATAGTTTATTGTGATCCACACAGTCAAAGGCTTTGGCATAGTTAATAAAGCAGAAATAGATGTTTTTCTGGAACTCTCTTGCTTTTCCATGATCCAGTGGATGTTGGCAATTTGATCTCTGGTTCCTCTGCCTTTTCTAAATCCAGCTTGAACATCAGGAAGTTCACGGTTCACATATTGCTGAAGCCTGGCTTGGAGAATTTTGAGCATTACTTTACTAGCGTGTGAGATGAGTGCAATTGTTCGGTAGTTTGAGCACTCCTTGGCATTGCCTTTCTTTGGGATTGGGATGAAAACATACATATATGTATATCAATGTGTGAATGGTGTTCCTATCTTGATATGCACATTTTGACATGCACAGGCATATCTCAACATATACGTGGGCACATCTCAACACACAGTTGACACCACGACATATTTCCATGTGTCGGGACATCTGTGTGCAACAATATGCCTGTTTGTGTTGTGACCTTGGCACACATATTACAGTGCCCATGCATGTCTTGATATGCTTCATGTCAAGACGTTCATGTGTATACCTTGATGTATGCTTTCAAGTCACAACACCTGTGTGCTTGTTGTAGTATGCATTATGCATGTCTCGATAAGCATGTTGTCCCGACATCTCCATGTCATGATATTCATGTCTCGGTGTGTGTGTTCTGTGTGTCTTGATATATGCATGTCATGATATGCATATCTCCATATACATCAAGACCCATATGCATATTGCAACAGGTATGTGCATTCCTTGATGTCTGTGTGTGTATACTGAAACTCATGCACAAAATTATCAACATGTGTGTGTGTGCTCATCATATCAGGATATTCATACACTTACCTCGATCTGATGGGATTAGATTGATGGATTACGACAGGAACTGTGGATTGTCCCCTCTTCCTTTTGTGAGCTACCCTGGCAAATAAGATCAAGAATCAACAACATATGGTAGCAATTAAAAATCTTAAGAATTGCTTTGCCTATAAAGACAATGTTGCAGAAAATGTTTCCTTCCCTCAAAATAAAAATGCTAACCAATAGCTATTGTTTAAAGAACAAGAAGTTGAACCATATTAAGCAATGGGTTTTTTAAACCGAAAAAAAAAAAAAAAGGATGGGAAACACAAAAGAGAAAAGGATATTAAGTGATGTCAGCCACACTTGCTGCTCCAAGGCCTTGGACCTTATATCACCAAGCCTCATTTTTCATTTATAAAATGAGGCCACAAATGCCTGCCTTGCAAATTATTGTAAGGATTCAAGAGGATACGAGGGAAGCACTTTGACACAGTGCCTGTCACTTGGTAGGTTCTACACAAGCCGTAACTATGTTTATGACGGGGGAAATCTTGCTTTTTAATATGCAGCAGCAGATACGCTGGCTTCCTTTTAAAATCATTCTCCAGGAACAGAACTATTACTCATTATACTATCAACAGAAACCTTTGGAAATGGCAATCTATCAAATACACGTCAGCAGTTTGTAGGACCATGATTTGATCCTGAGACATGCAGACAGATGTCCTGAGCATGAAGGGACTGCTCCAGAGTGGCTGTCTTACAAACACCGCTTCCACCCGCAACCTACATAGGAAGTCCAAGGTCTCAGAAAAGTGTTAGTCACTCAGTCATAGCCGGCCTTTAGCAATGCTATAGACAGTAGCCTGCCAGGCTCCTCTGTCCATGGAACTCCCCAGGCATGAGTACTGGAGTGGGTAGCCATTCCCTTCTTCAGCAGACTTTTCTGACCCAGGGATCGAACCCCGGTCTCCTGCATTGCACACCGATTCTTTACCATCTTAGCCACCAGGGAAGCTCAAGGTCTCAGTTCAGTTCAGTCGCTCAGTTGTGTCCGACTCTTTGTAACCCCATGAATGGCAGCATGCCAGGCCTCCCAGTCCATCGCCAACTTCCAGAGTTCACTCTGACTCACGTCCATCGAGTTGGTGATGCCATCCAGCCATCTCATCCTCTGTTGTCCCCTTCTCCTCCTGTCCCCAATCCCTCCCAGCATCAGAGTCTTTTCCAATGAGTCAACTCTTCGCATGAAGTGGCCAAAGTATTGGAGTTTCAGCTTCAGCATCAGTCCTTCCAATGAACACCCAGGACTGATCTCCTTTAGAATGGATTGGTTGGATCTCCTTGCAGCCCAAGGGACTCTCAAGAGTCTTCTCCAACACCACAATTTCAAAGCATCAATTCTTCAGGGCTCAGCTTTCTTCACAGTCCAAAGGTCTCAGTAGGTAAGATCAATTTTCATAGCATGGAAGGGCATATAGTGCCAGATGCCTTGTTTCTGTATTCCATTTTGTCCCCAAGATAACTTTGTTTGCTGCTGCTGCTGCTAAGTCGCTTCCTTTTCACAGCTTGAAGAAACTGAAGCTCAGAGACATTAAAACCTTGCCTGAGGTCATACAGCAGTGAGAGTGAAACTCAGGTTTGAACTTATCCGCCCTCAAGCTCGGATTCTGAGCATTCCTCCCTACTGCAGACTTCCCACTTTCTGTCCAGCTGTCCTGCAATGACCTCATTGCTCTGTATCCCTGCCCCTTGCTTGTTTTCCCTCCAGAAACACATCTTTATCATATTCCTCTTCCATGAAGCAGCCCTGGTGACAATGTGGGTTAAGCCCAATCCCCTCACCCTGGTCTCAGGCCTTCCTGGCCCCCTGACTTCTCCCATCCTGCCCTGCACTTGGACATCAGCTCAGCCAGACCCAAGTCCTCACTGTCCCCAGTGGACCTCCCATCCCAAGCCCAGTCTGATCTCACCATACTCTGACCTCCCCACCCCACCCCAGCTGCTCCAGGCATCTTTCAGCAACTGCTCAAGGAGACAAACCCACTCGCTCACTGTAGTACCTGTCTGCATCCATGCATGCTAAGTCACTTTAGTTGCGCCTGAACTCTTTGTGACTCTATGGATGGTAGCCCGCCCATTTCCTCTGTCCATGGGGATTCTCCAGGCAAGAATACTAGAGTGGGTTGCCATGCCCTTCTCCAGGGGATCTTCCCAACCCAAGGACTGAATCCATGTCTCTTACATCTCTTGAATTGGCAAGGAGGTTCTTTATCACTAGCACTGCCTGGAAAGCCCATAGTACCTGTCCATCCCTGTGGTGATTTAGTGGCTTAAAACAACAGGAATTTATTCTCCTGCAATTCTGGAGACCAGAAGTCTAAAACAGGTCAGCAGAGGGAGATGGGTCCAAAATGGGTCTCAGGGAGAATCAATTACCTTGTCTTTTCCAACTTGTAGAGACATCCCACAGTCCTTGGCTCATGCCTCTGAGTGTGTGTGCGTGTGTGTGTGCGGTGTGTGTGTGTGTGTATACTCGGTCGTGTCTGACTCTTTGAGACTCCATGGACTATAGCCCGCCAGGCTCCTCTGTCCATAGGATTTTCCAGACAAGAGGAAATGGCATTTCCTCTTTCCTGACCCAGGGATTGAACCCATGACTCTTGCATCTCCTGCCTTGGCAGGCGGATTCTTTACCACTATCGCTACCTGGGAAGGCCTTCTTCCAAGTCAACAACCACACCATTCCAACCTCCGCTTCTATCATCACATCTTCTCTCCCTCTGGTTCCCATTGTCGTGTCACCTCTGACTCAGATCCTCCTGCTTGCCCCTCCCTGCCCCCAATAAGGACTCTTACAATTGCCCTGGGCCCATCTGGATAATCCAGAATAATCTCCTCATCTCAAAATCCTTCACTCAATCACATCCGTAAAGTGCCTTGGACTCTACAAAGTCTTGAGGGTCTGGGGATTCCAACAGGAGCATCTTGTACCTGCCACACCCACCTTCCTAAATTGTCCTCATGTAACAGATGTGAATTGTATGGTCTCAGCTCAGATGTGTCCACTTTCCAATACAACTGTTGCCCTTCTGAGCTATTTCTATTTAGCAGCCGAAAACTTCATCTCATTGCTTTGAGATATCCTCGTCACTTCTGCTTTAAACCAACCCTTTGCGGGCACAGTGCTCCTGGCAAAGACAAAGATCATCATCTTGGATACCATTCGCTTACCTCCCTGAGATTCCTCCCTTCTCATGGACCTTCCCCGACCTATCCCTCTGGTCTTGCTTCTGATTTCCCACAGTCCCCTGTGTGTGTACCACCCAGCGGTGCAGGGGTTGGGGGTGGGGGGCAGCTCTGCTCTGAGCTGGAGGCAGGAGTCCTTGGGCTTTCTGGGCTGGTCTATTTCTGGAGCTGAGGCAGGTGCTGTCCAGCTCTGCCTGGAATCCTCATGCATTATTCTCTTGGCAAAGCAGGGGCCAGAGTCCACTCTACTGGGTAGCAGAGTCAATGGGTAATGGATCCCAACTGGCCATACTCACTGCCACCCTGTGAGCGACCGGTGGATCAATAGTAAAAGTTACGTCTTCTTGTCCTCCCAACACCAGCAAGTGTTTTCCGCCCCCATAACCCCTCAGGTGAGGTTCTTCTGCCCCTCTGTGAAACTTCCTAGAGGGCTGGCAAGTCAGTTCATGCTCCTAGCTATTGCTCTGCTTTGTTCACTGGCCGGGGGACGCTGTTCCCTGCTCTTTGGCTCCTCCTGCTTGACTGTGCTTTTTGGCTTCACCATCCTGAACGTCTCCACAACCAAGAGTGCTGGATGCAGCTCTCCATTCAAGCATGGGGCACACCCCATATGAGATATGTACCTCCAGCCCCTGTGATCAGAGCTTCCCCAGAGATGGAAGGAGACTTGGATGGTTTCTGCCCGCCCAGCTTCTCTGCAGAGAGTGGAAAGAACATCATTATGACTTTCCTTCTTGACCACAGCCCCAAGGATCCACCTCACCCACCCCCTGCCTTCCCATGGGAAGTGAGGTGATGGGGGAGTGGAGATTAGGAAAACCGGTTCAGCTGGCATGGGCCACTTTCAAACCCGATGGACGCTGAAGCCGGGACAAAGCCAAAGGACAGCCCAACCTCTCTGCCACAGAGAACCCCAGTCACACCTGCACATGGGGATTATTAACACTTCCAGCCCCCAGGCAGCAGTGCCTCTCACACTCAGTACACACACATCACCGCGGCTCCTGTCAAAGTGCAGATTCTGATTAAGTAGGCGGGGGCCTCAGGGGGCCTGAGGTCCTACATTTCTAACAAGCCAATGCTGTGGGTCCACAGGCCACATGAGGAATATCAGGGTGTTCAGGAGAGGACCCCACATGGGATGCACACACTTGCCAGGTGACTCCTACCACCAGGAGGGGTGGGAGGGATGGCAGGGATGGAAGGAGGGTGTAAATTGCCATCCTCAGGCCCACAGACACCCACAGCCCTGCTACAGTGAAGCTTGGTGAGGCTGTTCCCTCCCTTGTTCAGGGATCAGAGAGACAGACCCCCGAATGCCAGCTGTTAGAAGCAGACTCGAAACACGAGTCACACCACCAATGTCAGCCCCACCTGCCAACTCTGCACGCTTCGTCATCCACTCCTTCCTCCCCTTGCAGTAGGGGGAGTGCTCTGACCCCCTAAAGCACACACACACTTGCACACATGCATGCACATGTGGCACATTTCGTGAGCCGTGCTCTCAGCCTGTGGTCCACTTACCAGTAGCCTGCTTGCTCTGAGGACGCACAGCCCCACCGGAGCCCCAAGGCTGACCAGACAATTCCAGCGGGGCTCAAAGGGCAGCATCAAGCATGACGGTGACAAGGGCTGGACCACAGCTCCCCTCCCCAGCCTGCTCTCCAAACTGAGGAATGACAGGGGTACCTGGCCTCAAAAGGCTTCATCAGCTGTTCTTCCCACACCTCATCCTTCAGAGGTTCCAGTCAAACACCCCAAAACACCATCTCCAGGAAGAAAAGGTACGATTTGGGGGAAAAGGTTAATCAGGCTTAACATCCCGAAGCGCTAGTCAGTCAACCCAGCAAAACTAAGAAGGAAGAAATTAAACTTTGAGCTAGAAAAATATTCATCAGCACCAGAAAAGGAATTGCTTCTCCAAAGCCCCAGGTGGCAAGGAAACGGAGCAAAAGAGAACCAGCCCACAGCTGCAGGGAGCACTAACGTCGATCTCAGATCGGAGCCAGCCAGTGCGAAGGGTAAGATGCATTTATTGCCAGAGAGTGAGAAAAACTCTTCCATTTTGGGAAATCAACTTCTCCCTGGAACATCGTGATGACGGGAACCCTGGGAAGCTGTGTGCCCAGCCAGGCACAACTAGCGGCTTTCTCATTAAACGGGCAGTTCAAAGAAACTTCCTCTCTCTCCTGCTCTCCAAGGCCTATTCATTCCCCATGGCACCCCAGACTCACACTTCTGATTATGGAAAGGAGCTGGGTAGGCACTGTACTGAAAGTGGAGTGTGGACAGAGAGTCACTCCCAAGGTTCTGGGGTGGAGAGTGTATTAGTCAGGGGACGTTAGGTGATGCTGCAGTGATAAACAATCTCAGTCTCCGTGGCAATAAACAGCAAAAGAGGGACTTCCCTTGTGACTCAGATGGTAAAGAATCTGCCTGCCATGGGAAGATCCCCTGGAAGAGGGCACAGCAACCCACTCCAGTATTCTTGCCTGGAGAGTCCCAGACAGAGGAGCCTGGTGGGCTACCGTCCATGGAGTCACAAGGAGTCAGGCGCGACTAAGCAACTAACGGTTTCATTTTCACTCTCTTTCTCCCTGCATGACCAACGTGGGTCAGCTGGAGGCTTTGCTCTGGGTCATGCTCATTCCAAGACCCCATTAATGGGGCAGGCAGAATCTCAGAGAACACAAGTCACTGTACCAGGGAAAAAGAAATAGGCACGGGCAAGGCCCTGGCTCTTGAAGCTTCTGCCCAAAAACAATACACATGTGTTCACTCACACTTCACTGGCTGGAGCAAGTCATGCAGCCAAACCTCATTTTAAATGGAAGGGGAGGGCAGTCTTGTCAGTCTCCCAGAGGAGAGAGCCAGAATGTTCCTGCATAGCCCAGGTAACTACCATGGGAGGGGTGGGGAGCATCAGAAAAGGGAAGGGAAGAAAATGCAGAGGAAGATGAGAGGAGTAGGGAGGAGGAGGGGTTGGAAAGAAACCGAAGGGGAAAGGAAGGGACACCCAGGTGCCCAAAGCTAAGACATCCCTTGAAGACAATGCTGAATAAACGAGAACATGCGTGGTTACATGGACTTGTAGGGCATCTGAGCGTTCTGACCTTTGCCTGGCTCTGTGGCAAGATGCTAAGGGCCCAGAGACATCTCTGCTGCAGATCCCCAGTAGGAGGAGGGAGGCCCGGCCTTGGTGGGCTGCCGCCCAGATCATTCTGTCTGATTCACCTTGCCTGTCTCCTCCGCCGTCCCCAGAGGCCCCTTCAGCCCAGGGAACGTCTTTCTGGGAAATCTCATTTCGCACCCTGGCAGCAAGCTCAATTCCTCCTGTCAGATCCTCCAGGCTGCCCTATAAATAAGGCCCGAATTCTTTATCGCTGGAGTCGGCAGAGGCTTACATGCGGGATGACCTGGCTCACACTGTAGTCATATTTTCATAAAACCTGTGCACAGAGCTTCATTCGAAGAGGGACGTGGTGGGAGGAGGGGTGATGAAACAGTTCTCTCTTTGCAGCCGGGGCCCCTCCCACTTTGGGGTGGGTCTCGGGCTAACACTGACGTCTGGAAATCAAAGTCTGAGGTCAGTGAGCTTGTCCACCTGGTTCAGACAGAAGGCACAACCACTGATGATTCTCGGCAGCTTCTCTGATAGTCCTACCTTGTCTCCAGGCGAGCCAGGTCCTGGCAGAGTGTTCTTGCTTAAGCTGGGCCACCTAAACCCAGCCAAACTCACTCTCAATCCCTGACACCTTCTCTGGCCTAGGATCACATCCCACCTGCATCCCATGAGGCAGGCACAGTACCAGTGAAGGCATCATAAATTCAAAGTCAAGGTCTCCGGAAAAGAAGAGTATAGTCCAGGCTGGACAGTAAAAGTGGAGCAAGAACCAGGCTTCAAAGACCCCACAGAGCACGGAGCAGCGGGTGGCAGCAGGGACGGGAGGGAGGCTGTGAGCTGGAGGCTGCATGCCTCGAATACATCCTCACCTGTAACCCTCCCAGCAGCCCTTTGATGGGGTCTTGTCTTTCTCATCTTAGAGATGAAGAAACTGAGGCTCAGGGAGGTCACTTATTCCAGATCACACAAGCGGGGAGGGACGGCACTGGCATCTGATGCCAGCCTGACTTGACTTTCTGCTGCCCTCGGGCTAACCTAGTAGAGACAGATTTCTCGATGCTCAGGTGTCAGCAGGTTTGCTGCGGTGTGATTTCTTACCCAATATCATGGACGCTCTCAGGATCCTATAAATAAGAGTAGCTCTTCGGCTCTCAGCTCTGCAGATAAACAGACTTCTGATAGCCTCTCCCTCACCACGGTAAAGAAGTTTATGAGACTAGGAAGAAAAGTCCTTGGAAGAAAGCCACCGCCTGCCTCCCAGCGGCAGAGGTGATTCAGAGGAAAATGTCTCCCTTCTGTCTTGAACCCGTGTGTGGAAATAAGAGGTGGCCTGGCAGGAAAGTAAACAAGAGAGACGACAGGTGAAGCACAAAGAAATAATGAAAAGCAGATAAAGAAAACAAAAGATAGTGCAAGAAAAGACCCACAGGAAGCGGGTCAACATCGTAAGGATGGGCTGTTGGGTCCAGCTCAGGGATTTACCAAAAGGACAAGTTTCCCTGGGTAGGTTGACAACTTCCTTCAGTGCGAACCAGTATCATCTAATAAGTTTCAACTCCGTCTATCATTTTTTTTTTTTTTTTAACTTGGCCCCAGCTGGCGGGATTTTAGTTCCCCAACCAGGGACTGAACCGTCTTCCCTGACAGTGAAAGCACAGAGTCATAACCACCGGACCATCAGGGAAGTCCCGCTGTCTGTCCTGTATGAGAACATGCGTCCTTAGTTAAGGAGGATTTGGATACAAGCCTCTTGGGTGGGATCTAGAATATTCAGACAGAGCCCATGGCACTGGCTGCCAAGAGCTGGTGGGAATGCTGGCTCAAGGGTCACAAAGGGGAGAGAAGATGCCCCCTTCCTGGCCCAAGTCCAGGTGGAAAGGGTGTCGACCTTGGGGGACTGAAATCAGAAGAAAACTATGGACCAGAGCTGTCTTCATGTGGGTCCTCCAAAAGCAGAGCCTGAGGCAAGGACTGGACAGCAGCTTACTGGGGACGTGGTCCTGGGAAACTCTGGTAGGAGGTGGGGAAGGCAGACATAAAGGGCAGACTTCCAGGCAGGTGAGCCACATGGGTAATTGCAAGACAAAGGATTCCACGCTCTCTCCCCTTTTAGTATAAGTGTTAGTCGCTCAGTCATGCCCGACTCTTTGCAACCCCATGGACTGTAGCCCACCAGGCTCTTCTGTCCGTGGAATTCTCCAGGCAAGAATACTGGGGTGGGTTGTCATTCCCTTCTCCAGGGGATCTTCCTGACACAAGCATTGAAGCCGGGTCTCCTGCATTTCAGGTGGACTTTTTCCTGTGTGAGTCACAAGGGCCATAAAAGTATAAAAGAAACTTGCATTCTAACTCCGGGAACGTGGTTCTTTGGGACACTGTCTTCTCAGTCCACTATCTCCCTGGTCTGCTGGCTTTCAGAATAAAGTTGCTATTCTTTGCCCCAACATCTCGTCTCCAGATTTATTGGTCTGTCATGGGGAGACAGATATGAGCTTGGATTCAGTAACAAGAGTGAATATACATATATATTCAGTATGCTCTATACCTAAAACTATACAACGTTCTATGCTAGTCTTATCTCAATTCCTTTATTTTTAAATAAAAAAGTCAGAGTGAGCATCAGGTTTGAAAATGAGCAGCCGCCATACTTGACTCAGTAGGAGAATCTCTAGATCCCATCCATGCTGCTGCAGGTGGCATGATTTCATTCTTTTTTATGGCTGAGAAACACAGAGAAAGACAAATATCATAGGATATCACCTATATGTGGAATCTATACACAGGAACTTATTTACAAAATGGAAACAGACTCACAGACTTAGAAAACAAACTTACGGTTACTAAGGGGAAAAGGTGAGCAGGAGGGATAAATTAGGAGGTTGGGATATACATACTACTATATGTAAAATAAATAATCAACAAGGACCTACTATATAGAACAGGGAACTCTGTTCAATTAATAACCTAAATGGGAAAAGAATCGGAAAAAGAATAGACACTGTAAGCATAAAACATAACATTTGTAAATCAACTGTACCCATTATGACTCTTAGCGGTGGATCACTCAGCTCGTGCGTCGATGAAGAACGCAGCTGGCTGCGAGAATTAATGTGAACTGCAGGACACACTGATCCTTGACACTTCAAACACACTTAAGGCCCCCATTATACAATGTTTTTCTTAGTTTTTAAATTTTTAAACATTTTTAATAAAAAATTTTTAAAATAAAGACAGTGAGCAGTTATAAAGAACATGCCACAGGTCACAATCCAGAGGGCCAGCTGGGACTCGAATCAGTTACAGTCAAGAGCTGTGGAGGATGGGATGGTGCTGGAAGACTGCGGGGTTGGGACCCTGTTGTGTGTTTTCGGGATCAGCAGTGTCTATCCAATTCCTTGGGCTTCCAAGACCACACGTGGTGGATCCCAGGACCCATCACCTCCTGCACAGGCTTACCAGATAGTGGCGGGACAGGTCACTTTATATCACTTTATACTAATGATCCAACGGTATAGGAGGATCCACAGGGCACAGGCCCTGAGGTTAAGGCCCCCTGGGCTCAGATTTCCTCCCTGTCGTTTGCTGGCTATGGGCCAGTCAAGTCCTTTCACGCAATTCAGCCTCTGTCCTCTGATGTGTAAAATGAGAGTGGTTAAGAATCTGCCTGCCAATGCAAAGGACACGCATTCAATCCTTGATCCAGAAAGATTCCACGTGCCTCAAGGTAAGTAAGCGTGGTGCCACAACCACTGAAGCCCAAGCTCTAGAGCCCGAGCTTTGCAGCAAGAGAAGTCACCACAATGAGAAGCCTGACCACCACAACCATAGAGAAGCTTCTGCTCACCGCAACCAGAGAAAGCCCGCATGCAGCAACGAAGACCCAGCGCAGCCAAAAATCAATCAATTAACTAATTTTAATTTTAAAATTAATTAATTTTAAAAAGGGGTTTCCCAGGTAGCTCAATGGTAAAGAATCCACCAGACAATGCAGGAAACTTGGGCTTAATCCCTGAGTTGGGAAGATCCCCTGGAAAAAGAAATGGCAACCCACTCCAGTATTCTTGCCGGCAAAATCCGATGGACAGTGGATCTTGGAGGTCTACAGTCCATGGGGTCGCAAAGAGCTGGACACGACTGAGCGCACACACACACACAATATTGTGTTGTGTTGATACACAATATAAATATGGGGGATAGGAGGGGAGGTTACTAAGCTCATCCCATCCCAGCTGGCCTGCTTTAGCTAGTGAACCCTCATTCACCCCGCACCCCTAAGCAGCTAAGAGGCCCCAGAGGTGCTCTTGGCTGGGGTGGCGGCAAGAAGCCTCTGTGTTGCTTCCCTTCTCTGTTAGGTTCATGACTCTCGAAGCTCTAATTTACCCACCCGTGGCTAGAGGTTGGACCAGCTTGTAACAGATTTGTTCACGGATCAGAGTCATCTGGCAGAGCATCTGCAGGCTGACCCGAGCGCAGCGAGTGTGTCTGAGTCTCTGCACTCAGTCTGCACCCTGGCAGATGGATTAGCAGAGAGGGAGCACCCGTGAGAAAGCCTGATGGCCCCACTTGCCCAGGGACCACTGAGGCGTCGTGTTTGGACTCTTTGTGCGTGCGACCCTTTTCACACATTGGTTCAGATTACAACGCGACAGGAGCAAGATTTATTAGCAGGTGAAGTTTCTCCACCTCCCCATTCACTACCTCTCTCCCTCATCCTGCTAAAAAAAGAATTTATTAAAAAAAAAAAAAAAAAAAACAACCCTGGGCCTCCCTAGCGGCTCAGTAGCAAAGAATCCATCTGCCGATGCAGGAGACACAAGTTTGATCCCTGATCAGGGAGGATCCCACATGCCGCGGAGCAACTAAAACCGTGCACCACAAATATAGAGCCTGTGCTCTGGAGCCCGGGAGCTGCAACTGCAGAGCCTACGCACCGCAACTGCTGAAGCCCGTGCGCCCTGGAGTCTATGATCTGAAACAAGAGAAGCCACTGGCAGTGAGAAGCTGGTGCACCGCGACTAGAGAGTAACCCCCGCTCAGCAAACTAGAGAAAAGCCCGAGCAACCGCGAAGACCCAGCACAGCCCCAAATATATAGTCATTAAATAAAAAAAAAAAGAAAAGAAACAACCACCTCTTTGTCAGCTGGTTCCAGGACACTCAGTAATGCCAGACGAAAAGGAGCTAAGTTGATCTACACGTGAAAAGCGGTGAGAAGGAAAAGGGACTGGGGTAGGGATGGGGATACAAACACCAGGGCTAAGAAGGAGAGAGGTTGGATCTGGCAAGTGCAGGTGCTGGAACCACCGTGGAAAATGAAAACAGGGGCAGGAATGCGAATTCAGAGAGTGTGACTAAAGATTATATAAATTGGGACCGTGCTGATTACCACCCAGGGAGCCTGTAGACTCTACTCGGTCACAGGAACCCCTGCCGCCACCCCCACTGGATGTACTCGGTCACGGGAACCCCTGCCGCCGCCCCCACTGGAAGGTCGTTAGTGTCATCCACAGTCTCTCACTACGGTGAGTGGGCTCCAGCCCAACTGTAAACCAAGCTTCAGCGGCTTTATCCCTGAGGGCGGCCAGGTCAGGATGGTGTGTCCCCATGACAGTCTGATGGCCAGGCTCACAACTTCCCTGACAACTTGTACACATCTGCAGCACAGGAAGCGCCGGGAAGACAAAACCGCCCGCTCCACCCATCTCTCCCCAACAGGCGCCTACGACACCTCGTTTGTTGTTGTTCCGTCCCTAAGTCATGTCTGATAGTGACGGATAGGGAAGCCCGGCATGCTGCAGTTCGTGAGATCACAAAAAGTCGGACAGGGACTCCTTAGGGTTGTCCAATAAAAACAAATCCAGGGACTTCCCAGGTGGTCCAGTGGCTAAGACTCCACACTCAGGATGCAAGGGGCCTGGTTCCCGATGCAAGGGGCCTGGGTTCAATCCCTGGTCAGGGAATTAGATCCCACATGCCACCACTAAGACTCGCTGCAGCCAAATAAATATTTAAAAAACAAACAAACAAATAAATCCAGACCTTGAAAGCAAAGACTTATTCAAAAGGCTTATTGGAGGGTGGGGTGCAGAGTATGGCTTTAGAAGGAGAGGAATCTGTTACAAAAGGGAGAAAATTCTGACCATAAGGTCTTCCAGCATCTCTAGAGTTAGGCAAAAAGAATTTTCCTTTTACAGGAAAACTTCAGCAGGTGAAGCTTCAGACAGAGAGCAAAGAAGCAAATTATCCCCAAATCGCAACCAAGTAGGACTTCCGGGGAACTTTACATCATCCAGATCGGCCTTCAGGATTTGTGAGAAGTAAGAAGGACTCCCCGTAAAACCCTGAGGCCTTACTGTCCAGGTGAATTGTTCTTCTTCCCAAGTAAAGGAAAAGCATTGGTTAGCTTCAGCAACTGGCATTTGCAAGGATGCACTGCATAAGTCAGTTACAGTCAATAATTTACTTTTGGTGGGAATGGATGTTAGGAACAGAAAGCTTGGGAAAAACAGGTGTAGAGGGAGAACAGTGTCATTTACTGCTCAGAGGCCCTGGACGAGCCTCCAACCTGATCCCTTAGGTTTTCTCACCAGTAAAACAGAACCGCTTTTTTTTAAGTTATGCAATATACTTTTTAATTAAATTTATTGTTAAATTGTTTGGATCTTCGTTGTTGCTCTGGATCTTTGTTATTTTATTTATTGGCTGTTCTTCTAATTGGGGAGAGCGGGGGCTACTCTCTCGTTGCAGTGTGTGGGCTTCTCATTGCTGTGGCTTCTCTGG
Source organism: Tragelaphus eurycerus (assembly GCA_935064755.1). Classification (NCBI taxonomy): domain Eukaryota; kingdom Metazoa; phylum Chordata; class Mammalia; order Artiodactyla; family Bovidae; genus Tragelaphus; species Tragelaphus eurycerus. The sequence goes on from CAKXYN010000268.1 coordinate 210,618, forward strand.
TGCACAGGCGCTAGGCACTAGGGCTTCCATAGTTGTGGCTCACAGGCTCAGGAGTCGTGGCCCCAGCTCTAGAGCACAGGCTCAGTAGCTGTGGGATCCAGGCTTAGCTGCTCTGAGGCATGTAGGATCTTCCTGGATGAGGGATCAAACCTGTGCCTCCTGCATTGGCAGGCAGATTCTGTACCACTGAGTCACTAGGGAAGCCCCAAAACATAAGTATTATAGGGATTAGTACAAGGAATAATGAGGCCTTGATCCTTGTAATCTTCTACCATGAGCTTTAATGTCCCGAAGATTTAATGGTTCTTTACATATAGACTATCGATTCATTCTGGGAAGAGGTTTTAAGGGATCTATTTGAATCTTGATGGAAGCTGCGTTGTGAATTTCACCAACATAGGTCAGAGATTTTGCCCATATAGAAGGCAGTAGCTGATTCAATAGAAATAGGCGATCATTGTTTGCAGAATCAGCCCTAGTACAGTAGAGAGGGAGAAACTAAAAGATGTTGAAAGGTCATTAAATTAAGCTGGTTGGTTGCTTTGATGACTACTGTCAAATACTAAAATGATTTCCCCCTTTTGGAAGAAAGAAATTCTGGCATAATATTTCTTTAAGAAGCCTCAGTCTAATAAGTGGATGGGGCACCAGAATTAAGGAGAAAGGAATATGCAACTCCCAGGGGGTCTAAATGGAAAGAAATAGGTTCAGAGAAAGAAACCCCTGGAGGTTCAGTAGAGATCCCCACTATCTGAACCGTTTTAACACCCCAACACAGGGACTATTTTATTTTTTTAATATTTATTTATTTGGCTGTGTCAGGTCTTAGCTGCGGCACAGGGGATCTTTAGCTGTGGTATGCAAATTCCTAGTTGCCGCATATGAGATCTAGTTCCCTGAACCTCAAAATATTTAGAAAACTGGGATCGCATTTCTCAGAGACTTTTTTCTCTAGAGTAAAGGAATAATTCACAAACAGCCTAAACAGCTCAAATTGCTCAAATAGCCTGTAGCTCAAATAGCCTGAAGGCCTAGTACCAGCCAGTTCTAAGGGAAAGGTCTGGCCCCAGAGTAGTCAGGCCCTAAGCTGCTCAACAGAGTTCCAATAGAATAGCCCCTATTCCAGATGAATTGGGCCAAGTTGAACGTGCACAGTTCCAATGAAACAGCCCCTGTTCCCAAGAAAGTGAAAGTGAAAAAGTGAAATCTCTCAGTCGTGTCTAACTCTTTGCGACCCTGTGGACTGTAGCCTACCAGGCTTCTCCCTCCATGGAATTCTCCAGGCAAGAATACTTGAGTGGGTTACCATGTCCTTCTCCAGAGGATCTTCCCGACCCAGGGATCGAACCCAGGTCTCCCGCATTGGAGGCAGCCGCTTTCACCTTTGAGCCACCAGGGAAGCCCCAGGGAACGGGCCAAAGGTTAGCCAGATCCACTTGGGACAGTCTGATTTCAAAATTAGGCCAAAACTTACACTCAAGAACAAGGCTATTTTGTTAAAGCTATTTTAAGAAATAGCTCCCCAATAAAACCTGGAGAGCTTCAAATTGCAGGGAGCACTGGGCTTCCGGTGTCTAGTGGTTGAGACTCTATGCTTCCAACGTAGGCGGTACAGGTTTCATCCCTGATTGGAGAACCAGGAACCCGTATGCCGTGCAGCATGGCCAAAAAATAATTTTTTTCCTTTAATTAAAAAAAAAAAAAAAAAAAAGGCAAGAAGGGCAGAAGCTCAGATCCAAGAGAAAATCTTACCCTCAAATTCCAGGCAGTGAGAAAAGCAGTGAGCAACATCAGGCTCAGTATATGTACTGCACCTGCTTGCTCCCCGGCCTCAGAGTTCTCAGGGGTCTTGTCTAGATACCTGTATGGGTCACCAAAATGTTGACCTTAAGCAGACTGCCAGCAACGGAAGGAAAAAAAGAAAAAAGGCTTTATTTGGGATCAACAAAAAGTTGTAATTCAGGGTCCATAACCATGGTGAGTCACATGCAAATTCTCAGCAAAAAAAATAGAGAGGAGAACTCTTTTATAGAGAGGAAAGGGAAGTTGAGAGGGGACTACAGCAAGCATATGGCCATTCGTTGGCTGAGTTGTGACTGTTTCTCCATCGGCTGCGCTCTTGCAAGCAAGAAAAGGGAGTCTTTCTCCTTCTTGTTGGGCTCTGCTATTGTCACAGGGTGTGAGAGCTCCCCTTCCGGTCCCCTGTCTCTATCTAATTAAGGTTTCTGCTCATTTCTTGGTTTCCCAGATGGCTCAGCAGGTAAAGAATCCACCTGCAATGCAGGAGCCACAGGAGATTCAGATTTAGTCCCCGTGTCAGGAAGATCCCCTGGAGAGGAAATGGCAACCCACTTCAGTATTCTTGCCTGGAAAATACCATGAATAGAGGAGCCTGGCGGGCTACAGTCCATACAGTCGCAAAGAGGCAGACACAGCTGAGCATACAGAGCAGAGCTGGAGGTTTAGATGGTAAAGAATCTGCCTGCAATGCAGGAGACCCGGGTTTGACCCCTGGGTCAGGAAGATTCCCTGGAGAAGGGAACAGCTACCCACTTTTATACTTCTTGCCTTCTGCATTTTGTTCTCTCCTTATTCATGACTCCTCATAGAACCCTTAATAGCTCCCTCCAACCCATGGATGAGCCACTGGGCCATTATTGCAAAAGACTTTCATGGAGAAAAACCTATTCTTGCTGTCAGTTTCCCCAAAGCACAATCACAAGGTAATGGTGTAAAGTTGGTAAGCTTGGGTACCTCCCTAGTGGTCCAGCAGCTAAGACGCCACACTCCCAGTGCAGGGGGCCCAAATGTGATCCCTAGTCAGGGAACTAGATCCCACATACCACAACTCAGAGCTCACACACCACAACTAAAGACTCTGCATACCACAACCTACATGAAAGATCTCGCATGCCACAACTAAGACCTAGGGTGGCCAAATAAATAAGTATATTTTTTAAAATGTCAAAGATGATAAATTTTATGTTTTAGTTGTAAATGTTATGTTTTTAGCTCTGTTTCTTCATTTTTTTTAATTTCCAGTATTTCATCCCTGAAGAACAGCATGACAATACCAGAAAGCCAGAGACCCCAAAACTAGTTTGATGGTCATTCAAGACAGTCATGATGCTGCCTCAGAAAAGGAATGTCACTGCTATCTCAGGGGTGCAGTGCCTCTTCTGGGCCCTGGGGTGCAGGTCATTTCACCCTTGCCCCCAGTGTTCAAGTACTTTGGCCCACATGCCAGGACCCTACCAACCTACACAACATCCTTGTGCAAATTAGCTAAGCTCACTCCCTCTTCATAGAACCAGCACTCTCTACACATTGCCGGCTGGTAGAAGGAACGTTTATGCAAAGAAAAAGCTACGTTCCTCTGGATAGAAGCAGACCTATGTCACAGTGCATGACTTGGCCAGCAAAACGTACACATTTAGAATTCACAAACCCCTCTACCTTCTGCCTCTGTTCAGTGCACAAACCTCATAACCACATTTGGCAGGCCTGTCCATGACTTCCTCCAACAGTTCAGTTCAGTTCAGTTCAGTCGCTCAGTTGTGTCTGACTCTGTGACCCCACGGACTGCAGCACACCAGGCCTCCCTGTGCATCGCCAACTCCCGGGGTTTACGCAAACTCATGTCCATTGAGTCAGTGATGCCATCCAACCATCTCATCCTCTATCGTCCCCTTCTCCCACCCTCAATCTTTCCCAGCATCAGGGTCTTTTCCAATGAGTCAGTTTTTCGTATCATGTGGCCCAAAGTATTGGAGTTTCCACTTCAGCATCAGTCCTTCCAATGAATATTCAGGACTGACTTCCTTTGGGATGGACTGGTTGGATCTCCTTGCAGTCCAAGGGACTCTCAAGAGTCTCCTCCAACACCACAGTTCAAACCGGCAGCCCCAAAGTCTGACCTGCCTCCATAGGACCTCTCCACCTAACAAGTTAATTGCTCATTTGGCCTTTCTGGGGTCTCTGCTGCCCCTCAGCTGGACCTTCCTCTATTTCTGGCATTTCCTCCTGCTAAATCCACTGATTCAAACTGCCAGGACCCGTGGGAGGTCCACACTGCTAACGCCACCACCATCATCACCATCCAAAATTCTTCCCCAGCTCATAGTGCATGAAAGAATTCACCCATGTGTTTACAGCCAAGTCTCACGTACAGAAGTTCAAATGCATTTCCTTTCAGATCCCTGGCTGGCTCTTCAGATCCACGCCTTCTTTGTCTTCAGAGCTTTTTTCCCTTGGGGAATACTTGGGAAGGGGTGGAATGACTGCCCTTTTAACGAGTGACCCTTCATCCACATGATCAGCCAGTTTTATTGGAAAATGCCTCATTCCCTGGGCCTTGTATATTACTTCTTATGTTGTATAAAGTGTTCAGAGCAACAAAAATTGAGACCCAAATAGAGGAGAGTTATTTTAGCGGGAGTTATTGAACGGCTATGAAGTATCTATTCTGGCTGACCCCACGAGGGTCAGTCTCTTCCATCCATTTCTTATCTCAGTGGAAATATCATTTTCATGGAACAAAATAAACCCTCTCTCATTCCTTCTAAGAAAGGGAAGAGAGAAAGAAAATAAATAACTGCTGACATCCAACCTGTTAATGACTTTGTGGCTCCCCACGAAAGCTTCTTACAGAATTTTGCTTTTCCTCTCTGGCTCTTCGCGATTAAATTAAAATTAGTCTGATATGAAAGGCTGCAGCCTTGTCATTGCTTATGAAAAGGAAGCTATCTCCCTGCTCCCGTGCTCCTGGCCCTGTTCTTACAGGAATAGGATCAATGTCACCGCCAAGGCTGGCATGTCATCAGTGTTGGCAGGTACCACCGTGAGTGCGGCAGAGAGGCGGGTGTCCCACTGACAGCATCAGCTGTTGTTTCGCGTGTTCCCAGTCAGGATGTCACATACAACAGAAGGAGACGGCAGGGAAGAGCCCCAACAAGCAACGGGTGTCACACGGAGAATTCTCTCAAGCCATCCCCCTGGCCTCTCCCTCCTGTTTACAACAGAGATGCCCAGACCCCCTTCCCTCAGTCCCCTGGCACACAAAAATGAACATCTAAATCTGCCTCAGACTCACATCATTCACTCATTCATTCGTTCACTACTTATTGAGCCCTTTTCTTATGGGCTGAATTTTGCCTCCCGCCAAATTCATACACTGGCGTCCTAGCTCTCCTATGATTCAGAATGTGACTGTATTTGAAGATATAGGTCATTAAAGGGTGAGTAAGTTAAAAGGAGGCTCTTGGGATGTGCAACAAACCACAAAGGCTTACCCTATAGCATAGTAAAACGTGAAATACAGTCAGTATCCTGGAATAACCTATGATGGAAAATAGTTTCAGAAATAATATATGTGTATAACTGAATCACCTTGCTGTACACCTGAAACATTATAAGCCAACTATACTTCAATAAAATATACATATTTTTAAAAAGGAGGTTCTTGGGGTCGCCCCTAATCCAGCGATTAATTCTCACCTCATGCAGCCTTCTGTTGTCTATTACCCTAATAGGCAGTAATCTCCACAATGCAGGTACTTGGGCCGTCTGGTCCATCACTATATTCCTAGCACTTCAAACAGTGCTGGGCCCAGAGGAGGCCCCCAACAAATCTCTGCAGAATGGCTGAGTCATATCTGCAAACTAACCGTAATAAGGTGCTTAGAAAACTTAGAGATGATGGTGGTGATAATGATGATGATGTTGGTGGTAGTCGTGGTGGTGGTGATGGTGTTGATGGTGATAGTGGTGGTGGTGATGGTGTTGATGGTGGTGGTGGTGGTGTTGATGGTGATGGTGGTGGTGATGTTAATGATGGTGATGGTGGTCGTGGTGATGGTGTTGATGATGGTGATGGTGGTCGCAGTGATGGTGTTGATGTTGGTGGTGGTGATGGTGGTGATGACGGTGATGGTGGTCATGGTGATGGTGTTGATGTTGTTGGTGGTGATGGTGGTGATGACGGTGATGGTGGTCATGGTGATGTTGTTGATGTTGGTGGTGGTGATGGTGGTGATGATGGTGATAGTGGTCACAGTGATGGTGTTGATCTTATTAGTGGTGGTGATGGTGGTGATGACAGTGATGGTGGTCGTGGTGATGGTGTTGATGTTGGTGGTGGTGATGGTGGTGATGACGGCGATGGTGGTCGTGGTGATGGTGTTGATGTTGGTGGTGGTGGTGATGGTGGTGATGACAGCGATGGTGGTCGTGGTGATGGTGTTGATGTTGGTGGTGGTGGTGATGGTGGTGATGACGGTGATGGTGGTCATGGTGATGGTGTTGATGTTGGTGTTGGTGGTGGTGGTGGTGATGACGGCGATGGTGGTCATGGTGATGGTGTTGATGTTGGTGGTGGTGGTGGTGATGACGGCGATGGTGGTCATGGTGATGGTGTTGATGTTGGTGGTGGTGGTGATGGTGGTGATGACGGTGATGGTGGTCATGGTGATGGTGTTGATGGTGGTGGTGGTGATGGTGGTGATGATGGTGATAGTGGTCGCAGTCATGGTGTTGATTTTGTTGGTGGTGGTGGTGATGGTGGTGATGACAGTGATGGTGGTCGTGGTGATGGTGTTGATGTTGGTGGTGGTGATGGTGTTGATGATGGTGATGGTGGTCATGGTGATGGTGTTGATGATGGTGATGGTGGCTGCAGTGATGGTGTTGATGATGGTGGTGATAATTACGGTATTGATGACAGTGATGGTTATGGTGATGATGATCAAAATTCAATGAAAATTAAAGAAACTGACCATCCCCAAATGTCAGGGCTTTCCCTGAAGGTGGGTAAGGAGGAGATCTTTAAATCCCTCTCCTTGAACTAGCCCAAATGAGGCTCAAAGGAATCATTCCAAAGTCTTCCAGTTTTAGGACTTAAGAACAACCTCTGGGAATGAATTGAATCCTGAGAGGTAAAACCAACAGAGAATGCTGAGCTTGGCTAAATCTCAGGGTGATAAATCATGAAGCTGGAACCATGTGGGGACACCCTAACCAATCCTTTCTTCCCCAGAATTGGGCCTCCACCAGCCACTACTTCTGGTCCAGGGGCCGCTTTCACCCTCCTTCTGCTAAGTGTCCTGGCACAAGCACTGAGGTCCTCTCAAGCACCAGCCGCACATGGTCATGTTTCTTTCTTGCTTTGACCACGAGGACCCTTAGGGCCAATTAGCCGCACCCACCCCTTGGCTCCAGCCTTAGTAAAACTATCCAACTTTTTAGCCTGTATTCCTACATATTATGATTTCATTCTGGCCTGACTTCTTCTCCTACTTTTGTTCTCCCCTTATCCTGATTTATTCTTCTCCGTATTTTCTATTTTAATGTGTAGTTTTTGTTTTCTAAACTGCCTCAGGTATCTTCGGAATCATTGCATTCTCACGCAGTTGCCTTTGATTCTTTGTGACCTTATGGAGACTGAACCCGGGTCTTCTGCATTGCATGCAGATTCTTTACCATCTGAGTCACCAAGGACATGCCATACATTGCCAGCCAAAGCCTCAAAGTTGGCACAGCAGGCTCCGGACAGGGATGGGGGCTACTGAGAAAGAGCCAGAACCCAGGCTTTCTGCACTTCCTGAGTGGGAGCCAGATCATATTCCACTTATCCCAGACACACAAAAGCCCCTAAATCCCTGAGAAAAGGTCAAGTGCCTCCCAAGTGTCTGATTTCAAGGACCAAGCTCTGTATTTCCCACAGAGCCTGCTCCCCTTCCATTTAAACTCATGAAGCCCCTTAGGGACTGGTTGCAAGTAATAGAACCTGCCTGGAGAGAGTCAAGGGAGACATACTGAGTTTGCAGGTCCCCCCAGCCCCTGCCCTCCCAGAAGGCCCACCCCTCCTCTATCTCCCATGCACATACGCCTGTGCATGTGTATACACACACACACACATACACACATGGCCACACATACCATGCCCCACACACACGCATGCATACACATACCATCCACATACATTTTCCCCTTCAACTCTCTCCCAGGAGCTGACGCATCAGTCCACAAAGACCCTAGGAAGTCCAAGATACTAATTGGTCTGCCCAGATTCACGTGAGGAGCTCAGGCCAAATGGAAACCCGATCGAGCCCTGGAAGACACGTGCAGAAAATACAAGTAGATAAGTACATTTACCAGTACCAGAAACGATTCTCACTGGCACATGGAATCTTTAGCTGGAAGTAGATGAGAAAATAAAGGCGCTAGTGGGAGAGGGCTCCAGATAGGCTCAGATTCCTTCTGGCTGGTGTGCAGAAGTGAGTAGCCAACAGAAAAGTGGGGGTCCTTTCCTCCAGCATGGACTGTGATTCTGGATCGGGGAGGCAGAATCCAAGGGAGGAGGGCTTCTGCTGTTTTCCAGACCAACTGGCTTCTTTTACAGATGAGGAAACTGAGGCTCAGAGGCCCAACATCTGCTGTATGCAGTTGGGCAGGTTATTGTCTCCCGGAAGTCCAGCCGGCCCGGAGCCTGTCCCACACTCAGAATGCCATACCTCTGCCAACTTCCACAAGCTTCTTTCAGTCTGAGGGACCCTAGGTTCCCTCCTTACCCTCCCTCTGCTTCCAAGTATGTCCGAGCACAAAGCCGGACATAGGAGCAGAGGAGCAGGGAAAAGGCATAACTTAAGAGAGAAGGGTCCTGACCTGGGCAATTTACACCCACCTCTGGGGCTTGGTGTCTCATCTGTAGAATGGGAGGATTTTGAGTTCCCTCCCAGCTCGGCTGCTCCCTGATCCGATACCACGCCAGAGAGCCAGTAGAACTGGCATGCTCACGAACTTGGCCCTTTGCTTGCCCTTACGGGCCCCCCTTTCCAGGATGGGCTTCTCCCTTCTGCTACTGCCCCAACAGAAAAGCTCAGAGTTCTCGTACTAGCCCAGCTTCTTGGGTCATGGAGAAAGGATCATTAGGAAGAATAACTTACAATGAATGATCAATAAAATAAAATAAAAAACAGATCCTGGGAGGACTTCCTTAGTGGTACAGTGGATAACAATCCACCTGCCAATGTAGGGGTGGCAGGTTCGATCCCTGATCCGGGAGGATTCCACATGCTGTAAAGCAGCTAAGCCCGTGCACCAAGCACATGCAGCCTAGAGCCCTTGCTCCACAAGAGAAGCCACTGCAATGAGAAGCCACGCAGCACAATGAAAAGTACCCCCTGCTGTGACTAGAGGAAAGCCCACAAGCAACAGCGAAGACTTAGCACAAAACAAAAGCAATAACAACAACAACAAAACAGATCCTGAAGAGGGCAGTGCCAAACCCAACAGACTGGCAGGAAAGCTGAGCCCGAGCCTAAAATGGGGTCATCTGACCCCAGCTCAGTACCCTCCCGGATATGCCAAGGTGTTGGCTGCCTCTGGGGCACGTCCTCTCGAGGCAGGGATGACCCCACACACAGCTTGTCCTGCCTGGGTCTCAGCATCCTGGGACCGTGTCTCTGGCACACATGCGTGGTCCTGAATGGTCACTAAACGAAGATGAGGTGCCTCAGGTGGGAGACACCCACTGTGCACAGAATCTTTGCCAAGCCCCGGTGCCATTCCTGCCCCGGCAGCGACCCTCCCGCGGGGCCCCATCCACTGTGTCTCAGCTCACGTCACCACACTCCTCTCGCCTCCTCACCAGGGCTGCCCTCTTGCTGCCTGAGATTCTTGACAAGCAGACCTTCTCCAGGCCTAACGCGCGTGCCACCTGGAAGGAGGGCTGATGAGAGCCCCCTCCTTGCCCACAGTTTTCCAGGGAAAGAGTAGAATCACAGAGCCCTTCGCAACCCGGGGCCCTGGTCACCTCTTCAGGGCATCTCCCCATGTTCCCCATGGTGATCAAAGCCCCCACTGTCCTGAGTAACTGCCCCCATCGCCAAGCCTCTGCACAGGCCAGGAATACCCTCCCCTTGCATCTAGAAAGCACCCTCCATCCCCAATACAAATCATCTGCTCTCCCTCCTCGGCCCGCAGAGCACTCAGCATGCACTGTCTCAGCAGATTGTTGGCAACCCCTGACTTCTCTGGGTCCCTGCAGGACTATAAGACCCTCTCTGGGCTAAGTAAAACCCCTTGCCCCGGGCTCCACAGCAGTCTGGGATGCCCTCCATGCCAGCCCTGTCCTCATCACTTCACTTCTCAGTTCTGCCCCCCACCCCCGACTCTGAGACCCCTGAGGACAGGGACCCTCTACCCCGTGCCCAGCTCAGAGCCTGACCACACGCTCCCAATAGATCACGTTCATTATTTTGATTAGGGTCATTATTGTCTCATCTCAAGAAAAGGAGAACTCAGCATTTCCTCCAGCAGAACAAAGAGAAGGTGTTAGTCACTCAGTCATGTCCAACTCTTTGAGACCCCATGGACAGTCGCCCACCAGGCTCCTCTGGCCATGGAATTCTCCAGGCAAGAATACTGGAGTTCTGCTCATTTTTTTCCCCTGTCCATCTCAAGACTGAGGGAAAGCAAACCATTCCCCAGGGATAAAAGAAAGGGAGGTTCTAACCTCAGAAAGAAAGAGTCATCGAAGTCAAACGTTGCATAGAAGAGAGAGTGGCAACTGACTTTATCACCCAAACAGGGACAGAGCTGGAAGGGAAGGGGTCGCTGCGAATGACCAGCCTCACAGGGACAGTAGCTGTGCCCAGGGACTGCCCTGAGCACACCCGCCCATGTGCTCCAACCTCAAAACGAGCTGAGAGGGCCGGTCCCCCGCTGTGGACCAGCAGGTCACCCAGAGCTGACCTGGCCACAAAAGCCACTGTCTCTGTGGAAAGGACACGGATCAGAGGCCCAGCCCTGTTTTCCTGGCATCTCCAAGCTAGAGCTCAAAAGGGACAAGTCCCACCCTCAGAGCTGCTTTCTAGAAAGAAAAGAGGCCGTCCTGGGGCATTGAGGTTTCCCAATGGGAGGCAAAGGATGTAGGAGGCCAGCTGTCTCCCCCAGACAACGCTCAGAAGTCCTACAGGGGTGAGCCTACCTGGTTGTCTGCAGGCAGGGATCTCAGCCCTGGAAACCTGCCGGTGGGGAGCCCCAGTGTCCTCAGGCTGGAACGGTGGCCCTGCAGGGTCCCACCAGGAACATCTGTTCACACACGGTGTGAGGCCTATGACCACGAGACCCTTGTCAGCACCAACAGTGCAGAAGGCATGTGCCTTCACCTTCTGAAATACACTGGGCCACAGACTCCCTGGAGCTGATCCTGTGTCTCTCTTGTTTACTGCTGGGTTCCTAAGGTCTAGGTCCATGCCTGGCACACAGTAGGCCCTCAGTGAACAAGGGCCGAATACACAGACAGACACAGTGCCACCAGGCTGTTCTGTCCAGCATAGCGGAGCAGGCGGATAGGGAGTCTTTCTAGCAGAGAAAGGAACAGACATCGCCTCCCTGTCTGCCCTTTAAGATGATCTTTTGGGGGTGGGGGAGGTGACACAAGGGGAAATGGGAAGGGCCTGGGTCTCCAACATCCTTCCCACTGGCTTCTCGAGACCTGGAATCCCAACCTGGGAGCTGAGCCTTCTTGATGATGGCAAGCATGGGAAGGGCTCTGGAGGGCCCGCACCAGCCCCATCCAGGAAGATATAGATCCAGAAACCGCTGAGCCTCCCTCTGCCCCGCTGCACAGCAACGCCCCATAGCGTTGGTCACTTATCCTTTCGAATGTGAATGTACCAGAAAAACCTGCGCTCTCCAAGACTCCCGTTCCCAGCGGAGGCCGGATGTGTCCTGTCATTCTGGTGCCCTCTGCCTTAGGACCCCAAATGCTCACTGTTCCCCCAACCACCACAACCTGAGCCTTGATATGTGCCCGCCCCGGGCTCTGGAGTCTGCATGTGCCACCCCCCTTAATCCTCTTCACATTTCGGGCAATGAACCAAGAGACGCAGTGCCAGCTGCCCGGATTACCAGCCAAAACGGGGCCAAGCAGGAAGAACCGACCCTGACGGGGGCTGCCTTGCTCAGAGTCCCTGGTGGCAGCGGGGGTGGTCCGACAGGCCTGGGTGCCCAGCTACACGGAGAGCAGAGCCCTCGTTCTCACCCCACCACCAAGGCACCAAAGAGCCTGTGTTGGGGGCCTCTCCCGGCCGCAGACAGGCCTGAGCCCAGGGCGCTGCAAACGTCTTCCACGAGTCAACAGAGACACCTGCTGGCTGTCACAGGCTCTCCCGCTCAGGCCGCCAGTGCCCGTCCAGCCTGGACTCCAGGTCCACCATCCGCCAGGCTGCCCTGGCCAGCGCGCCCAGCCTGATGGGCCCAGCCTCCCCCTGAGGCCAGTGGTCCTCCTAGAGGACTTCAGGGGTCCCGCCATACAGGGGGATCCCCACCCTGGTTCCCTGCCCCTATGTACCCCTGGAGTCCTCCAGCTGAAAGGGTGATCCTGCCCCCGGGAGGAACTCTCACTAGTCAAGTAAGATATGACATGTGCTTAATCGCTCAGTCATGTCCAGCTCTTTGCGACCCCATGGACTATAGCCAGCCAGGCTCCTCCATCCAGGGGATTCTCCAGGCAAGAATACTGGAGGGGGTTGCCATGCCCTCCTCCAGGGGATCTTTCCAACCCAGGGATCAAACCCAGGTCTCCTGCATTGCCGGCAGATTCTTTACCATCTGAGCCACCAGGGTCAACTAAGATAAATAAACCTCTTACTGCCGGGGGGAAGAATGAGGGCAAGGGATAGTTAGGGAGTTTGGGGTGGACATGTACACACTGCTATTGATACACTTTAAATGGCTAATCAACAAGGTCGTCCTGTAGAGCACAGGGAACTCTGCTCAATGTTATGCGGCAGCCTGGGTGGGAGGGGAGCTGGGGGAGAATGAACACATGTATATGTATGACTAAGTCCCTTTCCTGTCCACCTGAAACCGTCACAACCTTGCTAACTGGCTATACCCCAATACAAAATAAAAAGTTTTTATAAAATCGCCTCTTCTTAGCAGAATTTCCTCAGTAAGGACCCCTCAGAAGCCCAGCTCAGGGCCCAGGAGGCCCCACATACCCCTCTGTCCAGCTTTTCACCACCTGCTCTGCAAGCTACAGCTGGAGGGCCACCTCCTCCAAAGCCTTCCAAGGTCCACCCCCCCAAGAAATCCATCTCCCCACAGGGACCACATCTTCCAACTGAATCTAGGGGCTACCTGTCCCTAAGGCACATGATTCTTCAGCTTTGACTGGACTGGAACTTTCTCAATTTTCTCCCAGCATCATCCAAAATTGTACTTTCTTTTTTTTTTCAGTGAATGGTTTTGAACTCATGGATGTGAATGGTAGGTTCTGCACAGGCAGCTTTATTTAGATACAGGGGATTTTTTTAATTGTGGTAAAATATACATAAAATTTACCATCTTAACCGTTCCTTAGTGTTGTTCAGTCACTAAGTCATATCTGACTCTTTGCAACCCCAGGGACTGCAGCACGCCAGGCTTCCCTGTCCTTCACCATCTCCAGGAGTTTGCTCAAACTCATGTCCATTGAGTCAGTGATGCCATCCAACCATCTCATTTTCTGCCACCTTCTCCTCCTGCCATCAATCCTTCCCAGCATCAAGGTCTTTTCCAATGAGTTGGTGGCTTAAACCAACACAAAACCATTCTCAGTTCTGAAGGCCAAAAGTCCGAAAATGAAGATCTCAAGAGGGTTGCTTCCCTCTGGAGGTTCTAGAAGAAAGCCCACTTTCCAGGCTTTGTACACTTCTTGAGGCCACCTGCATTCCTGACCCCCTCTTCCATCTTCAAAATCAGCGGTGAAGCATCTTCAAATCTCTCTTTCTCTCTCTGACCCTGATCCTATCATCACATCTCTTTGTCTCCCATTTTGCTGCCTCCTTCCCTTTATAAGAACCCTATGACCACATCAAGTCCATGTGTATAATTCAAGATCATCTATCCATCTCAAGGTCCTTTACAACCACATCTGAAAAGTCCCTTGTGCCACACAAGCTACAGGTTCTAGGGATTAGGACAAGGACATCTCCGGGGCCATTATCCTCCTTCTCCACTAGGCAGTGGAGCAGAGTTAGACACCTCCTTTTTCAGAGGAGAAGGAAACTCTTAGAAATGGCCTTCTGCACCCCCATGATGCCATGGTGGGAGCCTCCTATTTGTTGTTCATTCTGCCATTTTTTAAGTTTCTGATCCTAGCTGCAGAGCCACCTTTCATCCTCCCAGTGACTCTGGGAGGTAAGCGGTACAACGGTCAGCACCCCCAGCTTTCAGGTGGGTGCACGGGAGGCCCACAGCTCACATCAAGGGTGCCCTTAGCCCTGTGCCTGGCAGACGGCAAGACCTCAGCAGATGGCGGTGGTGAGGGCGATGTGGCGGCAAGGTTGGTCACCTGCTGTAGGGGCACCCCATCTTCCATACATGGGCCCCACAAACAGCAGTGGGATGTAACCATGTTATCCACCATCCCTGCTCCAACCACACTCCCACCCCCACTCCAGCCCACCTCTGAGCCTCCAACCTCTCGATCTCCCAGACCAGAGGTTCTCCAGTGTGCTCCCCAGCCCAGCAGCACCAGCTGCAGCTGTAAACATACTAGAAATGCAATTCATTCCTGGCACCCCACCCTAGACCTGCTGAATCAGAAACTCTGGGATGGGACCAGCGTTCCTGGTTTTAACGAACTCTCTGGGTGAAAGTGATGAGGCTCAGATATTCGGCCTCTCTCTGAGCCCTCCTCTCACCCTCCCAAGCCAGAGCTTAGCTGGGCTCCTTCAGAGCCAACCTTGTATTTCTATACGTGCGTGTGTGCTAAGCCACTTCAGTCGTGTCTGACTCTTTGCGACCTAGTGGACCGTACCTCACCAGGCTCCTCTGTCCATGGGTTTCTCCCAGCAAGAATACTGGAGTGGGTTGCCAAGCCCTCCTCCAGGGGATCTTCCCAAACCAGGGATCCAACCCGAGTCTCTTAAGTCTCCGGCATTGGCAGGCGGGTTCTTTGCCACTAGTGCCCCCTGAAAAGCCCTGAACAGGCCAGAATAAAGCCCAACTTTGATGGCCATGAAGAAGAGGGACACAGAGCGTAGTAGGTAAAAATCTATAGGATTTGGTAACAGCATGAGGAGGCCCCTGTGTTGCTCTGCTTGATCACAATCAGGATTCTGCCTCTGCCCAGCAGGAAGCCGTCACCACTCACTCCACCCTGAGGACTCGGTGCAGGCCTCGTGCGGAGCAGGTGGTGTCTTCCCAGGGCCTCGCTGGCCCAGGAACAGGACCTGGCCCCCAGCCTGGCTGTGCATATATCCTAGACCCCACTCTGTGTATATTTCTGTGTGTGTGGGGGTGTGCGTGGTGTGCGTGTGCAAGTTTCTCTACCCTCCCCACCCCAAACTCCAAATTCCTTGGGCAGCCGCTGAGTCTTAGCAGAAGATCCAAGACACAGAGAGAAAGCAGATGCTAGTCATCCGGATGTTAAGTGCAGGCAACTCAATCCATGTGACTTGGACGTCACTGAATCCCTAATGACAGGACCCCAGCATCAGCTCCAGGGAGGGGAGCCTTGACCTCGGGCACAGCCGTTCTGACACCTTCCTCTGTGGCTTTGGCGGACACGGCACAGCTGCTGGGTGGAAAGAGAGGCTGGCTGCATGCGTCCTCAGCGCTTGGATCTTTGAGACCGTTGGGCACCATCCGATGCAGGAGCCCTGGTGCTGCCCGGGTGTGAGCTGCCCGGACAACGAGTGAGTGGAGTTTCTTCGCTGGTTTTCAGACAGTGCTCCACACGGTCCGAGAGCGCCCACAGAGGAGCCTTGGGCCATAGCGTGCAATGCAAGGAGAGGGCCGCAGACGGGGGAGAGGGCTTCACAGCCCCACCCCACCCTGGCTCTGCTTCCTCCAGAGCATCTCCAGGTGTCCTAGGAGCCTAAAAAATAAAGGAGTGCCCTAGGGGCTTCCTTCCTTCCTTCCAGTGGTTAAGACTTCGCCTTCCTGTGCAGGGGGTTCAGGTTTGACCCCTGGTTGGGAAGCTAAGATCCCACATGCCTTGCCGCCAAAAAGCCAAAACAGAAAAACAGGTCAATAAAAGACTTTAAAAACTGTCCACAAAAAAAAAAAAAATCTTTTAAAAAAGGAAATGCTTCATCGAGAGGGGACAACAACCGTAGAACAGCCTCTTTTGTCTCCATCCGTCACTCTGGCCACACTCCAAGGAGTAATCTCTCTTTCCTGCCCTCCAAGGACTTTCTGGGGGATCCCAGAGTGTTCCAGGTACTTCCGGTTCCTAGAAAACCAGTTCAGTC
This sequence comes from Tragelaphus eurycerus, assembly GCA_935064755.1. Classification (NCBI taxonomy): domain Eukaryota; kingdom Metazoa; phylum Chordata; class Mammalia; order Artiodactyla; family Bovidae; genus Tragelaphus; species Tragelaphus eurycerus. The sequence goes on from CAKXYN010000268.1 coordinate 226,865, forward strand.
CCAAGGTCAGTCTGCAATTAGCATCTGTTTTTTCTGTTTCCCCACGTGCAGAATGGGCTTCCTCCCAACAGTCTTGAAGTGAGGAGAGTGGGTGGTCTCCTGGGCCCTGGGACTCTGGCCCCTCTGCTGTGTTGGGGGCAGGGAGGAGAGACAGTGAGAGGAAGAAGGGGCGTGTCATGGAAACGGGCTCCCTGATTGGTCGGTCCTTCTTGTCTCTGCTCCTGGGTCCGCCCTGGGCGGGGGGATGGTCCTTGCACAGATGAAGAGGGCATCGGTCAGGATGAGGAGTGACCACAGCTGCAGGAGGCCAGCCCCACCACGCAAGGCTGCACCCAGCAAGGAACACCTCCCTTCACATCACAGGCCTGGGACCGTCCTCCCCTGATGAGCTGCTGTCCTGTCCGGATGTTGCTCCAGCAGAAGAGAGGGGGCCAAGTGCAGGCACCCTAGTCTTCACTGCCTTGGCCCAGAAGTGGCCGTCACTCAACCAGAGCTAGTCAACACCCCAACTAACCTTGCAGGGAACCAGCTTGGACACTGTTGAATGAACACTAACTGCATTTGCCCCATGAAATGAAAATATCCCCGGCTATATTAATAAACAAGAAATGTCACGGCCATCAGGGCTTCCAGGCCTCCAAATGTGAGTGAGGGCTCCCAAAACTGCGATCCAGGGGATGCTGCCACCCACCACGGTGACTGCTGAGAAGATGGTAGAGCGCAAGAAGCAAAGTGAACAAGGAAACACAATTGGCCCCAGTGAGCCGAGGTGCACAGGAAAGGAATGAATTCGGTGAGCCCAGAGGCTTGCATCTTCCCATACATAGAATGCCAAATTCCCTGATGTGTGTTAGTGTGTGAGTCGCTCAGTCCTGTCAGACTCTTTGTGACCCCATGGGTTGGGCCCCGCCAGGCTCCTCTGTCCATGGGATTCTCCAGTCAAGAATACTGGAGTGGGTTGCCATGCCCTCCTCCAGGAGATCTTCCCAACCCAGGGATCGAACCCAGGTCTCCAGGCAGAGAGCCTGGAGCCCCTGGGGAAGCCCTTCCCCAATGAGCTGCAGAAACCCTGTGGTCTTTTCCCAAAGCTGCAGAGACCTGGGGGGTGGGAGGTGGGGCTAGAGGACAGAGGAGAGGGAGTGTCTCGAGTGAGGCTGGAATTCTCCAGACCGCAAACTGATCACAGTCATGCTGAGCTCTCCCAACAAGCCTGCCGGCCCATTGCACGCCAGTCTGATGGCAAGACCCCAGCACAAATGCTGACTTAATGGCCTAGCAAGAGCGAAGGCAGGGCGTAAACCAGAAAAACTCCCAACCTCCTCCAGAGATTCCTTCTTGCTCTCTCACTTGCTTTGGGGACAGAGGAAGGAAATGCTATGGGGAGAGACTAGAAAAGAAAACATTTATTTCAAATTCACCTCCATCCTTGCCATTATCAGGTGCCTGAGACTGGAGGGTGAGGGGTGGGGGTGGGCAGGGAGAGCAAATACTGTTTGGCTCCAAGGGGCAGAGTGGTCCCAGGGTTTACAGCTGTGCCAAGCAGGCTATCAACAGCTTCTTGCCCCCAGTCAAAGCCTTCCATATAAGATCGCATCAGAATGAAAATGTTCTGAAATTCGATAATGGTGATGGTTTCACAGCCTTATGGATATACTAAAAACCACTGCGTTGTACACTTTGGGATGTTAATGGCATGTGAATTCTGTCTCAACTTTTTAAGGGGGAGGAGGGGAGAGATCATCACAAGAAAGGAGTCCAGGGCTGAAAAGGGCATAAAATCACTGGACTGGCTGAAGTCCACCTGTTTGCCGCCTGCACAGCCGGTACTGGGGGTCAGTGTCCCAAGCTGCTGGGGTTCTCTGGGTTTTTAATGGGGGACCACTGCCACCTAGTGTTCATCTAGTGGAATAAACAGCAAGAAAAAAAAAAAGATAAGGCCCATGATGGAGAAGCCACATGGGGAGGAAGGCAGGCTGGAGGGGGTCCAGGAGACACCCTTCACTTTGCTGTTGCTGTTTGTTCACTAAGTTGCGTCCGACTCTGCAACTCCATGGACTGTAGCCCGCCAGGCTCCTCTGTCCATGGGGTATCTCAGGCAAGAATACTAGAGTGGGTTACCATTTCCTTCTCCACGGAATCTTCCCCACCCAGCAATCGAACCCGGGTCCCCTGCATTGCAGGCAGATTCTTCACCACTGAGCTACCAGGGAAGCTCTGGAGAGGGGCCAAGACACCCCTTGCTACTTAGGGACATTCGCACTCCCCTCCCCGCCAGAATTACACACCAGTATTGGAAAAGACCCTGATCCTGGGAAAGATTGAAGGCAGGAAAAGGGAACGACAGAGGATGAGATGGTTGGATGACATCACTGACTCGATGGACATGAGTTTGAGCAAGCTCCAGGAGTTGGTGATGGACAGGGAAGCCTGGCGTGCTGCAGTCCATGGGGTCGCAAGGAGACAGACACAAGTGAGTGACTGAACTGAACTGAGAGTGCAATTGCTCAAAAAGAGCCAGTGCCCCATTCTTGTGTTAATAAAGCTTGATGAGCAAAATTTGAACCTACTCCCTTGTTATTACACTAACAAAATAGGGGTTGCTGAAGGTCCAGAGGGCCCCTGGACCAGCTGTGAGCCCAGGGGTCACTCACTGGCCCTCTATCTACCTCTACAGTTGAACCATTGGGAATTATACACAGTGCCTAGCCAGCTGAGAGCACCAAGATGAAGAGGACAGACCAAGTGAAGGGCTGGCACCCTAGTGCTTCTGCCCCATCTAGGGCACCCATCAGAGCAGCTCCGGTGGGATCCCAGGCCCAGGGCCCATGCGTGTGTGCTAAGTCACTTCACTTGGTGACTTAGTAATGCCTGACTCTTTGCAACCCCAAGGACTGTAACCCGCCAGGCTCCTCTGTCCATGGGGATTCTCCAGGCAAAAGTACTGGAGTGGGTAGCCAGGCCCTCCTCCAGGGGACCTTCCTGACCCAGGGATCAAGCCCGCATCTCATCACATCTGCTGCATTGCCCACAGTTTCCACCACCACCGGGAAGCCCAGCCATCTGTCCATGAGAGGATCCAGAAACAGAGACAATATCTTAGCTCTCTCGGGTTTTTATCTGCAACTGGTGCCTTTTTTTTTTTTTTTTCCCAAAGACGAGGAGCAGAAGACACAGTATCACTCATGAATTACCCCTGCCAGAATGCAGTAACCTATTTGGAAAACATCAGACTGCCCCCAAATTAAGGGATATTCTAAAAAACAACTCATTTGTGTGTCTCAAAAATATCAAGATAAAGAAAGCTAAAGACTGTGACTGTTCCAGATGAAAGAAAAGTAAAGACAGAGGACAGCTAAATGCAGTGCATGCTCTTGGGTTGAACACTACCTGCAGTGGAGGAAAAAAGACCGCCAGGTTTTTTTGGAACAATTGGTAAAATTTTATATATTTGTATGGACTTCCCTGGTGGCTCAGACAGTAAAGGATCCATCTGCAATGTGGGAGACATGGGTTCAATCCCTGGGTTGGAGGAGGGCATGGTAGCCCACTCCAGTATTCTTGCCTAGAAAATTCCCATGGGCAGAGGAGCTTGGCGGGCTGTTGTCCATGGGATCGCAAAGAGTCAGACATGACTGAGCATCTATATTAGATAATAGGATTGTATCAGAGTTGAATTGGATAAGAGCAATTTGGTAGGGAATGTCTGAAATACTTAGATTCGGGGTAAAAGGTATGATGTCTACAACTAACTCTCAGTTGGTTAAGGGGGAAAAATGTATGTACACATTGAAGGCAAAGTGTGGCAGAATGTTAATAGTTGGTTTTTATACTATGGTTGCAACTCTTGGTCTTTGTACAATTGTGCATCATACTACTATTGTTACACTATTATTTATACAATTGCTGCAACAATAAATTGGAAATTATTTCAACTGTTTTCAGACAGCAAGAGCTAACAGGACCACTGGTATCCACTCTCAGGGTTGGGTGCCTCCCAGGGGCTTGCAGGTCTGATCCAGTGTGGAGGGGCTGGGCTGGCAAAGCTGGGGTGCAGGGAAAACCCCAGACTTCAGCTCAGCTCACCCTTCTCTCTGCTCATCACTCTCCTGTCTCCTCTCTCAAGGGTTGGCGGTTGGGCGGGGGTGGGGAGCAGCCTCCTCCTGTCCTTCCCAGATTCACTGGCAGGTCCTGGGTCAGGGCCAGGAGCAGAGTCAGGGACAGCCCCAGATCACGATCAGGTGTAGCTCTAATTGCATCTCCGTCCCCCCAGTGCCTCCAAGTTGCCAGAGGACCGTGAATGAGCTCTGGTTGGCTTAGTGATAAGATGCAGCAGTTATGACAACATGCTATCCGGGGATGAGGAACATGGGGATGGGATAGGGGTGGTTGGGCAGGCAGGACCTCAGAGGAGCCAATGGCCAGGAGCTAATGTGGACAGCGAGGCGAACTGGAGAAGAGCACTCTGGTCGCCTCGGCAGGGCGTGCTGGCTCAGAAGATAATATTGATGAAGCAACCCCCCACTCCCTCCCCAGGCTGTCTCCTCAGTACCTGCACGCTGTAGTCACCCAAACTCTCCTTTGCTTCCAAGACCCCAAAATCCACGGGCTTAACTCCACGGGTTTTCTTTCACTGCACTGAGTTTCAAAAGCATCCGATCATAACCAGCTCCTCGTGGGCCGCCCCTGCCTCACATCCTGCAGCAGCTGCTTGTTCTTCCTGCGGGTGAGGCCACTGGAGCAGGGGGCCCCAACTTTCAGTCCTTCGCTTCAGGTTTTAGAGCCCTGAGCTGGAAGCCGAGTCAGCCCAAGGACCTCTCCCGCGTACCAGCCCACACGCCATCGCGCTCCCCATCTCTCCCCAGGCCTGCTCTCTGCTGCACCCACACTGCACTGTCCTCGTGCGTATCTTTCACAGTCATTTCAACTCCACCCTCTGCTCACTGCCTCCGGCCCCCAGCTGCCTGCCGTGACCCCACGACACTTTACGATTCATCTAAAAGCACATGTCTGACCCTGGCCTTCTTTTCCCTAGAAACGTTCCGTGTTGCTCCCAGCACTGTCCTGTCCCACCCCACTCAGAGTGTTCAATATAACCTCATCATATGAGGGAAGAAAAGACCACAGAGTCTACGGATGTTTAGTTTATATCTCACTCCTTATTAATTACTTTTGGGGGTATTTATGTTGAGGGATATGTGTGTGTGTGTGTGTGTGTGTGTGTGTGCTCAGTCGCTTCAGTTGTGTCCTATTCTTTGCAATGCTATGGACTGCAGCCCGCCAGGGTCCTCTGTCCATGGGGATTCTCCAGGCAAGAATATTGGAGTGGGTTGCCATGCCCTCCTCCAGAGGATCTTCCCAACCCAGGGATGGAACCCATATCTCACGTGTCTCTTGCATTGCAGACAAATTCTCTACCCGCTGAGCCACCTGGGAAGCTGAGGGATACGTGTATTACTTATAAATAACAAATATATGGTGGGGGAGTCTGATCAGAGCTTTTTAACCCATTGGGATGCACCACCAGAAAAATCAGTTGATCGCAGCCACGGGATGAAGGCGAGGGTGCCCAGCCAGTAGCAAAGGCGTGCCCTGCTGGACCCAAGACTTCAGCGCCTTCACCTCATTTCTCGAACCCTCCCCCATCCTCACTCTTGATGCTCCCTCTTCCCCAAACAGTGCTGATTCTGCCTGAAATTGTGCCCACACTGGTGGGTTAGCACAATGTAGCATCTCAGCAGCTCACAGATCTAGAGTACCTTCACCCATTGGTAAAACATCCTCCCACTCACGGTCTTATTTACTCTCACAGACCCTCAGCCAGACTACTCAGGAGTCACTGCCTCCATTCTCCAGCGGGAGAAACTTAAAAATGGAAGAAAACATACGGTGAGCCCCCCTGACATCAGTCTCGGAGCTGATTTTCTGGATTTGACGCCAAAAGCAAAGGCAGCAGCAGCAACAACAAAAGTAAACAAGTGGGACTGTGTCAACCCAAAAAGCAAAGAAAGCCATCAACAAAACAAACAGGCAGCCTGCAGAACCGGAGGAGACATTCCCAAGTCATACGTCTGCTAAGGGGTTCATGTGAAGAACAGAGAGAGAACCCATACAACTCTGTAGCAAAGTAAATAAATAAACAAACCCATTAAAAACTGAGCAAAGGATCTGAAAAGACATCTTTCCAAAGAAGACATACAGATGGCCAGTAGGCACATGGAAAGGCGCTCAAAAACACTGTTCGTCAGATAGAAGCAAATCAAAACCGCAATCCTCTCAGAATGGCGTCATTCCTATTAGAACGGCCACAAGTATCGCGGAGGATGTGCATAAGAGGGACGCCTTGGGCACTGCTGGTGGGAGTGTAAATTGGTAGAGCCATTATGGAAAACAGCATGGAGGTTCCTCAAAACCTAAAAATAGAAATATCACATGACCCAGCAGTCCCACTTCTAAGTATGCATCCGAAGGAGACAAAAGCACCACCGTGAAGAGATACCTGAGCTCCCATGTCCATTGCAGCAGTATTTACAACAGCCAAGATACGGAACAGCTTAAGCATCCACCAAGGGATCAATCGGAGAAGGCAATGGCACCCCACCCCAGTACTTCTGCCTGGAAAATCCCACAGACAGAGGAGCCTGGTAGGCTGCAGTCCATGGGGTCGCTGAGGGTCAGACATGACTGAGCAACTTCACTTTCACTTTTCACTTTCATGCATTGGAGAAGGAAATGGCAACCCACTCCAGTGTTCTTGCCTGGAGAATCCCAGGGACAGGGGAGCCTGGTGGGCTGCCATCTATGGGGTCGCACAGAGTCGGACACAACTGAAGTGACTTAGCAGTAGCAAGGGATCAATAGATGAAGGAACTGTTGCATAAATACACAGTGGAATATTATTCAGCCATAAGAAGGGAATCTTGCTGTCTGCAACAATATGGATGGACCTTGAGGGCATCATGCTAAGTGAAATAAGTCAGAGAAAGACCAATACTGCATGATCTCACTTATATGTGAATCCTTAAACAACCACAAGAAAAAACTAAGAGTATAAGATACTGCCCAAGGTCACAGCCATAATGGCAACAGAGCCAAGATGAGAACTCTCATCTCCTTCTCCCTGTGCAGAAGGGCTTGCCAGCCGATCAAGGAGAGCTGTCCACTGGCAGCCTCCATTTGCAACACCCTTGGGGTCCACTTTAAAGGCCACCCTCTTCCCAGGCAGCACCCACCGTGTGCCCAGCCATTTCTGTCTACACAGGGCTCCTCTTTGGGGAATCTTTACTCCAGAGCATCCCACTGGGTTGGCCAAGACGTCATCTGTATCTCAGTCAGAAGCGTTCCCTGCCCTCTTCTGCTTCCTTCCATCTTTCCTCTTACAGGTGTCGGACCCGCATTTGGCCAGAGGCTGTTTCTCACCCAACACCACTCTCCTTACCCCTCTGCCTTTCACAGCCTTCCCCGTGAACCTCTCGCACATCTAACTCCCTCTCAGTGTCTGCCTCCTGGAAACCCCAACACAGCACAAGGAAATGTGATCACTCTCTCCTTAGAGACAGAAACACCGAGGGATTACCCTGGTGGTCCAGAGGCTAAGAGTGCGTGCTCCCAATGCAGGGAACCTAAGTTCAATCCCTGGTCAGGGAACTAAATCCTTCCCGATGTAACTAAAGATCCCTCATGCCGCAATGAAGATCACAGATCCTGCATGCTGCGGAGATTGGCACAACATGGCAAATCAATGATACTTCAATGCAATATATATATTAAAAAAAAAAAAAAAAAAACACCTGTGAGGGCTGTGAGTAAGCACAGCTGTGAATGCATTTGGAGGTACTTTTTAAAGTGGTTTTAATCTACCACGGAAAGTAGTTTATGACACAGACCCTTGTCACTGATACCCATCTAACACACTGATGTTTGCATGCAAATAAGCTCTGCACAGCATTTCTTCTTGGCTTCCATTGTACACCTTAACTCATGGACCATATAGAATACAAGACAAAAAATAAAAATAATAAAAGGATAATTTTAAATTTTAATTTAAAATGATTTGTTAATTTTTCCTTTTCCCAGAGACAACATACAAATAGAGGCTGATTCAAAACCTCAGTGCAGGGCCACCCCGGGTGCTGCCTGCGGGGAAAAGGGTGGGCTGGGGCCTGGGGGCCACTCCAGGAGGGCTCTCGTGTCTGACTCTTGTCCACCCCCAGCTGGGCTTTCTTAGTTCAGAACGCCAGCCTAGGGGCTTCTGTGCCCTGTTGTGACGGGTAGGGAGGCTGCCAGATGGAGGCCAGGGGCCTGGAGCAGCATACAAGCCTGTGTCAATTTTCCCTTCTCTGCAGCACGTTTTGTTTGTGGCCACTGCACCCTGGATCTGTGCAGTCTCTGACCAGTAGAGCTCTGCCCAGGCACTGGCACTTGGGTAGGGGGACACCAGGGACTCTGATGGGCCTCTCCAGACAGGAAGGACAAGGCCCTACCTCCCTCTCATCATAACAGCTCCAAGGCCAACCTACAAAGAAATGTTTGACTCAGATTGCACCCACAGACCTGTATCTCAGTGCTCAGAGATTCCAGAGACAGATGGACAGACAGACATAGGCACGCGCACACAACTCCTACACAGCAAACATCTGTCCTAGGCAAGAGGTCCTATTTATTCCCATCTTACAGATGAGACAAGTGGGAGCACAGAGGGGTTGGATAATCAGCCTGAAATCACACAGGTAGAAGTAGAAGGGCCAGCTCAATAAGCCTGCTTATCAGCTCACAACCGATGCCCCTCCTTCAGCAGGCAGGATATCACTGACCCCTGCCACCTGCTCCCTCACTTGGTCAAAGATCCAGGCAAACCCTACTCTCCTGGGATGGAGGTGACAGCATGGGATGGTCCCCAAAGATCTCAAAGGTATTGCTTTCAAGGGTAGTACAGAATTTTTTTTAATTGGAGTATATTTGCTTTACAATGTTGAGTTGCCTTCTGCTGTACAACGAAGTGAATCAGTTGTGTGTGTGTGTGTGTGTGTGTGTGTGTGTATGAAAGTGAAAGTCACTCAGTCGCGTCCAACTCTCTATGACCACATGGACTATACAGTCCATGGAACTGAATTCTCCAGGCCAGATTCTGGAGTGGATCAGATCAGTCGCTCAGTCGTGTCAGACTCTTTGTGACCCCATGAACCGCAGCACACCAGGCTTCCCTGTCCATCACCAACTCCCAGAGGTCACTCAGACTCACATCCATCGAGTCAGTGATGCCATCCAGCCATCTCATCCTCTGTCGTCCCCTTCTCCTCCTGCCCCCAATCCCTCCCAGCATCAGAGTCTTCTCCAATGAGTCAACTCTTCACATGAGGTGGCCAAAATACTGGAGTTTCAGCTTTAGCATCATTCCTTCCAAAGAAATCCCAGGGCTGATCTCCTTCAGAATGGACCGGTTGGATCTCCTTGCAGTCCAAGGGACTCTCAAGAGTCTTCTCCAACACCACAGTTCAAAAGCATCAATTCTTCGGTGCTCAGCCTTCTTCACAGTCCAGCTCTCACATCCATACATGACCACAGGAAAGACCATAGCCTTGACTAGGCGAACCTTTGTTGGCAAAGTGATGTCTCTGCTTTTGAATATGCTATCTAGGTTGGTCATAACTTTCCTTCCAAGGAGTAAGTGTCTTTTAATTTCATGGCTGCAGTCACCATCTGCAGTGGTGTGGATAGCCTTTCCCTTTTCCAGGGAATCTTCCCAACCCAGGGATCAAACCCAGGTCTCTTGCATTGCAGGCCGATCCTTTACCAGCTGAGCCACCAGGGAAGCCCAGGAATACTGGAATGGATAGCCTATCCCTTCTCCAGGGACTCTTCCCAACCCAGGAATTAAACTGGCATCTCCTGCATTGCAAATGGATTCTTTACCAGCTGAGCTACCAGAGAAGCCATATATATATACACAAACACATACACACACACATATATCCCCTCCCTCTGGGGCCTCCCTCCAACCTTCTCCATCCCACCCCTCTAGGTCATCATGGAGCACTGAGATGAGCTCCCTATGATACACAGCCCAGTGGTGGAGGATGAATTGGGAGATCGAGATTGACATATACACACTACCATATGTAAAACAGTTGTCTGAGGAGGCCTTACAAATAGCTGAGAAAAAAAACAGAAGCGAAAGGCAAAGGAGAAAAGGAAAGATATACCCATTTGAATGCAGAGCTCCAAAGAATAGCAAGGGGAGATAAGAAAGCCTTCCTCAATGATCAATACAAAGAAACAGAGGAAAACAATAGAATAGGAAAGATTAGAGATCTCTTCAAGAAAATTAAAGATACCAAGGGAACATTTCATGCAAAGATGGGCACAATAAAGGACAGAAATGGTATGGACCTAACAGAAGCAGAAGATGTTAATAAGAGGTGACAAGAATACACAGAAGAACTATACAAAAAATGTCTTTGTGACCCAGATAACCACTATGGTGTGATCACTCACTTAGAGCCAGACATCCTGGAATCTGAAGCCAAGTGAGCCTTAGGAAGCATCATTACAAACAAAACTAGTGGAGGTAATGGAATTCCAGTGGAGCTATTTCAAATCCTAAAAGATGATACAGTGAAAGTGTTGCACTCAGTAAGCCAGCAAATTTGGAAAACTCAGCAGTGGCCACAGGACTGGAAAAGGTCAGTTTTCATTCCAAACCCAAAGAAAGGCAATGCCAAAGAATGCTCAAACTACCGCACAACTGCACTCATCTCACACGCTAGCAAAGTGATGCTCAAAATTCTCCAAGCCAGGCTTCAACAGTATGTGAACCATGAAGTTCCAGATGTTCAAGCTGGTTTTAGAAAAGGCAGAGGAACCAGAGATCAAATTGCCAACATCCACTGGATCATTGAAAAAGCAAGAGAGTTTTAGAAAATGTCTACTTCTACTTTATTGACTATGCCAAAGCCTTTGACTTTACTAGACCACCTTATCTTCGTCCTGAGAAATCTGTATTCAGGTCAAGAAGCATCAGTTAGAACTGGCCATGGAACAACAGACTGGTTCCAAATGGGGAAAAGAGTACGTCAAGGCTGTATATTGTCACCCTGCTTATTTAACTTATATGCAGAGTACATCATGAGAAACGCTGGGCTGGATGAAGCACAAGCTGGAAACAAGGTTGCCAGAAGAAATATCAATAACCTCAGATATGCAGATGACACCACTCTTACGGCAGAAAGTGAAGAAGAACTAAAGAGCCTCTTGATGAAAGTGAAAGTGGAGAGTGAAAAAGTTGGCTTAAAACTCAACATTCAGAAAACGAAGATCATGGCATCTGGTCCCATCACTTCATGGGAAATAGATGGGGAAACAGTGCCAGACTTTATTTTTTTGAGTTCCAAAACCACTGCAGATGGTGACTGCAGCCATGAAATTAAAAGATGCTTACTCCTTGGAAGAAAAGCTATGACCAACCTAGACAGCATATTAAAAAGCGGAGACATTACTTTGCCAACAAAGGTCAAAGCTATGGTTTTTCCAGTAGTCATGTATGAATGTGAGAGTTGGACTATAAAGAAAGCTGAGGGCCGAAGAACTGATGCTTTTGAATTGTGGTGTTGGAGAAGACTCTTGAGAGTCCCTTGGACTGCAAGGAGATTCAACCAGTCAATCTTAAAGGAAATCAGTTCTGAATATTCGTTGGAAGGACTGATGCTGAAGCTGAAACTCTAATACTTTGGCCACCTGATGCGAGGAACTGACTCATTGGAAAAATCCTGACACTGGGAAAGATTGAAGGCAGGAGGAGAAGAGGACGACAGAGGATGAGATGGTTGGATGGCATCACTGATTCGATGGATGTGAGATTGAGTAAGCTCTGGGAGTTGGTGATGGACAGGGAAGCCTGGTGTGCTGCAGTCGATGGGGTCACAAAGAGTCAGACACAACTGAGTGGCTGATCTGAACTGATGTATAAAACTAGTGGGACTCTCACAAGGTATTTTATGGCCAGATGAGACTGTACCCACCTTACCTGGACAGTGTTTAAACCTGAAACTTAAGCCTTGATTTCTGGAGTTCAGTGGAAAAACATCTCCCAGTCCAGCCCAGAACTCAATCCAAGCCCAGAAGTCATCGCTGCCCATGAAAGAGATCACAACAGCACAGTCAGCACCAGCCAAGGCCCACTCCCTGCCCAACCCAGCCTGAAACCGGATCAGGAGGCCAGCTCATCCACAGATGCACAGGACCAGTCCACCCAGTCCTGCCAGACCAGAGCCATCATCCAGCGTCGCCCACACAAAGCTCAGAGCTTAGCCTGGCCCGTCAACCAGCCCAGCCCAACAGCTAAAGACGTTTGGTGCAGAGCCTTCCAGAGCCCAGCCCAGTGCTTAGCATAGTCCAAGGAAGGGTTCAGCCAAGAATCAGAGCCCAAGGCCAGGCCACCAGACATAGAACCTGAGCTTAGCGCTTGATTTTAGCCCCAACAGATAGCACGCTCACCCCAGCCAGAGGCCACCACCTCCTCCCAGGACCCCGGGCAGCTTGAAGCCTCACCAAGGCCCCTGCCATGCAGCCCAGGCCAGAGGCTCCCACCTGGGCAGCCTAACAAAATCCCCCAGCAGAACCCGGCTCCCCTCCAGCCAGCCAGGCCAGCTGACAGAACACAGGAAGCTTCCTCGGGAGAAGGGGGCAGGCCTGGGCTCTGGAAGGAGAACTAGCTGAGCAAAGCTCCCCATAGGCTTCTGCCGTGGCCCCCAGGAGGCTGCACTTGGTTGACACCACACTCCCACCAAAGCAGAGAGGGTGTCCCCACTTCTTCCCCAGGTTTTTGCAGTTTCCCAGGAAGTTGCCAAGAATGTCAGAGGCATCTGAGAAGACCAGATCTTAGACTCTGGACATTGAGGTTTTCTGAGTAAGGACTGAGTGTCCAGCAATTTCTCTGCATGGTGAACAACCAGTGGGGCTGTGAGTGGGTGCGGTGTCCAACATCTCAGAAACGTAACAAGATCCTGTCTCTAGACACTTCGCTCATCCCTGCTCTAACTAATGCTGCTGCTGCTACTGCTGCTAAGGCACTTCAGTCGTGTCTGACTCTGTGTGACCCCATAGACGTCAGCCCACCAGGCTCTCCCGCCCCTGGGATTCTCCAGGCAAGAACACTGGAGTGGGCTGCCATTTCCTTCTCCAATGCATGAAAGTGAAAAAGTGAAAGTGAAGTCACTCAGTCATGTCCGACTCTTGCTATGAGATCCCAATTCCAAAACAACACAAAGTGGTCAAAAGCCCAACCAAGTGACTTCAAGAAACATCACCAGGGCTTCCCTGGTGGCGCAGTATAAAGAATCTGCCTGCCAATGCAAGAGACATGGTCTCAAACCCTGGTCCAGGAAGATCCCACATGCCCAGAGCAAAAAGAGAAGCCACCTCCATGAGAAGCCTGCGCAACGCAAGGAAGAGTAGCTCCGGCTTGCTGCAACTAGTGAAAAGCCCTCACAGCAACGAAGACCCAGCACAGCCAAAAATAAATAAATAGAATTATCAGCATGAAAGAAACACCACCAGGGACCACGTCGTTGAGCTCCTCCTTCTGAGTCTGGGGACTGGGCTCCTGAGTGCTGGTTAATAGGACTGCCTCTGGAGCCAGATTGCCGCAACGTGAATCCTATGTGACCTTATATCAGCATCCTGACCTCTGGGAGATGGGAGGAAACAGCATCTTTCCCCAAGGGAGACACCCTTCCGCCTGTAGGGACAGAAGCAATGGAAGCAGCAGGACCGCTGCTTGGAGCCCAGTTGGTGGAACAGAAACACTGGGGTTAGAAAAGCTCTGGATCCCCTGGGCTGGAGGACACCCAGGCTGGAGGCTGGACAGCATTACAGGGTTAACATTATGGACTGAACTGCATCACCCCCCAAAACACTTATGTTGACGTCTTGACCCCCAGGACTCCAGAATGTGAATGTATTTGCAGCTAAATTCTCTAAAGAGAGAAAATGAGGTTATCAACATGGGCCTAGGTCACTATGACTGGTGCCCTTGGAAGAAAAGGAAATTTGGACATAGAGACACACGGCGGGATGGACGTATGAGGCCACAGGGAGAAGGCAGCCATACACAAGCCAGAGAGGGAGAGTTCAACAGAAAACAACCCTGGGACTTCCTTGGTGATCCAGTGGTTGGGAATCTGCCTTCCAGCGCAGGGGTCATGGGTTCAATCCCTGGTCCGGAAACTAAGATCCCACATGCCCAGGGGCACCTGAGCCCATGCAGAACACCTACTGAGCCCACGGGCTCTAGAACCCGTGCTCTGCAACAAGTGAAAGCCACGGCAACGAGAAGTCCGTGGACCGCCACGAGACAGGAGCCTCTACTCGCCACCACTAGAGAAAGCCGCCGCGCAGCAATGAAGACCCAGCTCACGCAGCCGAAAAGAAATAAATAAAAAATAAAAAAAATAAACCAACCCTGCCCACAGCTTGATGTCAGACTTCCAGCCTCCAGAACTGGAAGACAATAAAAATCCCATGGTTTGCATCCTCCAGTCTGCAGTATTTTGTGAAGGCAGGCCTAGCAGACTAAACCAGTGAGGATGGCTTAGGGTCAAAGATGATTGATTGCACTGCCCACGTCCCCAGAGAGACCCATAGGCTGGCATAGTCTGAGGAACAAGGCACATACTTTAACAGGCTTGTCTGGAATGATGATGTCCCTAAACAAATATGCCTCCTACATGTCAGGGTTGTCATGGGGGCCAAGAGCAATGGAGAAACGAGAAGAGGACTGGTATTGGGGGGGGGGGGTGTGCTTGATACAGTTTAATTTGCACTCAGCATCCACTTGAATTCCTCTTATATTTGTACATTCTCCAACGCAAAGGGATTTTTGCATTTGTTACAGAGTGTAAATATGTACCTAATAGCTTTCCAAAGTGCTAATAAGCTCTTCAATACTATAAATTATGTGGTCCTTTTCTCATTATTTGTGAGGCCTGCTTTAGCATACATATATTCTACTCACTCCTGGAGGTTCAGACGGTAAAGAATCCAATGCAGGAGATCCAAGGGTTCAATCTCTAGGTCAGGAAGATCCCCTGGAGAAGGGAATGACTACTCACTCTGGTATTCTTGCCTGCAAAATCCCAGGGACAGAGGAGCCTGGTGAGCAACAGTCCATGGAGTCGCAAAGAGTCTAATATGGCTGAGACTAACACTTTCACTTTTTTTTAGTTTAACTATTGGTCTAATATGTTTAGCAGCTTCCAATGCTCTTCTTTTCTTACATGGAAGGAAAATGAAAAGAAAGTCAGCATTGATAAGAGAACTCTCCAAAACGAAGCTAGGAAGCAACTGAGGAAATTTGATATATACATGTCTCAGTCTGGATGGATTATGACCTTCTGATCATTTATTATCCTAAGGAGGCCTCCAGAAGATCTTCCCAGAATTCAAGGTTCTTATGAGATCCTTATCCTATTCATGATAGCCTATCTATTTTTCAGACCCTAGTCCTAAAAAAGAATCCTTGATTCTTTAAGGACAAATATTTCTTGCCTTGTGTCAGAAAGCGAAAGTCACTCAGTCATGTCTGACTCTTGGTGACCCCGTGGACTGTACAGTCCCTGGAATTTTCCAGGCCAGAATACTGGTGTGGGTAGCCTTTCTTCAGGGGATCTTCCCAACCCAGGGATCGAACCCAGGTTTCCCACATTGCAGGCAGATTCTTTACCAGCTAAGCCACAAGGGAAGCCTGACTTGTGTCAGAGTCAATCACAGCTCCCACTCGGCGACCTTAACAATCTGTTGACTTCTTGTCTTTATAAGCCCTTGGCTCTTTCTCTTCTCTGGAACACTCTGTTTCACCGGAAGCTGAGTCTTTTGAACTGCTTTTCTTAAGACCCCAAATAGAGAGTTTTCTGGTGGCACAGTGGGTAAGACTCCACCTGCCAATACAGGGGCACAGGTTCGATCCCTGCTCTGGGAAGATCCCTGCTCTGGGAAGATCCCACAAGCCTCGGACCAACTACGCCCATGCTCCACAACCACTGACGCCCCTGAGCCCTAGAGTCTGCGCTCCACAAGGAGAGAAGCCACTGCAATGAGAAGCCCACACAGCACCACAAAGACCAAGCACAACCACAAACCTAAAAATCAACAAGTAAATGACTTTTTTTAAGAGATTCCAAATAAAGTTCTTTGTTCTTTACAGCCTCACGATTGCTTATTGCTCAACACTTATAATACTGTGTTATAGTCTAGCCTTTTTGTTCACTGTATTAGTCAGCTTTTGCTAAATGGTGCTACAGTAACAAACAGGCCCCGCATCTCAGTGGCTTACCATTGCAAAGGTCAGCTGTGACGGTTCCTGTGGTATTGCTCCATGAATCTTCTCAGTCCAGGACCCAGAATGAAGAAGCTGCCCCCATCAGGGACATGCTAGGCTCACAGCAGTGGAAAAAGAGCAAGAAGATATTAGGGACTCACAACGCCTTGTAAAACTTCTGCTCACGTGCCATTGGACAAAGCAAGTCCATGACCAGACCCATTTTTGTTGGATATGGGATGTGTATCCCTCCGGCAAGAAGGCTGACAAGCCACATGGCAGTGATGCATAGTTCTACAGAAAGAGGGAACGCTTTGCT
Source organism: Tragelaphus eurycerus (assembly GCA_935064755.1). Lineage (NCBI taxonomy): Eukaryota > Metazoa > Chordata > Mammalia > Artiodactyla > Bovidae > Tragelaphus > Tragelaphus eurycerus. The sequence goes on from CAKXYN010000268.1 coordinate 243,493, forward strand.
GGGAACAAAAATGAAATCTACCACACTACTCCAGGTGAATTGTAAAACATCTTTTTGACAAAAATCCACTAAAACTGCCTTTAGGGATTCTAATTTTCATGATATTGGGGATATAATGTACAGCTTGGCGACTCTAGATAATAACACTGTATTGTATATTTGAAAATTGCTAAGAGAGTAGATCTCAGTTTTCATCACAAGAAAAAATGTAACTGTGTGTTGTTGATATCTGTTAATTAGAACTTCGGAGAAGGCAGTGGCACCCCACTCAAGTACTCTTGCCTGGAAAATCCCATGGACAGAGGAACCTGGAAGGCTGCAGTCCATGGGGTCGCTGAGGGTCGGACACGACTCAGCGACTTTCCTTTCACTTTTCACTTTCATGCACTGGAGAAGGAAATGGCAATACCATGGTGATTATTTTGCAATATATATAAATATGGAACCATGATGTTGTATACCTAAAATAATATAATGTTGTCAGGTACGTCAATTATTTGTTATTGCTCAGTCACCAAGTCGTGCCTGACTCTTTGTGACCCCGCGGACTGCAGTGTGCCAGGCCTCTCTGTCCCCCACCATCTCTTGGAGTTCGCCCAAGTTCATGTCCATTGAATTGGTGACGTCATCCAACCATCTCATCCTCTGTCATCCTTGTTTCATATTTATGTATGGAACCACTGTGCTGTATACCTAAAACTAACATAATGTTGTCATGTATGTCTATTATCTCTATATTTTAAAAATGTATTTCAGTTCAGTTCAGTCACTCAGTCATGTCCGACTCTTTGCAACCTCATGAAATGCAGCACGCCAGGCCTCCCTGTCCATCACCAACTCCTGGAGTTCACTCAGACTTGTCCATCGAGTCAGTGATGCCATCCAGCCATCTCATCCTCTGTCGTCCCCTTCTCCTCTTGCCCCCAATCCCTCTCAGCATCAGAGTCTTTTCCAATGAGTCAACTCTTCGCATGAGGTGGCCAAAGTACTGGAGTTTCAGCTTCAGCATCATTCCTTCCAAAGAACACCCAGGACTAATCTCCTTTAGAATGGACTGGTTGTATCTCCTTGCAGTCCAAGGGACTCTCAAGAGTCTTCTCCAACACCACAGGGCAAAAGCATCAATTCTTCGGCTCTCAGCTTTCTTCACAGTCCAAATCTCACATCCATACATGACTACTGGAAAAACCATAGCCTTGATTAGACAGACCTTTGTTGGCAAAGTAATGTCTCTGCTTTTGAATATTAATTTACATGACATTAAATATTTATACTAACTTGAAAATAATATGTTTCTTACCGTCTTTAATCTCCTAACCAGAAACATGGCATTTCCCCCATGCATTCACAACCTGTGGTTTTTCCATAAATATCCTGCCTCTCTAACATTCTGTGTGTATGTGTGTGTGTGTGTGTGTGTATGAGAGACAGAGAGAGAGAGCATCATAAATACTGTCATTTTTCCCATGTAGATTAAAGAGCTAAACATTAAAATATCATATAATAGAGCTTAAAAAATAAAACTGCCTAATTATCACTTCTTTGATGGCATTATTACTTTCCAAGCTTTGAGGCAACAGAAGAAACCATAGATGAAAAGAACATCAGTTTAAAACACATAAAAGTCCTGAAAGTAGTACAATTAAAATTCAAAAGGAACTACTGGAGTACATAATTGCTTGAAATACGATCAACAAAATGTTAATTTCCAAGTCTTGGGTGAGTGTTTGTCGGTGGGCAGTGTACCAGCGAGAGGAATGTTCTTCAAAAGAGGAAACTCAATTCGCAGAAAAGGGAATGCCTATATTTAAATGGTTCAACCTCAAGGCAATCAAAGAAATGCAAATTAAACTGCCATGGTAAATCATGTATACATTGCAAGTGAAGGGCAGGGACACGCTGAAGGGCAGGTACGCTGCCGTCCGTGGGGTCACAAAGAGTTGGACATGACTCAGGGACTGAACGACAAATAGATAGTAAGTGAGCTTATAACTCTTCATTGTATTATCCAGTGTCAGTGAGGATGCAATTTAAAAAAAAAAAAAAAGCATGTTGCTGGAACAATGGACAGGAGACATGCTTGAAACCCCTTTGCAAAACACTTTGACAATGCACACACATAGAACCTCAAAAACACTCATACCCTTTGACCCAACAATCACACTGTCAGGAGCTCGACCTTAGGAAATTATTCAAAAGAAGAGAAAGGGCTATTTTAAAATATTCACTGTGGCTTTATTTGTAAAATCTGGGAAAAGCAACATAGTATTGTGGACAGAGTAAAGCGTTTGGTTTCCAAAAGCTGGACTCAAATTCTGTTTGTCCTTCTGCCTTCGTTTGTCACCTATGGTTCCTTGAATCGAATTGGAAGGACTGAAGGCAACGTATGTGCCTAACCATTTGGTAACTGAATATAAAAGGCAGTTTTATTATCTTTATCATCAGAATGAAGACTTGAAAACAGCCCACCCTGGCAACCACAGGAATGTTAAGCGCATTAGGATACATCCACCCTGTGAAGAATAGTGCAGCCATTAGGGACTGTAATTATGGAGATAATGGAGCGAACTGAAATTTTGCTGATTTTTTCAAGCAGAAAACAAAATGATGTTACAATAATACAAAAACTGTGCCTGTGAACAAGAACAAGGCAGAAAGATGGAAGGGTCGGCAGGACGGGTGGTAAGGAAGGTTTTCAAATTAGAGTGGTATATTACACACAGTCTCTTTTTCTATTTCTCTTATAATCATTGTGATTTGTTTGTGCAAAGAATACAGGCTAGGCATGGGGAGAACTGTCACTGAATTCTATCACATGTCTCCTCTCTTCTTCTGAAATAACCGTGTGGTTTATTACCTTTCCTGTGGACGTGAGGGATTGTGGGAATATCTTTCTTCCCATTACCTCACCCTTGGTCCCCTGGGTGAACATCTTCTAGATCATAGCATATTCCATTTCATCAAACCAGAATACTTTTCCTGAGTAACTACTTTATACCAAGTTCTACAACTAAGAAAGAGGGGAATGCGGCATGTGCCTTGGCGGGGGGTCAAATCTGCACCATTGCCAGGATCAGAGAACAGCCCTTGGGGTAAAGAGGGGAGCTGGGTCTCCATAGAAGGCGAGCAAAGGGAGGTCACGTGAGTGGACACTCAGCCGTGGGCGTCAGAGTCCAGCGTGGATTTGTTGTTGTTGTTGTTTTCGTTTTAATCGCTCAGCCGTGTCCAGCTCTTTTGTGACCCCGTGGACTGTAGCCCGCCAGGCTCCTCTGTCCATGGGATTTCCCAGGCAAGAATACTAGAGTGGGGAGCCATTTCCTTCTTCAGGGGATCCTTCCAACCCAAGGATCTAATCCGTGTCTCCGGCATTGACAGGTGGATTCTTTACCACTGAGCCACCAGGGAAGCCCAGCATGGGTGGGCACTCAATACATATTTGTTGAGTTGAATTGAACTAAACTCTGGAATGGGGGTGGCTCATTCCCATCTCCACCCTCTCCCATTCCAGCCTTGGGTCAAGAATAAGCCCCAGGCCTCCTAGAGAGCCCTTCACCTTTCACTGAAATAAAATCTTAGAGCAATTTCAAATATACTTCAAGTCACGTCGGATCACAAGGCAAAGTCAGGGAGCAGCCAACTGGGAAGATGGACCACTGTGATCCCTCTCAAACCTGGTGGCCGTGAGCCTTATTCTTCAATTGCCAGTGTTTTTACATGAGAGCCGAGTTCCTGACTTTCCTCCTCAAAAATGTGCCCCTGTGTGCTTACATCCAGGGATGGACCTCTGGGAGTCATTGACGTGTAAGTCTACATCTTACTTATAACGCTTTCTTCATTCGGGTATGCATTTTTCTAAGCATTAGAATTCTGGGGCATGTTGAGGGTATGCAGAGTTGCGAGAGAAGATGTGAAACCAGGAAGACTGTTCAGAAGACTCGGTGTATATGGAGGTATGGAATATGGTGTCCTTGATTCCGTCTTGGGTACGTGAGACACTTGGGGTCGAAAGGGCAACCTGGAACTGCAGTCCGTCCGCCCATTTCCACATTAGGGGAGAGGCATCGGTTGGAAGAGTAAAATAAGATTCCACAGAACTGGGCCGTCCTTTGCTCTCTCCTGGGGTTTGAAATGATTCCACAGGGTGGAAACTCTTTTCTCTGTAAGACTGAAGTGGGGAGTCAGAAAGATACCCAGGAATGGAAATCAGAGAGTAACTGGCTTGTCAGGGCAGGTTTCAGCTAGCTACTGCTACATAACAAACCACCCCAAACTTATATATATATTTAAGTGGCTCAAGACAACTTCTTTTTCCTAATGAGCGTTCAATTTGGGCAGAGCTTCGAAGGGTATCTATCTCTGTTTCACTCGGTATAAAGAGCTGAGACCAGTACTGTTCAGATCTGGTTCCAGTCTCTTCCTGATTGCCCAGTCAGTCTCTCTTCTGGCCTGCTTGGGTTCTGGAAAATACTTCCCTAATTTTAGAATAAATACCAGTTTTCTGAGGGCAAAAGGGCTTTGCATTATCCAGATTCAAAAAAAAAAAAAAAACCTCTCACATACGGTTTCAATGTAAATGCTGTTCATGTATAACGCCAAATGAATGGCACCCCTGGAGCTGTGCAACAGGGATGCTCGTAAGAGTCCCTAGAGATGGTCGGACCTCACATATGGCCTGATCACCCCTCTGGACAAATAGCGGAAGCCAGTATGGTCAAGGGAAACAGATGCGGATTCCAGGGTCCCCAGTGATCTCGGGCATCACTGAGATCCCCTGGCTGGGACTCAGGATCCATCTGTCAAAACAGGAACTGCAAGGGATGGCCCAACAGTCCCATCCAGCCCTGATGCTCATAATCCTGGTGCCTGTTTTGAGAGCGTGTCCTGGTAACAACACCATGTACCCTTATCTCAGGAAAGGTTCCATTAAGATTCAGATCAGATCAGTCGCTCAGTCGTGTCCGACTCTTTGCGACCCCATGAACTGCAGCACGCCAGGCCTCCCTATCCATCACCAGCTCTCGGAGGTCACCCAGACTCACATTCATCGAGTCAGTGATTCCATCCAGCCATCTCATCCTCTGTCGTCCCCTTCTCCTCCTGCCCTCAATCCCTCCCAGCATCAGAGTCTTCTCCAATGAGTCAACTCTTCGCATGAGGTGGCCAAAGTACTGGAGTTTCAGCTTGAGCATCATTCCTTCCAAAGAAATCCCAGGTCTGATCTCCTTCAGAATGGACCGGTTGGATCTCCTTGCAGTCTAAGGGACTCTCAAGAGTCTTCTCCAACACCACAGTTCAAAAGCATCAATTCTTCGGCGCTCAGCCTTCTTCACAGTCCAGCTCTCACATCCATACATGACCACAGGAAAGACCATAGCCTTGACTAGGCGAACCTTTGTTGGCAAAGTAATGTCTCTGCTTTTGAATATGCTATCTAGGTTGGCCATAACCTTCCTTCCAAGGAGTAAGCGTCTTTTAATTTCATGGCTGCAGTCACCATCTGCAGTGATTTTGGAGCCCAGAAAAAGAAAGTCTGACACTGTTTCCACTGTTTCTCCATCTATTTCCCATGTAGTGATGGGACCAGATGCCATGATCTTCGTTTTCTGAATGTTGACCTTTAAGCCAACCTTTTCACTCTCCACTTTCACTTTTATCAAGAGGCTTTTTAGTTCCTCTTCACTTTCTGCCATAAGGGTGGTATCATCTGCATATCTGAGGTTATTGATATTTCTCCCAGCAATCTTGATTCCAGCTTGTGTTTCCTCCAGTTCAGCATTTCTCATGATGTACTCTGCATATAAGTTAAATAAACATGGTGACAATATACAGCCTTGACATACTCCTTTTCCTATTTGGAACCAGTCTGTTGTTCCATGACCAGTTCTAACTGTTGCTTCCTGACCTGCATACAGATTTCTCAAGAGGCAGATCAGGTGGTCTGGTATTCCCATCTCTTTCAGAATTTTCCACAGTTTATTGTGATCTACACAGTCAAAGGCTTTGGCATAGTCAATAAAGCAGAAATAGATGTTTTTCTGGAACTCTCTTGCTTTTTCCATGATCCAGCGGATGTTGGCAATTTGATCTCTGGTTCCTCTGCCTTTTCTAAATCCAGCTTGAACATCAGGAAGTTCACGGTTCACATATTGCTGAAGCCTGGCTTGGAGAATTTTGAACATTACTTTACTAGAGTGTGAGATGAGTGCAATTGTGCAGTAGTTTGAGCACTCTTTGGCATTGCCTTTCTTTGGGATTGGGATGAAAACTGACCTTTTCCAATCCTGTGGCCACTGCCGAGTTTTCCAAATTTGCTGGCATATTGAGTGCAGCACTTTCACAGCATCATCTTTCAGGATTTGGAACAGCTCCACTGGAATTCCGTCACCTCCACTAGCTTTGTTCCTAGTGATGCTTTCTAAGGCCCACTTGACTTCACATTCCAGGATGTCTGGCTCTAGGTTAGTGATCACACCATCATGATTATCTGGGTCGTGAAGCTCTTTTTTGTACAGTTCTTCTGTGTATTCTTGCCACCTCTTCTTAATATCTTCTGCTTCCGTTAGGTCCACACCATTTCTGTCCTTTATCGAGCCCATCTTTGCATGAAATGTTCCTTTGGTATCTCTGATTTTCTTGAATAGATCCTTAGTCTTTCCCATTCTGTTGTTTTCCTCTATTTCTTTGCATTGATCGCTGAAGAAGGCTTTCTTATCTCTTCTTGCTATTCTTTGGAACTCTGCATTCAGATGTTTATATCTTTCCTTTTCTCCTTTGCTTTTCGCTTCTCTTCTTTTTGCAGCTATTTGCAAGGCCTCCCCAGACAGCCATTTTGCTTTTTTGCATTTCTTTTCCATGGGGATGGTCTTGATCCCTGTCTCCTGTACAATGTCACGAACCTCATTCCATAGTTCATCAGGCGCTCTGTCTATCAGATCTAGGCCCTTAAATCTATTTCTCACTTCCACTGTATAATCATAAGGGATTTGATTTAGGTCATACCTGAATGGTCTAGTAGTTTTCCCTACTTTCTTCAATTTCAGTCTGAATTTGGCAATAAGGAGTTCATGGTCTGAGCCACAGTCAGCTCCTGGTCTTGTTTTTGCTGACTGGATAGAGCTTCTCCATCTTTGGCTGCAAAGAATATAATCGATCTGATTTCGGTGTTGACCATCTGGTGATGTCCATGTATAGAGTCTTCTCTTGTGTTGTTGGAAGAGGGTATTTGCTATGACCAGTGCATTTTCTTGGCAAAACTCTGTTAGTCTTTGCCCTGAGAGCCCCTCGCCGGCCGCGCGGCGCACTGAGAGCACGCCTGAGAGGAGCTACCCATCGACCGAGGAAGGACGGCGGTGAGGACTGGCGCACTAAGCACGGCCGAGAGGAACTACCCCACGACCGAGATCAGGAAGGGCGGCGGTGAGGAGAGACCCCTCATCCAAGGTAAGGTGCGATGGCTGTGCTTTGCTGGAGCAGCCGGGAAGAGATACCCCACGCCCAAGGTAAGAGAAACCCAAGTAAGACGATAGGTCTTGCAAGAGGGCATCAGAGGGCAAATACACTGAAACCATACTCACAGAAAACTAGTCAGTCTAATCACACCAGGACCACAGCCTTGTCTAACTCAATGAAATTAAGCCATGCCCGTGGGGCAACCCAGGATGGGCGGGTCATGGTGAAGAGATCTGACAGGGTGTGGTCCGCTGGAGAAGGGAATGGCAAACCACTTCAGTATTCTTGCCTTGAGAACCCCATGAACAGTATGAAAAGACAAAATGATAGGATACTGAAAGAGAAACTCCCCAGGTCAGTAAGGGCCCAATATGCTACTGGAGATCAGTGGAGAAATAACTCCAGAAAGAATGAAGGGATGGAACCAAAGCAGAAAGAATACCCAGCTGTAGATGTGTCTGGTGATAGAAGTAAAGTCCGATGCTGTAAAGAACAATATTGCATAGGAACCTGGAATGTCAGGTCCATGAATCAAGGCAAATTGGAAGTGGTCAAACAAGAGATGGCAAGAGTAAATGTTGACATTCTAGGAATTAGCGAACTAAAATGGACTGGAATGGGTGAATTTAACTCAGAGGACCATTATATCTACTACTGTGGGCAGGAATCCTTCAGAAGAAACGGTGTGGCCATCATGGTCAACAAAAGAGTCCGAAATACAGTACTTGGATGCAATCTCAAAAACGACAGAATGATCTCTGTTCGTTTCCAAGGCAAACCATTCAATGTCACAGTAATCCAAGTCTATGCCCCAACCAGTAATGCTGAAGAAACTGAAGTTGAACAGTTCTATGAAGACCTACAAGACCTTTTAGAACTAACACCCAAAAAAGATGTCCTTTTCATTATAGGGGACTGGAATGCAAAAGTAGGAAGTCAAGAAACACCTGGAGTAACAGGCAAATTTGGCCTTGGAACACGGAATGAAGCAGGGCAAAGACTAACAGAGTTTTGCCAAGAAAAATGCACTGGTCATAGCAAATACCCTCTTCCATTAAGATTACTAGTTAGAAAACCTGTAGGCCTTCTCATGGACAGTTTATGCTGAACGTTGCCTCTGCAGTGGGAGGCTGAGGCTCCCCTTCTACCCCCATTTTTTCCAATACCAATGGGCCTGGGGCCAACCATAATGGAATAGAGACATTTAACATCAACCTCCCCAGGCGCATTTTTCACTCCACACTTAGAGTTAGCCATAAGGTTAGGGCTAACCCACTCTAGTACTTTTGCCTGGAAAATTCCATGGATGGAGGAACCGTGGCTACAGTCCACGGGGTCACAAAGAGTCAGACAGGACTGAGCGATTTCACTTTAAGGTTAGGGCTAGGGTTAGGGTTAAGGTTACTTTTAGGATTGAAGTTAGGGTTAAGTTTAGGGTTGAGAATAGGCCTAGGCTAGGGGTACACTCGGAGAAGGCGATGGCACCCCACTCCAGTGCTCTTGCCTGGAGAATCCCATGGACGGAGGAGCCTGGTGGGCTGCAGTCCATGGGGTCGCTAAGAGCTGGACACGACTGAGCGACTTCACTTTCACTTTTCACTTTCGTGCATTGGAGAAGGAAATGGCAACCCACTCCAGTGTTCTTGCCTGGAGAATCCCAGGGATGGAGGAGCCTGGGGGGCTGCTGTCTATGGGGTCGCACAGAGTCAGACACGACTGAAGCGACTTAGCAGCAGCAGCAGCAGTTCTAGGTTTAGGATTACATATGGGTTTAATCTTAGGGTTATGCTGAGGCTCCGTGACCTTACCTTTACTTCTGCCTCTCTCGCTTCTTTCCGAGTCTCCTTTGCATGTCTCTTCTTCTTCCTAGTCTTCTTTTTTTTTTTTTTTTTTTGGCTGCACTACACAGCATGCAGGATCTTAGCTCCCCAAACAGGGACCAAACCTGTGCCTTTTTCAGTGGAAGCACAGAGTCTTAAAACTGGACCACTAGGAAAGTCCCTTCTTCAGATCAGATCAGTTGCTCAGTTGTGTCTGACTCTGCGACCCCATGAATCGCAGCACACCAGGCCTCCCTGTCCATCACCAACTCCCGGAGTTCACCCAGACTCACGTCCATTGAGTCAGTGATGCCATCCAGCCATCTCATCCTCTGTCGTCCCCTTCTCCTCTTGCCCTCAATCCCTCCCAGCATTAGAGTCTTCTCCGATGAGTCAACTCTTCGCATCAGGTGGCCAAAATACTGGAGTTTCAGCTTTAGCATCATTCCTTCCAAAGAAATCCCAGGGCTATCTCCTTCAGAATGGACTGGTTGGATCTCCTTGCAGTCCAAGGGACTCTCAAGAGTCTTCTCCAACACCACAGTTCAAAAGCATCAATTCTTCGGCGCTCAGCTTTCTTCACGGTCCAACTCTCACATCCATACATGACCACAGGAAAAACCATAGCCTTGACTAGACGAACCTTTGTTGGCAAAGTAATGTCTCTGCTTTTGAATATGAAATCTAGGTTGGTCATAACTTTCCTTCCAAGGAGTAAGTGTCTTCTAATTTCATGGCTGCTGTCACCATCTGCAGTGATTTTGGAGCCCAAAAAAATAAAGTCTGACACTGTTTCCACTGTTTCCCCATCTATTTCCCATGAAGTGATGGGACCAGATGCCATGATCTTCATTTTCTGAATGTTGAGCTTTAAGCCAACTTTTTCACTCTCCTCTTTCACTTTCCTCAAGAGGCTTTTTAGTTCCTCTTCACTTTCTGCCATAAGGGTGGTGTCATCTGTATATCTGAGGTTATTGATATTTCTCCCGGCAATCTTGATTCCAGCTTGTGTTTCTTCCAGTCCAGCATTTCTCATGATGTACTCTGCATAGAAGTTAAATAAGCAGGGTGACAATATACAGCCTTGACGAACTCCTTTTCCTATCTGGAACCAGTCTGTTGTTCCATGTCCAGTTCTCACTGTTGCTTCCTGACCTGCATACAAATTTCTCAAGAGGCAGATCAGGTGGTCTGGTATTCCCATCTCTTTCAGAATTTTCCACAGTTTATTGTGATCCACACAGTCAAAGGCTTTGGCATAGTCAATAAAGCAGAAATAGATGCTTTTCTGGAACTCTCTTGCTTTTTCCATGATCCAGCTCATGTTGGCAATTTGATCTCTGGTTCCTCTGCCTTTTCTAAAACCAGCTTGAACATCAGGAAGTTCACGGTTCACATATTGCTGAAGCCTGGCTTGGAGAATTTTGAGCATTACTTTACTAGCGTGTGAGATGAGTGCAATTGTATGGTAGTTTGAGCATTCTTTGGCATTGCCTTTCTTTGGGACTGGAATGAAAACTGACCTTTTCCAGTCCTGTGGCCACTGCTGAGTTTTCCAAATTTGCTGGCATATTGAGTGCAGCACTTTCACAGCATCATCTTTCAGGATTTGGAATAGCTCAACTGGAATTCCATCACCTCCACTAGCTTTGTTCGTACTTCACTTCACATTCCAGGATGTCTGGCTCTAGGTCAGTGATCACACCATCATGATTATCTGGGTCATGAAGATCTTTTTTGTACAGTTCTTCTTCTTCCCAGTCTTTAAATACTGGTGTTCCTGGAGCCTCCATCCATGTTGGTGGCTTTTTTAAGCCCTTAGACTGCATTTGCATTTACACAAATTTGAAATAGTGGCTATCATTCAATTGCCTTCTCTTCCTTCCATCTTCCCGAAAAGTGTCTTAGGCTACACTATGACCCTCTTAGTGTGTTTTTTTCTCTTTAAAAAAGTGTGTCACTTTTTTCTCTTTAAAAATTATTTATTTACAGCTAAATACAGCCATGAAAGTAAAAGATGCTTGATCCTTGAAATAAAAGCTATGACAAACCTAAGCAGTGTATTAAAAAGCAGAGACAGCACTTTGCCAACAAAGGTCTGTCTAGTCAAAGCTATGCTTTTCCCAGGAGTCATGTTCAGATGTACAAATTGGACCATAAAGAAGTCTGAGTGCTGAAGAATTATCCTTTCAAATTGTGGTGTTGGAGAAGACTTTGGAAAGTCCCTTGGACTGCAAGGAGATCCAACCAATCAATCTTAAAGGAAATCAAGCCTGAATATTCATTGGAAGGACTGATGATGAAGCTGAAGCTCCAGCAAATTTGGCCACCTGATGTGAAGAGCAGACTCAGTGGAAAAGACCCTGATGCTGGGAAAGTGAAGGACAGGGGAGCCTGGCTGCAGTCCATGGGGTCACAAAGTTGTCTGTATCACTTACCCAGAAGCAACCATTGATCTGATTTCTACCACTATCTGTTGGCCTCACCTGTTCTAGAAATTTCATATAAATCAAACTATGCATTGTATACTCTTTGGTATAAGGTTGTATTCAAACAGCAACTGTTTCTCAGATTTACTCATACTGTTGTGTTATACTGACTTTTTCACTAAAAGACATATATTGATATCTTAGCATGAAGCACTTTATCACTATCTGGCTAAGGCTTGTCACGGTAAATGTACAAATTTAGCCTGCCTACGCTGTTCACTCTGACCTCAGTTCCCAGGCAAAGTGCTCTGCTGAACAATCTCAAGTCTTAGACGATGTCTGCCCTTAAATTTACTTTGACTGAATACAAGGGGGGACTCATCATGTATTCCGACCATGGTTTGTGAGACGAGACCAGATGTCAGCTACTTCTGCATCAGCCTGTCCAATTTACACCAAGAGAAACTGGAATAGAATGTGAGGGAATGTGAGGGCTTCCCAGGTGCTGTTAACGGTAAAGAACCCAACTGCTAATGCAGGAGACTTAAAAGACATGGGTTCGATCCCTGGGTTGGGAAGATCCCCTGGAGGAGGAAATGGCAACCCACTCCAGTATTTTTGCTAGGAGAATCCCGTGGACAGAGGAGCCTGGTGGGCTACAGTCCATGGGTCACACAGAGTTGGACACGACTGAAGAAACTCAGCACGCGTGGACGTGACAGGGAAGTGGGGGGAACTGTCTGGCAGAAAGGGTGGGGTACAGTTTCTTTCTGAAAGCAGAGAATCTGATCAGAGGTGGCTTGGCATGGTGGTGAGACTGGCCAATATGGAGCTAGGAAAAAAAAGTTTTAGACCCAGCCTAGTCACTTGGCTTCACGATTTTAAGCTAATCTCTTAACCTCATCTCATCCGTAAAATATGGAGAACACACTTGCCATAGTAATAACTGGGGTTTGGATACTGCCACAGAGAGCAAATGAGACTCTGGAAAACTGTAGGTACCTGGTAAAAGTTAAATGAATATAATCAGAAGGACTTCTCCTGCGGTCCAGTGGTTAAGACTCCACCTTCTACTGCAGGGGATGAGGGTTCAGTCCCTGGTCGGGGAACTAGACAAGCTGCCAGGGTCAGCTAAAAAAAATTTTTAATTAAATAAATAACCATTCAAAATGTTTTTAAAAATATACATACACAGTTTGAGATCAAATAGTTTGTAAAGTTAAAAACAACAACAACAAAATGAATGTAATCAGAAGTATGCTGTCAGCTGTAAAACGCTTGTTGCAGGCTCTGCCCGCCCCACAGGGACTCAGACAGGTTACACTGTCACTTCTCAGGAATCCTGCAAGTCAGCCCAGCGGAGTGATTCACCCACGGACCTTCCCTGTCTGCACTGTCAGCCCAAGAGTGCTTCCCAAACCCAGCCCCAAGGCAGACCCACCCACTAGAATCTCCAGGCCCCACAGCCAACTGTTTTTAAGCATCTCAAGTGATTCCAGTGTCCCATCGTAGGACAGCACCATGGAGCCACTGCTCCACTGGGGAGGATGGGTTTTAGGGAGTCACCAGGAGAGCTGTGCCCCAGAGACAGGTGCCCCTGGGTCTGCTCAGTGATCAGGGCAGCTCATTCCCTACCACAAGTGGACTGACTCCTGGAGGCCAGGGAGGTGCGGCTGGAGAGGGGCCCGCCATTGCCAACAGGAACTGCTGTGACAGAGACATCACTGCTCTCCAAAATAGCCACGGGTGCCCCTGTGTGGCCAAGCCTCACTTCCAAATAGGGTCACTGTTATTGTTCAGTGACCCCAGGGACTGTAGCCCGCCAGGCTCTTCTGTCCATGGGATTTCCCAAGCAAGAATACTGCAGTGGTGTGCCATTTCCTTCACGGGATCTTCCCGACCCAGAGATCGAACCCACATGTCCTGCATTGGCAGGCAGATTCTTTACCACGGAGCCACCAGGAAGCTCTCCAAATGGGTTGTATTCGGCTTAGTCACTCAGTCATGTCTGACTCTTTGCAACCCCAACAGGATCCTCTGTTCATAGCGATTCTCCAGGCAAGAATACTGGAGTGGGTTGCCACACCCTCCTCCTGGGGGATCTTCCCAACCCAGGATTGAACCCACGTCTCCTGCATTGCAGGTAGGTTCTTTACCATTTGGGCCACCCGGGAAGCCCAAGAATCCTGGAGTGGGTAGCCTATCCCTTCTCCAGGGGAACTTCCTGACCCAGGAAATCAAACTGGGGTCTCCTGCATGGCAGGCGGATTATTTACCGCTGAGCCACCAAGGAAGCTCTCCAAATGGGATGGAAGCATGTAAACAATTTCGACCAATCGGCTGTGGGTAAAAATGACATGTGTCACTTCCAAGTCAAGGTATCCAAAGCCAACATGCCTCATCCAGCCCTCCCTTCTCCTACTACAGAGAGCTCAGGGATGACACGATCTCAACGATGTCTCTTTAGAGCCTGGGTCCCTGAGTGCCTGACAGAGGACAGGCTCCTGTCAGCTCTCACTAGAGATGTAACAGGAGTGAGGAATAAACCTCTGTTGTCCAAGACACAGAGTTCAAGATTCTCTCATGGCAGCAGTTAACAATAATCATCCTGACCAATGCAACTACCTGTCTAGTGGTAAGCCACACCCCCCACTCATGGGGAGATGTGCCAAGACCCCCAGAGGACCCTAAAACTGCAGATAATTACATACCCTGTGTGTGTTTTTCCTACACGTACATACCTATGATAACGCTTAATTTATAAATGACACACAGTCAGAGAATATCCAAATCGCCAGCATCACTACTCTTGCTCTTTGGGACCATCGTTAAGTAAAATAAGGGTCATTTGACAGCGAGCAGATGACCAGACAGCTGCTAAGCGACTAATGGGGAGGATACCCTGGACTAAGGATGATTCACGTTCCAGGCAATACGGAGCAGATGGCGCGAGATTTCCTCACACTGCTCAGAATGGCATGCAAGGAAAAACTTATGAATTGTTTATTGCTGGAATTTTCCATTTAATATTTTCGTGCTGTGGTTGACTGCCGGTAACTGAAACCACAGACAACAAAACCATAGATGAGGAGGGGAAGACCGCACTTCCAGACATCTCTCAGAAACTGAAATGCTCTGCTTCAAAAAAAGTAAAAATAGAATTACCCTGCAATACAACACCTCCACTCCTGAGTATTTATCCAAAGAGAATGAAAACACTAATTCAAAAAGATACCTGCACCCTGATGTGTTCATAGAAGCCAAGATATGGAAACTATTTAAGTGTTCATTGACAAATGAGTGGCTAAAGAAGATGTGTACATATACACAATGGAATACTACTCAGCCAGAAAAAAAGAATAAAATTCTGCCATTTGTAACAATGTGCATGGACCTAGAAGGTATATGCTAAGTGAAATAAGTCAGACAGAGAAAGACAAACGTTGTATGTTATTACTTCTATGTGGAATCTAAAAATAAAACAAACTACTATATATAACAAAGCAGAAACAGACTCACGTATGTAGACAGCAAACCAGTGATTACCAGTGGAGAGAGGGAAGAGGGGAGGGGCAAGATAAGAGTACAGGATTAAGCAATACAATCCACTATGTATAAAATATATAAGCTACAAGGATATAGTATACAGCACAAGGAATATAGCCAATACTTTATAATAACTTTAAATGAAGTATAATCTATAAAAATATTGAATCACTATGTTATACATCTGAAATTAATATGATACTGTAAGCCAACTATACTTCAATTTTAAAAACACAGCCAAAAAAAGAGAAAGAAGTTGAAATGCTCTGAATGTTTGCAGAAGAAATTGAGGGTATTCAGCAGCCTCAACAACCACCAGCAAGAATTCCCAAGTAAATAACCAAGCCTATCTTCTAAAAGCTTTGGAACAGCTCTGGAAAAAGTCCATCTGAATGCCCAATGTCAGCAATTTTTTAGAACACCTCCTTGCCTAGGACCACCCCTCCCCGAGATGTGAACCACAGCCCCAAACCGAGCAACTGGACACCCATTCAGTCCCCACAACTGCATCTAATAAACATTTTATGGACCTGTTCAATTGCAGAGCGATGCAGGCAATTAACTTCCATCATGGTTTTACTGTGGAAAGATGTTGCAAGCCTGGGCCATGAGAGTGGAGCCATGCGTCAGTTCAGGAAGCACGGCTGCCAAAGCCCGGTGGGGTCCATCATCAGAGCAGGTGCAGAGCTCAGATGGGCTGCTCGTGGCTAATGGGCCACTCCCGATATTGCCCCCAGTCAGCTGGCACTGAGCCTGAAGCTTCATTCTCCCAGTAAAGCTCCTGGAAAAGGCTAGACCAAACCAGCTCTCCCCATAATACGGGGTGATGTTGAATTCACCCCAGAGGGCTGCTTGGGTCATAAAAATCTGCTTCGTCAGTCTTGCTGGCTTAATCCTGTGCCTATTACAGACTCACTTCCTATGAGTACTGATGCAGTGTCAGAGGAGACATCTGTGGGGAACCATCTATTTAAAGAATGGTGGAGAGAAAGAGAAAAACAGGGCTGGGGCCATTGAGAGGCTGGGAAGAGGGGTAAGAAGAGGGCAAGTTGACTGATGTCCCTTCCCAGTCCAGAGGAATTTGCATAGAGCACTGTTTCCCTAGCAACAGTCTCCAATTGGTCCCCATCTGTCCACCAACTGACTTGGGTCCTGGGCAGTCTGTTCTCAGTGCCCCCAGCTGGGCAGAAACAGGCAGAAGAGGCTGGAAGATCCAGCTCAGGCTCCCCCTGGCCCCATGAGTCCCCAGGACCAGATTTGATCTTTGGTTCTAAACACTGAAGATGATGAGGCTCTATCCACCCCCACAGTTCACAACAAAATGGTACTTTTCAGAATGACACGAACTTACAACCATGCAAGAATTAAAAGAGCTTTTCTTCTGATTTTCTGTGTGCCTGGTTCTGCGCTTTCCCACCCCACAGAGGAAGATTGGCCTAGGTGGGCTGCAGGGTGGACAGTACACTCACGAGAGACATACTGCCTCTCAAAGGTAGAGAAGAACTTGGTCATGAGGATAGAAGGAAAAACAGCCATTTGTTCACCGCTCCCAAGGCCACCTGACGCAAAGAGCCGACTGGTTGGAAAAGACCCTGATGCTGGGAAAGATAGAAGGCGGGAGAAGAAGGGGGCGACAGAGGATGAGACAGTTGGATGGCATCACCGACTCAATGAACATGTGTTTGAGCAAGCTCCAGGAGATGGTGAAGGACAGGGAAGACTGGGGTGCTGCAGTCCATGTGGTCGCAGTCAGTCACGACTGAGCAACTGAACAACAGCCCGAGTGGGGCCCCACCGTGTTGCTTCATTCCGGGTGTGAAGTTCCCGTGGTCTCTGACCCACTCAGACTCAAACGTGCACAGTGAGCTTGACGACCAGATGTCCCTGGAGAAGGAGAGCCGGGGGCAAAGAACACCGATGATCCAGATGCCTCCTGTAGTGCTGCTGCTGCTAAGTCGCTTCAGTCGTGTCTGACTCTGTGCGATCCCATAGACAGCAGCCCACCAGGCTTCCCCGTCCCTGGGATTCTCCAGGCAAGAACACTGGAGTGGGGTGCCATTTCCTTCTCCAATGCATGAAAGAGAAAAGTGAAAGTGAAGTCGCTCAGTCGTGCCCGACTCTTGGTGACCCCATGGACTGCAGCCCACCAGGCTCCTCCGTCCATGGGATTTTCCAGGCAAGAGTACTGGAGTGGGGTGCCATTGCCTTCTCACGCCTCCGTTAGTAAGCGTTAGCAATTATGAAAGTTTTGGGTGCCTAGTCACTAATCCACCCACCTGGGAGACAACCACAAAGAATATCGCCCCCCCCGCCCCCGCCATTCCTTGCATATTATGGAGTAGGGGGCTTCACTTGAGCCTCAAACTCGAGCAAGTGAACCCCAAGGGCCTGGTGCTCTAGAGCCCAGGAATCACAACTATTGGTGCCTGTGTGCCCTAGAGCCTGTGTTTCTTAACAAGAGAAGCCACCATAGTGAGAAGCCCAAGCACCTCGACCAGAGAGTAGCTCCCACTTGCTGCAACTAGGGAAAGCTTTCACAGCAACAAAGACCCAGCACACCCATAAATAAATAAACAAAATTACGTATAAGAACCATCAGAGTAGTCGTTGTCATTCATTCGCTCAGTTGTGTCCAATTCTTTGCAATCTCATGGCTAGAGAAGCAGGGGGAAGCTATTCCTGGGTGGTGACCATATGCCAAGAGAGAGGGGAATTTCTAGAAGCACTGAATGGCCCTTGGGATGAAATGCTGCTGAACGTTCTTAGACAGGAAAGCCTCAGGAGGTTCAGCAAGAAGGAGGGCTTTCCTGACATCCCTGGGAATGCTCTCAGGGCAGGGAGGGAGCAAATGCCAGACTGCAGTGGGCTGAGGAGGAGCCTGGAGGCATGTTCCAGGGCATGGGGGAGGGAGCGGTGCACAGGGACAACTCTCCCAAGTTCATGGTTAGGGCAGAAAGAGAAAGAGGGTAGCTCTAGGGAGACCTGGGAGAGAGGGAGATTTTATTTTTTAATACGGGATACACTTTAAACTGTTTAAATGATGAAGAGAAAGGAGAATTGAGTATGAGAAGCTGACATAATAGTAGGGAAACTACATAGACTTCTAAAACCCACTCCAAGAAAACCTTGAAATATTCAGGAATCCACTCGATTATTTATCAGACTTTACTTTTCACAAATGCTGCCTTCGCCAAGGTAGAGAGCAGGTCCTGGGGGCCGAGAAATATTGTTTGTGTATCTTGTAAGGGCTTTCTGGCTTCCCACAGAGCAAGCCATTCCACCCTGAGATTCTAGACGGCCATACAAATACTCCATAGTATCAGCACAGAGGGTGTGTTCTATCAGGAGGCTGAGTAAACAGCTGCTAGGAATGCAATGTTAGAGATGGAGGAGCAGCTTCCTGCTCTCCTCCAGTCAGAAAACTCTCAGGGCACCTGGAGCCCTGCTCTCAGCTCCCTTTGTATTATGTTTAAACAGCTTCATTGAGTATAATTTGTTGTCGTTCAGTTGCTCAGATCAGTCATGTCGGACTCTTTGCAACCCCATGGACTGCAGCACGCCAGGCTTCCCTGTCCTTCACCACCTCCCCAGGCTTGCTCAAACTCATGTCCACTGAATCAGTGATGCCATCCAACCATCTCATCCTCAGCCACCTCCTTCTCCTCTTGCCCTCAATCTTTCCCAGCATCAGGGTCTTTTCCAATGAGTAAGGTCTTTTCCAGTGAGCCTGCTCTTTGCATCAGGTGGCCAAAGTACTGGAGCTTCAGCTTCAGCATCAGTCCTTCCAATGAATATTCAGGGTTGATTTCCTTTAGGACTGGCTGGTTTGATTTTGCAGTCCAGGGGAGTCTCAAGAGTCTTCTCCTGCACCACAATTTAATATACCATAAACTGCATGTACTTAAGGTATATTACTTAGCTCATTTTTGACACAGGTACCCATGAAACCATCCTCACAATCAAGATGGTGCATTTATCCATTGTCCCCAAAGACTTCCTCAAATCCTTTGCAACCCTTCCTCTTATCCCTCCCTGCCCTCCATCCCTGTCCCCTGACAACCACTGCTCTGCTTTCTGACACTGTAGATGAGTTTACAATTTCTACAGTTTTATATAAAAGGACCTTTACTGTATTACTCTCCTCTGTGCAGCTTCTTTCACTCAGCATCATCATTTTAAGATACATCCATGTTACTGCCCATATCACTGTGAAGTCGCTCCGTCGTGTCTGACTCTTTGCAACCCCATGGACTGTAGCCCACCAGGCTCCTCCATCCATGGAATTTTCTAGGCAAGAGTACTGGAGTGGGTTGCCATTTCCTTCTCCAGGGCATCTTCTCGACCCAGGGATCAAACCCGGGTCTCCCGCATTGCGGGCAGACACTTTACCGTCTGAGCCACCAAGGAATCACTAGTTCATTCCTAGGAATCACTAGTTCGAGTCCACTAGCATTCCACTAGGCTGCTCCATATATATTCCTGTGTAGGATTATGCTATCATGTGTTTATCGATTCAGTAGCTGCTGGATATTCAGTAGCTGCTCAGTTGCTTCTGTGTGTGTGCTCAGTTGCTCAGTCGTATCTGACCCTTTGTGACCCCGTGGACTGTAGCCCTCCAGGCTCCTCTGTCCATGGGATTTCCCAGGCAAGAATACTAGAAGAAATGAAGTGAAGAAGTGAAGTGAAGTCACTCAGTCGTGTCTGACTCTTTGCGACCCCATGGACTGTAGCCTACAAGGCTCCTCTGTCCATGGAATTTTCCAGGCAAGAGTACTGGAGTGGGTTGCCATTTCCTTCTCCAGGGGATCTTCCCTAACCCAGGGATTGAACCTGGGTCTCCCGCATTGCAGGCAGATGCTTTACGGTCTGAGCCACCAGGGAATGGGTTGCCATTTCCTTCACCAGGCGATCTTCCCGACCCAGGGATTGAACCCACATCTCCTACACTGGCAGGAGGATTCTTTACCACTGCGCCACCTGGGAAGCCCCTGGGTGGTTTCTAGTTGCGAGCCATTACAAATAAAGCTGCTGTAAACATCTGCATATAGGTCTTCATACGGACATGCATTTCTCTTTCTCTTGGGTTAATGCCTAGGAGTGAGATGGCTGGCTTCAGTGGCAAGGGTGTGTTTATATTTCGGACACTGCTCCCCTGACTGCCAGAGTAATTATACCAGTTCACATTCCCACCTGCAATTCTGGTTTCTCCGTATCTTGACAACAGGCTTTTTATCCGTTATCTGTGGCAGCAAGATGCTTATCTATCTCTAAGAGAAACCTAGAAATACCACAGTGGTTTTTCACACGTGCTAAGGGTGAAGCCCCAGGGTAGAAACGTTCTAGAAAGGTGTTTAGGATTTGGAGGATGGGGTTGGGGGATGGCTACGCCACTAGGCTTTTAAAACCAGCACAACCCACCCCTCCTATCACACATGCACGATCCAGCACAGTTGAGCCTCAGATACACAAGACAGTTCAGCCGAGACCCTCCCTTATCACTCCTTCTGCTTCAGCTCAGCCCATGTCCTCCCACAGTGAGGCTGACCTTTGTCCACAACCCTACTGTGCCTCGGCTGGGACCCTTTGAACTTGATCTCTGCAGGCTCCCAGTACCCCCAGGACTCCCCCTCTCTGCTTGTCTGATTTCGTTTTCACTGGGATCCTCACTGACCTGTGCTACCCGGAGAGGACAAGCTCTACCCCGGCCTTTCCGCACCCCAGGTGAACACTGGTCCTCGGTCAGTGCCAGCAGCCCCTGGGCTGCCTGCCCTGTGCCCCACGGCAGAGCAGGGTAACAGAAGCCCACCGCCACCAGCTCTGAGATGGGCCCAGAAAAGAAGCTCCTTTGCAAGTGGAGTGAATCCCTTGCCTCTTGAATAGTGAAAAGATTTGGGAAGTACATGCCCACCTAGGAGATAGCAGCAGATTTGATCGACCTTCTCAACAGTGGGGAGACAAGGTCAAGAGCAGCAGGGGTCCTCCAGGATCCGCAGCCTGGATCAAACCAAATCCTCTATTTAGTACAAAGTGAAGCCACATAACCTCTATGTGCCTTAATTTTCTTATCTGTAAAAAGGGGGAAATAGTAGAATCTATTCATACCTGCCAAACTTGCCTCAGTGATCAAGTGAGACATATCTGTAATGCATTTTACTTCAATCAAGACTTAATTAAATTTAATTAAATGATATATTTTAATAACAATGCCAATTTCTCAGTTGTGTCCAACTCTGCAACTCTTTGGACTGTAGCCCGCCAGGCTCCTCTGTCCATGGAATTTTTCAGGGAAGAGTACTAGAGTGGGTTGCCATTTCCTCCTCCAGGGGATCTTCCCAACGCAGAGACAGAACCTGCTTCTCCTGTGTCTCCTGCGTTGCAGGCAGATTCTTTACTGCTGAGCCATGGAGGAAGCCCAACAATGCCAGTTACACAGTAGCAAGAGCTCAGCAAAAGTGAGTCATTACTGGGGCAGAGACCTTGCTCAGCATTTCCACATTTCACTTCACTTAATCCTCATAATAACCCTATGAGAGGGTCACCATTATTATCTCCACTTGACAGAGAGAAAGCTGAAGCACAGGAAAGACATGTGCTTTGCCCAGAGTCACACAGCTAGCAGACAGAGGGGCAGGGTCTCAACCAGGTAACCTGACCTCAGACTACACATCCAACCCCTTCGTCATTCCATCTATCACCAAGCACCGGTCAAGACGAGAGATCCCTGAGCTGGTCCCTCGCCACACATGCAGAAGGCTGACACCTCTTCTCCAGGAGCAGCGATCCCCTGGACCGACAGATCTCATCAATTTACCAAGCATCAGAGCATCTCAGAAACCACACAATTTAAAGGTTTTGAGGAAGGAGACATTTAGCTGGGTCTTCAAGGATGAGTCAGTGTTTTCTGATTAGACAAAGTGAGAAAATATTTCAAGCCTATTGAGTCCCATTTGCAAAAGTTCAGAGATGTGGAATCCATGAGAAAGAGTTGGCTGGGAAGTACAGGAATCCCTTAAGCTTAAACACCAGGGACATAATTTAAGAAGTCTAGAGGTGGACTTTCCTACTGGCCCAGTTGTTAAGAATCACCTGCCAATGCAGGGGACACAGCTTCGATCCCTGGTCCAGGAAGATTCCACATTCCACAAGGCAAGTAAGACCATGTGCCACCACTACTGAGCCCGTGCCCTAGAGCCCAAGAGTTTTGCAACTACTGAAGCCTGTGGGCCTAGAGCTCATGCTCTACAACAAGAAGCCACCACACTCCAACTAGAGAGTAGCCCCTGCTTGCCGCAAATAAAGAAAGGGCAAGCCTAGCAACGAAGACCCAACACAGCCAAAAATAAAATTAATTTTTTAAAAAGTCTAGAGGTGATTTCAAACTAGGAGGAACCAATTGGGTAATGTTATCAATGATGCCCCAAGATCTTTCTGTCTGCCGTTTCGGCTTTGGACTTTTTGTCTTTCAACTCTTGGGCCTCATGATTCCAAGACGGCTGCCACAGCGCCAAACATCATGTCCTCATACAACTGTGTTAAAAGTAGGAAGCAGGAGGCTGCCAGAGCCTAACAGAGATCTATCTCCTTACATGACTTTCTTCTTTTATTAGGAAAGAAAATCTTTTTCCAGAAGCCCCAGCCAACTTTCCCTGACACTGGCCAGCACTGTATTAAAGTCCAACCTTAGACCAACCACTGGGGAAGAGAAATGAGATTGTCATGGCTGAATCAGGCTAATTACAAAACCTTAGGGCTGGAGGGGCCTCTCAAGTTGCTTGAGCACATTGTGGCTCCTTGATTCTGGGGTTATCTTACTAATAGGATGGTCAACTGAGCCGGGCAGAAGCGATGAACATTCAAACCACAGCCCTGAGTGGCCATGTCAACAATCTGACTGCCCTGGGGCCACCGGGCGGCAAGGAAGCCCACACTAAACCTGCGATGCGTCTACATGGAACGGCATCCCCAGACAGTCCCAAGCTACCCTATTCACCTCCTTCCTGCCTCTTCCACCCTTCCAACCTCTCCTGCCTGAAACAGCGTGAGAGATTTACCCTGCCCTGAACAGCCCAGCCAAGCATTTCCAGAATTCCTGACCCACACAAGTCATGACAGGCACGAGGTTTGGGATGATCCATTTTATTCCACTCCGTTTTGGGGTGGTCGGTTTAAGCACCAGAACAAACCTCAAGGTCATACAAGTGCCAAGCTGTGATTTGAACCTGACACCGCACTGCCTCTCAGATTCACAAGCGGGAGAGGAGAAATCTCTCTTTGAAATGCCAAAAAGAATTTTTAAATCATCACAGATTGTCAGGTCATGTGCCTCAGAGAGGGGAAAAAAAAAAAGCCCCGTTAGGGAAAGAGAGGAAGAGAGGGGGGAAAGTCAGCAGGAAGACAAAGAAGGTGGACAGAGGATGTGCAGTGCGCTGTGGAAGACAGGTTACGCTGGGAAGGGCCATGTAGCTTTGGAATAAAAAGTAGGTTAATAAAGCTGATAAATGCGAGGTAGGTCTGCATGTATTACCCCGTGAAGGCTGGCTGCTTTAATGAGGAGCGAGGCCAGGAGAAGCCCCGTAGTCAGGCCCCCAGCTCTGGGTCAGAGTCCACGCTGCCGCCTCTTTGGAGGAAACCGCAGCAGGGTCACAGTCTTTGACCCGTGTGTTAATAATCTGTCTTCTGCTGCGAAGGCAACGCATGCTGCCCGGTCAATGTGGCAGGCGGGGGTGGGGGTGGGGTGGCAGGCCTCATTGGGAGGAGGGGGACAGGGCCAGGCTCACAGCCTGTGCTCTGACAGAAGGCACATTGATCACTCTCCAATGACAAAGAGAAGTCCCCTGGGGTCTGATCTGCTGAAGGCTGAGGAGCGTCTGAGCTCTGCATGAAGCTAGCCCCATAAAGGGCAAGGGAGGGAGAGGGGAAGCTGAGCGGAGTGGGGAGGCGGGGAGCTTAGCACGCCAAAGCTGCTCCTCAAATCACCCCTAGCCTCGGGTGTTTCTCCGTTTTTCATTTGGGTCTCAGTCAGCTTTTCTCATAAGGGCCAGGGGCCAGCCAGCTGGAATAATGTCCGCAAGCCCAAGCAGACTTAGTCAACTCTAACCAACTAAGTGACTATGGAATCTAGCCCAGACCTCAAGCCTTGGTCAAGCCTCAGTGTAGGGTGGGAGGAGGGCTCTTTCTGGTTGGTTAGTGTCTGTATCAGTTTCTTGCTGCTGCTGTAACAAATCAGCACAAACTTCATGACCGAGTCCCTCTGAAGCCACCTCTCAACCGTCGGGTCAGAGTCTGGGCACAGACCTGGCATTTGAGCAGCTTCGTGAGCCCCCGTGAATCCGTCAGTCAAACGCTGAGATAAGCAGGCCTCAGTCCAAAGGCTGGACAGGTCAGGCGGAGTCTGCTGTGGTCCAGGACTCACCTCCCAAGCCAACTTGAGGACTGACTCGGGACAGCACCAACTAGATTCTAGCACAAGGACATCAGGAAGAATCGCAAACAGCATTTGAACCACCCTCAGTGATATTTTGCCTCGAATAATTAAAAAGTCAACAATGGATAATTCATTGCACTTTATTAAAAGTTAGGTTGGGAACTTGGCGGTTTCTGTTCAGAGTCTAATTTAGACACAAAATGTTGCGTGGTCTTTCATGCATGCACGCTCAGTCATGTCCAATTCTTTGCAACACCAGGGACTGTCTGTCACCTGCCAGGCTCCTCTGTCCATGGGATTTCCCAAGCAAGCATACTGGAGTGAGTTGCCATTTCCTTCTCCAGTGTGGTCTTGGGCAAGTCCTTTTACTTCTCTTGCCTTTGTTTGCTCAACTCTAAAATGGGGACAATGATGCTCGCCTCCCTCAATGTGGGCAAGGATTAAATGAAACATGGAATGTGACAGACACACTCAAGCCCCACCCCTTATGCAACTGTTAACCCCCAAGCAGGGCAGCGACAAAGTCCCCAAGGCCCTGCGCAGCCTCAGTGGGGGCACCTTCCTGCCACCCCTGTCCCACCACCTCCCTCCTACCTCTCTTGTTTCAGCCTCAGCAGACTTCTTTAGACGCTCTGAAGTCACCCAGCTCCTTTGTGCCTCAAAGTCTTTACACAACTTCATATTGTCCAGGTCTCTGCTCTCACTTTCCCCACCAGCAGAGCCTTCCCTGACCGCCACCATGGTCATCCTCCTGGCTAGGATCTGGGAGCCTGATCTAGCCTCAAGGTGTCACCCTCACGTAACTAACCACCAAGAATTTCTGTGTACAACTTCATGCGGACATCATCAGAGCCAAGGTCAAAGGGAGAGGTGAGGGAGGCTGGTACATACACAGAAGAGTTCGGCAAACTGTTCCTGCCAAAGGCAGACTAACAAATATTTAGGGCTTTCTGGCCATATGGTCCCTGTCACAACTACTCACCTCTGTTACTGAAGTGCAAAGACAGCCACAGGCAACACACAAGCAAATGAGCGTGTCTGTGTCCCAACAGAATCTTATTTATAAAAACAGACAGTGGGCTGGTCGTGGCCCACGGGCTACTGTTTTGCCAATCCTGATCTAGGAATCTAGCCGAGCAATTGCTGTTGGCTGCTGCTGCTAAGTCACTTCAGTCATGTATGACTCTGTGCGACACCATAGACGGCAGTCCACCAGGCTCCCCCGTCCCTGGGATTCTTCAGGCAAGAACACTGGACTGGGTTGCCATTTCCTTCTCCAATGCATGAAAGTGAAGAGTGAAAGCGAAGACACTCAGTCGTGTCCGACTCTTAGTGACCCCATGGACTGCAGCCTACCAGGCTCCTCAGTCCATGGGATTTTCCAGGCAAGAGTACTGGAGTGGGGTGCCAGTGCCTTCCCCGAGTCGAGCAATTAGATCACCCCCAAGTACAGGATTCCCAAGATCCAGGCATGTGAAAAAACAACGGAAAAAGAGATAAGAAGAGAAGGGACAGAGGAAGTCAGAAAAGTGCTACGAAGACTTAAATGTGTTTCAAGGGACTTCTCTAGGGGTCCAGTGGCTAAGACTCCACATTCCCAATGAAGGGGGGCCTGGGGCTCGATCCCTGGTCAGGAAAGTAGATTCCACACACTGCAACTAAAGATCCTACATGCTACAACTAAGATGGAATCTCCTGGACGCCACAACTAAGATCAGGCCCAGCCAGATAAACAAATAAATACGTTTACAGTAAATTTATTTTAAATATATATATATATAGGGAATCTCAGAGACAGTGGGGGAGACAAGAATAAGGCTATCAGAGGAAACAGAAAATTGTATCCTAAAATTCATAAAGAATCTCAAGGATTCAAGTAGACAAAATGATTATCAAAAAAAAAAACAAAGTTCAAGGTCTCAGACTTCCTGATTTCAAACTTACTGTAAATCTATAGTAATAAAAACAGTGGGGAAAAAAATGGCATAAGGACAGACATATAGACAAATGGAATAGAACAGAAAGGCCAGAAATAAAACCTCACATAAGTGGTTAAATGGTTTTGATGAGGGTGCCAAGACCATTCAATGGGGGAAGAACAGGCTTTTCAACAAATGGTTCTAGGAAACTGGAGATCCACATGCAAAAGAATGAAGTTGGACCCTCACCTCAGAACATATATAAACGTTAACTCAAGATGGATCAGAGACCTAAATGTAAGACCAAAAACTATAAAACTCTCAGAAAAAAACATACGCGAAAAGCTTTGTAACATTGGGTTTGGCAATGATTTCTTGGATATGACACCAAAAGAACAGTCAACAAAAGGAAAAACAGACATGCTGGACTACATCAAAATTTAAAACTTCTGTGCATCAAAGGACATGATAAACAGAGTAAAAAGGCAACTGACAGAATGGGAGGAAATATTTTCAAATCATATATCTGATAACAGAATACATAAATAATTTCTACTACAACAAAAATGGATTTAAAAGGGATGAAGGACATGAATAGATATTTCTCCAAAGAAGATATACAAACGGCCAACAAGTGCATGGAAAGATGCTCAACACCACTCAACCTTCAGTTCAGTTCAGTTCAGTCGCTCAGTCATGTCCGACTCTTTGCGACCCCATGAATCGCAGCACGCCAGGCCTCCCTGTCCATCACCAACTCCCAGAGTTCACTCAAACTCATGTCTATCAAGTCAGTGATGCCAGCCAGCCATCTCATCCTCTGTTGTCCCCTTCTCCTCTTACCCCCAATCCCTCCCAGTATCAGAGTCTTTTCCAATGAGTCAACTCTTCGTATGAGGTGGCCAAAGTACTGGAGTTTCAGCTTCAGCATCATTCCTTCCAAAGAACACCCAAGGCTGATCTCCTTCAGAATGGACTGGTTGGATCTTCTTGCAGTCCAAGGGACTCTCAAGAGTCTCTCCAACACCATAGTTCAAAAGCATCAATTCTTCCGCGCTCAGCTTTCTTCACAGTCCAACTCTCACATCCATACATGACTACTGGAAAAACTATAGCCTTGATTAGATGGACCTTTGTTGGCAAAGTAATGTCTCTGCTTTTCAATATGCTATCTAGGTTGGTCATAACTTTCCTTCCAAGGAGTAAGCATCTTTTAATATGGCTGCAATCACATCTGCAGTGATTTGGGGGCCCAAAAAAATAAAGTCTGACACTGTTTCCACTGTTTCCCCATCTATTTCCCATGAAGTGATGGGACCAGATGCCATGATCTTCATTTTCTGAATGTTGAGCTTTAAGCCAACTTTTTCACTCTCCACTTTCACTTTCATCAAGAGACTTTTTAGATGCTCTTCACTTTCTGCCATAAGGGTGATGTCATCTGCATATCTGAGGTTATTGATATTTCTCCCAGCAATCTTGATTCCAGCTTGTGCTTCTTCCAGCCCAGCGTTTCTCATGATGTACTCTGCATATAAGTTAAATAAGCAGGATGACAATATTCAGCCCTGATGTACTTCTCTTCCTATTTGGAACCAGTATGTTGTTCCATGTCCAGTTCTAAGTGTTGCTTCCTGACCTGCATATAAATTTCTCAAGAGAAGTAAATGTAAATCAAAACTACAATGAGATACCACCTCACACACATAGGGTGATTATTGTCAAAACAAAAACCAGAAAATAACTAGTGTTGACAAGTAGATGAGAATTCAGAACCCCACGCACCATTGTCAGGAATGTAAAATGGGGCCATCAACTACGGCCAAGAGTACAGCAGTCCCTCAAAAAATTAGAATTAGAATTAGCGTATGTCCCGGCAATTCCACCTCTGGGTATATACAGAAAACAGTTGAAAGCAGTGTCCTAAAGAGATATTTTTACAAGCATATTCATAGCAGCAATTGATAATAGCCAAGAAGTGAAAACAGTGGAACTTTCCATTGACAGATGATGGATCAACAAATGCAGTATATGCATACAATGGAATATCATTCAGCCTTCAAGAGGAAGGAAATTCTACAGTACAGGTGAGCCTGGAGGACATCATGCCAAGTGAAACAAGCCAGTCACAAAATGACAAATACCGTGTTATTCCGCTTACATGAGGAACCTAAAGTAGTCAAATTCACAGACAGGGCTTCCCTGATGGCTCGATGGTTAAGAATCCACCTGCCAATGTAGAAGACATGGGTTCAACCCCTGGTCTGGGAAGATCCCACATGCGGCGGGGCAACTAAGCCTGTGTGCTGCAACTATTGATTGGAGCCCGTGTGCTGTGCTCTAGAGCCTGGCAGCCACAACTACGGAACCCACACGCTGCAACTACTAAAGCCCTCACCCCCAGAGCCTGTGCTTTGCAACAAGAGAAGCCACCTCGATCAGAAGCCTGAGCACTGCAACTAGAGAGTAACCCCTACTCTCCACAACTAAAGAAAAGCCCATGCAGCAACTAAGACCCAGCACAGCCAAAAATAAGTAAGTAAAAAAAATTTTTTTTTTAATTCATAGAGACAGAAAGTTGATTTTGGTGGTTACAGGGATAATGGGCAGGGAAGTTGTTAATTAATGGGTATAGAGCTTCTGTTTTGCGAGATGGAAAGAGTTCTGGAGACTGGTTACACAACCAAGTAAATACACAAAACATGAGTGATCTATACACATAATTTGATTAACATGGTAAATTTAACTTCATGTGTGAAGTGAAGTGATAGATATTAGCTCAGTCGTGTCCAACTCTTTGCGACTCCATGGACTATACAGTCTGTGGGATTCTCTAGGCCAGAATACTGGAGTGGGTAGCCTTTCCTTTCTCCAGGGGATCTAACCAACCCATGTATCAAACCCAGGTCTTCTGCATTGCAGACAGATTCTTTACCAACTGAGCCGCATTTACCATGATTAATTTTTTTTAAATAACAAGTTTTTTAAAGCAAAGGGATGAAGAAAGTTATAGCATGCTAACATTAATCAAAAGAAAGTGAAGTACTTCTATTAACTTCAGACCAAACAGACTTCAGAACAAGGAAAATCATCAGGGATAATAAGAAGCATTATTACATAATGATAAAAAAGTCAATTCTCCAAGAAAACATAATAGTCATTAATGTGTTTGAAAGTGAAAGAGGAGAGTGAAAAAGTTGGCTTAAAACTCAACATTCAGAAAACTAAGATTATGGCATCTGGTCCCATCACTTCATGACAAATAGATGGGGAAACAATGGAAACAGTGAGAGACTTTATTTTGGGGGACTCCAAAATCACTGCAGATGGTGACTGCAGCCATGAAATTAAAAGACACTTGCTCCTTGGAAGAAAAACTATGACCAACCTAGACAGCATATTCAAAAGCAGAGACATTACTTTGCCAGTAAAGGTCCATCTAGTCAAAGCTATGGTTTCTCCAATAGTCATGTATGGATGTTAGAGTTGGACTATAAAGAAAGCTGAGTGCTGAAGAATTGATGCTTTTTAACTGTGGTGTTGGAGAAGATTCTTGAGAGTCCCTCGGACTGCAAGGAGATACAACCAGTCCATCCTAAAGGAAATCAGTCCTGAATATTCATTGGAAGGACTGATGCTGAAGCTGAAATTCCAATACTTTGGCCACCTGATGCAAAGAACTGACTCATAGGAAAAGACCCTGATGCTGGGAAAGATTGAAGGCAGGAGGAGCAGGGGATGACAGAGGATGAGATGGTTGGATGGCATCACTGACTCCATGGACCTGAGTTTGAGCAAGTTCCAGGAGTTGGTGTTCAACAGGGAAGCCTGGAGTGCCGCAGTCCATGGGGTTGCAAAGAGTCAGACACAACTGAGCGACTAAACTGACTGAATGTGTTTGCACCTAACAATAATGCATTGAAACACATGAGGGAAAAACTGACAGAATTTCATAGAAAAATAAATGAATACACTATTATAGTTGGAGACTTCAAAATCCCTCTGTCAGTTACTGACAAATCCAGCTAGGAGAAAATCAGAGAAGACACAGTTGAACTGAACAGCACCATCAATCAACTGGATCTTATTGACTCTATAGAGTATTTAATCCAGCAAAAGGATAATATATATTTGTCTCAAACTCATATAGAACATTCACCAAAACAACCATCAGTTCAGCTCAGTTCAGTCGCTCAGTCGTGTCCGACTCTTTGAGACCCCATGAATCGCAGCACGCCAGGCCTTCCTGTCCATCACCAACTCCCGGAGTTCACTCACACTTACGTCCATCGAGTCAGTGATGCCATCCAGCCATCTCATCCTCTGTCGTCCCCTTCTTCTCCTGCCCCCAATCCCTCCCAGCATCAGAGTCTTTTCCAATGAGTCAACTCTTCGCATGAGGTGGCCAAAGTACTCGAGTTTCAGCTTTAGCATCATTCCTTCCAAAGAACACCCAGGACTGATCTCCTTTAGAATGGACTGGTTGGATCTCCTTGCAGTCCAAGGGACTCTCAAGAGTCTTCTCCAACACCACAGTTCAAAAGCATCAATTCTTCGGTGCTCAGCTTTCTTCACAGTCCAACTCTTGCATCCATACACGACCACTGGAAAAACCATAGCCTTGACTAAATGGACCTTTGTTGGCAAAGCAATGTCTCTGCTTTTCAATATGCTATCTAGGTTGGTCATGACTTTTCTTCCAAGAAGTAAGCATCTTTTAATTTCATGGCTGCATTCACCATCTGCAGTGATTTTGGAGCCCAAAAAAATAAAGTCTGACACTGTTTCCTCTGTTTCCCCATCTATTTCCCATGAAGTGATGGGACCAGATGCCATGATCTTCATTTTCTGAATGTTGAGTTTTAAGCCAACTTTTTCACTCTCCTCTTTCACTTTTATCAAGAGGCTTTTTAGTTCCTCTTCACTTTCTGCCATAAGGGTGATGTCATCTGCATATCTGAGGTTATTGATATTTCTCTCGGCAATCTTGATTCCAGCTTGTGCGTCTTCCAGTCCAGCATTTCTCATGGTGTACTCTGCATGTAAGTTAAATAAGCAGGGTGACAATATACAGCCTTGACGTACTCCTTTTCCTATTTGGAACCAGTCTGGTGTTCCATGTCCAGTTCTAACTGTTGCTTCCTGACCTGCACATAGGTTTCTCAAGAGGCAGGTCAGGTGCTCTGGTATTGTGAGCCATAAAACACACATTAACAAATTTAAAAGATAGAAATCATACAAATTATGCCATGAGACATCAATGGAATTAAACTAAAAAATCAGCTATTGAAAAATAGCTAGCGGGACTTCTCTGGCAGTCCAGTGGTTAAGACTTCACCTTCCAATGCAGGGAGTGTGGGTTCGATTCCCCAGCCAGGGAGCTAAATCCCACATGCCTCACGATCAAAACTCCAAAACATAAAATAGAAGTAGTATTGTAACAAACTCAATAAAGACTTTAAAAATGGTCCGCATCAAAAATGTATACATATTTTTAAAAGCCTGGTATTTAAAAAAGAAAATAAAAATAGAAACTTCCAAGTTGTGTGCTTAACACTTGCAGATTAAATGACACACTTCTAAGTAGCCCATGGGTCAAAGAAGAAATCTAAAAAAAATTTTTTTAATATTGTGAACCAAACGAAAATGAAAATGCAACTATCTGCCACACAGGAGCAGCCAGTTGGAGCAGCCAACAGCCAGGGAGCAAAAACCGGCAGCCACATGAGTGCACCATCTCGGACGGCCAGCCCCGTAGTACCTTCCGATGACTGCATTCCCAGCCAGCAGCAACCTCAACCAAGTCGAAGACCCCAAACAAGAGCTGCCCAGTCCAGCCCTTTCTCTATTTCTGATCTACCAAATAGCGACCAAAATAAAATAGTTACTTTAAGCTGCTCCATTTAGGGGCAATTTTCCATGCAACTGTAATAACCAGGACCAGGAGAGAAAGGGGAAAGTACAGTGGACGGGAAGGTGTGTCAAGGGAGGGAGTGTTGGCTACAGAAGTTTGGAGGACATTGAAGAAGAAGGAGATGGGGGTGAAGATAAAGAAGACGAAGATGATGGGGAATGAAAAAACAGAAAAGATGAATACAACACTGATGCAGTCCAACTTTCCTTTTCCGATTAGCCTTTCCGATTTTCTCAGGACCTTGGCAGCAAGGGAATGGTCTGCCCTTTTAGCTTATGTTACATCCCCTGGTGTTCCTGAGGTCTCTCTTGGCCTCTTACACCTGATACACAGTTTTTTTGTTCCAACTCCCTCTTTATTCCTTCCTTTCTCAACAAAACCCTTACAGAAAGCATACACCACTGTGCTTGATGAGAAAAATGACAATGTGCACTGCTGTGAGCCCGGAGGCTGCCGGGCACCCGCGGGGAGGCAGGCAGAGCCCTAGTGTTCTTTTTCCTTTCCCTGCCACCGTATCCATGTGAATATGAACATCCAATACCAGCCCTTAGATCTCTACTCTTTCTTTGTAAAACTAGAAAAGCAGGATTATAGAAATTCGGCAGAAGGTGGTTCTAGATGTTTGGGAGGGTGAAGCGGGCGTGTTGACAAAACAGCTTCTTCCTGGGTGATGCTTAATGGATGTTCTCACCATTGAAACTTTTGCTTCAAAAATAAAATCCTCTCCTAACGATGACTGGAGCCCTGCCACTTGATGGAGGAGATTCAGCAGAATGTGAGGGATCTTATTTAGAAGTGACATTCCATATTGTAATTTTTGTTCGGGTTTTATTTTTAAATTTTCTTAACATGACATGTCTATGGTGTGCTTTAAAATATTCCAACCGAGAAAAAGAGAGGATGGGGAGAAGGGATGAGGCCAGGTTGGCAATATGGTGATCGTTACTCAAACTAGGTGATGGGTCCACAGGGATTCATTGTACTACTTGCTCTACTTTGGAAAATGCTTCACATTTTTCCATGATAAAAAGTTTGCCGTTTTTCTTTTTGTTTCACTGGAAGGGAAAAAAACATGTTTTGTTTTAAATGTTAGAATGTGCACATTGCTTTGTTACAATAAAACCAATGAGTCACAAAGATTTCCATGCCTCTTCTCAGAACATATTATACTTTAGACTTCCCTCTCTGGTTCACTTAATAAATATATTGTCAAACTTAATGTCTCTAAATCAAGCACAATTTTTCCCTGGGCACATTGCAAGGCCATATGGATTGATCCAATTCACCCTCTCAGTGGGTGTAATTCATCAGCAGTTACATCATCGATACAACCCTGGGGGACACCACATTGTTCAACATTTAGTCCTTGATTTTTATATCTAAGTTTCATCTCAAATTGGTTGTTTTTCAAAAGAGAGGATGGGGAGAAGGGGTGAGGCCAGGTTGGCAATATGGTGATCATTACTTAAGCTAGGTGATGGGTCCATTATATCCACTATATATACATTATAGCCATTCTATCCACTGAGATGCTAAGACTTGGATCCAGTAGATGGACCTAACGTGCTCTATTGACCAGGGATAATCGGGCTGTTTGTTGGCAGGTCTTCCTCTGTAAACAGTATCCGAGGAGACAAAGAGACTCGAAAAAGCCAGGAGCCAGTGTTGTTGGAAAAATGTTGAGAAGAAAGTACTTTTTCCCCTTTTCTTAGGTGCCAGCTCTCAAGCACAAAATAAAGCCAAATGGAAGTCATTCCTGTGAGCTGGTCGAGGTGGTGGCCCCGCACAGGCCACCATGTATACGTGAATCATTTCAAGAAAGATGCTACCGAGGGCATAAGCTTTGTGAGCTATATAGCCAAGTAGCTGAAGTTCAATGCCACGATGCTCTTAGAGATATGCTTTAACATAAGTTGGTTGAAGCCTGCTATGAGCTTGGTTGTATTTCCCCAAGGTTCATATGTTGAAGTCCTGATCCCCAGTACTTCAGACAGTGACTGTATCTGAAGACGGGATCTTTAAGGTACTATGAACCCTTAGGGTGGGTCCTAGTCCGATATGATTGGTGTCCTTAGAAGAAGAGCACAAGGATAAGACGGCCACAAACTGAAGAAAGGGGCCTTCAGAGAAACCAGCTCTGCCCATGCCTTGACCTTGGATTTCCAGCCTCCAGAACTATCAGAAAATACATTTTTGTTGTTAAGTTTCCCAGTCGGTAACTTTGTTACGGCAGCTCAAACCCACTAATACAAAGGCAAGTCTTTTGATGTATGTTGTTATTGTTTAAGTTGCTAAGTCATGTCCAACTTTTTGCAACCCAGTGAACTTGTTCCTCTGTCCATGTGATTTTCCAGGTAAGAAGTCAGAGAAGGCAATGGCACTCCACTCCAGTACTCTTGCCTGGAAAATCCCATGGACAGAGGAGCCTGGGAGGCTGCAGTCCATGCGGTTGAGAAGAGTTGGACATGACTGAGCGACTTCACTTTCACTTTTCACTTTCGTGCATTGGAGAAGGAAATGGCAACCCACTCCAGTGTTCTTGCCTGGAGAATCCCAGGGATGGGTGAGCCTGGTGGGCTGCCGTCTATGGGGTCGCACAGAGTCAGACACGACTGAAGCGACTTAGCAGCAGTACCAGCATACTGGAGCAGGTTGCCATGTCCTTCTCTAGGGGATCTCCCCAACCCAGGGATCAAACCTGCGTCTCCCATGTCTCATGCATTAGCCAGAGAATTGTTTACCACTGAGCCACCAGGGAAGCCCAATAATAAGAACAAATTATACCAAATGCTTTTACATTTCCAACAATCTTTGCTCTAGTAATCTGTTGGTATAATAAATTATGTTAATGAACTTCCTTTTTATCAGCGTCTTCAATTATTTACTTTTTGAAAGGGACATTTTTTGTGGTTGTTTATTTTTAATTGGAGGATAACTGCTTTACAACGTTGCATTGGTTTCTGCTCTACAACAATGTGAATCAGCTATAAGTATACACACATCCCCTCCTTCTCGAGCCTCCCTCCCACTCCCCATCCCACTCCTCCAGGTTGTGACAGAGCACTGACCTGACTTACCTGTGCTCAACAGCTGTTTCCCGCTAGCTATCTGATTAACTTCTTGAGCCACATTTGCATTCATGCAATAAATCCTATTTGCCATAATGAATTATTTCTGATAGATTAATAAATTCTATTTGCTACTCTTTAGAAAATTGGCATCTCTATGTATATGTGGAATTGGTATGTATTTTTCTTTTTCGATAGTATAAAATTTTGCTATTTAGTCACTATGACTTCAAATAATAAATCAAGGAGCTGTTCATCATTTTCTTTGTCTTGGAATAACTTAAGTAACTGAAATTATATGTTATTTAAATCTTTACCGTCTGAGCCACCAGGGAAGCCCATTTAAAATCTTGAATAAAGCTTACTCATGAAGCCAATAATAATAATAATAAACAGGACTAGTCCATCAAGAGACAAAACAATATACTAAAATCTATTTAAATGATAGAATGGAATTTCTCTACATGGATCAAGAATTTTTGAAATATTGGACATTTTTTAAAATAAAAGAATGGGAATCATTTAATCCAATTGGAGAAGGCGATGGCACCCCACTCCAGTACTCTTGCCTGGAAAATCCCATAGATGGAGGAGCCTGGTGGGCTACAGTCCATGGGGTCGCTAAGAGTCGGACACGACTGAGCGACTTCACTTTCACTTTTCACTTTCATTCATTGGAGAAGGAAATGGCAACCCACTCCAGTGTTCTTGCCTGGAGAATCCCAGGGACGGGGGAGCCTGGTGGGCTGCCGTCTATGGGGTCACACAGAGTCGGACACGACTGAAGTGACTTAGCAGCAGCAATCCAATAAATGATTTTTTAAAAAGACAGCAAGTACGCTCTTGCTTTAGCACTTGAGGGCGCTCTGGAGTTGTCTACATCCCTTGTCATTGCCTGAACTGCTTATTTATTTATTTAACTTCTGTCACCATGACAGCAAGGACCTCTCCTGTCTTGTCTACTGTTGAAATCTCAGCACCTAAACAGCAGCAAGTTGGCTCTCAATAAATATCTGTGTGATGAATGAACCAGGCCAGTGTTCCTACCAAAAGCTGTGCTGTCCCGTTCAGCTCGTGGAGCTGGTCACGTGAAGCTATTTACATTTAAATTAATTTGAATTTAATTTTTAAAAAATGTTTTTTCACTGGCCACATTTCAAGAGGGCCTGCCAGCATATTGGACTGCTCAGACATAGACAAT
Organism: Tragelaphus eurycerus; assembly: GCA_935064755.1. NCBI lineage: Eukaryota > Metazoa > Chordata > Mammalia > Artiodactyla > Bovidae > Tragelaphus > Tragelaphus eurycerus. Next base: position 280,263 of record CAKXYN010000268.1, read on the forward strand.
TTCCACAACTACAGAAAGTTCTACTGGGCGGCACTGCTCCCAGGGGTGCAAAGGTGGGGGTCATGGCCGTAGCATCTCTCAGAGTCAGGCAGGAGGCAGAGAAACGGAGAAGGTCATTATCAACACCAGGAATGATCATGGCCACTATCCACGGAGCACTTGCTGTCTGCCAGGGACTTTGTTAGATGCATTAGAAACTATTTATTTATTGAAGTACAGTTGATTTACAATGGGGTGTTAGTTTCTGCTGTACAGCCAAGTGAATTAGCCACACAAAAACATATATCCCCTCTTCCTTGGATTGCCTTCTCATTTAGGTCACCACAGAGCACTGAGCAAAGTTCCCTGTGCTATACACTCGGCTCTCATTAGTTAGCTACTTTATACATGCAGTGTATGTATGCCGGGCTTCCCAGGCAGCACAGTGGTGAAGAATCCACCTGCCAAGGCAGGAGATGCAGGTGCAGCTCCTGGGTCAGGAAGATCCCCTGAAGCAGGAAATGGAAACCTGCTCCAGTATTCTTGCCTGAAACATTCCGTGGAAGAGGGCTACAGTCCATGGGGTCACAAAGAGTCAGACACGACTGAGCATCTGAGCACACATGCACATATGTATGTCAATGCCCTTCTTCCAATGCATCCCACCCCCGGCTCTGAAACATATTCACTATCGCTTCCGACAACTCTGCAGGGCAGGTGACATCACTCCTATTAATGACAAGGAAACTGAGTCTTCTAGTAAGGGACCCAGGAAAAGAGATAGTCCCCGGTTCAAGGGCTGGCAGGAGTTGGGAAGGGGCATCAGTCCAAGCAACTAGGCTTCAGGGAGGAGCTCCAGGGGGCGCTAGAGCGTGGGAAGGTAGACTAAGGCCGGAGCTGCACCTGCCACTAGGGGGACTTGACAAGAAAGAGCAGCTCTCCTTAGGGGCCCACAGGGCTCTCAGAGGGCTCACCCGCCCACTGGGTGCCAGGCTTGAGACCATGAGACAATGCCAGCCCCGGCCACCGCAGGAGCTGAGGCACTATCCATGCTCCGCCCTGGCCAGGACTATGCCCAGAGCCTCCACCCCCATGGGTGGCAGTAATAGAATGGCCAGAGTGACAGGGTGCCCTTGAGACCCCAGGGCAGCAATGCCTGGGCCATTCCTGGCCTGCTGCCATGCTTCACGGTTGGCTTGTAAAGTGCCTGGGGCAGGCAGCCTCCTGGAAGCAGAGTAGGGAGCAAGCCTGGATTCCATGGGCCTCAGTGTCTCCGCCGTGGAAGGCCTCCATCCGAGCATAGAGTCACCCTGCTCTGAACAGGAAGTGCCTGACCTCGGGGGTATGCTCTGAATGGTCACTCAAAGTAACCAGGGGTCTGCAGGGACAAAGAATGAAACCACCAGCAAAGGACACATCGTCAGCCTTCCACAGCATCAGCAATCCATTACGGGGCCTCCAAGACAGATAGAGCGCTGACCCCCGCTACCTCCCTCTTCTGGAGGGACGGGTGGTAGGGTCAGGCACCATGCTGCTCTCTGAGCAGCCCCCTTGGACTGACCTCTTCTCCTGGGCTCTGGGAAGCCAGGCAGAAAGGCAGAGGCCCTTTATGTGCCAGACAAGACCGTTGTCAAGGGACTGCAAATCTGCTTGAGGTGTTACATGTCTGTTTTTAGAACAAGAATGTCACATCAGCAGGAACCAGTGGCCAGAGATGGGGGGGCAGGGGCAAAGCAAAAGAGATTACCTTCTGTCTCAGAGCTTTGGGTCTGCTGCCCACGTATCTAGGGCACATTTGCACAGCACAGAGAACTATTCGCCCTCCTCAGCCTTATCAGGTTGCTCTGTGCCCAGCAGTGCCGGGCACGGTCCATGTGTTAAGTCTCAGTGCTGACAGCAAGGGGACAGGCGAGTGGCATTGCCCTGGCTTTGCAGATGGTGGAACAGGAGCTCCAGCTTTGGGGTTAGGATAAGAGGGTACCCCAGGCCCCCCCATTCTAGGGCCAGGATCCAGCATCTGCGACTCTTGGCTAAGGCTTTCTCCAGCGTCTGAGTCTGCTCTGCCCAACCAGGACAGGGGCAAGCGTTGGGGAATGAAATGTCCCTCAGGCTGCCCTTCACCAACAACCGATGGGGGTTTGTGCCTATACCCCAGGACAACCTCACCCGGCAGGTGAGAAAACTCCGAGTTCCTGCATCTGCGCTGTCTCCCAGGGCTCCATGCCAGATTCGGCTCAGCTGCTCATCTCTGTCAAGACTAGCTTGCTAGAGTCCTTGTGCTGGCTACCTTCCTTTTTCTATCCGGACACAACCCTACCTAGGTTTCTGGGACGACTTGAATCCCTGTCTAAAAGCCTGCTTCTGAGGGAACTCAAACTAAGCAGATAAGGAGGAGAAAGCTGAGAACCAGGAGGACAACTTGTGACCACCTCATTGTAAAACCTGGGTGGAGGTGGTCCAGGGGCAGGATAGCCAGACTGAAGGTGATGTCTAGGCTGGCCTCTGGGATGTGTGGTCCAGGAGCAGAGTCTCCAGGGAGAGAAGCTACCTTAATGGATGCTGGAACAGGATTCTATTCCAAGTAGCCTATTTAGATTAGAGCAGGACCTGAAGGTGTGTCATCAAGGTCTAACCCTGGGAAAGGGATCTGGCCAGGTCTGAGCAGCTGGACCAGGGCTCGGGGTCAAGGTCTAACCACAGTGTGCATCCCAGCAGAAGCCCAGAAGGATAATTTGACACACCCAGTGGGGCAGAGAAAAGGCTAGAGCTGGAAGAAGATAGGATTCCTGGGGCCCACAGGACACCTGACCCATTGAAGATACAATCCCTGGAAGCCCGTCTAAAATGGCTCATGAGTAGCAGTTGAATTCTGTGCAGGAGGGTTCCACCTGGACAAAGATAAGCGAGATAAGGATTTGCACCCAAACCTCCATGTCTTCCCCTTGGCAGCTGGGCCCTGGGCACCCCTCACCACCGCCAGCCTACTATGCAGCCCATCAGCATCCAGCTTGTGTTCTAAGTATCTAGTCCTTGATCCTCTCCCTCCATCCCCACTGCCAGCTGCTGGTCCCAGCTACCACCCGTCTCTCACCCAGGCTGCGGGAGCCCCCAGACTGGTCTCCCCACTCCTGCTCTTGCCCTTCTTCTCTCCTCTGCTCGACAAGGCAACCAGAAAGATGGGCCAGCGGATCAAGACTTTTCCTGGCTTAAAGGCTTTCGGGGGCTTCCAATGGCCAATCTCCTCTTGCCCTTTGTCTCATAAACTTTCTCATCTTGGGACCTTTACAAATCCTGCTCCCTCTGCCTGGAGGAATCTCCCCTGCATCATTATTCTCTGATCCCACATGACATTCTTCCATCCCCATTGGATCTCAACTCAAACACCACATTCAGAGGGTGACCTTCGATAGATGTCCATCCAGATGACCACTCTGTTACCAGCAGTGTCCTGACCCCCATGACAGCACCAAGAGTCAAAGGGGGAAAAAGTATACAAAGGAGCAGTTAAGAGAACTGGAGGAGAGGTGGAGGAACTACAACATATATTTAATAGAAGTTCCAGAAAAAGAGGAAACTATGGAGAACCAATATGTAATAAGGCAATCAGTGAGGATTTTCAAGAGTTAAAGATCAATATGAAACTGTAAATCAAAAATATGCCTCAAGAGGGGACTTCCCTGGCAGTTCAGTAGTTAAGACTCTGTGGTTCCAATGCAGGGGGCACAGGTTCGATCCCTAGTTGGGAAACTAAGATCCCAAATGCTGCATGGTATGGCCAAAAAGTAAAAAAAAAAAAAAAAAATTTAAATACACCCCAAGAATATACAGCATAAATTAAGTCCATATATAGCTCTATTATAATTGAACCACATAAAATCATGGATAAAGAGGAAATCCTTTAAATTAAAAATTAAGAATAACTACCAAGAACAGAAATAAAATCTCAATCATCCAAACCAGCAAAGATTTTTTCATATTCTTTTCCATTATCAAATCAGTAAATTCTTAAACTTCAAAGTATGTGTGTATATATGTATGTTGTGTATACATATATAGCCCACAGGAGACAAAAAGGGAAAGAAAGATAAAGTAAGCAAAAAACATACAAGGGAGTGGTATAATAAATCCAAATATATTCTTAATCACAATATATGTCATCTGGACAACACATAAGAAGTAGAATCATATATAGGAGAGAGAGATTATACCACCCAACAAATTGAGAATTTAAGAAATTGAGAATACACATAACTTTTAAATTTTTAAAATATTTTCTGGGCAATGGAGTCTTAACCACTGGACCTCTACAGAATTCCCAGAAAGGAATTAAAAAAAAAAAAAAAAACTTATGGCATAAATTGCCCTTGCTCCCCACTTTCTACTCTTGTGTTCCCAACTGGTCACCCAGTAACCTTTGCAGCCAAATATAAAACACAGAAGCAGGCACAAGTATCAGGTCATGTCTATAAAATTAAGAAGTGTGCTCTGCCTTCCCCCTTTTCTTTTCCAGCTGGCTGACATGCAGGCAGGAAGGCAGGTCATGTTGAAGATGGTAGAGCAACAAGATAGAAAGAGCCTGGGCAACTGACGAACTCCACAAAAGTTGGGACTTATGTGAGGTACTGTGTTGGTTTGCTTGGGCTGCCATACTAACAGATTACAGTCTGGATAACTTGAACAACAGAAATTTAAGAAGTCCAAGACCAAGGTGTTGGTAGGGTTGGTTTCTTCTGAGGCCTCTCTCCTTGGCTTACACATGACCCTCTTCTCTCCGTACCGTCACATAATCTTTTCTCTGGGCACACTTATGCCTAGTGTCTCCATATGTGTACAGATTTCCTCTTCTGGTTTTGTTTTGGGTTTTTTTTTTTGGCTGCACCATGCAGTGTGTGGTATCTTAGTTCCCTGACCAGGGATCCAAGCACCCTGCATTGCAATCCTTAATTTTAACCACTGGACCAGCAGGGAAGTCCTCCTCTTCTTATAAGGACACCAGTTAGATTGAAATTGGGCCCATCCATCATAAAGGTGCCTCATTTTAACTTAATTACCTTTTTAAAGGTGGGAAATTACCACCTCCACCTTAATTACCTCTCTAAACACTACTGCTGCTGCTAAGTCGCTTCAGTCGTGTCTGACTCTGTGCGACCCCGTGGACTGTAGCCTACCAGGCTTCTCCATCCATGGGATTCTCCAGGCAAGAACACTGGAGTGGGTTGCCATTTCCTTCTCCAATGCATGAAAGTGGAACGTGAAAGAAGTCGCTCAGTCATGTCTGACTCTTAGCGACCCCATAGACCGCATCCTATCAGGCTCCTCCATCCATGGGATTTTCCGGGCAACAGTACTGGAGTGGGGTGCCATTGCCTTCTCCCTCTCTAAACACAGTCACATTCAAAGGGCTGCAACATGTGAATTTGCAGGGAGCTAGAGGGTGGGATCGATTGAGGGCAGGAGGAAAAGGAGATGACAGAGGATGAGATGGTTAGATGGCATCATCAACTCAATGGACATGAGTCTGAGCAAACTCCGAGAGAAGCTGAAGGACAGGGAAGCCTGGTGTGCTGCCATTCATGGGATTGCAAAGAGTCAAACTCAACTGAGGAACTCAACAACAACAAGACGGTCGGGTACACAATTGAGAACATAACTGGTAATAATGCATAATTTTTTAAAGTCATTAAAATGGTTTAAATTTCATTTATTTTAAATTCATTTTCATTGGAGGATATTTGCTTTATAATGGTGTGTTAGTTTCCACTGTACAGCAAAGTCAATCAGCTTTATGTATACATACATCCCCTCTTTTTTGGATTTCCTCCCCATTTAGGTTACCGCAGGGCACTGAGTAGGGTTCCCTGAGCGATGGGTTCTCATTAGCCATCTATTCTATACACAGTAGAGCATATGTGTCAATCCCAACCTCCCAAGTCATCCCACCCGCTCCTCCTCCTTCTCCGAGTCCACACGTTTCTGTGTCTTTATTTAAGTCATTAATAATTTCAGGTTTCTGTTGTAGCAGTCAAATTTATATCCTATCCAAATACAAAATGAGAAGCTGGTTCTTTGCAGGGGAGGCGGGGAGTGATCAAATAAAGACACTACTAGTTAGCCTGTGCAAGAAGATGGAGGACAAGGAGGTGTGAAGAGGAGGAAAAGGGTACAAATAATCAAAATAAGTAATGAAAAGGAAGATATTCATTCTAACAGTAACTACATTAGTAAACACATTTAATTCATCCAGAAGTTGACCTCCACCATCCCAAGCTTGAGCAAGCTTAGAGGCATATTTTCTGAAAATTCTGAGGACCAGAAAATATATACTTTTTACAAAAATGTTTCAAAGGACAGGAAAAGAATGAAAGCTACTGATTTCATTTTATGAAGCCAGTATAACCTTAATGGCAAAACCAGACATGGATAATTTTTTTAAAAGGCAATTATAGATCCATTATACACTTATGAACATGTATTTTAAAATCTTAAATAAAATATCAGCAAATTAAATTAGCAGCTAATTTAATTTCAGTGAAATTAAATATATATATAAAATGGTTGCTGGCCAGGTGGGACTTATCTCATGAATAATAAGTAAATCTATTAATGTAATACACCACATTATAGGATTAAAAGGAAAAGAGAGCATATGATCACCTCAATACCTGAAGGAAAAGCATTTGACAAAATCCTGTACTCATTTATACCATTAAAAAGATTTTCAAAAGCAATCTCGAAATAGAATATAATGTCACTGATGGGATAAAGAGTAATTGTTCAAAACTCACTGCATATTTAAGGGTAAAACTTTAAAGGCAACTTAATTAGACTCAAAGCAATAAAGGGGCTTCCCAGGTGGCACCAGTGGTAAAGAATCTGTCTGCCAATGCAGGAGACAAAAGAGACATGGGTCAGGAAGATTCCCTGGAGGAGGGCACGGCAACCCACTCCAGTATTCTTGCCTGGAGAATCCCATGGACAGAGGGGCCTGGCAGGCTACAGTCCACTGGGTCACAGAGTTGACCATTACTGAAGCAGCTGAGCACGTACTCAGAGCAATAAAGGAAGTCCTCTGTCATTGCTTCCCTTTGGCATTACACTAAAGTACTCAGACAATTAAATAAGACAAGTAAAAGATATAAAAAGACATTAAGTGTAACAGGAAAGTATATCAAGAGAAAGTATAATTATCTACAGAGAAAGTCCAAAAGAATCTATACACAAACTAGTAGTCAGCAAGATTGCTATACATGAGATTGACATGTAAAAATCAATAACATTCCTATGTATCACAAATAACTAGAATATATTATTTTTAATTTCACTTACCAACCATAGCAAAAAAATAAAAAGCAATTAAGACTATAAGGTGTCTAAAATAAATGCAGCAGAAAGTTGTGCGAGAACTATATGGTCCAAATTACAAAACATTACTGAAAGACTCAAAAGAATACCTGAGTAAGTAAAGAAATACATACCACATTCATGGACAGAAAGATTCAGTATCATAAAGATGCCGATTCTACCTAAATTTATGTATTAAACAGAATTTCAAAAATATCCAAAACTGTCTTTGGGAACTTGACAAGATGCTTCCAAAATTTATAGAGAAGAGCAAAGGGCCAAGAATAGCCCCAGACAGATTTATTAGATAGCAAGATTGATTACATAATTAAGATAGTGTAATCTATGTATTACATAGATAACTATACTAATAAAAGACAACTATAGACAAGGATAGACAACTATACCAATAAAATAGGGAGCCCATAAGTCTATTTAAATCAATGGGGAAAGGATGGATTCTTAATAAATGGTGTAGGGTTATGCATAACAAAATAAAATTAGAGCTCTGCTGCTGCTGCTAAGTCACTTCAGTCGTGTCCGACTCTGTGCGACCCCATAGACGGCAACACACCAGGCTCCCCCGTCTCTGGGATTCTCCAGGCAAGAACACTGGAGTGGGTTGCCATTTCCTTCTCCAATGCATGAAAGTGAAAAGTGAAAGTGAAGTTGCTCAGTTGTGTCCAACTCCTAGCGACCCCGTGGACTGCAGCCTACCAGGCTCCTCCATCCATGGGATTTTCCAGGCAAGAGTACTGGAGTGGGGTGCCATTGCCTTCTCTGAATTAGAGCTCTACAACACACAAAAAGATCAATTCCAAGTGAAGTAAAGACATACATGTGAAAAGCAAAACTTTTTAAAGTTTATAGGAAAATATCTCTTATGACCTTGAGGTGAAGAAAAATTTCTTAGAAAAGACACAAAAAGGATGAACAACAACAAAAAATAACTAATAAATTTACAGATTTTAATCAACAAAAGATATTATCAAATTGTGTTTTTTTAACCACAGACTGAGAAGATATCTGCTACCCAATAAGGGATTACAATCAGGAAGAGATTGAGGGGCGAAAACAAAGAAACTATTTCAAGAAGAAAAAGATGTATAACACAGTAGAAAAAAAAAAAAAGACAATGAAGAAACAATTCATATAAGAAAAAAACCCAAATTGACCAACAAACATATAAATCAACCTCCCTAGTAATCAGGGAAAATGCAAAATAAAGACAACAATTAGGTATCATTTTACATTTATCAGCTAAGCAGAAGTTAAAGCCTGATAATACAATTTCTGATGAAGATGTAGAGGGATGAAATTCTCATACACTGTTGGTAGAGTCAGTTGGTACAAGCCCTTGGAGAGCAATGTGAAGACGCTCATAGTCTTTATCCCTATTCAATTTAGTCTTTTCAGTAAATATTCAAGAGTGAAATCTCTGCACCTGTGCTCCAGAATACATTTATAGGAGTCTTTATTGGTACATTGCTTAAAACGGAGGGAAGAAAAAACAGACACAAAGAAATGTCCATCAGAAGAAGAAAAAGAGACAAATTAAGAGATAATGCCTGATAGAGTATCATGTAGCAGTTAAAATGAATGAACAAGAGCTACATGTATCCTTATTACATACATAGTGTCAACTTGTATAAAGCATTTGAGGGCAAGCAAAAAAAGCAAGCTGCAGAAGGATACATGCAGTATGATACTACTTACATAAAGGGCTTTGGGGTTCAATACTTTCAGCCTAGTTTATCTGCATACAGTAAATTTTACTCTTCTTGGTGTACAGTTCTGCGAGTTATGGTAAATGCATATGGTGGGGTGGTCACGGTCAACAATCATAAGGTAGAACAACTCTGTCACCTTCCAAAATTCCTCGGTGATAATTGATAGGCACCCAATCCTTTGCCCTACTCTCAACATTTGTAATCATACAGCATGAAGCCTTTTGACTTTGGCTTCATCCACTTAGGACAATGTGTGTGAAGTTCATTGATGTTACTGAGTGCTTCCACAGTTTGTTATTGCTGAATCGTATTCCACTGTATGGATGTACCAGTTTATTCATCCATTCCCCAGTTACAGTGCATCTGGGTTGTTTCCAGGAAGGGAAATTATGAATAAATCTGCTGTGAACATGGGTGAGCTGGTTTTTGTAGGAACACATGTTTTTCCTTCTCCCAGGTAGACAACTCAGAATGGAATTGCTGGATCACATGATGAGTGCTGCTGCTGCTGCTGCTGCTAAGTCACGTCAGTCATGTCCAACTCTGTGTGACCCCATAGACGGCAGCCCACCAGGCTCCCCCGTCCCTGGGATTCTCCAGGCAAGGACACTGGAGTGGGTTGCCATTTCCTTCTCCAATGCATGAAAGTGAAAAGGGAAAGGGAAGTCGTTCAGTCGTGTCCAACTCTTAGTGACCCCATGGACTGCAGCCTACCAGGCTCCTCCGTCCATGAGATTTTCCAGACAAGAGTACTGGAGTGGGGTGCCATTGCCTTCTCCGATGATGAGTGCATGTTTACTTTTATAAGAAGCTGCCAAACCCTTATCCAAATATTCTGTACAATTTTGCATGAGTTCTAGTTGCTCTGCATCTTCACCAGCACTTGGTCTTGTCAAGCTTGTTTGTTAAATCATTGTAACAGATGTCTAGTGGTATCTCATTTTGCTGCTTTTTTTTTTTTTATCCTTTATTTGGCTGTCCTGAGTCTTAGTTGTGGCACATGGGATCTTCACTGCGTCATGCAGGATCTTTCATGGTGTTGCACAGATTCTCCAGTTGTGCTGCATGGCCTTCAGCAGTTGCAGTGTAGAGGCTTAGCTCTGAGGCATGTGGGACCCTAGTTACCTAGCCAGGGATCGAACCTGTATCATCTGCACTGCAAGACAGATTCTTTTTTTTTTTTTTTCCACCGGACAGGAGAGGTATTTGTTCAGTACATCATCACAAACCAGAATAATAAAATAGCAGTTCCAATAAAAGGTTTCACATATTTATTTCTGAGCCAAATGGGCCGCTAGTCAGGAAACACCATGAGCCAAACATTCCATTTCTCCCATGAGCTGTTCAGACAGTAGTGATGCTCTCAGCACTGTGATTCAGTTAAGATGCAAGTGACCTTGACGGAGCATAAATGTGCCACTTCACATGTGAGGCTCCCTACAGACCCAGCTTGATTCTTCTCCAATGTCTGCCTTCTCTTGGAGCTGTACCTGATTTTATTATCAGTTTTCATTCGAGTCCATTGGGGAATGGGATGATTCTGCCTTTGTTTCTTGGCCAGGAATCCCTTGATACTGACAGTGTCCTGAGAGGACTTGGCGAGGAGCAAATTCAACCCCACATAGGATGGAGGAGAAGTGAAAAGATTCTTAACCCCTGGACCACCAGGGAAGTCCCTCTCATTTTGGTTTTTATTTTGCGTTTCTCTAATAGCTCATGATGCTCAATATCCCTTCACATGCTCATTTGCCATCCACGTATCTTCTTGTCTGCAGGGTTCATTCAATTTTTTTGGACCATTTTTAATTGGATCCTTTGTTTGCTTATTATGAAGTTTTCAGGATGCTTTATATTCTGGATTCAAGTTCTTTATCACATGTGTTTTATAAATATTTTCCCCCAGGCTGTAGCTTGTCTTTTTATTTTCATAAGAATGTCTTTTCAAAATCAGATTAAAAACTGATTAAAAATTAATTATCGAATTAAAATTAATTTAATTTTAATTAATAATTAAAAATTAATTATCGAATTAAAACTCGAAATTAAAAAAATTTCGATGAAATCTAATTTACCATATTTTTCTTTTATAACTCATGGATAAAGAAGCTATAACTAAGAAAAATTTTGCCTAACCTGAAGTCACAATGATTTTCTCCTATGTTTCCTTCTGGGGAGTATTTCAAGTTTTGCTTTTAGGTCTCTGATCCATTTTGAGTTGATTTTTGTATAAGATGTGAGTTACGGGTAATCAAGGCTTTTTTTTTTTTCTTTTGCTTGCTTTTTATTTTCTCATATGGCTGTCCAGTTGTTCCAGCACCATTTGTTGAAATGATTATTCTCTCTCCATTGAATTGCCATTGTACCTTTGTCAAAAATCAACTGGCCATATATGCATGAGTCTGTTTCCAGTCTGTAATGTTTCAAAAACATGAAAAACAGGATTCAATTTTTTTTTTCAAAATATTTCAGCCATTCTAGTGGATGTGTAGTTGTCACTGATAAGGTTCCCCTGGAAACAGAGAGGGAGTTTAGCACCCAGGATGTTTATTACGAAGTGCTCTTGAGATCGACACTTGTGGTCAGGAAGGAAGAGGTGCAAGCAGAGGGAGAAAGTGAGCCTCCACTGAATCCAGTTCAGTTCAGTCGCTCAGTCGTGTCTGACTCTTTGCGACCCCCTGGACTGTAGCCCGCCAGGCTCCTCCATCCATGGGATTCTCCAGGCAAGAATACTAGAGTGGGTTGCCATTTCCTTCTCCAGGGGATCTTCCCAACCCAGGGATCGAACTCAGGTCTCCCGCACTGCAGGCAGACGCTTTAACCTCTGAGCTACCAGGGAAGCCCAGTCTGATTCCACTGAATCCAGAGGGGGCATCAAAACTGGAATGATCGGAGTTGGCCAAAATGACTGCTGGGGCTGCAAATCTATGGGAGGTGGTCTGAGAGATGCGCTTTTGCATTCTATCACAGTAGGGGTATGCCCGGGGAAGGCAATGGCACCCCACCCCAGTACTTTTGCCTGGAAAATCCCATGGACGGAGGATCCTGATAGGCTCCAGTCCATGGGGTCGCTAAGAGACGGACACGACTGAGCGACTTCACTTTGACTTTTCACTTTCAAGCATTGGAGAAGGAAATGGCAACCCACTCCAGTATTCTTGCCTGGAGAATCCCAGGGACGGGGGAGCCTGGTGAGCTTCCGTCTGGGGGTTGCACAGAGTCGGACACGACTGAAGCGACTTAGCAGCAGTAGCAGCAGCAGGGGTGTGCTTGGTTTGCTTTTGTTGTTGCTGTTTTGTTGGGCAGAGTGGATTGTTTGGCCGTGCTACGTGGCTTATAGAATCTTAGTTTCCTGATCAGAGATTGAACCCACACCCCTGGCAGTGAGAGCACAGTATCCTAACCAATGGAATGCCAGCTTGGGATTTTTATTTGCATCTCCTAGCTACAGATGAGGTTGAGTGCCTTTCATATGTTTATTAGCCATCTGAACATACATCTTTTTTGAGGGTCGTCTGTAAAGTGAGTGATAAAGTGGCTTAGGGCCTTAGGGAGACACAAGGGGCCCCTGTGAAGCACCAGCCTCTGCACATAACACAGAGAAGCAGTCCCCAGGGAAGTGCAGAGGCAGACAGATGTGGGTCCAAATCTCAGTCTCCCATTTCCCAGCTGTACTGCCTGAGGAGAGTGAGTCAACTTCTCTGAGCCTCATAAAATGACTGAGATTGTGATTAGGAGTGGAGGATAAGAAGGAAGTGAAGGAGATGTCTTGGTTTTAATCTAAACTCTGGCCCTCCTGGATTTAAGGGTGTCCAGTTCCCTGATAGCTCAGTTGGTAAAGAATCCACCTGCAATGCAGGAGACCTAGGTTGGGAAGATCCCCTGGAGAAGGGAAAGGCTACCCATGCCAGTATTCTGGCCTGGATAATTCCATGGACTATATAGTCCATGGGGTTGCAAAAGTCGGACACGACTGAGCGACTTCCACTTTCCGTCAATTCCAGAGGGCCAGTTGCCCTCATGGGTCAGTCTTTGAGAGGACCCAAGAGCTTCCCAGGAAGAGGCTCAACCTGAGGGAAGGGAAATGTAATTCCCAAGTGGGTGGAGCCAGATCAGTCCTTCAGGTTGGCCGTGGGCTCAGCCCTGTGGCTCCAGGTCTGAGTCCCAGGAAAGGAGCATACTGGAAAATGGAGAAACCCTCGTCTGTTGTCTACAGCAGTGCAACAAACCATGTCAGACTTGGCTTCAAACAACACTTATTCTACTCATGAATCCATAGTCTGGGCAAGGCTCCGTGGCGACAGCTCATCTCTGCTCCTGGTGGCATGGGCTAGGATGGCTGACTAAGGCTGGACCATCCACTTTTTTAAGATAGCGCCACTTACCTGGCTGGAAAGTGGATACGATTTGGTCTTCCTCACAGCATGGTGGCTGGGTCCCCTGAGCAAGCATCCCAAGCAAGCTAGCTGAAGCTACATCACTCTTTATGACCCTCTGTTTTCGGCCATAGTCACAAATCCATCCTGATCCAAGAAGAAGCGGTATCAGAGTCCCTTTGTATGAAGACCATGTGAAGATGGGGAGTCATCACTGGTACCATTTTGGGGGGAATACAGTCTGCACAGTACTAAGAAATAACGGCATATTTTGTAGCTGCGTGACCATGAAACGGCAAGCCTGGAAGGGATAGGAAAGTCATTTTAGGGTGATGGGGGCAGCTCAGAAGGGTGTGTCCAAGCCAACCTTCATCCTGGAGAGGTCCTAAGCTTTCCGAGGAGTGAGAGCCACAGCGATGGGAGAAGACAGCAGAAACCTTGAGAGCAACCATCCCAGCTTGAAAATCAATCACAGGAGGAGGAAAATGGCAATAAAATGTAGCAGAAAAATGTTTGTGAGCACTCATGAGACACCCACTGGGGCTCCTGGAAATAAATAGCAGAAACTTTGAAAGGCAGAGAAGTCCCATTAGAAGAGGAAGGAAATAAGTCGAAGGAATACTTTTTAAAAAATATTTATTTATTTATTTATTTGGCTGCACTGGGTCTTAGTTGAAGGAGAAGATGTCGATAGGAGTCATTCTGGGGTCAGGATCCAAAGCGACAAGAGCCGGTCAGGAATCTGCCTGAGATGAAGCCAACAGTGCAAGTCCTGGCTGGTCCCTCCAGGCCAGAGCAGGAACAGAGGACAACTGCCAGAATCTTGCCATAAGGGGATGTGGGGTTGGGCCAGGGAAGGTCACTGAGGCAGTGGAGGAAGGAAGAGTAAGCCAGTGATCTGTACTGACCTGTGAGCAAACTACAAAACATACCCCTTTCTCAAGATGCTTTACTTCCATCCTTGGAAAAGTATCATAATATACTGATATTGTGTGCGTGTGTGTTTGTGAGTGTGTGTGCATGTGCAACACACGCATGCTCAGTTGGGTCCAATTCTTTGCGACCCCACGGACTATAGCCTGACAGTTTCCTCTGTCCATGGGATTTTTCAGGCAAGAACACTGGAGTGCGTTGCCATGCCCTCATCCGGGGGATCTTCCCTGTGTCTCCTACCCTGGCAGGCAGTGAGACACCTAGGAAGTCCATGCTGATATTGTTAGAGCAAGCAACTTTATTGCTTTTAGAGGAGAGTATTGTAATCAACACAAATCTAATGAGGCCCCTTAAATTTACCCAAAGCTTGTACCATCACATATGTCAGAATACTCTTGTTCAATAGGGGGTGAGAGCCAGGGGAGGGGAGGTCGAGAAGCTCCCAGGTCCAAATAGGAGGCTGAAGGAGGCTTGGGCAAGGTCCAGCTTGGGCTCCAATGCTGCCCATGGCTGGATTTTTACAGCTATTCATCCATCATCTACTGTCTGAGTGGGCTAGCTCCACTGAATTGGTCAGGATAAAATGGGCAGAGAAGCAGGAGGTGAAGGCCTTGAAGGCTGATTTACTGGGTGCCGATGGTAACTCCAGGGCAGAGCCATGGGTGCGAATGTCCCCCATGACCAGGAGCAAGAACGACTTCCTCTGAGGTCTCAGAGCTCAGTCTCACTACCCAGTGACAATTGCTATGTATTGAGGATCTATCCAGTGACAGGCCCTGTCACCTTAGCCACATCATCTCTAACCCCTTCCACAACCCTGCCACGCCAGTGTCATCAACCATCCTAAGTTTACAGAAGACGAAACCGAGGCTTCGAGAGAGTAAGTGACTTGCTTGGGGATGCAGAGGAAGGAAGCCACCAGACTGGGATTTACTCTGGGCTGCCTGGGACTCCGTGCCAGCTCCCGCCAGGAGACGAGCAGTTCCAGGCTGACAACACCCTGGGTGTACTTGGCCCCTTGAGCCGGGGTCCAGCTTTCTGTCTCCTCGGGCCTGACCCACTCACTCTGTGCGGGAGTTGAACAGTAAATTAAAGGGCTTCATTATCTCATTTGAGGGTGGAATAAAACACTTTGGAAAGGCTGATGCATTAAGTGCAATCAAGTTCTGAAAGGTTCTTCATCGCTGGAAGGAATGGCCTCTGATAAATTGCTCTCTTCACTGAGACGAGACTAATATCTCATGAGCCATCCCAGCAGTGTCCACTGCAGATGTTTCTGCATCTTCACAGAGGATGTTAGAGATCAGATTCCCTCCCAAGAGAGCACATCACCTTTGCGATGTGCAAAAAGACACCCCAGGTACAGCTCCCTCTCCTGTCACCCGCCAAGAAGGAATTCTGGAACTGCTCTGGATCAGAGGTCACCCAGGACCCCCAGGCCACTCCCACTAGTCAATCACCACATGTGCATCCCAAGTCACTCCACAAGCCTTGAAGGAACACCACCCCGGGGAAGGCCACACATCATCCCAGAGTTCCTTAGTTCCGCAGGACTCAGCTATGGCTCTCCCATCCCAATGACTTAATGACCAACAGCTCACCACCTTCCTGGGAAGCAGCCATCCAGACACTCGCTTTTTAGGGATTGTAAAACTGATGCACAATCTACCCCAAGTCACACCTTCAGAATCTCAGGCCCTGATGCTTTTCAAATCAGTTCCCAGGATATCAAAGAGCTGCAGTGAGGCCAGCCTTAAGCACAGCGGGAACAACCACATCGACAAGTCACAGCCCTCAGGCTCTTCCACTGGTCAGGCCTGTACTCGGCACCTACACACACCACCCCAACTCCTTAAAAAACAACCCAGGTTACAGTTGAGGAAAATGAGGCACCAGGGTGTGAATGGTAGGGCTTAGGAGGCCCCTCAGCCTCTATCTTCCACCATGTCAATCTCTGGGTTCTTAGAGGCTATGTAGGCTTGTCCTCAGTCACAGGTTACATGAAAGAGAGAGAACAAAGAAGGTAGGAAGGAAAGAAGGGAGGAGAGGAGGAAGAAAGAAAAGGGGGGTGGAAATTGCTGAAAGAGCACAGGCTGAGAAGGAGAAGGAGAAGGTGGGGAGGCAGGAAGAGGGTATGCAAGGAAATAATACAAGACAGCGCGTGAGAGAAAGACTCCCTACCTCTTGCCCTGCCCAAGGATGTCACAGTAAAGAGGACGGGGCTTCTCCTGTCCCCTCGGTGCCCAAGCTTCACTCGCCGACTCAACCAATCAGCATTCCTTAAGCAGCACGATGTGCTCAGCCCTGGTGCAGGCCCGTGGGAGACCCAAGAAAAGTTGTGTCCACAGTCGGCTCCTCCTGACCTTCCCCTAGCCTCAGTCTCCCCATCTGCAAAACGAGCACACGAATCCCTACCTGTTAGGGGAATCCCTACCTGTTAGGGGAATCAGCGGCAACTCAGGCACCGAGGGGAAGCCCTAGACAATGCCCACTTCCCTCCTTTCCTCCTTCACTGAGGGGAGCCACAGCCAGGAGGGAGTAGATTGGAAACTACAGAGGGGGCCTGCCCTTGAGGCCAGAGGACCAACGTGCCCATCCACACACTCATTCATTCATTCATTCAAGAAATATTTGATGAATGAGTATCTACCAAGTGCCAGGAGCAGTGCTGGATGTTTTTCCAAAGGCATTCTTTCCTTTCATCCCCGCATGAGCATGCTCTGTGAGAAAGGCACCATCGTGCCCATTTTACAGATGAGGAAGCCAAAGCAGAGAGAGACGTAATCTGCACAGCACGGAACGTGATAGGGGCCAAACTCAGACCAGGCCTGGTTCTCAAGGATGCAGTGACGCTTGGCTGGCTGGTTTCCCACACCCCACACTCTCCCTCCGTGGGGCCAGGTGATACCTGGCGTCCATGTCTAAGTGTGGATTTGCAGCAGAGAGGCCAGCACCTGGTCTCTGGGGGATCCTGGCAAGGCTGGGCAGGCCTGGGAGCATGAAGGAAGAAGAGCCTGTGCCCAAGATGAGGATAATGGCTGATGGGGACTAAGCTGCAACAGTTGACATGTGAACTCAGTCCACCTCACTCTGGGGACCAGTAATCCTTTCCCCTCCCTGGTGGCTCAGCGGGCGAAGAATCCACCTGCAAGGTAGGAGACCTGGGTTTAATCCCTGGGTTGGGAAGATCCCCTGGAGGAGGGCATGACAACCTACTCCAGTATTCTGGCCTGGAGAACCTTCATGTACAAAGAAGCCTGGTGGGCTACAGTCCATGGGATCACAAAGAGTCGGACATAACTGAGCAACAAAGCGCACAATCCTTTTCCGGGGGTGAAGGCGAGCATGTGGGAAGAGACTCTCCAGCAAAGAATCAGAGAAATGTCTTCTTCCTGGAGTTCTGTGGTGAAGTGACAAAAAAAGGAGGTGGTGGAGGCCTGGGCTCCCTCAGAAAGATATCCATTTCATCGGGCTCCTCCCCTGTTCAAGAACCTTCACTGACTCCCCATGGCCCTTGGAATTGTTTGTCAAACCCAGGGAAGGAGGTTCAAGGTCAGCTCACCTGGGGACTAGGGAAGGATCCAGAAAGAACCAAAGCCCCAGAAAAAGATGCCCCCTTAGTTCTCCTGGCCCTCCCCTCCCTCTCTTCTTTTTCTACTTCTATGGCATCTGAGCAGCTCGTGCTGTAAAGGCCATGCTAGGCCTCAGCCAGGCAGAGTGAGAATTCCTGCCTGTCCTGGGGCATTGTTTTCTTGGGTCCAGAGACCCCAGACTTAAGAAGAAAGGGGTTGCTGGCATCTATATTCCCACACCACACCCCACCACAGCAGGGTGACTGAGACCAGGAAAGCTGATAAAGAACAGGGGCCCAGGCTCCCCAAGCAGGGCAAGGCCTGGGCCTGGGTATCTTTACCAAGTGCCCCAGTGATTCTGACACCAACCACGGTTTGAGAGCCACTACTCTAGGGTAGGGCTAGATAAAAATATAATGCAAGCCATGCTATGCTATGCTATGCTAAGTCACTTCAGTCGTGTCTGACTCTGTGCGACCCCATAGACGGCAGCCTACCAGGCTCCCCCGTCCCTGGGATTCTCCAGGTAAGAACACTGGAGTGGGTTGCCATTTCCTTCTCCAATGCAGGAAAGTAAAAAGAGACAGTGAAGTCGCTCAGTCATGTCCGACTCTTAGCAACCCCATGGACTGCAGCCTACCAGGCTCCTCCGTCCGTGGGATTTTCCAGGCAAGAGTACTGGAGTGGGGTGCCATTGCCTTCTCCAAATGCAAGCCATATGTGACTTCAAATTTTAAAAAGTAAAGAATAAACAGATGGAATTTTAATATATATTCTATTTAACTCAACATCCCAAATATTATCATTTCAATGTGTAATCAATATAAGAAATTATTAAGGAGATTTATTTTTTCTATACCAAGTCTTTGAAAGCTAGGGTGTATTTGACATTTATGGCACGTCTCCATCCAGCTGCCAAATTCTCATCCACGATACTCGAGTTGTATTTGTGTTTCACAGATGTCCATAACCAAGCTGTTTCAAAGCAGTGTCACCAATTCCTTCTTGCTTACTCAAGTCCTGGTTTTCCGTTTCTCTTTTGGCTGTGCTGGGATCTCAGTTCTCAGACCAAGAATTGAACGTGTAC
Source organism: Tragelaphus eurycerus (assembly GCA_935064755.1). NCBI lineage: Eukaryota > Metazoa > Chordata > Mammalia > Artiodactyla > Bovidae > Tragelaphus > Tragelaphus eurycerus. Next base: position 299,278 of record CAKXYN010000268.1, read on the forward strand.
CCTCTGCAGCTGAAGCTCGGAGTCTTAGCCACTGGACTGCCAGGGAAGTCCACAGTCCTGGTTTTAAAACTCAGAATTCCACAACCCGAAAGCCCAGTTTCAGGAAAACCAGAACAGCTGGGCAGCCTCTTCCAAACATACATGAATGTTTTCCAATAACTAAATCATTTTTAAATTTTAATTAAAATGAAGTAGAATTAAAGCTTCCATTTCCCATAGCACTAGCTCCAGTTTCAAGTTTTCAATAGCCGTGTACGGCCAATGTCTACCATACTGGAGAGGATGGGTCTGCAAGCGAGAAAGCCTCTTTCCCTTCCCATAAGACCAACTACAGAGGATCAGAGCTCGGTTGTCTTAGGAGAGCTGTGGTCCCTGAAAGAGTTACAGGGGGGAGGCCCACGTCACAGAACATCTATTAGGCAACACAGGAAGGATACGATGGACATTAGGAAGCCATTGCAACAATCTAGGACATAGGAACATGATGGTCAAGGTGAAGAGACAGCTGGGCTACAGAGGTGTGCAGTAAATAAAATTAAGACCTGTTTTAGATGCGGGGCGGGGGAGGGGGCGCATCGCCATGGGGAAGCAAGAGGGACCAATCCAGGAAAATTCCCTGGTCAGCTCCTCCCCCATCCACCATCACCACCAGCAACCAGACTGATTCTAGAATATTCCAATAATCTACTGCTATTAAATATAGCATCACTGACTCGATGGATGCGAGTCTGAGTGACCTCCGGGAGCTGGTGATGGACAGGGAGGCCTGGCGTGCTGCGGTTCATGGGGTCGCAAAGAGTCGGACACGACTGAGCGACTGATCTGATCTGATCTGATCTGATTAAATATAGTGGTTTAGAACAACAATAATTATCTAATTATTGCCTTCTGGGGTCCGAGAGGGGGATCAGGCTCAGCTAAGTGGTTCTTGCACAGCGTGTCTCATTTATCTCCGGTGAAGCCTTCCTCCCCAGGTCTGGGGACTGTCAGATCTGCCCTGAGGTTTCTGTCATCCACTGGGTCTGTTGGCTGGAACACTGTGCTGTGCTTAGTCGCTCGGTTGTATCTGACTCTTTGCAACTCTGTGGATGGTAGCCCGCCACGCTCCTCTGTCCATGGGATTTTTCAGGTGAGAATACTGAAGTGGGTTGCCATTCCCTCCTCCAGGGGAATCTTCCCGACACAGGGGTCAGACCCGTGTCTCTTGCATTGCCGGTGGATTCTTTACTCACTGAGCCATTGGGGAAGTTGGAACACTGCTATGAGCCGAAGCGTGTCCACCATGCCTCACAATTCATATGTGGAAGTCTTAACCCCAACTACTTTAGAACATGACTGTATTCGGAGAAAGGGTCTTTAAAGAGGTAATTAAGTTAAAATGAGGTCATTAGGGTGGGCTCTAGTCAATATCATCAGTGTCCTCATAAGAGCAGGAAATTAGAAGGAAGATCAAAGGAGGACAGCGGGGAGAAGGTGGCCATCTACAAACCAAGGAGAAAGGCTTCAGGAGAAACGTACCCTGGGTCTTGAGCTTCCAGCGCCCAGAATTATGAAACAACACACTTCTGTTGTTTAAGGCCCCCAGTCTGCGTTCTGCAGACCTAACAAACCAATACGAATTTCCACCTGTGATCCGTCCACGGAGCCTGTGCTTCTTCACAGCACGGCATATGGTTTCAGAGAGTGAGTGCCCCAAGGGGACCAGGTGGGCACAGGATGACCAGGTATGACCCAGTTTTAGAAGTCACAGGTGTCACTTCCTCTGTAGTCACGGATTCAAGACAAGGGAACACTGACCCACGCCTAACGAGACGATGATCAATGTCATGTTGCCAGGAGAACATGCAGAATAAAAGATCTTGTGACCATCTTGGAAAACACAACCTGCCAGAGCAGGCTGGTAACTCCAGGGATTGGCAACAATGTCATCAGCTGAGACAGAGATTACGGGAGGAAGAGAAGGTCTGGGATGGGTTAGATCAGCGGTCCCCAACCTTTTTGGCACCGGGGACTGGTTTCGTGGAAGACAATTTTTCCATGAACTAGGGTGCGGTGGTGGGGTTGGTGGTTTTGGGATGATTCAAGCACATTATATTTACTTTGCACTTTATTTCTATTATTTATTACATCAGCTCTACCTCAGATCATAAGACATTAGATCAAGAGGTTGGAGATACCTGGGTTAGATAATGAGGTAAGGTGTGAACAGGGTGAGCTGCCCAAGCCTGTGAACATTTAGGTGGACGTAACCAACCACCAGGCTTCCCTGGTGGCACAGTGGTAAAGAATCCGTTTGCCAATGCAGGAGACACAAGAAACTTAGGATCAATCTCTGGCTTGGGAGGATCCCCCGGAGAGGAAATGGCAACCCACTCCAGTATTCTTGCCTGGGAAATCCCATAGACAGAGGAGCCTAGCGGGGTACAGACGTACAGACCATGGGGTCACAAGAGTCAGACATGACTGAGCACGCATACACACACATCCCCAACCATCAGGAAGTTAGATATGTGAATCGGGACTTCAGGAACATGTTCTGGGCTAGGACTGTCAATTTAGGGGCTCTCAACATATCAGAAGTCAGAGGCTGAGTCCACCCACAGAGCGAAAGAAGATAAGGGGTGAGGGAAAATATCAGCTATTTATTTCTGCATAATAAATCATTCCAAATCTTAGTGGCTAAAAATAACTACAGTGAACCCTTGAACAAGGTGGGGATTAGGAATGCTGATCCTCCATCAGTTGAAAATCTGCTTATGATTTTTTTTAATATTTATTTTTATTTATTTGACCACATCAGGTCTTAGTGGCACAATGAAGTATCTTTCCTTGAGGCTCCTGGGCTCAGTAGTTGCAGTGTGCAGGCTTAGTCGCTCCACAGCACCGTGGGATCTTACTAACAGTTCCCCAACCAGAGATTGAACCCACATCTCCTGCAAGGCAGATTCTTAGGGAACTTTCTGCTTATAATCTATAAATGACCCACCATATATGTGGTTCCTCAGTATCCATGGCTCCATATCCACAGATTCAAACAACCATGGATCTTAAGGCACTGCATTATTCACTGTTGAAAAAAGCAATGTATAAATGGACCTGAGCAGTTTAAACCCAGCTGTTCAAGGGTCAGCTGTATTTATTACCGCTCTATAGATTGGTTGGGTAGTTCCTCTTCTGGCTTCACCTGGCTCACTCACGTGGCTGCATGTGTCTGGATAGTGAGCTAGAAGGTCCCAGATCAGCTCACTCACGTGTCTGCTCTGATGCCAGCCGTCAGCAGAGGATGGGGCTCAGCGGCAACAGCTGGAACACCTGGCCTCTCTTTTCATGTGAACTTTCAATCAGGCTTCTTCACAGCGTCGTGGACTGAGGGGAGCAAACAAGCAGGCAAGCGTCAATGCACAGGAGTTACCAAGTACATGTACTACCAAGCTAAGGCCTTATTGGCCAAAGAAAGTCACAAGGCCAAAATCAATGTGGGGTACCTTACCAGGAGACAAGATGTCACTGGCAGTCACTGCTGTAAAAACACACTACAGGAAGGAACACCAGGTGGGCCTCCACATATTTTAGGATTGGGCGGCAAAGAAACCAAAAAGGGAAAAATCAGGAGAACCAAGGAAGAACCAGAAGGGTGCAAAGCTAAAGGAGCAAGAGAGAAGTGAATTCCACAAGCATGTGCAGAGCCAAGACAGGCATGACCTTGAGAGTGAATGTCTCACCCTAGCCCCGGCCTGAAACCATCCTCTCGATCTGACAACCTAGAGGTCAGTTTCCTCAAATTCCCAACGATCATTTCAGGGATCGTTGGGAATTTGTGTCAGTGTCTCAAAACTTAAGCACCAAATACGGCTCAGTGAAAGCAATTCTGTAAATCCAACCAATGTGCTCTAAATTTTCAAACTTCACTACACTCTGGCTTAATTAACTGGAAAGCCCAGGGTTTTCAAACGGTTTTTGACCCAAGACACAGAGAAATACCTTCGCATCAAGATCCAGTGCATGTATGCTCACAGATGCACATTTAGGCCAGCGTGCACACATGTACACACCTGGCCAAGATGAAAGTTTCCTGAAACATAGAAAAGATCACAGTAATAGACCATCTGTTCTACGTGCAAAGTTCTGTGTCATTTTCTATTCAATTTTCTTTTTTTTTTTTAATTTTGTCTTTTTTTTTTTTTTTTTGCAGGGGAAAATGGACAAAGGAAAGGATCAATGAGGGTGGGAGGGAAATGGGAAGAAAGAAGGGGAATGATGGTGGGGAGGAGTATATGTAATTTCTTAACCAATGGCTTTCTGTTTTTAATCACAAAGAACACTTTAAAAAAATCATGTTGAATTCATTCTATATTAGGAGGTTTCAATTTTCTTTTTGAATACTAGTCATGCCCTGCTAAATTGATTTCACCATCCACTCATGAATCATAAATTACAGATTAAAAAACACTGACCAAGGCCATCCAGAGCAGAAGTCAGACAACTGACCAAATCCTGCATTTAGCCTTGTTTGGTTTCACCTCTTGGGTTGCTTTCGTTTGTTTTAAGAATTTTAGGCCTTCAGTCAAGCCTCCCTCCCCCTGTACCATTTCCCAACTGTCTGATACCCAACTGCTTTATTCACCTTCACATTTGCCTGGCCCCTGAATACATTTCTGTTTGGGCCTTCTATGTCTCTCTGTGCTAAAGAAAGAGATGTATGCATTTATACATCCCATGAATATTGAATACATGTCTCTCACCTGCCAGCCACATTTCAGGCACTGGGAATACAGCAAGAGGACAAAACCCACTGCCTTCACAGAGCTGAGATTCTAGAAGAGGGAGACAGACAACCAAAACAAAAAAGAATATTCTTCATTAGATACAGATAAATTCTTGAGTGAAATTAAAGTGGGAAGGGGGTCAAGATGCTTTAACAGCCACCAGATTGCAGGCTTCGAGCCCCTTTGTGGAAACAAGGTAGCCCATATGTCCCCCCACCTCAGAGAGGTGGCTTGAGGAATGGAGGTAGGGCACGGTCAGAATCTTCCCCAAAAAGAAAGTTCCCAGACAGCTCCAGCAGGTAAACCTAATCCATCACGTCCCCAAAATACTCTGCCCAAGAGCAAAGCACCAGTAACTTTAACCTAGAAAATTTCAAAATTCCAATAAGCCATTAAGGGGGAGCAGTGGCAGAACGTTAGTCAGGGACATGCAGGCCCTGGGGTGGGAAGCCCTTGGGAGTGTATTTCAGACTTTTCCCTCATTTGCAGCCCCCTCACCCTCTGTCCCGCCGGATAAACGGCCACCTCATTAGTTCTGCACACATGACCCTCTCGACCTGGCTCCTGGTGACTGCGCCTGCCTTATCTCTGGCCTCTCCTCCCTCACATTTTCCGCTCCAGCAAAGCCAAACACGGATCCGTGGGGGCTTTCACGCTTCTGTGCCTCTGGACACACTGTTCCTTCTGCCTGGAAGGCCGCCGGCCGCCTCCATCCCCGCGTGCCCCTCCCCCTCCTCAGCAAGCTCCAGTTCATCCTTCAGAGCCCAACCTGGATGTCCCCTCCTCCAGGAAACCCCCCCTGAAGCCCCATCTCCGTCCCGAGCACACACCGCCCCCTGCCCCGCTTTATTTATTTTGCTTTGCTTCTCTGCACTGTAATTACCGGTTTCTCCAAATTTCTCCCCTCCCAAACTCGGGCCTCCTCAAGAGCGGGAGTTCTGTGGGCCACTCGCTTTGCACCCAAAAGCGACAAGTCCCGAGCTCGGAGGGACAGAGCTTCCACTCCGGCCCAGGCCGGCTCCAAGGGCCCCCGTTTCTGCCCTCCGCCTCCCCGTGAGCCCGCGGGGATCCGTGCTTCAGCATTTTCCACCCGCCCCTCAGGCCACCCCCCGCCCCGCCGCCTTCCCCAGCACCGGGCCGGCCCCTAGCACGGCCGCCCGCCCCCCTGACATCAGCAGCCGCCGGCGCCCCGGCTGCGGGACTACAAGTCCCGACACGCCCCGCGGCGGCCGCGCATGCCCAGCGGGCCGGCGTTTGAGTGGCAAGTTGTTTGTTACAGCGAACACCAGCTGCTCTCCGCGCCGGGCGCCGCGCGCCGCTGCTCCGCCAGCGCTGCCGCCCTCGCCCGCCGCCTGCCCGCCGCCCGCGGCCCCCCTCGCGGCTCGGCGGGCCTCCCACTTTGTCCGCCCCGGCCCGCCCGGCGCCGAGCTCCGGGTCCCCCCGGCCGGCTGCCCGCGGCGCTCCGGTGCCGGCTGGGCGCGCGCAGGGGGGCGGGGGCCGCGGCTCGCCCCCCGCGGATGAGCCGCCGCGGAGCGCGGGCGGACGATGGAACTCCACATCCTGGAGCACCGGCTGCAAGTTGCCAGCGTCGCCAAGGAGAGTATCCCGCTCTTTACCTACGGCCTGATCAAACTTGCCTTCCTGTCCTCTAAGACCAGGTGAGCGCGCGGGGACGCGGCGCCGGCCGGGGAGAGACAAAGAGGCGCACCCGGGCGGCTGTCCTCGCCGCCGCGGCTCGGAAAACAACTTCGAGCCCCGGGGAGCGCCCCCGCCCCGCCCCCGCCGCATCGCTGTCTTGTGTTTGACAAAGCCACCCTATCTGCCCTCCAACTGGGTCCTTCCACCCCGAGCCACCCACCCCCCCCCAACGCACACACACAAGAGGCACCCCTGCCGCTGTCTCCCCCCATCTCAGCCCCCTTCCCATCCTCTCCCAGAGATCCAGAGGGCCAGGCAGGCAGCTGTGACGAATCCGTTAATGAATGAATGAACGAACGAATGAATGAATGAAAAACAGGTGTGGACTCGCGGCCGTGTTAAAAAAAAAAAAAACAACTAACGCCCCCCCGCCCCATCCCCCAATCCCTCCGTTGGGCCGGCCCCCGTCGCCAGGGCGGGGGAAGGGATTCTGCTGAGCGCGGCTACCCAGAGCAGAAAAATCATAAAATCATTAGTGGGTGTTTATCTCAAGGTGCCTGCGACGATTGCGGACGGCGCCGGAGGCTGGGGGAGGGGAGGAGAGGGGAGGGGGCCTGCGGGTGAGGGTCCCTGTGGTTCTTTCTCTTGGGGTCCGGGAAGGTGGGGGACGGGGGGTGGGCTGTTTTGCCGAACCGTGGAAGGGGGAGGAGCAGGCGTGTTTACGGCTCTGCCTTGAGGCTGGGCTTGGATGCTGCAGGGGGAAAAATAGTTGAAGGCCTTGGGAGGTTGAAAAAAAAAAAAAAACCCAAGTTGGATTTTTCCCACTGCCGGTCAGGGTCTGACTTTGTGAGCCCCGGTCGGGGCTTGGATTAGGATGATGTTTTTTTAAGGAGCCGGAGTGTGAGTGCTAGCTAGCCGCTGTAACTTAAATCCCTTGTTTGTCCACCATTGTGACTGTTTAAAGGGATGAAGTTGTTGCTGGCTAGGCTTTTGGGGGGTTGAGACAGAGGTAGTTCTTCTTCTCTGCAAAATGAATGAATAAATTACAGATCAAGGTTAACTTAAAATGACGGGAGCCCCTAGGCTACCCCATTGGACGCAAGCTCAGGGGAGCTCCTGGGATGTGGGGGGAAAATTCAATCCGAGCCTCTTATCTGCCTGTTAAAGTTCTTGCCTGGAAATCTCACTTTGATGTGTGTGTGAGCCGGCAGCTCAGTCCCGCCATTGTTTTCGAGATGGAGCAGAGAGCCAGTGGCATCTTGTTTACTTTCTTCTCTGGCTGCTGGCTGCCTGGTGGGGTCTGGAGGGTTGAATGCTCACCTTCCCTGGGCCCTGGCTCCTTTGATTGCAAAGGTAATTATTAAACAGGTCATTTGAAAACAAAAGCCACCAGCTCAGATTCTGAACCTCTCCCCCCCCCTGGCCCCCCCCCCAGCTTCCTCCCACTCTTGATACCCACCCCTCCTGCACCTACCTGCCCTCTGCCCCCCACCCCCAGCCTGTCTTGAAATTCCAAGGCTGGAGGTAAGAGAGAGCGGCCTTGTTTTTTCCAACCCTTGGCCGTCAGCCCCGGGCAGCCCCCCTGGCTGATTTCTCAGCTACCATTCAAAAGACCAGGATGATGACTCAGGCTGCTGCGGTGCGGGGGCCTGGGTGCTGGCAGGAGGGGGCATTTGGGGGCTTCTTAGAAAGGCAGCCAAGGGCCACTCCCTCTGTCCCATTCCCTTTGTGGAGGGATTGGCCCCCACCCCAGGGTCCAGTTTGGAGGTCTCATAGACAGGCCTGTCCTGAGGGTGAGCCCCTGCTGACCTGTCTGGACCACAGAAACCCCACCGCTCAGTAGGTCCCGCTTCTCCCTCTCCTGCAAGAAGCCCAGGTGATCAGTCCAGTCTCAAGATGACTCAGAGGTCAAAGGTCATCTCCCTGTCTCCAAGATCTGGCTCTAGAAGGTGCTGAGCACATTTGTCCAATGGCCAGAGGCCTGCCTCCCAGGCAGGGCCAGGTTGCTGACTTCAGGTTGTGACGAGCCCCTTCATTGCCCCTGTGACCGTGGCAAGGTCCATTTCCTTCTCTGAGTCTCACTTTGTCCATCTGTAATGAAGATAGCACCGCTCGGCCCCGTAGGTTTCACAGAGCTGCTGTGGGTGTAGCATGGAGTGATTGTGGAAATTGGCTTTTCTGCAAGTATAAGGGGGAGCAGGGTGTGGATGTATTATTGGAGCAATTTTCAACAGTCAGTCATCCAGGTAGAACTTTTGGTCCTTTTTTGATTCATCCATCAGTATCTGCCCCCAAGTGGTGGCCCAGAGCCTTGTCATTTTTGTCACTGTGTTGCCTATTAACAAGTTTTCGGTCACTTCCTGAAGGGGCAAATCCTTGGCGTGGCATTTGAGACCCTTTGGGATCTGAATCCAGAATTCTCATCTCTAGTTAGACATTTTCTGGCACAACTGTTTGACCCACAATTTACTTCCACTCACACCTCCTTGCTTTAGTTCCCTCTTTTTCTGTCTCTCTTTCTCCGCCTGAAACCCCCTCCTCCCACCAGTAAATTTCTGTTGAACCCTCAAGATATAGTGTTATCACCCAAAACTTTCCTGAACCCCGCTTCCCTCCACCCCCAGCAGACTTAGTCACTTCCTCCCTCTCATGTCTACCTGGGTGGAGGCTTGGGAGGGATGTGGCATCAATAGATGCCCACTCCCTGTGGGGGTGCATCTGGGTTCAAGAGATGCTGAGATCCCTGCCTCTTCCTCTTCAAAGCCCCAAGCCTGGTGAGAGAGAAAGAAGAAGCCATCACAGCAGAAAGGGGAGTGTCTAGGGGCTAGCAGCTGGATCTGGGGGATGACCTGAGAGAGCCTGGAGGACTTCCTGAAGGAAGTGGCACTGCATCTTAGCGCATTAAAGTGGGAATTAGCCAGATCCTGGTTCAGGATCCTGCATATACCACAGTACAGCTCTTTGAATTGGGGCTTCCCAGGTGGCTCAGGAGTAAAGAATCCGCCTACCAATGCAAGGTGATTTCAATCCTTGGTTTGGAAAGATCCCCTGGAGGAGGAAATGGCAACCCCCTCCAGTATTTTTGCCCAGGTAGTCCCAGGGAGAGAGGAGCCTGGCGGGCTGCAGTCCATGGCATCGCAAAGAGTCAGACACAACTGAGCGACTGAGCGTACGACTCTCTGAATTAGGTTTTACACCTGCTTTGCAAGGAAGGAGTCTGAGGCTCAGATGTTAAGTGACTCATTCAAGGTTACACTGTCAGTGTAGAGCCTGAATTTGAATCAGCGTCTTTCTGGCTCAAGTTCAGAAATCTGCTATTACAGGTTCAGTGACACCTATATTCAACAGTTATATCCAGCCCATGTATTTGCAGCATAGTGTTCTAAAGCTTTAGGAACATGCCTTCCACCCTGCCTAATCTTCCGCTAGGAATGCTTGTCCCTCATCAGCCCCCCATCCAGACCTTCTACTTCCTCCCTGTAACCATCACCTCTCAAGTTTTGTCCATAGGAGCATATCGTTTGCTTGTCTTGCTCTCCCACCGCCTAGTTTATAAATCTGACTTTCAGGAAGTTTTTTTGCATCTTTTTATCTTTTTCTTCTCTCCCATCCCCCTGCCAGTACCAGAGAAACCAGAACTACACCTGCCAAGGCAGGAGACATGAGAGATGTGGGTTTGATCCCTAGGTTGGGAAGATCCCCTCAACGAGGGCACAGCAACCCACTCCAGTATCCTTACCTGGAGAATCCCCATGAACAGAGGAGCCTGGTGGGCTACAGTCCATGGGGTCGCAAAGAGTCGGACACAACTAAAGCGACTTAGCACCGTTGTTTTTACCGTGTGTTCCTAAGAGGTGAGGACACCAGGTTTGGAGAGGTAAAGCAGCCTGCTCAAGGTCACAGAAGAAACAGAATTGGGATTTGAACCAGGTCCTTTCTCCGCTGTGCTTAGCACTCTGCTTTGTAGGCACTTAGTAACTGCTTACTTGATGGATGTCCGGCTCGTGCAGAGTGACCCAGATTCCAGCCGGAGTCTTTTCTGAGAGCCTTGGGGGCTGGAAGAGGCTCTGCAGACTGAATCACACCTGGAGAAACAAGGCCCGGTGCCCCTGCTCCGACTGTCAGGGCAGCATCTGAGTGCAGCTGGAAAAGGGGGCAGAAGGCAGGCTGAGTACATTTATTCTAGGCCCAGGGCTGGAGGGGAGACCTGAGGTGAGCCAAATCCAGGCTGACCAGAGAGCTTTCCTTCAGCCTTGTGATAGCCTGAGGTTCTGTAGCCTGGCTGAGGGCCCACTGGAAAGCCCACCACACCATTCCAGTCTCATCTCATATGGCTCCCAGCCACACAGATTATTTGCATGGATACACACACCCTATAGTGTCTCTAGCCTCAGGCCTTTATTTCTCAGCCTGGAATGTTGCTCTTTGCCCTGCCCCCCTTTGTCCTACCCGCTTTGTCCCCTTGCTTGTTCTTTTAGACCCAGTGTTAGCCCACCTCCTCTAGGAAGTCTTCCTTGATGCACAGCTGAGCTCAGATCCTTCCTCTGGTATAGTGGGCTTAATCCCAAGAAGATCTAATGTGACCAGCCATGGAATATAGTTGGGATCCTTTGGGCTGCAAATAAGCTGGCACAAATAACAAGAAGTATGAACTTTGCGCCATGAAGTCATGAATTGGGCTGTTTGAGGGCTGGTAACTTAAAGGCTTGCTATCATCAAGGGCCCAGTCTTTCTCTTTGGCTCTGTGGAATGGCTAGGGCACCTCCAGGCAATATGGGCAGTCATGGGAAGAAGCAGCGAGGACCCTGGGGACAGAAAAGGCTGTTGCCTTGAGAAGGTCTATGAGAAAACCTTTCTGGGATCACATTCCCCTCATACACAGACTTCCTCATCTCATTGGTCAGAACCAGGCACAAAAGTATATCTCCACCAATCACAGGCACAGGAAATGAGACCATCACGAGCCAATCAGGATGCACCACTGCAGCTGGGGACGCCTGGCTAGAGTCTTGGGGCCATCTGGAGATGGAGCTCCTCGGGGACCCCAATTTGCTCTCTGCAACCGCAGAAGGCAGAACTGGCAATAATCAATAAGTGAATGATGAAAACAACGACGACAATAATAGCCAATGCTTATAAAGCACTTAGTATATTTCAGGCACTATACATCTGTTAGTTCATTTAATTCTCACAACAACCCTCTAAAGTTGAAACAGGATTGTCCCCACTTTTCAGATGAGGAGACTGAGAACCTTGAGTGCCCAGGGACACACCCAAGTGGTAGAACTAGGATTTGAACCCAGAAAATCTTGAATGGCATCACCGACCTGATGCATATGAGTTTGAGCAAACTCCAGGAGATGGTGAAGGACAGGGAGGCTTGGCGTGCTGCCGTCCAAGGGGTCACAAAGAGTCAGGCATGACTGAGCGACTGAACAACTGTCTGGTTGTGGAACCTGTCCTGAGACTTCTCAGCCAGGTCTAAAATCACACTAGTTTGGACATACCCCCTCCTGGGGGCCACTAAGCAGAGGTGTCACTGAGAGGCCATGACAATGAAGCTGGGGCAGGGGCAAGATCATTATCCTGAAATGCAAGTTGGGGGTGGGGGCACAGGAAGCTGCAGCATCCTCTTTTTGCCCATGAGATGCTCGTATCTAGAAAGTCCATCTCTTTTGATTGGCAAGAAAAAGTACCTAAGTGATATGCAGTAAGCCCGTGCTCACAGAAACCCACACTGCCCGCCTGGGCCGGATCTGCTGTCTGTTAAGTCTCAGGTTTGGTTTGGCCTGCAATCATTCATCCACGATGCTGCCTCTGGGAAATCTTGCCAGTGAGCCATCGTGAGCACTGAAGACTTAAGAGGCATTTACAGGAGAAAAGCTCAAAATTGCAAACAGTCCACTGTTTCCAAGGGTGTTGGGCTGAGGCCACTGTTTGATCACTTTAGGGAAAGACAAATGAGCAGGGGAGCGAGGGCCTGGGGCCTGGCGCCTCGGGTGGAATCTCAGCACCCCTGCATCCTGGTTGCAATGTTTGACCACCCCTGGGGCGCAATGTTTGACCTCTCTGTGCGCTCCGTTTCTAAATCAAAATAGTGTTCATGCCCCCTGCCTAGGTTGTTGTGGGGACTTAAAACAAACTGTGCCAAGCATTTGAGATAGAGCCTGGGGTCCACTGCGGACCCCAGTGTTAACTGAGAGAGAAAATGCTCTTTAAGCTAGCTGTTGAGAGTCTGTGGAGGCAGAGTTTGAAAAGCCCAGGGTTAGGGGACTTGTTAAGGCTCCTTAACACACACACAAAGCTGTGTGTGTGTGTTAAGGAGCCTTCAGCTATGACAAACCTAGACAGTGTATTAAAAAGCAAAGACATGACCTTGCTGACAAAGGTCCATCTAGTCAAAGCTATGGTCTTTTCCACTAGTCACGTACAGATGTGAGAGTTGAACCAGAAAGAAGGCAGAGCGCCAAAGAATTGACGCTTTCAAACTGTGGTGTTGGAGAAGACTCTTGAGAGTCCCTCGGACTGCACGGAGGTCCAACCAGTCCATCCTAAAGGAAATCAGTCCTGAATATTCATTGGAAGGACTGATGCTGAAGCCGAAACTCCAATACTTTGGCCACCTGAGGCAAAGAACTGACTTGTTCGAAAAGACCCTGGTGCTGGGAAAGATTTAAGGCAGGAGGAGAAGAGGCCGACAGAGGATGAGATGGCTGGATGGCATCACTGATTCAATGGACATGAACTTGGGCAAACTCCAGGATATAGTGAGGACAGGGAAGCCTGGCATGCTGCAGTCCATGGGGTCACAAAGAGTTGGACATGACTTAGGACAAAGCGATGTACATACAATCACACTCTGCTATAGGAAGTGGAGAGTCTGTCACTGCCTTCTAGGAACCTCGCTGAGGACACCAGGCATTCAGGGTCTCTGAGTGTGACAGCCAAAATGCTGTAGCATCACAATTGTTGTTCAGTTGCTAAGTCAGGTCTGATTCTTTGCAACCCCATGGACTGTAGCCCGCCGGGCTCCTCTGTCCATGGGATTCTCCAGGCAAGACTGCTGGAGTGGGTTGCCATTTCTTTCCCCAGGGGAATCCTTCATTGGCAGGCGGATTCTTTACCACCAAGCCACCTGGGAAGCCTGTAGCATCCCAAGCTACAAGCAGTTAAAGCTTCCTAGAAGAGACGGCCCTGTGAACTGAGTCTGAATGGAATGGGGAGATGTCAGGAGGTGGAGGTGCTGGGGACGAAGGAGAACAGGCCGGGCCGTGAGCAGGAGTGGGTGGACACAGATGGAGAGAATGGGGAAGCACAGAGCCAATCCTCACGCCTGTCTGGAGTATCCATGGCCTGTTGCTGCCCCAGAGAAAGACACAGGCTCAGCACCAGCTCTGAAGCCCAAGGTATGGAAAGTACAAAGTTATCCTTGGCCTGCCCCACATCCACCTGCTTAGTGAGGTCCACCCCTCTTCCTGCTCATCTCCCCCCTAAATTATCCAAACCACTTTCCCACCAGTCCCATCTGCCCCCAGGGCAGTGCAGATGGTTGGCACAGCCAGAGCCCTCTGGACAGGAAGAACCAAAGCCTGGAGGCTGGAAAGAGAAAGGTGGGTGCAGGCCAGGACTTGTGGCCGGTGTGACCACAGCTTGGGATTGGTATAAATTGATCTGTTTTGCTCATGCAGAAACCCTGCAGTGTGCACTTGCTGTGTGCAGGGCCCTGTGGCAGGCACAAAAGGAGCTTCGGTCCAGTGGAAAGGAAAGGTGTGTTCTCTGCCAAAGATAGAGGTGACAGGCCCAAAGACCCAGAAGGAGGTGATGGCTGCTATTGCGGGGGCTGAGTGGAGCCCTGTGACCCCACCAGAGGCTGGTGCTGGGGTGGATGTCATGATTCACTGTGAATTCCTGATTTTATCTCTGCCTTGCTCAAAACAGTCCCTTCTCACCTTGTCCCCAGATCCTGGTTCATGCTCCTTATCTGGCATTGCAAGTATTCTTTGATCTGACTTCTTCTGTCCTCTCTGGCTTTGCTCCCTCTCTCCACCTCATATGCCCTAGTTTTAGAGTAACTGTGGTAGTTTTTAAATATCCCAGATTCTTTGACAATGTTCCCTTGAAAAGCTAGCTAAAGCTCCCTTACCTTTACGTGTAGGGTCTGGATTAGTGACTTTCTTCTAATGAGCAGAAGGGGACAGAAGTGATCCTGTGATGCTTCTGAGGCATCAAAATGATAGCTTCCGCCTGGCATGGCTTCGCTCTGTCTCTGCCTTCCACTTGCTCTGTGGTAATCCAGCTGCCATGTTGTCAGGACGCTCAAGCAACCCTGCAGAGAGGCCCAGAGTGGAGTGGCGCTGAGACCTCCCAGCAGCTGCCAGCCTGGGAGTCACTTTGACCTTAAATCCTCCTGCCCCCAGGCAGGCCTTCTAGTGGCCACAGCCGCTTCTAGTGGCCACAGCCTGCACGTGGGCTGTGACCTCATAAGAGACCCTCAGCCAGAAGTACCTATTTGAGCCAGGCGCACCTCCCTAGCCCGTAGAAACTGTGAGAGATACACCAGTTTGTTGTTTCAAGTGACTAGGTTTTCGGGCAATTTGTTATGCAGTGGGTAACTGATAGAGTGACTATGTAATTTATCATCTAAATGGGGACACTTCTGAGAATAACAAGGAGCACTAAAAATAATTACCCCAGACAACAGGGCAAACCAGAATGTGTGATCACCCTAGCTAGCTTTCATCTAGCCAGACAGCGCTCAAAGCCGCCCTGGGGCTGGGCGAGTGACTTTCTAGCATCACCTGTGCCTCAGGCTGTGGGGGGCAGGGCTTGTCTCCCTCTGTGCTGGCCGCAGGTGCAGTCCAGGCCTCAGGACCAGAGCCTCACCGCACAGACTCATCTGTTGCAAAGCCCTGAGCTTGCACATGTTGGCAAATGGTTTTCTTGTAACAGACCTGTGATCTGAGGAAATAGCCCCGAATGAACCAGCCTCATCCCACCTGTGCTGGTTGTCCAAGACCCGGTGCTGCTTCTTAACCATGAACATCTCCCCCAGCTGCCAGTCCCCCAAAACCTTATTGCTTGCCTTAAAGGTAACATCCTCTTTGTGACCCCATGGACTGTAGCCTGCCCTGCACAATTCCATGGAATTTTCCAGGCAAGAATACTGGAGTGAGTTGCCATGTCCTACACCAGGGGATCTTCCCAACCGAGGGATCGAACCTGTCTTTTACATCCCCTGTGTTGCAGGCAGATTCTTCACTGAGCCACCAGGGAAGCCAGCACACTTATTTTGGACTTACAGTCCTTTCCTTATAATGGACACACTCACACCTCTGAGGCCTGGCCTTAAAAGCTTGGGGTCTTCTTGCCCACCCATATTCATGGCAGCATTATTCATAATAGCCAAAAAGGTGGGAGCCACCTAAGTGCTCATCAACAGATGCATGGATAAGCAAAATTTGGTCTCTACAGATAATAAAGTATCACCCAGACATAAAAAGGAATTGTGACACATGCTACAACATGGATGCGCCTTAAGGACATTGTGCCAAGTGAAATAAGGCTTTCACCGAAGGACAAATACCGTTTGACTCTACTTGCATGAGGTACCCAGAGAAGTTAAATTCGTAGAGACAGAAAGTCGAGTGGTGGTTGCCAGAGGCTGGCGAGGGCGGGTGAGTGGGGAGTTGTTATTCAGTGGGTATAGAGTTTCAGGTTTGCAGGATGAAGAGTTCTGGAGATCAGTTACACAACAATACAAACGCACTTAACTACTGAAAAGTCAACTTTAAAATGATCAAGATGATAAATTTGATAGGATGTATGTTTTGTGAAAATTTGGGCACTGGGTGGGAGAGATAGGAGCGAGGTGAGTGTGCAGAATCAAAGGGCAGTGTGGTGGGTGAGCAGATGGCAGGGCGCCAGGGCAGCGTGGGCGGCAGAGTCAGACCGAGGGGAAGTGCTGGCACCCAGTGAGACAGCTGCTTAGAGCACGTCATGCATGAACTCACTTAATCCTCACAACAACCCTTAGCACGTAGGTACAGTTACTGGCCCCATTTTACAGATGGGGAAATTGAGGCATGGACGGTTCATGCCTTGCCCAAGATCACAAAAGCAACTAGTGAAGAGCAGGGGGTTTTTTTGATAGCAGCTTTATTAAGATAAAATTCACATAAAATACCATACAATTCACCCTCTTTAAGTTTACAACACAGTAGTTTCTTAGGTGGGCTTTCCTGATGGTCCATTGGTAAAGAATCTGCCTGCCAGTGTAGAAGGGTCAGTCCCTGGGTCAGGAAGATCCCCCCTGGAGAAGGAAGTGGCAACCCACTCCAGTTTTCTTGCCTGGGAAATCCCATGGACAGAGGAGCCTGGGAGGCTCCAGTCCATGGGTTCGCAAAAGAGAGACAACTTAGCGACTAGACAGCAACACAACAAGCTGGTTGTGTATCAGAGTTGTGCAACTGTTGCCACTGTCTTAATTCCAGAACTCATTCATTGTCACCTCAAAAGAAACCATACCCATTAAGCAGACATCCCCAGCCCCTGGCAGCACTAATCCACTTCCTGTGTCTAGGGATTTGCCTTCTCTGGACGTTTCATACCAACGGAATCATCACACGGTATGTGGTTCTTGGTAACTGGCTTCTTTCACTGAGTATCAATCGTATTTTCAAGGTTCATCTGTGTTGTAGCCCATATGTCAATTCACCATTCCTTTTTACTGCAGAACAATATTCCATCCTATGGATGGACCACATCTTGTTCATTCATCCGTCGATGTATATTTGGATGGTTTCCCCATTTTTGTTATTATG
The DNA here is from genome assembly GCA_935064755.1 of Tragelaphus eurycerus. Taxonomy (NCBI): domain Eukaryota; kingdom Metazoa; phylum Chordata; class Mammalia; order Artiodactyla; family Bovidae; genus Tragelaphus; species Tragelaphus eurycerus. The sequence goes on from CAKXYN010000268.1 coordinate 316,502, forward strand.
AAGATTGCTGCAATGAACGTCTGTGTGCAGATGTTGGTGTGAATATGTGTCTTCATCCCTCTTGGGTAGATCCTTGAAGTGGGAATGGCGCGTCAAGCGGTAACTCTTGTGTTTAACATTTTCAAGACCCGCCAGGCTGTTTTTCAGGGTGGCTGCACTGTTTAAAATACCTGAGAAGTAGGGCTTTGAACCCAGGGCCTCTGGCTGCAGAGTCCATGTTTGTAAACCACCATATTAGTTTTGCCTGGGTAGGAACCCGGAGTCCCCTTCCAGTCGGGTGACCCCAGCCTGGACTCAGGTTCTCTGTGCCCAAACAGGATTATGGGGCACAAATAACCCGGGTAAAGCACCTGGCCACAGCAGGCTCCACCCATGGTCCTCCTGGGACGGAGCTCAGCAGAAGCTGGTGTCACCTAAGTGGGCGCATCTCCAAGGATGTGTCATATGGAGGTTCCCGTGGCTCTTGGGCTCTTTGGAGACCACTGCCAGATACCTTCCGTGTCTCACCTGTCTGGAATGGGTGGTTGCTGAAGTGGTGGGCTCCAAGAGGCTCGGGGGGCGCTGGGGCAGCCATACCTAGGGACCCTGGGGAAGGGTCAAGGGAAGGCAGGGTCCCCAGCCGACCCAGCCTAGGCTGTGGCCACTTGACCTAAGCTGAGGCTGCTGGGAGCTGAACAGTCCCGGGAGGTGGGGAGGGAGAGGCAATCTGGTCAGGCTTCTCTCCTCCTGCACCGGCCGGGACCCTGGACAGGAACAAGGTGCATTCTCTCGAGGTAAGGCTCATTTCCCTCCAAGGCGGACCTCCTGGGCGCTCCCCTGGACTTTCCTCCCCACCCTGGGTGCCAGCCCCTCCCCACTTGATGATGCATTCCTTTTCTTGGGCAGGAAAGGCAGGGGGTGGAAGTGTGTTCTCCAAGTTCAGTCTTTTTCCTTCAGAGTTCAAAAGTCACCGAGGCGGTGACTGATAGAGTGGATTTAGAACAAACAAAGCTTAGCCTCAAAGATCTTTCTTGAGTGCCTACAGCGTGCTTTTTCCCTCCCCAGCCCACAGGGGAGGCAGCAGCTCATAACTTACCCCTGTCACACGGCGGACACCCAGCAGACTGGCGTTCAGGCCTGTGTTAAGGCCCATTTGTTGGGGCATGTGCAGACTTGGAAGAGTTAAGAAAACATGTTTTTAATTCAAAGTCCACCCATTACCAGGGCTTCCCTGGTGGCTCAGTGGTAAAGAATCTACCTGCCAATGCAGGAGACATGGGTTTGATCCCTGGGTTGGGAAAATCCCCTGGAGTAGGAAATGGCAACCCACTCCAATATTCTTGCCTGGGAAATCCCATGGACAGAGGAGCCTTGTGGGTTACAGCCCATGGGGTCGCAAAGAGCCAGGCACAACTTAGAGACTAAACAACAACCACCACCACCACTCGCCAGCTCTGTGACCTTGGGCAGAGTCTTGAGAGCCTCAAAGGAGGCTGTTTCTGCATCTTTAAAATGGTCATCATTATATGGGGCCCTTTGCGTTGCACTGAGGATTAAATGGGAAACTTCATATCAAGAGCTTAGGCATCCTACCCACAGTGAGCTGGTTATTCATATGAGTTCACGGGATATTATTTTGAGGAATGAAGTGCCCTTCGCTGGGCTGCATGCCTCAGTGGTGGCCTTGGTTCCCACAGCGCTGATGGTCTGTTCAGCTTTGGAATCATTGGAAGGGCTGAGCCGGGGTGCAGGATGGAATGTCTAATTCTGATTTTTGTTTTTTTTGACGAGGGACTTTTTGCTCACAGCAGAGCAGGAGTCTGCAGGCATACAGACCTGAGAACCTTTGGTGTTAGGCAGGGGGTTCTGTAAGAGCAGCTTGTCAGAACCAAGAGTGCTGAGGTCCGCTCCCAGCCGAGTCCTGGGACCTATTCTCTGCACCCGGGAGCTGCCTGACTGATGCTTAGACTCCCTGCCCATCCTTGGCCTGTCCCAATTGGTCCTCCTCATCTCCTGCCCAGACCTTCTCCCACCCTCCTCTGCATCCCCACGTCCATCTGCCTCTATCCAGCCCTTCTGCAGGCCCTTTCTCTAACCGTTCTGCCTCCCTTGCCTCCCTCACCAGACCCCTTGACCCTTATCCTCCCCTCCAGGTTCTTTCCCAACAGGAGGGCACCTTTGATTTGCACAGAAATCTAATCCCATCTTGCAGAGCTCCCTGAGGCCCCGCCCTCTGGACTCCCAGAGCCCCGCCCCACCCTCTCTCCTTTGCTGCTTCGTTCCTGCTCCCTTCTCCCCGCTGATGCCCGGATTCTCCTCTCTCCCCAGGACAACCTCTACTTTGCCTACACTGTGCTTTCTGTAGAAGGGTTTATACGTAGCCTTAGGACCCTTAGGACGGGGGACAGAGCTGTCACCCCTGCTTTGCAGAATGAGCTGTAGAAGTGGGAAGGAACCGCGTGGTGTTCCTCTGCTTCGGCAAGGGTTAGGATTGGGAGCCTGCAGTGGACGTCGGGGGCAGGGAGGTTTCAGAAGGGTCTCTTTGGACACCACCCCCTTCACTGCCTCCTGGTGAGACTAGGGCGGGGCTCTCAGAGATGGAATCCATTTCTCCCTTTCCCTGGGCTTGACCCCAGGGAGGTGCAGTGCTGGCCTGGGGATCACCCCACGATGAACCACCTGGTGAAATTCATTTGCACCCACTCGGGCTGGAGCCCCCTGAACTGAGCGTCCTTGTGGGATGGTTGGTCCACATCGTCTCCTGGAGCCAGGTCTCTGAGGACCCCAGCAGGTAGCCCAGGTGGATGGAGTACATGCTTGAAGCAATTAAACCACATTTCTTTTTTTTCTCTTTTTAATTTTATTTATGTATTGGCCAAGCCACGTGGCATGTGGGATCTTAGTTCTCCAACCAGGGATCGAACCTGCACCCTTCCTGCATTGGAAGCTCCGAGTCCTAACCACTGGACCACCAGGGAAGTCCCCACATTTCTTTTTTTATCCGCTCTTTTCTAAGTGCTCTTCAGAGTAGGCCTACTCAGAGTGATGGCCCCTCAGCCTCCCTCCAGCCCTTTTCCTCCCTCTGCTTCTCAGTCCAAATCAGCCTGGTTTTAACTGCCTTGAGTTGTCAACTTCCACTAAAAAAAATGCAGAAAGCGATCACACCCTGTCCGAGGGCTGCTCCAAGGATTAAATGAGATCCAGCAGGTCAGGTGCTTAGGTGGGTGGTGCCCAGCCCTGCGTCTGAGTGCAAGGAGAGTTGCGGGACTGGAGACATTGGCGATCATGAGACCCCCTCAGTGCCCACCTGTACTGCCTGCCTCATTTGGACACCAGCTGTGATGCTAAAATGCCCCATGAAAAACCAAACCACTGCAAGATTGCCCTGGGTTACTGCCCCGAGGAGCGCTTGTTCTCAGAAGCCTGGACCTCTGCGTCCTCCCCAAGAATGAAGGTTCTTGCATCATCACCGCCGTCTTGACCCGGCACAAACACCTCTGTCCTGTGAGGTCAGGTTTCCTCCGCAGCGTCGTCCCTTCTCCTTCCAAGGGCAGGAACAGGCCCCGAGGGAGCAGCTAGGCGAGTGTGAGGTCCCGGGAAGCCTGTGCCTCCAGTCTCCCAGGGCTTATCAGTCGTCTGTCACCCCAGAGGGAAGCAGGCCCCTGGGAGGGTGGCTGGGGAAGGCAGAGGCTGAGAGTGGAGACAGGGTTCATTCTTGCTGTCTGGGGTTTCCTGACACCTGGCCTGGATTCTTGGCCCTCAGGGGTTCATTCATCTCCACTAGTTCTTTTTTTTTTTTTTTTCTTTTTAAAATATTTATTATTTGGCTGCAATGAGTCTTAGCTGTGGCACATGGGATCTTTAGCTGCGGCACGGGAACTCTTAGTTGCGGCCTGTGGGATCTAGTTTCCTGACCTGGGATGGAACCTGGGCCCCCTGCATTGGGAGTGCAGTCTTAGCCACTGGACCACCAGGGAAGTCCCCCGTGATACCCATTCTGTGCCACATGCTGGCCCTTTGAGGACTTGAACCCCGACCCTGGACTCACTGTGCACAGCATGGTGGGGGAGACAGCTCTCTCCAGGCTCTTGATGATGCTAGTCTGGTTTGATGCTAGTCTCAGGCTTGGGAGCTCGAGGTGCAGGGGAGAAATACAGTGGAGTCCAGGGGGGTTGGAGCCGGCTTCCAAGAGAGGGGACACTTGAGCCAGGCTTGAAACATCAAGGTAGGGAGGGGACTTCCAAGAAGGAGGAACAGCATGTGCAGGAAGCCTAGAGGCCTGGCCGGTGTGGCCCACAGTGAGCTGGAGCAACCAGGGGGCTGGAGAGGTTATGAGGGGAGGGCGGGCTCTGTCCAGTCTCCTCCGTCAGGATCTGGTCACTGGGCCAAAGAAGGCTGGAGGAGGAGATGGCAACCCGCTCCAGTATTCTTGCCATGAACAGAGGTGCCTGGCAGGTTGCAGTCCATGGGGTTGCAGAGTCAGACACAACTGAGCCCACATGCATGCAAGCTAGTGAAGTGCATGTATACTGGGAAGGGTTGGAAGCAGGGTCTCACATTCACAGCGTTACTCACAATAGCAAAAACATGGAAGCAGCCAAGTAACTACCCACTGACTGATGAATGGATAAGCAAGAGTGCGGATGCCACTCTCCATCACCCTCTGTGTCCCCAGATGGTCTGGAAATGATCAGCACCCCCCGTCCCTCCCCCCACCAACCCCGCACTTACAGAATGTGGTTTGGGCCACTCTAACTGGCCTAGTGCTCTGGTCTCTAAGAGGGGGTTTGGAAGGTGAACAGAGGATCTCAGGAAGGTTTGGGTTGCTGTTTGTCCTCACATGGAGGCTGGAGACCTTGAGATACTTCCCCCATCCTTTGTTAACCCACCCACAAAGGGCTCAGGCCTACTACTGGGGGATGGCGACCCAGCAGCTTGTACAGGGAGCCCTGCATGGAGAGAAGGCAGAGCCCCAGGGCCTGCTTTAAGATGACATGTCACCTGGCCCCTTAGGTGGCTCAGGGTCAGCACCCCTACCAAGCAGAGGGCTGCAGGTGGGCAGGAGATTCTCATCGGTCCTCCTGGCATCAAGCTATATCTGGGCCGTGCCCCAGCCCTGGGCAGGAGGTCACCACGCAGGTCAACAGCAGGCCTGGGCTTTGACCCCCAGGACAGTCTGGCCTCTGACACCATGCCCTTGGTCACTGTGCCCTCCTTCCCACACCTTCTCAGGGTCCCCCTCTGGCACCCCACTCTTACCTGGCTCCCCTGCCTGCACAGTCCGGCCCAGCCCTGCTGCCTCCTTGCCTCTGTTTTGTTTGTTTTTTTTTTTTTTTAATTTTTGAATAGAAGTCGCTTCAGTCGTGTCCGACTCTGTGCAACCCCATAAACGGCAGCCTACCAGGCTCCGCCGTCCCTGGGATTCTCCAGGCAAGAACACTGGAGTGGGTTGCCATTTCCTTCTCCAATGCATGAAAGTGAAAAGCGAAAGTGAAGTCGCTCAGTCGTGTCCGACTCTTAGTGACCCCATGGACTGCAGCCTAACAGGCTCCTCCATCCACGGGATTTTCCAAGCAAGAGTACTGGAGTGGGGTGCCATTGCCTTCTCCGTGAATAGATAATAAATTCACAATTTATTAGAATTCCAAAGGTACACAAAAGTACCCAGTAAAAGCTCCCTTCCACCCTTATTCTTCAGCCACCCAGTTCCCACCCCCGCAAGAAGATTGGTGGGATCTTGGTGGTATTTTCTACGTCTGTCTGTGTGTATATATACGTGTATGTATATATATGCAAATACGCATATGCAGTATTTTCCCTCTTTTTTTTTTTTTTTTTTTTTAAACATAAGTTGGTATTAAACCATGCTCACTGTTCCTGTTCTGCATTGTGGATTTTTCAGCTGAAATTCATCTTAGCAATAATTCGCATCCCTCCTTTTAACCACTGGGGCTTCCCTGGCAGTTCATCTGGTAAAGAATCTGCCTGTGGTGCAGGAGACCCCAGTTCAATTCCTGGGTCAGGAAGATCCCTGGAAAAACAATAGGCCACCCACTCCAGTATTCTTGGGCTTCCCTGGTGGCTCAGACAGTATTAAGAATCCACCTGCAATGTGGGGCACCTGGGTTTGATCCCTGGGTCAGGAAGATCTCCTGGAGAAGGGAACGGCTACCCACTCCAGTATTCTGGCCTGGAGAATTCCATGGACAGAGGAGCCTGGTAGGCTACAGTCCATGGGGTCGCAGAGAGTCAGACATGACGGAGCAACCTTCACACTTTTAACCATCGCAGTTTCCCAAGGACCAGGAGGCCATCATATCTTTAAACTGTCTCTCACTGGTGAACATTTCTTCCTAATCTTTTTTGTCATTATTTACAATTAATGCTGGAACGCGTAACTCGGGGCACAGGCCTTAATTTTGCCAGTGTGGAAATATGCTTGCAGGCAGATGCGTAGAAGCAGAGTCCGGGGTCGGAGCACAAGTGCTGGAAAAGTCTTTGGGTGGTGCTTGCCCAAAGCAGCTCATCCATCCATCTGGGTGTCTCCAGCCTGCTTTGCACCACCTCACCACCCAGTGTGCATCAGCCTGGCAGGTGAAGGACCCTTGTGTGTCCCCTTCCATCCTGAGGGGGTGTGATTATGCGGGTACATACAGGCCCTGGGGCATTTGCTTGTCTTCTTGTTTGGGGTCCTTCATCACTGTTTTATCTTCTCGCCCAGCCCAGTGCACAGCCCCCAGTGGGCTGAGACAGGTCTTAAGCCTTTCACCTCCAGAGCACTCAGCCTGTTATCGGGCCATCAGAGTTAAAGCCCTGCTTTTGTTTGCTCTCATAGCGGTGTATCTGCCCATCTGTGTGGCCAGCTCCCACTCTGGCCCCTCCATATGCAGGTGAAGGCACCCATCTGCCAGGCCCAGGTAGCCAGACCCACTCTCAACCATCCCCAGCCCTCAAAGCTGAGTCCCCACCTCCAGGAGCTGCCCCTTCCCAGATTCCCGAGCTCTCTCATCTCCACCAGTGTTGAATGCCGGAAACTATCCTGGGTCCCAGCACACCAGGCCTCCCCACCTTCCTGCCAGGTTTAGCTGATGGGGAGGCTCCAGGCTCTGGGAGCAGCTGAGTCTGAGTAGCGCCCTCCCCGGGGCTTCATAGCTGTCCCAGAAGTAAAATGCTGCATACCCCAGAAAGACACCTTCTCTCCCCAGGGCACTGGGGAGGCAGCCACTGACTCCTGTTCCCCTCAGAGGGTTCTGAGGTGCCTCCTTGCTATTACCAAAGATGCCTTCCCCTGAGAACCCCCACTCCTGTGCGAGTAGAGGATGCTAGTACCACAGAGGCCTGGGTGTACCCCCTTACCAGTCACAGGCAACATATTCTGCCTACTTAGCTCACAGCCCTTGGTGGGGTGTTGACTTTCCAAGCCTCAGTTTCTTCATCCGCAAAATGGGGTGATGACACTGATTTGGCCAGTTTGTCAGAAATGCATTTTTATGTTGTACTCCAATTGTGTGTGTATATGCTCAGTCATGTCCAACTCTGCAACTCCATGAATGGCAGCCCACCAGGGTCCTCTGTCCTTGGAATTTTCTAGGCAAGAATACTGGAGTGAGTTGCCATTTCCTCCTCCAGGGGATCTTCCTGACCCAGGGATCGAACCCACATCTCTTGTGTCTCCTCCGTTGGCAGGTGGATGCTCTAATGACTTTCTCTCTCGTCTTCTAACACCGCAGTCTCCCTTACTTTTCTCTGTCTCCATGACTTTGGCAAATTGGACATGGCCCCAGGGATATTGGCCCCAGTCAAATGAGAATTTTAATAAAAGTGAAGTGTTTGGCCCAGAGTCCATGGAAGGCCCTAGGGCCCTGCCCTCCTCACTGTGGGGTGGGACCCCTGGATGGTCATTAAGCTGCTCCAGGGAGCTCAGAGAGGTAATGACAGGAACAAACCCAGGAAAACAAAGCAAAGCGCTGCACCCTCCAGGGGAGGTTGGAGAGTGAGGAGCCGGCAGTGGCTGCCTGTGTTGATTTTCAGCCCCAGCCCTGACTCTGGGAAGCTGGTGTCACCATCAGCCAGGAGCGCAAGACTGCGTGACAGCCCAGGCTTCCTTTGTGGGCATGTCTTGGCCATAACTGGGCCCCCAGGCCAGGTGCCCGAGCACTTTGGAAGGACCACCCAGTCCAGTTAGTAAACAAAGCCCTGCTTGTTAAAGGGAGGATGAAGAGAGAGGCAAGGAGGTCTTAAGAAAGCCAAGTGTCAGATTTCCCTGGTGGTCCCGTGATTAAGAGTCTGCACTTCCACTGCAGGGTACACGGGTTCGATCCCTGGTCTGGGAGAATTAAATATGCCACAGGGCAGCTGAGCCTGTGCACTCTAGAGCCGGTGCTCCACACAAGAGAAGCCACTGCAATGAAAATCACTCCTACCGCAGTGAAGAATAACCCCTACTCACCGCAACTAGTGAGAAACCCCATGCAAAGCAATGAAAACTCAGCTCAGCCAAAAAAAAAAAAAAAAAAAAAAATGAGTCAAGTGTCAGTGCTAAACATTTTCTCCCCTGAGCTAAGTGCATGCCGAGGGGGCTTTTCCTGGGTAAAGATAGTGGTAAACTCAAGACCCCACCTCATGCCAGTCTCTAGTCCTTCACTCTTAAGGACCTCCATGAGGTTCCGGACATTATGGAGCCAGAGGTGAAATCCGAGCCCGGGATGGTCCCAGTGCTGGTGGCTTAGGGGCTTAATTGCAACTCCTAAATCCCATATGAGAACTTTGCAGGGAGGTAGGGGGCTGGGAGGGGAAAAATGGGGTACCTGTAGGTCAGACATGTTTTCTTTGGCCCATCTTGGTGTATTTTTTTTTTTTTTCAAGTATACCAACATTTAAGTATCGAGAGATCACCAAAATCTGTATTTCCAGCTTTTCTGGAAAAATTGGAAGATCTTGCAACCCAGGGCCTGTAGTTTATCAAAGCTGAGTGGCAGCTGCCCCTCTTTTGGTAGGAAGGAGGACCCCCCCCCCACCTCCCCGCCTGGCAGCCCCAGTCCCTTTCATACCCTGGTACCTGCCACCCTGTCCATCCCTCCACACACACAGCCCTCCACTGAGACCAGGTACCAGGCCCATTTTTTGTCATGCTATTACTAGGCTGTTTCTTGAGTACAGAAAATATGTTTGTGCTGTTCTTCCCTAACAGTGCTAGGGACAAAAAGAGTGAGGGAGCCACGTGCTTCTTGGTGCAAGTGAAGAATGTTCTCGGGTATGGAGCGTGCAAAGCGTGTCTGAGTCCTGGTTCTCTTCACCCGAGTATCTTGCGGACCTCTGAGCTGTAACCTCCTGTTCAAGGCATTTCCCGGCTCTTCCTTCACTGAGGTCCTCCGCCCATCCTCTCGCTCCACCTCCTCCGGTGTCTTGTCCCTGGGACCCCTGCAGAAACACAAACCTGTCTGCGTCTGACTCCCTGTCTTGGCAGGGGCTCAGCTGATACCGCTCACTTAATAAAGACAGTAGCAGACGGTCTTGGGGCTCCTGACCGTCCTCCCCTGCTCCCAGCTGGAGGGACACAGGGGCTGGGGTCTGATATGGCTAGGCACATAGACTTCAGGGTCTATGCATCCCCCTGCATTCCCCGGGGTCCCCCACCTCCCTGGTGCTCCACAGTGAATGGAGCATGACTCCAGCTCCACCATCTAAGAGAAGGTGGGACTCGAGCAGGTACAGAGAGGCAGGTGCAGAGATGGAACAGCGAGACTGCCAGCAAGATGCGGGAACCGCTCTCTGTATAAGACATACACCGTCAAACATTTCAAAGCTTTTTTTATTTTTATTTTTTTAATAGACCTCAGGTGCACAGAGTGTGATTACTCACCATCCTTGTCCTGTGACTTACTTATCGATACTAGCTTTCACGTTTCACCTGTTGATTGTTTGAATAAGAATATCCCCTGCACTGCGACCGTGACATCAATGGTAACTGCAGTCCATCCACGCTTATCTTTCCCTTGACTTTTACAAACAGTTTTGTCCTGGATATATAGCTGGCAAGGCTATTGGGCTGTGTGTAATCTTCTAGGGTTTGCTTTTTTCCCACTCAGCGATGTATTACATCACGTGGATGATACTGGACATTTCCGCGGCTGCAGATGGTTGGACCACAACCCTGTAGGGTATTTCTCTTCTGAGAATCAGGGGGTCTTTCTTCTGGGGTCCCCCCCGTGTCTGCTGCTTGTCCTGCATGGATCTCTTCTTCCCTGAACCCTTCCCGGGCTCCCTGTCCAAAAGAGGTCCACACAGCTGCTCCCTTTTAAAATCCTTGTTTCACTGCCTTTCCCACAGTCAAACCACAGTAATGTTTTATGTGCTTGTTCTTCCCTGGCTGCACATCAGTGGGGTCCTTCCTCATCCCAGCAGGTGTGACCGCCCTGCTGCAGGACCCACCCCACGGAGAGGGCCGGGCTCAGGTGCCCCTAGGTGGGCTGAGGTCTGCGGACGAGTTCTTCAGGCAAACCTGAGCTGCTTTTGTGGAATTACGGGAACTTGGGGCAGAGGAAGCCAGCCAGGAAATCTTTTTTTAATAAGGATGTTTATAGCAGCTTCCTTCATAATAACCCAAAGCTGAAAACAACCGAATGTCAGCAACAAGAGAAAGAATAGATGAAAATATAATACAATATAAATATATATAAACATATATACTCAGCAATCAAAGCTGCTACAAATGATAAAAAACAGATGAATCTCAAAAACAATACACTGAACCAAAGAAGCCAGACACAAAATAGTACACACCATACGATTTCACGGCTGTGAAGCGCATGAACCACTAAATAGTCTATGATGGTGGAAACTGGAGCATGGGTTGCCTCTGGGTGGTCGTAGGGACCCACGGGCAAGGGACAGAAGGCTTTCTGCAGTGAAGAGGATGTTCAGTATCTTTTTTTTTAAATTGGGGTATAGTTGACTTACAGTTTTGTTAGTTTCAGATGTATAGCAAAGTGAATCAGTTATACATATATCCACTTTTTTTTAGATGTTTTCCCTGTATATGCCATTACATAGTATTAATTAGGGTTTCTTATGCTATACAGCAGGTTCCTATTAGGCATCCATTTTATATATAGTAAGGTGTATATGTCAGGGCTTCCCTGATGGCTCAGATGGTAAAAAAACCCGCCTGCAGTGCAAGAGACCTGGGTTTGATCCCTGGGTTGGGAAGATCTCCTGGAGAAGGAAGTGGCGACCTGCTCCAGTTTCTTGCCTGGAGAATTCCATGGACAGGGGACCCTGGCAGGCTATATATAGTTCATGAAGTCACAAAGAGTTGGCCCTGACTAAGCAACTAACACTTAACACGGACTTAACTGAGTGTGTATATGTCAGTCCCAATCTCCCAATTTTTCCCCCTCCCAAAATGTTCAGTATCTTGATTGGGGTGGTGGTTAAAAGGGAGTATACATTTGTGAAAATTCATCTAACCATACACCTAAAGTCTACACATTTTATTATGGTAAATTATGCCACAGTTCAGAAGAAGGTTTGGGGTAAAAAAAAATATGTATACATATATAAAACCTGTAAAAAAGTTATGATCAAAACCCAAGTTGATGTCATTAAAGGCGTTGCTCAGGTACTCCCCTGGTAGTCCAGTAGTAAGAATCCACCTTGCGATGCAGGAGACCTGGGCTCGATCCCAAGGGACTGAGATCCCACAAGCTGCTGAGCAGCTCAGACGGGGAGCCACAACTGCTGAGCCCCCGCAATGCAACGGAAGACCCTCCGTGATGCAACACAGAGTCCTGGTGCCACAGCTAAGACCTGACACAGCCAAATCTTTTTTTTTTTTTTTTAAAGCATTTCTTGCCTAAATCAATGAGGGCTGTTCAGTAGCTGCTGCTCAGCCCTGGCACAGCAGGAGGGGTGTCACCATGGAACATTGTAGAATCCTTTCTCCTCATCCATCTTCAGGTCACCTCCTCACCACCTCTCCCCCTTCACACCCTTGTTCGGAGGACCCTTGAGGTCTCCTCTGGCATGTGAGCCTCATAGCCACCTCCAAGCAAACCACTGAGCGTGTCTGCTCAGTTGGGATGCAAAGAACACTCAGGTTCAACAGGAAGAAAGGCACGAACTTGACCCTTTAGCCTTTATCCTCCACTCCCCACCCTGCCCCAGGACTTCCCTTCTACTTTAGTGAAGTAGCAGCCAGGGTGGGGCGTGCACAGGTTTTATAAATGAGCTTCCGTGAATTCCTATAAGGCAACCACACCTGGAGACCCAGCTCCCAGGCAGAAACCCCTAGAGAACGTTCCCGGGCTCCCAGAAGTCTTCCCACTACCCGCTTCCGGTCACCACTCCTCTCCTGTCCACTCCCCACCTGACTTCTGTCGCCTCTGTGTGATTCTGCCCATATCTGAGGCGTTGTTGGTGCCCAGGCTGGGACCATCCCAGGCAAACCAAGAAGCCGTCCCCATCCGTCACCTCCCTGCTGGCATTGCAGTGAGTGGGTATTGTCGGGACCAGCTTAAACCCGCAGCCCTGGGCGCTGACATTCCGGGGAGCAGTGGTACCTCTGATTTAGGGGGCAGTGTCCTCCACAGCGTCTCACAGGCGTGCTCAGCCTTGTCTTGGGGAGGCCAGGAGTGCCACCCCCACAGCTTCTTGGGGGAGCCTGCAGAGCAGAGGCTCAGTAAGTGGACAGTGCCTGCAGGTGGACATCCGCCCAGGGTGGTCCCCCCAGAACGTGGTGGCGGATGTGCTGTGTTCAAGCCCCTGGCTAGGCAGCTTGCCGGCAGCCTCTCCTCGCCAGGAAGATCCAGGCATCTGGCAAGGGACGTTGGCCTCCTGTCTCTCTGGCTTTCCATTCAGCTGTACATCCTCCGCAGGCTCCCTCAGTTTAGGACTCACCAGGTGAGTTCAGTGTGCAGCCAAGGTTGAGAACCTATGCTTTAAGCCAGTGGTCCCCAACCTGTTTGGCACCAGGGACCAGTTTCGTGGAAGAGAGTTTTTCCACAGACCGGGGCTGGGTGGGGGTGTGTATGCCAAGTCCCTTCAGTTGTGTCCAACTCTTTGCAACCCCATGGATTATAACCCTCCAGGCTCCTCTGGCCATGGGGGTTCTCCATACTGGAGTGGGTGGCCATGCCCTCCTCCAGGGGATCTTCTCAGCCCAGGGATCGAACCCGTGTCTCTTCCATCTCCTACATGGGCAGGCAGGTTCTTTACCACTAGTGCCACCGGGAACAGGTAGGGGTGGGTGGTGGTTTCGCGATGATTCAAGTCTGTGACATTTATCGTGTACCTTATTTCTCTTATGACGACATCAGCTCCACCTCAGGTCATCAAGCTTTAGATCCTGGAGGTTGGGGACCCCTGCTTTAAGCAAACAGCTGAGGTTTATGTAACATCTTTGACCATAAGCCCTGTTCCCACTGTGGGAAGAGGCGGTAGTCCTCCTGTGTTCCTTTCCTGCCGTTTTCCCAGCTGGAATAAATCTCCCTGGGTCCCTGGAGGGTTGAATTAAGACTAGTTGGGTGTCAGTTATTAAGGAGGCCCCACAGATAGAGCTTTCTAGAATTAAGCTCTCCTGGCCGCACAAAGGAGTGAGCTCCCCCTCCCCAGGGATAAGCAAGCAGCGGCAGGGTCTCCGGGATTCCGTTACCCGGAGGCAGCACACAGTGGCCCCCCAGCCTGATTCTGTGCTTCCCCGTGCTCCGCCTTCGTGTCTGGGTGATTCCAGGAAGATCCCCCTTTCTCCCTCCTGTTGTGGTTTTAATGGGAATCTGTGGTAAGTGATTCTACCAAATTAAACCAACCCTTGCAAATCTCTTCCCTTGGCTAATTTTATCTGGTTCATAAATCTGAAGTCTCAGGGTGGGTCTGCTGAACAAGTTTACCTGGAAGTGGCCCTCCCCCTCCTGGCTTAAGGTCGGTGAGGCTCTGACTGGCTGGGGCTCCTTGCCCAAGATGCCCCAGAGAGGCCCCATGAGGGCCTCACTCTGCTGGGCTAGGAATCCGAGAGTAAACAGATCGAGTGTCAGCCGACTGCCCATAACAGGCGGCCACAGCCATTGAAAGGAGAATGTTCTCTGAGATGACTCAGCCTTCAGCCCCAGGCTCAGTGCAGTCCCCCGTCCTTGACTCTGTCCTGGTGGTCAGCTGTTGGCCACGCCCAGGGGGGAACAGCAGGGGTGTTTGGTTTTGGCCGTGCCTCACAGCTTGTAGGATCTTACTTCCCTGACCAGGGATTGAACTCTGTCTCTCGGCATGAAAGCCCAGAGCCCTAACCACTGGACCACTAGGGAACTCCCAGCAGTGGGTTTTTAGAGTCAAGTGAATGGTACTCGATTCTGTTTCGTCCCATTGGGATGAGGGCATGGGAGGTGGTCTCGGTTGTCTGCTGGGTTGCTGTCCTCGATTTCCTTATCTGTGAAATGGGCACCAGCACTTCCTCTCTGAGCGGTTGGATGTGAGAAATGAGTCTGAGACCAGTCCAGCCGGCATCAGAGGAGAAGTGGGTGTCTGACGCTTGGGGAGAAAGCTTGGGTCGCAGTGACCGGGAGCCTGCGAGGGAGAGAATCGCAAGGAGGGGGTAGCGTGAGAGAAGCACTGGAGAGGCTTGGAAGAGAGGACACTGCGGGAAGCGAAAGGAGGGTCGACGTCGGAAAACTGTGCTCGATACCCGGGTCTAGGCTGAGGCCCCTTGGGCAGCCGTGTAGGGTCTTGCCAGAGGACCCAAGGATAGGAGGGCATGAGGGAGGAAGCCTTCATCTTTGGCTGGTAGAGGTCACAGGTGAGCAGGATCCATTGGAGGACTGAGGCTGGCCAGCGGCAGGGGCTGGAGGTTGTGGAGGGAAGAAGGTTGATGGGCACAAGGGAGCCTTTTTTTAGGATGGAGGAAACTTGAGCTTGTTTGTCACTAAGGCTAGGAGGAAGCCAAGTATGAGACAAGATTCCTGAGAGAGAGACGCTGGTGGGAACAGGGACTTAAAGATTGCCCCAGTGGCACCATTTTTCCGAGATCAGAGAGAGGGGATGAGATGAATGGGAAGGCAGAGGGGTTTTGGAAGGAGACCCTCACCTCCTTAGGAACTTGGAGGTGGACACTGGGGTGCAGAGCGTGGGCACAGGGAGGCACGGGAGAGGGAGGGTTGAGCTGTTCCCCCGAGTGGTGGAGGGGTGAGAGCCAGGACCCAGGGGATCTCCGAGCTGGAGGTCACTGCCGAGGAAGCGGGCCACCTAGGACACCCTGCCCCCGAGGCAGCAACAGGCAGTACAGAATTGGAGTGGCCTCAGGAGATGAAGAGGCACAGAGTGACCTGGGAGTGGGGACATCACGGAGTTGCCAGGCAATAGGCTGGCAACTCCATCCAGGCGGTACCTCGGTGTGGTTCCAAAGTCTTGTGATGGCAAACCCTCTAGGGACCATTGGTTTCCCATGAAGGTGTCAGGGGCTTGGTGGGGCAGGGCAGGGGGAGAAGGACCACGGGTTGCTATAGAGTCGAGTCTTTTGATTACTGTTTTCAGTCTGCTGACCAAACGCTGTCTGCATCCTTGGAGGGTGTGTGTCTGCGTGTGTTCTCAGCTGCAGCATGAGGAACAGGAATGGAGGTTGTTGAACAAGCTTCCCGTTAAGTGAGGAGAAAGCCAGGGAGTCACTATCAGAGAGGACACAGGCTCAGGGGCTTCCCAAAGGGGAAATCGGGAGGGGGGGAAGATACGTTAGGAGTTTGGGATTAACATATACACACTGCTATATATAAAATAGATAGCAAGGAACTGCTGTATCGCAGAGTGCTGTGTGTGCTCAGCCGTGTCCAGCTCGTTGCAGCCCCATAAACTGTAGCCCACCAGGCTCCTCTGTCCATGAGATTTCCTAGTCAAGGATACTGGAGTGGGTTGCCATTTCCTTCTCCAGGGAATCTTCCCAACCCAGGAATGGAAATCACTGTCTCCTGCATCTCTGGCATTGGCAGATGGATTCTTTACCACTGAGCCACCTGGGAAGCCCATAGCACAGAGAACAATATTCAATATGTTGTAATAATCTATAAGAGAAAGTAATGTAAAAAAGAACTATATATATATATATATATATATATATATATATATATATATATAATTGAATCACTTTGTTATACACCTGAAACGAACACAACATTGTAAATCAACTATACTCCAATATAAAATTTAAAATTTTTTTTATTTTTTAAATGAAAAAAAAAGCCATTGGAGCTGGTGCAGTAACTGAGACCCAGAGCATTAGCCTGTTACCCACAGCACGGTCAGACTATTAGAGGCTGAGCTGTGGGGGCCAAGTTGGGGATCAGATACACATCTCTTGAACTCAAGTGAGCCCCAAATCACTGGCCAGCCAGAGCCAAAGTGAATGACCTCTGTGGCAGTGAGCTGTAACCCTGGGACCAGACCTGTCCATTCATCCTAGGACACTTGCCTGGCTCTGGCTCCTGGACCAGAAACTCCTCCAGCCACCTCCTCTGGGTGGCTCTTCAGTTGCATTTCCTCCACCTTTTTGCAGCCTACCCTGGCCTCTCATCTGTGGCCAGGTCCCTTCTGCCAGGACCCAATCCCAGTTGCCTGCAGCCTTTCATCGTAAGATTCATAACCCTCACCCATCACGTGTCACTTGCACAGCCCACCTGTATTTGCTTAATTGACTAGTTAATAGTGTAATCAGCACGTGCAAAGCCAGAGCAAAAGTCGGAGGGAAACAGTCCCCTCCATCTGGGACTCGGGGCTCAGTGGTAAAGAACCCGCCTGCCAATGCGGGAGACATGGGTTCGATCCCTGGGTCAGGAAGATCCCCTGTGCTTCAGAGCAACTAAGCCTGCGCACCACAGCAGTTGAGCCTGTGCCCCAGAGCTCAGGAGCCACAGTTGCTGAGCCCATGAGCCGCAACGACTGAAGCCCGTGTGCCCCAGAGCCCATGCTGTGCAACGAGAGAGGGCACCTCCATGAGGAGCCCGTGTGCCCCAACGAGGGAAGGCCCACGAGCAGCAACAGAGACCCAGCACAGCCAAGCAAACAAATTATTTTTTTTAAATCACCCTTCATCTAACCAGACCCCTCCAACCTGAAGTGAAATGAAAGTGAAAGCCGCTCAGTCATATCCGACTCTTTGTGACCCCATGGACTATACAGTCCATGAAATCTCCAGGCCACAGTACTGGAGTGGGCAGCCTTTTCCTTCTCCAACGGCTCTTCCCAACCCAGGAATCGAACCAAGGTCTCCTGCATTGCAGACGGATTCTTTACCAACTGAGCTATCAAGGAATCCCCACAACCCCAAGTAACGTGTTCTTTATTCCCTGGCTTCCTTTACATGGAGTTACATTGCAACTCCGTGGAGTCTTAAACATGTTGGGTTTTGTTGGGTTTTTTTTTCACTGTAGCTGCTTTTCACTCTGTAAAGAGAATACTGTGCTATATATAACAGTTGGGCACTTATTTTTCCATCTACAGTTATATTGCTGAGACGCATTCATAGTTTTGCAAGTCCCTGCAGAGTGTTCGTTTTGGCTGCTGGGTAGTATTCTGTCCGGGGAAGGCAATGGCACCCCACCCCAGTACTTTTGCCTGGAAAATCCCATGGACAGAGGATCCTGGTAGGCTCCAGTCCATGGGGTTGCTGAGAGTCGGACACGACTGAGCGACTTCACTTTCACTTTTCACTTTCATGCATTGGAGAAGGAAATGGCAACCCACTCCAGTGTTCTTGCCTGGAGAATCCCAGGGACGGGGGAGCCTGGTGAGCTTCCGTCTATGGGGTCGCACAGAGTCAGGCACGACTGAAGCGACTTAGCAGCAGCAGCAGCAGTATTCTGTCATCACTCTCCTCCCCTGGTGATGGGCATCTGGGTTGCAGCCAGGAGTTTGTTACCAAGGATGGGCTGTTATCAATTCTCTCATCCCTGTCTCTGGTCACCCATGTTTAAGAGGGTGGATGACTCCCAGGGGAAGAGCTGAGTCATAGGGAATATGCCACAGGCCACACTTGTCCTCTGGCTGCGCCCCCATCCTAGAGACCGCACAGCACAGTGGTCCCAAGGCCACAATTGCCTTAACCTAATGGAGCATCAGTTTTCCCACCTGTGAAATGGGAATCATTAATGACACTACACATACATTCAGTTAGCAGATGACACGCAGACCCTGCGTGGAGTCCTGTAGGAGGCATGGGGAACTTGGATGAGAAAACTCAGTCATCTCCCGAGGAGCAGGTATCTGGCCAGCAGAGACAGACCATGAAGGAAGTCATCTCAGCACCGCGATGGATACGATTATCGCTGGGAGATGATGGGCAGGTGGGGGTGACAGGACCCTGGGGGATGGTGGGGGCAGGGTGCAGTGGCCTGCCTGGGGGACCTGGGTTGGGTTCGTTAGCCGCTGCGTGAGACTTGACTCTCCTGCTTGTGAGGGTTGGGGTGGAGGCCATGAGAAGTGGGGAGACCAGAAGTTAGGCAGAGACCCAGAGCCCACTGCAAGGCTGAGCACTGCCCGGATGGGAACGCTGCCTTGGACCTCCACTCAAGTCTCCAGGCCAGCTCACAGCATCAAGAGACCGTGCACGCTTATGCGGGGTCTTGAGCACTTTCTGTGTGTGTTCCGTAACCTCCTTAAATCCAAAACGATCCTGCAGGAGAGGTTTCTTCAAACCTCTTTCACAGATAAGGAACTTGGGAAGATTCGAGGACCAATCAGTTGTTCCACCCTCATCTTGGAGAGGTGGCAAAAGCCAGGATGTCCACTTGGGTTTTTTCCATCTCAGTCCCTCCCAAGGCAGAAAGGGAACCACTAGTCAGCACCTTGTGTGTGCCCTGCACTTGGAAATTGCTTGCAAAGCAAGAGGCCAGCCTTCCATGCACAGGGTTCCTGCCCTGGGGCATGACCCTTCTGACACTGCTTGGTGCCACAGGGATGGCCATAGGAGGAGCCATGTGGAAGCTCCCTGTGGCTTGTGCTTGAGCCCTTGGGGCAGGGCTAGGGAGCTGCAGGTCTCCATGGAGGAAAGGACCAGAGCTGTGTGTCCGGGCGGGATTCAGAGCTGTGTACGTTCTGCCAGTTCAGGGCAGCCCCGTCCACCAGCTGACCTCTCACCTGGTGCTTCTGCTGAGAATGTGCTGTGGAAGATGGTTTCCTGCCTTGACCTCAGCCTTTCTCACCAGCCCCCAGTTGTTGAGTATGACTTCCTGGCTTCTAAATGGAGCCATGCCCACCAGCGCCAGCCAGGTCCGAGACCCCAGCTTTCACCAGCCAGCCCCCTTGAGGACCACAGGTACCTCCTCACTGGCCTGTCAGCCCCACTTGGTCCTTACAGGGGCCCCAGGCATCCTCGTCCCTCCCTCGTCATCTCCCACGTCTTAGCCTGCCCCTCCCCCACCCACCCCCCCTGCCCCCCCAGCAGCCACTCCTGGGCAGGGCAGGGACCCCTCTCGGGGCTTTGGGACAGCCACGTGCTCGCTCTTCCAGTTTCTACAGAACTCATGGGGGACCCTCCCTGCTCACTCTCTTTTTTTTAAAGATTTATTTATTTGGCAGCATCAGGTCTTTGCAGCATGTGGTGAACTTCTCTCTAGGTGTGGCACTGTGGCTTAGCTGACCTGTGGCCTGTGGGATTGGAGTTCCCCAACCAGGGATCGAACCCAAGTCCCCTTGCTTGGAAGGTGGATTCTTAACCACTCAACCACCAGGGAAGTCCCCTCTTTTTTTTTTTAATGGTGAACAAATGTACTTAACAGAAAGTATTATCATTTTAATTTTTTGTAATATTTCTTATTAAATACATTTGTCCACCATTTAAAAAAAGAGAGCAAGAGAAGGTCCCCATGAGTCCTGTAGAAGCTTTTCAGTGTATCGTGTATATCTCAGTGGCATTAAATCCTTACATTCCATTGTTCCACAGCCTTCACCACCATCCACCTCCAGAACTTTGCATCGTCTCAAAAGTGAAATTCTGCACCCATTTGATGATTGCTCCCCATTCCATTACCCCCGCCCCAGCCCCTGGCAACCACTCCCCACTCTGCTTTAAACTGCAAATTCTCTTTTTTTATTGGCTCTGAGGCACACACCACCATCTGACTCACCAATTTCCAGCCCCCATGGAAATTCTAATTGTCCAATTATTTAAGGTGTGTCTCCAGCTCACGAAGCAGTGCCTTTATGCATTAAAGTCACTTAACCGTTTGTTTGTTGAAAGACTGTGTGATCTAGCCACTGCATTCAGCTCTCAGGGGCTTTATCCAGACCTTACCCATTCCTTCCACCCTACCCAGCCCTTTTCTGCAGTCCTGTCTCTGCGTATCACCCTAGAATTTGTGAGCACTGATACCCACGCTGTCTGATTCTCCTGGCCACCCAAGACTGAAGCAGATTTTTCTTCAATCTTAACAGAAAAAGGACATTCTTTAGGATTGCCCTTCAAATCACAGCACTGACACAGTGCTTGAAACAGCAGCTTCTAGTTGTTAACTAAAACAACTAATTTAGTTTTTTCTAATTAAAACTTCAGTTGGCAGCTTCTAGTTGTTAATAACAGTAGAAATGAATTGTAAGTAACACAAAAGACCTATCAAAGACCCAGAAGCAGAAGAAAAAGTCACGGCTCGCTAACAGAAGAAAGTCTGACCCACAGTCTCCACCTGGATGTCCTTAGGGAAGAAGAGCCTGGGAAGGCAGGAGACCAGCACAGTGAGCACCCCAAAAGTGCATCTGTCCCTCGCTGTAGTTCAAGTTTGAGGCTCCTGTGTTCCACTGCAGGAAAGCATCGGCGGGGCTGGCAGAGGCAGTGGGATGGCCCCAGAAGTGGGTCAGAGCCTGGCCCCTCCGTCTGCTTGCTGTGATGTGCTACAGAGGAAGATGTAGTTGAACCTCCCTCGTTCCATCCTGAATGGGCTACCCTTGGTGGGAAACAGGCATGGGTGTCCAGGTGCTGAAATTCAAAATGAGCGTTCAGAGGCCCTACTTGAGCAAAGGAATTACGGGTACCTGGGACATGCGGGAAGCCTGTTCTTGGTCCAGTTTGCAGGGCCTGTCTGGTGCTCATGTCGTAGCCCACCTGTTGTTCAATCACCAAGTCGTGTCTGACTCTTTGTGACCCCATGGGCTGAAGCATACCGAGCCTCCATGTTCCTCACTGTCTCCCAGAGTTCGCCCAAGTTCATGTCCATCAAATGGGTGATGCCATCCAACCATCTCATCCTCTGTCGTCCCCTTGTCCTCCTGCCTTCAGTCTTTCCCAGCATCAGGGTCTTTTCTAGTGAGTCAGCTGTTCACATCAGGTGGCCAAAGTACTGGAGCTTCAGCTTTAGCACAGAGGAGGGAATGGCAAACCACTCCAGTATTCTTCCCGTGAGAACCCCATGAACTGTATAAAAAGACAAGAAGCCCAGCTGACCAAGGTCTAATTGCAAAGGGCTAGATTTATTCTGTGGCCTGGCGACCTCAGCAAGGTCTGTCTGGGAGGAGCATGTGGTGACCCTGCAGAAAACAGGCCCCAGTCCCGGGAGGGTCTGGCCCATGAAGCTGGCTCCCGCCTCCCAGAGACCAAGACTTCTGCACAGGATTCCATGGAAAGGCGACTTCTGCTGAGCCCTGACTATGTCAGGGGGTCTTTGTGATGTCTGGGAAACGAGGAGGGGAGGGCAGGACCACCACCCAGCCCTCAGGTGAATGGGGAGGGCGAGAAGGATGCTGATAGGAGCTCCCAACCAATGGTGATGTGTGAGGCCACCTCCCTGGCTCCCCTGATCTGGACAGTCCATGTGCTCAGACATGCTGAATGTCTGAAGATTCTTAAGGTCCCAGCATGGTGTACCAGGGAATAGGTTTGGCTCCAGCAGATCCACTGGGAATTGCAGGCTGAATTGGTTTCTTCCATTATAGACCATCATCCCTTTGCTGGCTACCTAATGGGTGCCAGACTACTGGGAAGGTGAATGGAGACTTTTCAGCCAAAGCTTGTTGCTTGGGGTCAGCGTGTAAGGACTAAGTATCTCAAGGAATCCAGAGACTCAGCACTCCCCAGGACCTTGGAGGTGGCTTAATCCATCCTCCCCATCAATGTAGCAGCATCTCTGAAGCCCACCAGCCTGGGGCTCAGCCCCTCAGAAAGGTAACATCTCACTCCCTCCTGGTCTCTGGAGCCCCTTTGGCTTTGCTCGTGCTCAACTGCTCTGTCATGTCCGATTCTTTGTGACCCAACAGACCATAGTCCGCCAGGCTCCTCTGTCCATGGGGATTTCCCAGGCAAGAACACTGGAGTGAGTTGCCGTTTCCTCCTCCAGGGGGGATCTTCCAAACCTAGAGATCGAACCCACATCCCTCCTGCATTGCAGATGCATTCTTTACCGCTGAGCCCCTGGAGAAGCCCTCATTTGGCTTTAGAGCCCTTCTAACTGGCAACACAAGCTGGCCTCCCCGTGGTCGCCCACCGCAGCTGCCTCTGTCCTGCAAGAAGGAAAAATGGCCAACGTACTGAGTGCTTACCATGGTCGTGCTGGGTACACACTCATTTGTTCTTAAGCAGCAACCCTCGGAAGTGGACACTGTCATCCTCCTCACTGTACACGTGACAAAACTGAGGCACAGAGAGGTTAAGTAACTTGCCGAAGGTCACACAGCCATAGAGGCAGCACGGTTCCCTTCCCTGGTCCAGAGCAGCCACAGAGATTTGAAGATGGCAGCTGGACTCTTCCTCCAGGCGGGAAGGGGGTGCAGTCTAAAGCCCCCTCATTTCTCCTGGGCGTGCTCTACCAGGCCTGTGAGTCTCTGAACAGACACAGACTGTTGAGCACCCGTGCTTCGTTCACAGAGCCCAAGGATGTGTTGGCATCTCCTGGACAGGGGACTTGCATTACGATTCTTGGAGTGTGTCCTGAACCACAGTGAACCAGGAGTTCCCAGTCTCCCTCCTACATTGCCCAGGACTCTACCTGACCACTCCTGCTGACCGACCGTCACACACAGGTGCACAGGCTGTGCACTGCCTAGCCCTGAGGCTGCTCTTCACATGGACTATGCCATGAATGAGCCCTCCCCCAAAGTTGTGATGTTACCACCTGCCCAGCTGCCTGGGCAACAGATCTGTCTTGGATTCTGATCAGAGCTGGATGGGATTTTTACCTGCCCTTGAAAAGCTTTTCCCAGACAGATTTGATGGTTCTGGGATCGTCTCTCCATGCCTTGTCGCCAGGCCCTTTGAGATCCACATTGCTTTGGAGCTGACAGGGTTCCACGGGGCCTGTGCCCTTCTTGCCCAAGCTGGAGCTACAGGAAACCTAGTCCCTCTTGAATGTGTCCTTCACTGGACGTGTACAGAGGAATGAGGCAGCCCAGGGTTCACCACCCCCTGGCGCCGGACTGGGACTGGAACTCGGACCTCTTTACTCCAGGACCTTGGTCCTCTTCCTGCTCTCCCAGGCAGCTCTCTCTAACCCTGTTATTTCATCCTGTTCCTTAGCACCATGAGGGCATCTAGAGGGCAAATGCTTCCCCTCCTCCTCGGATTTCCTAACAGCACTCAGCAGCAGCCTCGGTAATTGCTGGGTCTTGTTCCCCTCTCCGGCTCCTTAGACAAAGCACAGAGACGCCACAAACAGAGGCCCGGCGTCTGGGGAATGGGTTTAGCCACAGCGCGTTAGAGAGCGTGGAGCTGGGACTGGAGACTTGAGCATCTCCCAGAGGCGGGGTAAGTCAAAGCAGTGCCACACAAGGACAGGCAGGGGTTGCTCTGATCGGGGCTTCTCTGGCTCTGGGGGCAGGTGTGTGGCCATAGTTCACTCTTGCTCATCAGGCTTTGAGTATCAACACTCTGTCCAGCCCATGTCAGGTACAAGGTATGTGTACAGAGAACCCACCGTCCTCCCCTTTGAGAGCTTATATGGTCCACTGGGGGAAACAAGTGTTACCTGGACTAGATTGTGGAAAGCATTCAGGACCATCACGTGCAGTTGTACAGGTTGTGCACTGCCCAACTCTTACAGGCGTCCTTCACAGACACTCTGAGATGAGCTGTCCCTAAAGGTGTGTTGCACCACCAAGCCTAGCTGTCCACGGTGGCTTTAACATCCAGGGAGGACCCCTCCTATGGTGGGAAGTGAGACAGAGGAGGTGGCCGGTGCCAGTTAGAAAAGATTTCACCCCAAAGCAGATGCTTAAACTGAGTCTAGAAGGATGAGCAGCACGTGTCCAGCCGAAGAACAGGGAAGGGGGTGCCGGGCTGTGGGAAGAGTATTTGTCAGCCTTTGGATGCGTGAGATGAGACAGGCAAGAGTGCTGGAGAGGCTGCTGGGCACGCATTCACGTGCAGGAGAGTGATGGAGAGAGGCAAAAACAGATCTCAGAGCGACTGGCGGGGTGGGGTGGAGATGGGGTGAGCTCAGAGATGTGTAGGACGTGCTGGTGGGAGGGATGTGAGAACAGGTCCTCCTGAGTTTGATGACCAGAGGAGTAGCTGCAGGTCCCTCCGGCCAACTCGCCCTCCCAGAGCCTGCCCATGCCAAGGCGCACGTTCGGAGATGGGTGTCTACCAGCCGGCCCTCAACCGCGGGGCACATCAACAGCATAGTCATACCTCCATTTATACAGAGGCCGACGTTGCCTTCTGCTGGTGTTTACGCCCTCAGGGTCATTTATACCGTCTATTTCTGGAGCATCCCTCACCGCCAGGAGGGCACCAAGAGCAAGCAGCACATCTGCCTTCCCGGGGCGCTCGGATGGCTGCCCCCACCCCCACCCCCGGGGTGTACGTGCTTGTGGCATTCTGGTGATGGCTGGGGAGAGGGGCTTCCTGAGGCCCTTAGCACACGGGGGTCCCCAGGAAGGAACTAGGCCAGACCAGCGATTGCCACTCACTAAGGTGATAATGTGCTGCTGTCCCCCAGCAATTACAGATTTTGCTTGTCCAGGCAATAGTTGCAAATTGGATGTGGGACAGGCAGGGGCAAGAGATGTAATTTGAAAACCAAAGACCTGGAGGGAAATTGAACAGTGTGTGCTGCTGGTTGAGCCGAATGTCAAGGAGGGGGAAGGGTGCCACCTCATTTATGACTCTAGCACTAGTGCTTTTCTTAACTCCGGGTTCATGGCGGTATAATCTAGATATACAGTAAAAGTCACCCTTTCTAGGGCATAGTTCTTTCTGTTTTGAAAAACATATACAATCTCGTCGCCACCACAATGATCAAGAAACCAAACACCGGACTTCCCTGGTGGTCCAGTGGTTAAGAATCCACCAGGGGTTATGAGTTCAATCCCTGGTCCAGAAAGATTTCACATGCCTCAGAGCAACTCAGTCCACAGGCCACAACTACTGAAGCCTGTGTGCCTAGAACCCACGCTCCACAGCAAGAGAAGCCATGGCGAGGAGAAGCCCGTGCACCGCAGCTAGAGAGTACCCCTGCTTGCCGCAACTAGGGAATGCCTTTGCCCAGCAAAGAAGACCCAGCACAGCCATAGATAAATTTTTTAAAAAGAAACCAAATACCTCCTTCACCCCAAAATGTTCCTGGTGACTTTCGGACATCAGCCTCAACCCACCCCCAGACAACCAGGGATCTGTTCTGTTCTCCATCCTCACAGTTTTGCCTCTTCCAGAATGTCACACAGAAGTCAGAGGAGCAGGAACATTGTATGACAACCCTTACATGTGGAATCTAAAGGACATGATGCAAAACAGGAGGAGACTCACAGACCCAGAAAGCAAATTTATGGTTGCTGGGAGTGGGGGGAGCGGTGAGGATAGTTAGGGACTTTGGGAGGGTACACACTGCTATAGTTAAAGTGGATAACCAACAAGGCCCTACTGCAGAGCACAGGCAACTCTGCTCCGTGTTACGTGGCAGCCTGGGTGGGAGGGGAGTTTGGGGGAGCATGGATGCATGGGTATGTATGGCTGAGCCCCTCTGCTGTCCGCCTGAAACTATCAAAACGTTGTCAATCGGCTATACTCCAATACAAGATAAAAAGTTTGATTTAAAAAGATAGGTGGGAGAGGGGTTCAGGATGGGGAACACGTGTACACCTGTGGCGGATGCATGTTGATGTATGGCAAAACCAATACAATATTGTAAAGTAAAAATAATAATTTAAAAATTTTAAAAAAATTAAAAGATAGGTAAATCAGAATCTCACATAAATGGAATCACGGAGTATGTTAACTTGTTGAGTGTGGCCTTACCTTAGCCCTTTGCTCTCGAGCTTCATCCACTTTATTGCAGGAATCACTCACTCACGCCTCTTCGTTGCTGACTCGTATTCGCTGGCGTGGATGTGCCACAGTTTACCCAGTTCTCCAGCTGCAAGGAGGATGTTTGGAGTGCTTTCAGTTCGGGGTGGTTACAGATAAAGGCTGTAAACATTTTGCATACAGGTGTTTGTATGGCCATGTTTTCATTTCTCTTGAGTCCATACCCAGGAGTAGGATTGCCTGTGGTCATGTATGTTTCACTCTGTAAGAAACTGACAAGCCGTTTTCCCCAACAGCTGTACCATTTTGCATTCCTACCAGTTCCGGTGGATCTCATGCCTTGTGAAAAATTTAAAGAAAAAAGGGGAGGGAGGAGGGAGGGGGCATTCAGGATGAGGGGGGACACATGTGCCCCGTGGCTGATTCATGTCGATGTATGGCAAAAGCCCCCACAGTGTTGTAATTATCCTCCAGCTAAATTTTTTAAAAAAGGGAAAAAGGGTGCTGCAGGGGTTCTGGTGACAAGGCTTCAGTGTTGGAGGGCGGCTGCCAGGAGAGGGGAAACCAGGAAGGAGATTTGTGTAACCTTCCGTCCACCCCCATCCCATGACACTTCAGGATTCCTTTCCCATTTTAATCTTCGTAGAAGTGCCGTTCGGACCCTTGCCAGGTACTCGTTGGGCCTCTGTGTCATGACTTCCCATGATGGATGGGTTTTACACATTGGGCTCGGAGCCCGAGCTGAGCCTCACTCTTGAGATCGGTGACACCGGAAAAATAAATGACCGTGGGCAGTTCCCCACACACCCCTGCCTGAGCGTGCCAGCTCTCCCTGTCGCTGCGCCTGGGGTGTTCTGGGGGCCACTAGCTGGATGGGGAGCAGGGAGACAGGCAGTGAGAGGAGGTAACCCTCCCCCTCACCTGGTGACAGCCTCAAAGCCCAGCCCAAGGGCAGCCTGGACACGGAGCCCAGCCTGTCTGCCAGGTGCCCAAAGCACACTCAGGGCCGAGACCAGCGGGGATGAGATCCAGAGGACAGGGTGATTGCCAGACCCTCCCTGGCCTTGGGAAATTGATGGTCCCACTTGGGGTAGAGGATGAGTAACTTACATCCCAGGTTAAGCAGTGTTAGCAGAGGCAGTTCAGGGATCCATGCCCCAAAATGGCACACACGGCCACACCCCTCTCGTACAAGGAAGAAGGGTGCCCTAAAGGCGGGGCTCTCGGTGGGGTAATGTGAATTAGCCCCTGAATGCCAGTGGGGGCTCTTGACTTGGTGAGGAGAGGGGCTGGGACCATGGGCAGGGCAAACAGCACAGCGACAGGGGCCTAGAGGTCAGAATGTAGGGGTTTGGGTAGGCTGGAAAACACAGTTCATCTGCATGGTTCCTGCCAGAGCTGCCCTTGGACCTAGAGGCGACCCTGGAGGCTGGCCAGCTCGGGGGTCCCCACAGACTGGCGGAGGAAACGATTGTCATCTCTAGGCCTCTCTGAGACCCCCTGAGTCAGAGCTGGGGCACTGGCGGGAGAAAGAATCAGTACCCCTCCACCCAGCTCCAACAGCCTGGGTCAGAGCGCTGGGTACACGGGGTCACGGGTGGGCGGCTGCCACAGGGTCTGCTGAGACTTAACAATATCCTGTGTCTGTCTGTCCGTCCACCCAGGTGCAAGTTCTTCAGTCTGACCGAGACCCCGGAGGATTACACCATCATTGTCGATGAGGAGGGCTTCCTTGGTATGTGCTTCTCTCCCCGGGGGCTTGGCTGGACTGTGGCCTGTGGTCAGTGGTGGCTTCTCCCCCACCTGTTTCTGCCCCCAAAATGGCAACCCACTCCAGTGTTCTTGCCTGGAGAATCCCAGGGACGGTGGAGCCTGGTGGGCTGCCGTCTATGGGGTCGCACAGAGTCGGACACGACTGAAGCGACTTAGCAGCAGCAGCAGCAGCAGCAGCTGGTGGGTTACAAAGTCGGTAGGGCTTCCTTCTCTCCCTGCGTGTTCTGATCCTTTGGGAAAGGACCCACAGCTGAGAGGAGGCAGTGCTTACCCCACCCGGAACTAAGGCCACCAGGGAAGCAAGGGGCTTGTTCTCTGGGGGCTCCTCCCACAAGGGAGGTGCTTTCAAACATCCTCAGTCCTTGTTCCCATGGGAACAAGCCGTGGTCACCATCCTTCTATAATTTTCCATTATCTTTCTTCCCTGGTGACTCGGACGGTAAAGGATCCACCTGCAGTACAGGAGACCTGGATTCGATCCCCGGGCCAGGAAGATCTCCTGGAGAAGGGAAGGGCTACCCACTCCAGTATTCTTGCCTGGACATTTCCATGGACAGAGGAGCCTGGCAGGCTACAGCCCATGGGAGTGGCAAAGAGTCAGACACGACAGCAAATAACACTTTGCTTCCATATTTTATACAATGCCTCAGGGTATCACCAAAGTCCTATCCTATCTTTCTTCCATCTTTTAAATTGAGATATAATTTGCATACCCTAGAGTTTGTCTCACCGTGCAGCGTGTGGAATCTTGGTTCCCCAACTAGGGATAGAACCTGTGCCACCTGCGTTGGGAACATGAGTATTAACCACTGGACCACCAGGGAAGTCCCATGGAGAACCTGCTTTTTAAACAGATTGTGGTCTTCTGGCATAGATGAACTCTGGGTTCGTCTGCCGGGCTCCAGCATGGACTTTTAGGTGGTTCCTAGGTCTTTGTTTTAAATTCTTTTGAGTTGAATGCTCAGACCCATGACTGTCCCTCTGTCCCACAAGTGACTCCTTCACAGTGAAATCGCATGTTAAACTCTTGGTATTGATACATTTTCCCCAACTCCTGTCCCCAAACCAGCACCACTGCCACCACCTGTGTTGAAACAGAAAGACTCTGGCACTTGGTGAGCCCTCAAACACCAGGCCCTTGGCTAAGCATTCAATGGGGTTTATCTCACATAATCCTCCGAGCGTCTTCTGGAGCCCATCCTAATTTCAGCAGCCCACGTTTGAAAGCTTAAGAAATTGAGACGTGGTAATTTTGTCCAGAGTCATGCAGCCAGGATGAAACCCTGCCCACCTGACCCCAGGACTCTTGACCCTGATGCTGGCAGGGTGGGAAAGACCTGACCTGACTGCGGAGGACATGGCCACGTAGCACAGGGACCCACAAGCCCTGCTGCCAGTAGCGGGGGCTCCCAATGACAGAGCTGCCCACCTGGTGTCTGGGAGGTGACAGGTGTCCTCGGCGATCCACCAGGTACCGTCCTCAGCTCTAAGAGGCTATTTTTAGGGCCTTGGGTGATGGGTAGTGACAGAAATAATAATGCCTTTCAGTCTTGAGATGGTCCACCTTTCCTCCAGGGAAGGGCAGGCCTGAGGCTGGGGCAGCCAACGCTCCACCTGCCAGGTGAAGGCCTCACAGGGCCAGTGGGACCATGCTGTCAGAACTGGGGTCCTGGAACCCCAGCTGCCTGAACACCCCTGCTTGACAGTCCTGAGGCTCAGCTCTGCGAGAGGGGTTTTCTCAACACCCCGCCGCAGGCTGGTGGCAAGATGAGACTGGAAGGCATGCCACAAGGCCAGAATGAGGTCCCCCCGCCTTTACACCGTGATCTCCTGCCCATCTGCCTCCCTCTCTGGGCCTCAGTTTCGTAGTCTGTGAAATGGGAGAGGGGCTGACTTCTGAGCCGGGTCTCTAAGCAAATGGACAGCATTCTGCCCTGAGAATCCAGAGGCAGACCATGTAAGGGGATGGCACTGGCTCCCCTGGGGGCCCTTTGCCCCGTCCTGGGAAGTCGAGTGTAGGAGCTCATGAAATGATGTCAGAGGTGACCCTGCGCCCCGGGTCTGGTGGTGAGACGGAGCCTGACCACAGAGACCAAGCTGGGGGGACGGGGTGGGGAACAGTGAAGGTAGAGGAGTGGGAAGAGGGGCCTGGGCGAGTAGAGAGAGGTGGGGACAGCCGCCCTCTCCCTCCCCAGCCCTTCACTTGGAGCCTCCGTGTGCCCCCCGCACTGAGACTGGCAGAAAACAGGCCGCTGCCCTGGGGGAGCTGACGGGCTAACGGGGCCAATTGTTGACTCCAACTAGCTGCTCACCATACGACTATGGGAACTTAAATGAACCAAAATTAAATAAAACGTTCAGGTGTATTTTTTTCTGTCGCACTAACCACATCTCACGTGCCCCGTAGCCATGTGAGGTGAGTGGCCTTGGACAGCATAGGTATAGACCGTCTCCCTGAACCCAGAACGCCCTCTGGGGCAGCGCTGGTTCCCAGGTCACGAGGCCTTCAGCTGTTGGTCCAGAGGACGTGGGAGCCGCCGGGTCGCTCTGAGTCACGAGGAGCTAGGAATAGGCAGACAGAGGGCAGGTTCATGACAGCCAACGTGATCGTGATGCGTGCGCTGACCCTTACAGGAAGGACCCCTCCAGAGTTTTCCCAAGAAGGCTTTTGGGATTCAGTCCTCGTAAAAAGGAACCTTTTAAAACTTTTCCTGTTAAATCTATTTATTAATTAATTTGTTTATCAATATGTTTTTAAAATGGCTTTAGCTGACGGGACCATAGGGGCACCCCAGCCCTCAGCGGCTCCTAGAGCTGGCTGTCTTTGCTCAAGATGGCATGGTTAGGGGGATTCCCTGGTGGCCTGGTGCTTAGGATTAGGTGTTTTCACTGCAGAGACCCAAGTTCAGGCCCTCATCGGGGGACCATGCTACTTGTCATGTGGCAAGGCCAAAAATACCAAAAGAAAAAAATAGATGGCGAGGTGGAGTCTCACAATGCTGTCCCTGGGAAGTCCCCTGTGGCCAGTTCCAGGCCCCGTAGGATTTGAAGATTGAGTTGGGACTCTTGGCTCTGGAGGGGCCGTGATTCCTCTGGCGGTCCTGGAGCTGAGAAGTCTCTTCTAACACCCCAGGTAACAGGTGGAAGCCGGAAATCAGAACCTTTTTTCTAAAGCCTTTCCTCCCGCTCCACCTCCCAAGCCCCTTCCCTTCTCTGGGAGGCAGCCTGCCTCTCTAGCCAGCCTAGCGGAGGACGGGCCCTTCTCAGGCAGCAGGGCCAATGGGCTCCCTGGGCTGTGGTTGCCATGACAACCGGAGCTGGGCAGGTAGGAGCCTGGGTGAGGCCACCAGAGCTGTCTTGCACAGCCTCCCTCAGGCATCATCATGATCCTGAGAGCTCCCTTAACTCCCCAGGCTCCAGGCCCCTCTTCTTAGCCCCTGCGCCAGTTGGGGACCTGGCCCTTCTCCCCACGCAGCGCCCACGCAGAGCGTGAGAGTCTGTAGAAGGCAAACCTGGGTTTGAACTCTGGCTCTGTTAATCCCTAAGTGATCTTGGTTAAGTCACAGTCTCTCGGAGCTCTGGTTTGTCACATGAATGGGGTGAAATAACAGTCTTGGTCCAGGTCAGTTTGAACAGACAGCCACGATGCACGGAGAGTTCCGTAGCTGCCTGTCTGTGCAGCTGCACACACGTGTGCCATGTCCCATGTGTAGCTTCCCCGGGTGCTCTCTCTGCAGAATGGGCTGGGTAGGATGGTCTTCACAAGCCAGTCAAGGAGACTCTGGGATCACTGGCCCCCTGACCGTACCCCACCGTGTCCCTGGTGGGGCCCCCCCCCGCAGGATCCCCAGGCTCTCAGGAGGGACCTGGGTGACGGGTCTAATGGAAGCAGGGAGAGAAATCTTGGGCCCTCGATTCTGTCTTCTCCTGGGCTTCCTCCCCTCCCACCTCCAGCCCCGGAGGCCTGGGAACCCAGTTTGAAAACCATAGGACCCATTCCACCTGGATAAAGTGATAGCAGGACTTGGCACCTGAAAGGGTCGTGAGAACCAGAAACAACAGAATCACTGCCAAGTACTCATCACCTCACAGCGGGGGACTGAGGCCCCGTGCAGATAAACCCCAGGGCCCCCACCCTACTGAGCTGCCCGGCACGTCCAGACTCCTCTGAAGGTCTTCCCTGCTCAGTCCTCCCAGGAGGGACAGAGGAGGCCAGTCTCTCCTCCTCTGACAGATGAGGGCGCTGGGGTCCAGAAGGCGGGCTGGCCAAAGTCGCACAGCTGGGGCCCATCAGTCACAGGCCGGGCCTCCGTGTCCCCCTCCAGAACTGCCCTCTTCGGAACACCTGAGCGTGGCCGACGCCACCTGGCTGGCCCTCAATGTGGTGTCTGGCGGCGGCAGCTTCTCCAGCTCCCAGCCCATCGGCGTGACCAAGATCGCCAAGTCGGTCATTGCCCCACTGGCCGATCAGAACATCTCGGTGTTCATGCTGTCCACCTACCAGACGGACTTCATCCTGGTAAGCTGTGATGCAGGCACCCCCACCAACGTGAACCGCAAAGCCTGTGCCCCTGCCCCCATTTCATGGTCTGCTCAGAGAGAGGTCAGGGGGACCTTGGGGTCATCAGTCCAGTGTCAGCATGGCCCGGGCTAGGCTCTGGCTCCATCCACTACCTGCCCTTTGAGTGGACCCTGTTTGGTTTGAACTGGATGCCAGGTGTGTCTGTGGGACACCCTCACAGCTAGATTTCTGGCTCCCCAATCCCACAGCACTTCCTCCAGGGGAGCAGGTGTTTCTGGTCAGAGTTGTTGAGTTGCTAAATCATGTGTGACACTTTGCAACTCCAGGCTTCCTTGACCTTCATTATCTCCCGGAGTTTACTCAGACTCATGTCCACTGAGTCGGTGATGCCATCCAACCATCTCATGCTCTGCTGCCCCCTTACTCCTCCTGCCCCCAATCCCTCCCAGCATCAGAGACTTTTCCAGTGAGTAGGCTCTTCACATGAGGTGGCCAAAGTATTGGAGCTTCAGCATCAGGCCTTCCCATGAACATTCACAGTTGATTTCCTTTAGGGTGGACAGTTTGATCTCTCTGTCCAGTCACAGAGCTAACAGCAATTCCTGGCCACCGTGTTATTTGTGCGCTTCTCCCGTGGGGGCGTGGCCACCCTGGAGGGCGTGGCCGGGGGCGAGTTCGGCACCACATTCTAAAGGGAGTGGGGCGTGGACCCACACGTCTCGGCCCTCCGTGGAGCATCTTCTCTCCTCTGGTCCTCCCTCTGTCCCTGGAGAGTCACGTGCCCCTGGTCCCAGGTCCCTGGTCCCACGTGCCCCTATCCCAATCAGGACAGCGGGAGGCTGGGAGAGAGACACTGGTTCTGGGCACAGAATTGCAGAGTGAAGGGGCCAGTGCCCCCAGCCCCACTCCATCCGGGGAGCTTGGTAACTCACTTCATTGACTCCTCATCCCCAGGTGCGTGAGCGGGACCTGCCCTTCGTCACCCACACCTTGTCATCAGAGTTCACCATCCTGCGGGTCGTCAATGGCGAGACGGTGGCGGCTGAGAACCTCGGCATCACCAACGGCTTCGTAAAGCCCAAGATGGGTGGGTTGAAGGAGGGGAGGGTTGTTCAGAGAAACTTCAGGAAATGACCAGGTCCTGCCCCAGGGCACCCCCATTCTCAGAGCCTCGGCTGAGGGCCAGACATCACACAGATAACAGTCCTCAGACCCAGCGTCTCCACAGTGCGATGAATGTGGACACAGCCAGAAATGGCCAGGGGCCACGGCTGACCCAGCCCAGGGTGTCAGTGTGGGCCTCCCAGAGGCAGTGACTCTCAGGCTGAAAAGCTTATAGCACGAGTAGGAGCTCATAAGATAGGTGGTGAAGCTTGGGAAGGGCTGTCCAGGCAAATGGCATGGCACGTGCAAAGGCCCAGGGGTCTGGCGGGGGTGAGCCCAGAGAATTAGAGCTGCAGGGGATGCTGGGAGCTACAAAAGTGACCGGGGCCGGATGTCAGAGCCTGCCATCAGGCCTCCCCAGAGCAGCTGCTAGCTGACCACCCCCTGCCCAGGCTCCTTGCTGCCTCCTCTCCTCCTGGCCTCAGCACCCGCTGTATTTGTGCTCCCACAGTCCAGAGGCCCGTCATCCACCCATTGTCCAGCCCGAGCAACAGGTTCTGTGTCACCAGCCTGGACCCCGACACGCTGCCCACCGTTGCCACACTCCTCATGGACGTCATGTTTTACTCCAACGGGTAGGGCCCCCTAGGGGGTGAGGGGCTGCAGGGTGGGCCAAGGAGACACGAGTCTGCCTACAAGCCCCAGTCTGAGGGGAGGCACAGGCCTGCCCTGGGAGCTAATCCGAGGTGCGAGAAACAGGCCTATCCTGGGAGCTAGTCAGAGTGGGGAGGCACAGACCTGCCCTGGGAGCTAGCTTGAGAAGAGAGACATGACTCTACCCCAAATCCCATTTCTTAAAGGTGAGAATCGATTCATTGCAAACCCCAAAACTTGTTGAAACCCCAGGCCCACATGTAGATGTTATGAACACCCCAGGGTCCCCTGAGCTCCTGGGTAAGCCCAGTCATTTGAAGAGCCAGGAACTCAGGTTTTTTTCATTTGATGGATGACAACTTTGCATTTTTCCTCAGGGCAGATTTTAAGTTTCGGCCAACACCAAGTGGGGTGGGATCAGGGGCCAGCAAGCTGGCAGTGACCACAGACTGTGCCCTGAGATGTTGGCCAACACAGGGACAGAGAAACCCTGCCAGGAAGGGGCAAGTATAACCCATGCAGAGCCAGCTGGGTCTTCAGCACTGTGAAGTGTGGTGCTCACCCCCGTGCATGCCGTGGAATCGCCTACATCTCACAGGTGTGGAGACCAATGAGGGGCAGTGGCTCAGGGTCCCCCAGCAAGGCAGGGTCAGAGCCAGGATTTGGTCGGTGCCTTCCCGGACACCCCGTAGCTAACAGGCAGGGCAGGTGGGCCAGGTGAGGGTCAGGGTGCAGTGGGTCCCCCGCTCCACCCCTCACCATCTTCCCCGGCCCCCAGAGTGAAGGACCCCCTGGCATCCGGCGATGACTGCGACCACATCCGCTTCTTCTCCTTCTCCCTCATTGAGGGCTACATCTCCCTGGTGATGGACGTGCAGACCCAGCAGAGGTGAGCCAGGCCCCGGGTGGAGGCTGACAATGGGCCCGTCACCCACTTGGTCCTAACAAGTCCCTGCCCCAGCCCTCCATTGCTGGTGAGCAGCCCCAGCTTACAGATGACAGGCCACTTAGAGACGAGGGCCCCGGGTCACCCAGCACTGTCCAGTGCCCTTCGTCCCCCCACCCCATCCTCCAGTCTGGAGCTGAGGAGGGGTACCCTGACCAGCCTGAGCCAAGGGGGCTGTTGCTGCTGCTGCTAAGTCGCTTCTCAGACTCTGTACGACCCCATAGATGGCAGCCCATCAGGCTCCCCCGTCCCTGGGATTCTCCAGGCAAGAACACTGGAGTGGGTTGCAATTTTCTTCTCTAATGCATGAAAGTGAAAAGTCAAAGTGAAGACGCCCAGTTGTGCCCAACTCTTAGTGACCCCATGGACTGCAGCCTACGAGGCTCCTCTGTCCATGGGATTCTCCAGGCAAGAACACTGGAGTGGGGTGCCACTGCCTTCTCCAATTGTTCCCAAAGCCCAATCCCAGCTTTGCCTCCCTGCCTCCCCAGCCACCCACCCCTGGAGGAGGGAAGGTGCAGAGCGTGTGGACTGAGGGCTTGGAGGGTCCTTGGGGCCCCTGAGTTCCAGCCCAGCATCAATGCCCCAGCGACAGGGAGCATTCCAGGGAGAGCTGGCGGAGGGAGCACTCTCGGCATCTGGGGTTGACATCTCTCGCTCCCTTTTAAGGTTTCCTAGTAATTTGTTGTTCACGAGCGCATCTGGGGAGCTCTGGAAGATGGTGCGGATTGGAGGACAGCCCCTGGGATTTGGTGAGCCCTGGGGTTCGATACTGTTTTATGTGTAGTAGTGGGTATCTGTTCATCCCATACGTGTTCTAGTTTATCCCCCACTGACTCCCTTTCCCCTTTGGTAACCATGTTTGTTTGCTGTGTCTGTGAGCCTATTTCTGTTCTGTGAGTTCAGTTGTTTTGCGGGGCGGGGACTGGCCTAGGTCTTTGTTGCTACGTATGGGCTTTCTCCAGCTGCATCAAGTCGGGGTTGCTGTCCAGTTGCGGTGCTCGCGCTTCTCACGGTGGCCGTTTCTCTTGTTGCAGAGCGTGGGCTCTGGGCACTGGGGCTTCAGTAGTTGCACCTCGTGGGCTCAGTAGTTGTGGCGCACAGGCTTACTTGCCCGTTGGTATGTGGCATCTTCCCAGAGCAGGGGTCAAACCCGTGTCCCCTGCATTGGCAGGCGGATTCTTAACCGCTGGACCATCAGGGAAGTCTGCATTAGTTCGTTTGTATCATACTTTAGATTTAACATATAGGCGATATCATATGATACTTGTCTCTCCTGATTTTCTTCTGAGTGTGATAATCTCTCGGTTCACCCGTGTTGCTGCTGCAAGTGGCATTATTTCATTTTTTTAAGACTGAGCAGTATTCTGCCGCATATTCCGATGTGTCCCATAGTATCCCGGTGTACCACATCTTCATCCACTCATTTGTCAGTGGACATTTCGGTTGTTTCTATGTCCTGGCTGCTATGAACATGGGGACGCATGTTTCTTTTCAAATTAGAGTTTTGTCCACATATATGTCCCAGAGTGGGATTGCTGGATCACATGATAATTCTACTTTTACTTTTCTGCGGAACCTCCATATCTGTTTTCCATAGTGACTGCACCAACTTACATTCTCACCATCAGTTATAGGAAGGTTCCCTTTTTCCCCCACCTTCCCCAGCATTTGTTATTTGTAGACTTTTAAATGGTGGCCATTCTGACTGGGGTGAGAGGTGGTACCTCATCGTCATTTTATATACATTTCTCTTAATAATTAGCCATGCGTATCAGCTTCTCTTTTTATTCCCAGATTTGGTTTAGAGTTTACCAAAGCACACCAGTATAATAACATTACAGAAAAAAGAAAGGATGAAGGGAGAATTCAGGTGGGCTAGTGAGTGAAACTGGAATCATCTTAGCATCTGTAGACTGTGTGCTGCTTTGAGTGGCCTCATGGGCAGGCACCAGGGGTCCTGGCATTTGGCATATAAGAAGCAGCAATGGGACCTACCTTCCTGGAATGTGGAGGGTTTTAACGCTAGGCTAATGGCTATAAATAGCTGTGCAAGGCTTCCCTGGTGGCTCAGTAGTATAGAATCCACCTGCCAGTGTAGGAGACACAGGTTCGATCCCTGATCCGGAAGGATCCCACATGCCGCGGAACAGCTAAGCCCACGCCCTGCCACTACTGAGCCTGCTCTCTAGAGCGTGGGCGTGTCAGCTGCTGAAGCCTACGCGGCCTAGAGCCCATGCTCTGCAACAGGAGAAGCCACGGCAATGAGAAGCCCACACACCACAAGGGGAGAGTAGCCCCCACTGCTGCCCCTCGAGCAGAGCCCGTGCGGCCATGAAGACCCAGCGCGGCCAAAAGTAAATTAATTAAAAATAGCCCTGTGAGAAAAACAACTTTTTGAGAATCGGAAAGATTCTAGATTGGCAGATGTCATGTGCTGTTGACCATGGTTTGCGGGAAATGTGTTTTCCATCACAGCCCAGCACACACATACCCTCACAGCTCTACACTTTCACAAAACGGCACTCACGGCCGTGCTGTCCGAGCCCTTTGCCCTTCCCTTTGCTGTTGTCTTTGTTGCTGTTGTTAGTTTTATTTCCTTATTTTTGGCTGCCCTGGGTCTGTGTTGTGCCTGAGCGCTTTCTCTAGTTGCAGCGAGTAGGGCTGCTCTCGTCGCAGTGTGCAGGCATCGCGTTGTGGCGGCTTCCCTAGCTGCGGAGCACAGGCTCAAGGCCTTCACTCGTTGCAGTGCGAGGGCTTCATTGCCCTGCAACATGTGGAGCCTTCTCAGACCAGGGATCAAGCCTGTGTCCCCTACGTTGGCAGGTGGATTCTTAACCACCAGACCACCAGGGAAGTTCCCTGTTGTCACTTTATAAAGCACTAGTCACCAGCCTTCTAAATTCATGTCCCAAATGGTCACCAGCCACTGGTTGAAAGGCACCATTCTAGACCCTCATCTCCCTTCTGCCTTATTTTATAGAAATAAAAACAAATGTGTCTGTAGTTTAAGAATCTTAGGACACAACCAGTCTCCACCACGTAGCAGGACAGTCAGTCATCCGGAGTGCAGGCACGGGGCCTGTACGACCACCTCCAGCCAGGAGCCCCGGGAGACCAGGCAGAAAAGCAGGAGCTCGAGAGACCTGTCGGGGAATGGCCGAGGCTGCGCTGGGTGACGCGGCAGAGGGAGGGCTGAGCCTGGTCCCCACCTCTGTCCCCAGATGAGTGTGGCATCGTGGCCCAGATCTCCGAGCCCTTGGCTGCCGCAGACATCCCCGCCTACTACATCAGCACCTTCAAGTTCGACCATGCACTGGTGAGTGTCGGGCCCCCACCCTGGGACAGGGGAGGCCCGGTCCAGTGGCTCCCAGATATTTACTTCCCGCCCCTCACAGGTACCGGAAGAAAACATCAACAGCGTCATCAGTGCCCTGAAAGTCAGCCAAGCAGAGAAGCACTAGAAGGGCCTCTTCCGCTCCTCCCCATCCACCCCACCCAGGCCTGGGCCCAGCCCCACCCTGAAGACTCTTCTTGCAGTATTTCTCAACAGACTGGAAAACCAGCCCCGGGGCCCCCAGAGGCGGAGTCTCTAGGAGACGCCCCCGATGGCTGACCCCGCCAGGCCTGGGACCCAAGCCAAGGCCTCCCCATGCCCTCCTCCTGGCTTCCTGGACCCTCCAGAGAGCACCCCCCTCCTCCTCCCCCACCCTCACCCCAGAAAATGATGTCCAGGGCTGAGGGAGCTTGTCCTCTGACCCACCTTCTTGTCCAGCCTCACCCACGGCCGAGGGCAAATGCTGAAGGAAGCTGGTGCCTCCTACGGGACACTGGGGTACCGATTGTCACGTCATCTTGGGGGGCTGGCTGAGCAGGGCTAAGTTCATGGAGCCGGGGAAGGCCCTTGTGAGGGTGGGGGCTCTGGACCCTGTGGTCGCTGGTCTCTGGTCCCATCGGCTCTGGGCTGGTCCCTGCAGAGTGGAGGCCAGTGGGCAGCCCTCTAGTCCTGTGCTGGTGAGGCTCTAAGGGAGCACGGGTGGGGCCCTGAGCTGGGCGGAGGACCCCGGCCACCCAGAACCTTCCTTGGCTGCCAACCACAGGGCCTGTACCCCGACTCCCAGCAAGACTGCCAAGGGGGCCCTGTCCAGACCCTCCCCACCACAAGCGCTCATCCTGGGGGGTGAGGGGGTGGTTCCCAGGAGACCCACCAGCCTGGGGCAACAGCTCCTGTCCCCTCTGCTTTCCCTGGACTCCCCTGGGGCCGCAGAGCCTCGGTTTTCCCCAAGTGGGGGCGTCCCCAGCATTATGAGCTGGGGTTTTCATAGGTCACCCCCACCTGCCCAGCAATCAACGAGACCAGCAGAGGGCTCCCCCATCATCCTGCCCTCCTTTCTCCCTGCCCCGCTTGTGGGGGAACGTGGAAGGCCCCTGCCCCCAACTCGCCCACCCGCCCGCCCCTCTGTCCAGGGACTGTGGCGTTCATGAGTACTTGACCTGGGAGGCAGCTTATCTGAGCCTTAATAGAGAAAACCGTTCCTTGTTGTAGTCTCCTATTTAATGTATTTGTTACCCAGGCTGCAGTTGGCAGTAGTTTCAGGGGACAGGGCCTGCTGACACTGTCGGGACCCAAAGTGTGACACCACTTGGTGTGACATCCTGTGGCTCCAGGGACAAGCCTGAGAACTGGAGCTGCCACCAGGGGCCTTGGCTTTCCCTTCAGAGCAGGAAGCTGGGAGCAGAGGTCAGTTATGATCCAGGGGTCCCCAGGGGCACCCCTCACAGAGCTGCCAAGGCAGAGTGGCTCTAAGCCTCAGAGGAAAGTTTCAACGGGCTGTGGGGAGACGGACAGCCAGGTGGCAGAGCAGCCCCCGCCCCAAAGAGCAGCCAACCCCCCGCCTCCTCCGGCTGGTTGTGTTGTCCGTGTTGTCCCTGAGAAGCTGGGAGGAGAAGGGCCATTCTCTTGACCCGGTGAGGCCCCACCCTGCCCCTCCTCCAGGCCACATGGGACCCTCTGAGCCCGGGAAACCCACCCAGAGTTGGAGGTGTGTCTCTGAATCCTTACAGATGTTCAGAGCCCAAACACTGATTCGGAACCCTTTTTTTTTTTTTTTTTTGTAAGTCATTTTGCACAAAACACCAAAACAAGCAAAACATGTCAATTGTTTGCTGGTTCCAAAACCGGGGTGACCACATGGGCAGGGCAGCCTCTCAAGTCCTGAGCACCCTCTCTGTGCCTAGAAGGCCTTGATTTTTCTGTGGTGTGCCCTCCAGACCCCTTCCTGTCGGCCCCCTCCCCATGTCGCTCCCCCACCTCTCCTCCCCGCCGAGCAAGTGTGTCGGCCCCGTGACCCCAAGAAACATGTGATTCTCCCCAGACCCCCTAGGACGTATATTGTACACACATATAAATACCTGTGTTTTATGTTGATATAGATATATACTGTAAATAGCATATATACTTGAGCAATATATATGTTAATATATACTGTGTGAGCGTGCACACGCGTGTGTGCTGTATGTGTGGGCGTGAGGGCCTCCGCCCCGCTGTGTCTGCTGTGCACACAGGCACGTTTTGAGCCACTGTGTAATTTTAATTCAAGTATATAGGCAATACGATGATCAGAGGAGCCGGCTGGCTGCCTCGGCCCTGACTTGAGAGAAGAATTAGACCAGCATCCGAGAGCAGAGCCCCAGGGTTGGGGTTGAGGGGCCCTCCTCCCTCCTCCCCGAGTCGCCTTTCAAAGCTGGGGTTCAGCCCCTTCCTTCAGTTCTGTTTCCAAGGCCCCTAGACACCCCTTGTTTTATTTCAGGGACAGGGCCGTAAAGGGGAAGAGCGTTTGGGAAGGAACAGCCCCTTCGCCACTGCTCGGCCCAGCTCTGCTTCCCCCCACCCCACCCCCAGCACTTCCATCACCTGAGTTCCTTCAACTGCAAGGTTAGAAGCCACAGGTTCTTTCCTCAGGTCTCCTCCTAGGGACTGGCCCCGGGTTAACTGAGAAAGAGATGGAAGCCTGGACGTTGTTTCCTCGAGGGGTTGGTACAAGGACTTGGCTCTCCCGGTTACACTGGTGTGTCCAACCCACGGGCCCGGAGCCGACACCCTGGGAGCCCTGCCCTGTTCCCCACCCCTCCCCGTCCTCTTGCCGTGTGGGGAGGCTAGAGCATCCTCGGTGTCCATGTGCCCGTGAGCCAGCGGCTTGATGTGCAGCACCCTGGGGGAAGAGAAAGTGATACCCCACTGGCTGGCTGCCCCCAGGGGTCTCCAGACCCACAGGGAGGCAGCCCGAAGGGACCCTGTTGAGCTGAGACACTCTTGGCTCTGGCTCACTGAGCGTGGAGCCCTGGAGCTGCCACCAGGGTCCCAGGTGTGTCTCAAGTGTGCGCTGTTCCCCTGGTAAGAAGAGCTCAAGCTGTGTCACCTCCCCCTCACTCCTCGCCTGCGTCATCCGTGAACATAGAGTGAGAGGTTAAGGTAGGGAGAGTGAGGGAGATGGGGAGTCGAGACCTCTGCTTCACCCCCACCCCTCATTATGAAAATCTGCCTCTTTGGTTTAACACTCAACTTGGGCTCCCCTGGCTCCTAAGAAACCCCTTTCTGCCTCAGCCCCAGTCCTGGCCCAGCAGAGACTCAGCAGTGCCCACTCGACAGCCCCTGTCTCCACAGGGGTCTCCAAAGCCCCCTAGGAAGTGGTGCCCTCCCCCACTGCCCTCTGCCCAGAGCACCCATCCAAGCAGGAGAGGCTCACAGCCCTCCCTTCCCCAGGATTCAGGGGTCCCAGAGCCCCCCAAGCACCAGCATTCTCCCCCTCCCGTCAGCTCCAGGCCCCAGGCCCCCGGTGGGGAGAGAGGGACCGGGTGACGTGGAGCTGGCCACTGTGACCTCCCCATTCGGGCAATGCAGCCTTGGTGACCAGAGTGGTGTGTCCAGACCCCTCAGAGGTGGCAGAGGAGGGGGCTCAGAGCTCGGGACAGGAGGCTCCAGGGAGACGGGAAGGGCCAGCCCCCTACCCCAAGCCAAGGGCACCATTTGCCTGATGGTCGAAGATGAACCTGCCCACTCGCCACCAGCGCCTTCGGCCACAGTTCCCAGCCCCGCAGGGCCACCTTTCTGAGTCCCTGGATCTGAATGTGGGCACAAGTAGGGCCCGTCCCAGCCCCAGCTAAGAGTGGGGACTGCCCAGGGGGTGGCTGACGAGGGTGTGTTGCCACTTTGCTGAGTGAATGTGGTGGGGCATAGAAAGGAGGCACCCCAGTGTGTCTGCCCCACCAGGGCTGGAGGCAGTCAGCCTGCCAGGCATGGCTGCCATGGAGTGGAGTCTGTGGTTGGCTTGGCAAACAGCTTGGGGGAGGACAACAGGGTCTCCCAACAGTGGAAAGACAGGGGCTTTGGCTTTTCAGGTTTCCTGGATACTGTGCTGAGGCAAGGGCAAGGCTGGAGCGGGCAGTAGCCCTCTATTCAGAGAGGCTGCCTAGGAGGGGTGATGGTGCCTACCAAGATGGCAGATGGTGGTCAGCCCAGCAGAGGGCAGGCTTGGGAAGAGTGGCCGGGACTTGTGAGGGGAGCTGAGCCCTGGTATAGCTAGATACCTTTTCTTACACTCCGATTTCCTTTTCATTTTTCAAATTAGAGGCAGCAAAA
The DNA here is from genome assembly GCA_935064755.1 of Tragelaphus eurycerus. NCBI lineage: Eukaryota > Metazoa > Chordata > Mammalia > Artiodactyla > Bovidae > Tragelaphus > Tragelaphus eurycerus. The sequence continues at coordinate 359,316 of CAKXYN010000268.1, forward strand.
GGACTCTCTTCCATAGACCAAGGGAGAAAGCTGTGGGGTGGGCTATGGCCTTCAGCTTTGAAACCCAAACCCTCCGAGAAAGACTGTTTTCTTGGGAGGAGAGGATGGGGGCTGTGGGCTGAGGCAGCCTCTGCCCTTGGAGCTGAAGGCCCCAGAGTGGCCTGGAATGGAGGTAGAAAGAAGCCTGTGGCCTGGCCTGTGGCTTCCATGGGCAGCCTGGTTGGTGAGGGGGCTTGTGGCTCTTGCTGCTCGTTCGGGCAGGCTGAGAGAGTGGGAAGTGTTGGGAATCAGAGCAGAGTTCTGGGCACACGTGTGTGTAAAAGTGCATGTGAGTGTGAACGTGTGCTGTGCATATGGGAGCACATGCCTGCAGAGCCCAAATTTGAGCAAAAGGACTGACTCGTTCAGTATTTCAAGGCCTCGGTATATTCTTGCTGTGGGCCACACGCAGAATTGAAGGGGTGGGGATGGCAGGCCTTGAACTCCCCTCGACTTTGTTAAAACCGCTCTGGGGAGGAGACGGGCTTCCCCGGTGCCCCAGGCGGCAGTATGCCTGCAGCACGGGAGACCCGGTTTTGATCCCTGGGTTGGGAAGGTTCCCTGGAGGAGGAAATGGCAACCCACTCCAGTATTCTCGCCTGGAGAACTCCATGGACAGAGAAGCCTGGTGGGCTAGAGCCCATGGGGTGGCAGTCAGATAGGACTGAACTGCTAACACTGGGGAGAGGTCAGAGGTGTCCCCATGGGGCTCTGCTCCGCCCTGCAGAGGCCCAGTGGTTCGTGCAGCCAGCCCTAAGGGCTAGACCTGCCCAGCAGACTCCTCAGAAGCAGCCAGCCCTGAAGACAGTATTTACAAGGAGAGGTTCTAGGGGCCAGTGCCCCCTTGCCTACTGGGGCTCATCCACAGAGAGCGTCCCAACAAGTTGAAGGCCAGAGGGTGGGGGTGAGGAGCTCGTGGAAAACAGGCCAAATTCAGGTCCCAGGGCAGAGGCCAAGCCTAGTGCATCTTCCTGTCCACTGCTTCAGCTTATCTATTCAGAAAATGGTCCAGGGAGAGCTGGGCAGCATTGGCTCCAAAACTGGGGGTGGAGTGGAGGGGCTAACAGCAAACAAAGCCCCAGCCCTCCTCTTGCTCTTTGCCAAAATCATTTCCGTTATCCCGAGATGGGGGTGAGTGGGTGTTGGCTGCACAGCGGGGTTCAGAGCGGCCGCTGCCGTGGGGGTCTGGCACGCCCCGGGTCACCAGCAGTACCAGTGGCACTTACATCTATCTGTCCCACGTTCTGGGCGCGGGGAGAATGGAGCGGCCCTGCCCAGGGCCCTCACGCTTTCTTTCTTTCTTGAAGAAACACAAAACCCTCGAGATTCATGTACTGTATGACGGAGAGAAAAAAAGTACCTAATGTTCCCCCAAAAAAGACAGTATATTTTGTACTTTGTAAAGTGTTCATTAAAATGGAAGAAAAAACAAAAGATGTTGGCTGACGGCTGTCTGATTTCATGCTGATCCAGGGCCAAGTCTCCTCACTCCCTCCTCTGTACCGTGGTTGGGGGAACACCGGCCTGGAGCTGCAAGGAGGCAGAACAAGAATATGAGAGGAAATCGCCCTGAGAGCAAGAAGGGTTGTCTGAATGCTATGTAACAAGTTGCCCCCAAAGCCTAAGGCTTTAAAATGGTCCATTTGTGTGTCTTGGTTTCTGTGGTTTGGAATTTGGGAGCAGTTTGGGCTGAGAGTCTCAGGAGGCTGCAGGCATCTGAGAGCCTCTACTGGGACCAGAGAGTCTATTTCTAAGGTGCTCCCCTCCACATGGCTGGTGAGATGGGCCTGGCTGCCAGCCTGTCTCCACATGAGTCTCTGCTCCTTGAATGTCCTGAGAGTAAGTGTTTGGTTTTCCCAAGTAAGGGAATCAAGGACCAAGTCCGAACCTAAAAAAAAAAAAAAATTGTCTTTCTTCTAGCCTCAGAATTCCTGTACCATCCTCTCCACCATGTTCTATCAGCACTGCAGCTCAGCTCTGACTGAACCCTGGAGGATTCAGTCCACACCACACAGGGGTGTGAAAACCAAGAGGTCAAGGTAACCTTGGGGCCACCTTGGGAACTGGCTGCTACATTCACCATTCGCTCCCTGCAGCCCAAATCTCTGGCAGAGGTGGGCCTGGGGGTGGGGGCCCTGCTGTGGACGCCACACCCCCAGGAAAGGTCTCTTGGTGCTGGAGGCCCAGGAGCCGGTGCCTCCAGACAAGACACCCTGAGGTCAGGAGGCTCAGCGTCCCTCCCGCAAGCACCTGGAGTTGGGCTCCTGCTCCCTCAGCAGGTGGACACAGGCTGCCCTGGCAAGAAAGGCTTGAGGGACTTCCCTGGGGGTCCAGTGGTTAAGACTGCACTTTTAATGCAGCAGGCATGCGTTCAATCCCTGGTCAGGGAACTAAGATCCCACATGTTGTGCAACGTGGCCAAAAAGAAGGAAGCGGCCTGAGACCAGCAGGTCTGGACCTCACACACCCTCCCTCTGCTCCTCGCTGGTGTTCTCCATGGAGGGCAGGTGTGAGCAGGGCAGGGCTCCGCCTGCATCAGACCCCAGCCTCCCCTCACCCCTGCCTTGCAGGAGAAGTAGCCCTAACAATGGAAGGGGGTGAAAATGGGAGCTGAAGCATTCGTTCACCACCCTCAGTCCTTCTGGCTGCTGTGAAGGCTTTTCTCCCTGGGGTTTGCAAGGACTAAGCACCCTCCTCAACCCTTCACATTTCAAACACAACATCAGTGGGAACTCAATTGCCCCCAACAGTGGCAAAGTCCTCCTTTTCCCACTGCTCATTCATGTCTAGTGTCTGTAGGGCAGTGCCAAACCTAGGGTTGGGGGCTGGGGGCAGTGGGGGTGGGGGTGGCGCTGGAGACCTAGATGACTCTGCCACGGCCCCTTGCACCTGAGTTGCTCCAGATTTAAAGATGTGGAAATGGACTTTCGGGGAAGTGCAGTGCCAGGCTTGACCACAAGGGGATGCTGCCATGCTCTGGGGCCATGACCACGGTCAGGCAGGAGAACAAGAACAACCCAGGACATTAGGTTCAGGTTGGTTAAGCCGGGGGACCCAAACAAGGGATAGCAAAGGCGCAGAGAGCCTAGCGGAGAAGCAGGATGGAGGAGGGCAGAAATGGATGCGGATGGAAGGAAATGAGGCTGAAATACAAGGTGGGTTGTCAGGCCAGCTGGAGGCTTCACACTCCACTACAGACCATGGGGAGCCACGAAGGACTTTGTGCAGGAGACCAAACTTGGCATCTGAGTGGTGAGTCTAGGTTACTGAATATGGCTGATAGGACGGGGAAAGGGGGCAGCCAGGGTCCTGGCCTCGTATCTCAGGAGAGATGACCCTGGCCGACTCGAGAGCCTTCCCAGTGTAGTCAGGAATGGCGGGCACCATGGATGTGGAGGAACTGGCTGGTGCCCCTTCCCCCAGCCAGGTACATAATTCCACGTGGGAGCAGCTTTGGCTGCTTCTTGGCAGGGATCTCACCGCAGCACATCAGACTCTCCTGAAGGGTGGGAGGAGTTCCCTGTACCGGGACTTCCCCTGCCTCCGCCCAGAGTCTGATTCAACTCTTCTTGGCTTCAGTATAATTTTTAAAGTTCCCCAACTCACTCTCGGGGGCTTCCTTGATGGCTCAGTGGGTAAAGAATCTACCTGCAGTGCAGGAGATGCGGGTTCGATCCCTGGGTCAGGAAGCTCCTCTGGAGGAGGAAATGGCAATCCATTCAGTACTCTTGCCTGGAAAATCCCATGGACAGAGGAGCCTGGCAGGCTACAGTTCGGAGGATTGCAAAGAGTTGGACATGACTGAGCCCCAGAACAGAACCCGCTCTTAAAAATACAGGGCCACAGAAGGAAAGGGCGCCCTCAGTGGTCACTCTGCCTCCCTTTGGTTTTTTGGGTTTTGATTGAATTGTATTTGACTGCTCCTGATCTTAGTTGTGGCGTGTGGGATCTAGTTCCCTGACCAGGGATCAAACCTGGGCCCCTGCATTGCCAGTACAGAGCCTTGGCCACTGGACCCAGGAACGTCCCCACCTCCCCTTGGTTTGATCATGTGTAACCCTGCTGTGGGCAAGCAGGGGGCTCACGATAGTGAAAGGCTCTGCAGAGGCAGCGCGTGGAATGAGATCGTGGTGATGGTCACACAAAAGACTAATAGGCTAAAACCACTGAATCATACACTTAAAAATGGTTTTAAGAATATACGACTCACATTTCAATTTAAAAAAAAAAAAAACTGAACGTGCTAGAGAAGCCAGATGTGGATGCACGGCAGGAAGGATGGCCCAAGAAAATGGGAGTTATTCCGACAGCCCCTTGATAGCTGTCAAAACTTAAAAGAAGGACCCAGGCATCTTGGGACTGTCCACTGCGAAAGCCGGTGGTGGAGTCCTCATGCCTTCTCAGGGGTCTGCACTGGCCCCAGCTACTGACCCCAACGTCCATGAATGGATGCAATCTGAGTGTGAGAAGAGAGGTCACATCAGGGGCAGCCTGGGGTCGCCTCACTCAGGGTGTCAGCCATGCATTTGCTCGTGAGAGATGTCCAGAGCCTGACCCCTTCGCAGGAACAAAATGAGACACCGCAGCAACCAAGCCAGTGGCAGAGAAGGCCTCTCTGTGTTAAATGCTGTGGAGCTGGGGAGTGGGGTTGGGAATGAGAAGACAAAATTGAAAAGAAGTAGGAGCACAGAGGACAGTCATGGGAAGGGCCTGGAGCATGCACTCCGGCCAGGACCCCGTCACCCACAAACGCAACAGCTGTGCCACCTGGCCAGGGGGAACAGACCTGGCCAGTGTTGCCTTGAGTTTTAAGACAAATCTAACTGCTACTGCTGCTGCCAAGTCGCTTCAGTCGTGTCCAACTCTGTGCGATCCCATAGACGGCAGCCCACCAGGCTCCTCTGGCCCTGGGATTCTCCAGGCAAGAACACTGGAGTGGGTTGCCATTTCCTTCTCCAATGCATGAAAGTGAAAAGTGAAAGTGAAGTCGCTCAGTCGTGTCCGACTCTTAGCGACCCCATGGACTGGAGCCCACCAGGCTCCTCCATCCATGGGATTTTCCAGGCAAGAGTACTGGGGTGGGGTGCCATTGCCGATGTCCCTTAATACACGCTGGGTACTGTATCCCAGGGCCTCCCCGGCGGCTCCAATGGTAAAGATTCTGCCCATGATGTAAGAGACCCAGCTTCCATCCCTGGGTCAGGAAGATCCCCTGGAGAAGGAAACAGTAACCCACTCCAATATCCTTGCCTGGAAAACCCCACAGACAGGGCCTGGCAAGCTACAGTCCACGGGGTCACAAAGCATCAGACACAACTAAGCAACTAACACACACCGTGTCCAAGGAGGAGGTAGTGGCTGGATCTGATCGTGGCTGCCACTTGTGGGGAGGCTAAAAACCACCCCCCATCACCACCATCCCCTACGGTCCCTGAGCATCACTGGGGAGGTCACCTGCCTGTCCTTCGGGGGCATCACACTGTGCAAATCAGCACGAACTTCAAGGTGTGTATCCCCGGAGGAAGGGTTACTGTTCTTCACTGCCAGGGTGACGTGGTCCTTGGCCCAAGAGGAGCTCTGGGAAGGAAAATGACAGATGGTTTTCAATTTCTGTTTCAAGTTTATGGAAGAGCTTTGCTCTAAGAAACACAAGAACTGGCCGGCCCACAGAGAAGTGGAGGTGGCACGTGCCCAGGTGAGGAGGGCTCCCAGGACCACACCCCGCCCCCCCAGACACCATGTGGCTGGTTCCCACTGCCTCGGGCCACAGCGAAGACGTTGACAGTGACCGTTCCACTTTCAACGTCACCCTCCCAGCACCGCCCGCCCCCTCCTGCTTTTTCTTCACAGCCCACTCAACCATCTAACACACTTTGCGCTTGGCTTGTTGACTGTTTTGCCTCCTCGAAATGTAAGCATCATGAGACCTGCTTGCGGGGGCTTTCTGTCCCCGTGTGACTTACGTGATCAACAATACTAGGCACATACAGGACACAACAGTAAACATTTGTTGAGTGAGCAGATAAAAGGAGAGGGATATATGTACAGTCGAGGAGAGCCTGGATTGTGACGTGATAAGTGCTTATTTTTATACTGCATCGTTCTCTCCCAGTTGCAATGGGGGGGCAGGCTCTGGTTAGAAAACAGTTTCCAAGCGGGACTGTCTTCCAGAGTACCTTTCGCTGGCTTCTAGTAGCCTCTTTACCAGATGCCTTGTTTTTGGAAAGCTAATCCCTAAATGATTAGGTTAAAATAAAAAGGCCTCTCAAGTTCTTAAAAATGAAAAGGCAGAAAATACTTTATTCCAAAAAAGAGTTTTAAAAGATGTTAAAGAAAAGGACATGTTACATTATTAACGCAAATGTTTTTCACCGTCTGAGTTTTCCTTCTCCAAGGCGAGCACTCCAGCCAAGCTTTCGCGGATGGGGTTCAAAGCCCTTGGCCCACAGAAATCTGGCCTTGCTCATCTTCCCAAGGGGCCTCTCAAGTCTTCTGAGCCAGGCAGGAAGAAGTGTTACAAGGCAGGTGACTACTGTGGGCCCACAGGGTTCCCAGCTGGCGCCCACTGGCATTTCCAGGGAGGACCCCCATGCAGGGCTCTCAGCTGGCGTCCCAGCAGCGAGCAGACATGGCTGAGCGGATAAGCTCTCTGAAGACCAGATGTGACAGCAGATACCACTGTGTGTCCCTGGGAAGGAGCTGAGATGAAGCAGATTGTCCTCGCCCTGCCAGGGCCACTCAGCCCAGGGGCAGAATCTGTGCCAAGTGACTCACCCTGGGCTGGAGGGGGACCACCTCTGGCACTTCCAGTCACCCCGCTCCAGGCTGCGGGGAGCGCGGCCCAGTGCACGGCGGGCCCTGACCCTCTCGGGCCCCATCCAGAGCCCCATGGCTGCCCTGGCTGAGCAGGCCAGGCAGTCCTGAGGCCAGGGCCGGGCTCCAGTGGATTGAGGAGGAGGTTCAGATGAAGGACCTGGCCAGAGTCACCATATGATCCACACCACACGCCACGTCCACGGGCTCCCCAGGCATAGTCACCTGAAAAAGTGAGACCCGGCGCACCATGAGGAGAGGTGGCCTGGCGGGGGCCCAACGAGGGCCTGACCCTGGCTCTGCCTCTGGGTCAGTGATGGAACCGGTCTGAGCCTCAGCCACCTACATGCACCTGACAGGTCAGCTGAGAAAGACCATCCCAACTCCCCACTCAGTCAAGGGCAACACCCCCCACCCGGAGAGGCCGCTCTGGGCCCCTGTGTGCACCGTCCCAGGACGTAGACACCCCACAGTGGCTACTCCCCTGTGAGGGTGACTCCCCAGAGGTGGCCACCAGGGGTCACCAGGCAGCTCCCTGAGCAGCTCCAGAAACTGTCCCGCCCCGTCCTGCCTGCGGGGCCCACTGAGGGGAGGAGTCCTGCCAGCCCAGTGTCCTCACCCACTTCACCCATCAGCCCCAGGCCCAAGCAGGCTGCAGGAGGGGTGCTGACTGCGTCTCAGAAGGGGCCAGAGGCCTGGCTGGCAGCCCTGCCAACACGTTATCACCGGCAAGGCCAACCCTCCAGGTGACGTGCAGACAACCCCGCGCGGGTGTGGAGGCCATGGCCTGGCCTGCTGGCCTTTACACGGACGCTCATCGTTCCACAGCTCCACAGCTGGGCCCTGGAGAAGGACACACACACACATGCACGCACACACACACACAGCACACACACAAAACAGTGCCCACGACACAAGCAGGATCTCCAGGCCCACACAGCCCCCCAGCTCTCCAGGAGAAGGGCACCTGCCTTTCTCCTATTGTTGTAGTATCATTATTGTTGTTGTTATTATTACTATTGATTTGAATAGGTGATAGTCACGTGGCTACCATATAAAATGACGTTCAGTAGAAAAGAAAGGTATTATTGCCTCTGGATACCGCCGCATGGTCGTCTACCCTGCTCCCCACCTTCCCGAGAAACTGTAAACGACTTCTCACTGGTTTCTGCTCTTCCAGAGATTCTGGGTGCAGAGCGCCAGTGGGGGTGCGGCATCTCCTTAGAGCTCCCGCCCCGGCTCCTCCCCAGCCTCTGCCGGGCGCAGGTCCTGCTCTCCTGCCTGCACCCGAGTCCTGCCCACCCTCCCCCGGGGTGGCAAAGTGACAGCTGGAGACGGCTCTGCAACCGCCTGCGGAGTTTACTGAGCTTCCGAGGAGACAACCCTGGCCAGATGGCCTGGCCTTTTAAAAGCCCAGAGGCAGCAGCGTCCACAGTTCAGAGACAAGTCCATTAAGGGCTCTGGGCTGCAAGGCAAACGGATGCTAGCACCAAGTCATGCTGCCCGTCCTGCTCTAAACAAACGCCCTCAGCAAAACCTGTTACAGGATCACTGAGCAAACACGCTGCGGTGCCCCCGGCCCATCACGAGGGCCCAGAGCTGCATAAAGTGTTCTGGGCTGGCCATGGAAGCAGAAGAAAACATGCTGCCCGGGGTGCCCGGCCAGGTGAGCTCCCAGCAACCTCCCCGGCCACGAGGGCGCCTTTATTGACCTTCCTCGGGGGAGGCCACTCTCCGCGCTGACCAGCAGCCAAGCAGCCGCACTTAAGCGCCTCTGTCCTCGTTCCCCAAGGGCTGTGGCCCAAGAGCCCAAGGCAGAGGGGACCATATGGTCCTGGCTCACACTGGCCCTGGGAGCCTCTCTGGGGAGAAGCAAGCCGTTCCCTGGCGACACACCCCTCAGCCTCTGAACTGAGTCCAAGAGACGGCTGCCCTCAGCCATGTTCTATTTGTGTCCTCCTCAAGGTCAAGGAGTTTCTATTTTAAACCAACTTACACTCCCATTATCGCAAAGGCAAATAGTTCCAGAAGCCTAACCCTATTTGGCCTGAATAACTCTGAAAAGTGTGAGCAAAATTAGTGTAGGAACAACTCTCTACACAAGGACAAGTTCCCAAGACACACGCCCACCAGGTCAGGGACAGAGGACACACACCCACCAGGTCAGGGACAGAGGAAGGCTGAGAGGAGCTCTGGGCCAGCTGTGACTGGGCCACCAGACTCGCCATGTCCCCACTCAGCTACACCTGAAGATACCTGGCACCCAGAGGTGGGGCCACACCCCAGAGGGGATCCCGCCCAGCCTGCGAGGAGGCCCGGCCCCACAGTGCACCCTCCCCCGGGGCATCAGAACTGCCAGGGTCTGCGGCTCCCGAAGAGGCCAAGTAAGAAAGGGGGCCCTGAAGGCAGAGGGTCCCCAGGCTGGGCTCCAACCAACCAGAGGGGTGCGGAGCACAGGGGAGGCACAGTCTGCAAAGGATCAAGTTCAGATCGCAGCCCAGCCTGGCAGACGGCTGAGCGACTGGAAAGTCAGTGTTTACGGCCGCAGGCTGGGGGAACAGCCCCACCTTCGCTGGCAGAGCGCCTCGACCCCAGGATGGCCGTCACCCTTCCCTGGGCAGGGGTGCGGCCTGAGCCCAGGCCCGCGGGGCCGCTACTGCCCAGAGGGTCTCCCCTTGCACGTGCCCTCTCCTCCACAGCGGGGGACCCAGCTCAGGCCCTCACAGAGGAGGGGGCCTCGGTGACATCTCAAAGTCAGACACTGAATCTGGGCTCCGCTTCTCACTAGGTGTGTGACCTTAAAGAGATCACTGAACCTCTCTGAGCACCAACGTGGAGCAGGAAGACATCCTGGATGCTTCTGGAAGGAAAGGATTGTATCAGGTGACTCAGATGTCACCTCCTGGGCCTGTGAACCATGAGAAAAGCCCCGGTTCTGTGCATCTAAGAATAACCAGTTAGTACCACTATAGGAGCTACAAACATGGTTCTACTTTTTCCCCTTTTGTGGAATACTTTTTAAACGATGTAACATATCCCCTGCTGAAGATAAGTAAGAAAATGTAATTTTTAAGGAATAAAAATCACTTGCAATTGTTTTTTTAAGTGACACAACAGAACAGACTGGTGAAAGGTCCAACTACTCAACATCAGACTAACCTTTAAGGATTCAGACCTAGCTGATTGAAAAACTGGCTCCTGTCTCCATGGCTCTCCCAGAGCACCAGCCTCACATTCTGGAGCCGGCACAGGCCTCAGCACCATCCTCCCACCCCAACCAAACGGAGACAAGGGGGCGAAGGACCTCTGCAAATGTCCAAGAGGAGACAGCATGTGGCCTGAGGGCAGCCGTCACAGGAACAGACCGGAGCGTCCTTGCCCTGTTGGTGTGGGGGCCGGGAGCACGTCAGAGGGACGCTTGGGGGTCCAGCCTTAACAGCAAGGAGTCCGCCCACAGGCCTGGTGCCCCCTGCTCTGCCTCAGAGGCCAAGCCTGGCCTGGCCACTTCAGCAGTGAAGACACCCTCTGATGTCAAACCTGACTTCACAGCTATCTTTGCTCTAATTTGAGGAAATGAAGGCAAGTAGGGAGTCTCAAGTCACAGCGGTCATTCATTCAAAGCCCAGGTGCTCGGCCATTTCCCAAGCTGCTCCTACAGTAGGGAGCCCTCAGGGTGGGGTCAGGGCTCCCGAAGGACAAGCAGGATCCTGACTGCCCCACGCTCCACCGACCACTGCCCACCGCCGCCACGCCCCTCCTCTCCCAGGCTGGGGTCCCAAGGGAACAGCAGGGCCGCCCCATCAGGCTGGGAACAACTTGGTGGCACACTCATCTTTCCCCAACAAATTCAAAGCCTCCCTCTGACCAGTGTCTCTTGGAGACTGCACCGGAGGGAGGGCCAGCGAAGTTCACAGGAGCCAGGAGAGCCAGCAGCTAAGGGAAGGGCTGGGAGAAGCAGCCAGTGACATAACAAAGCGCCTCCAGACACTTTCCACGGGTTTCTGACAGATAAATCTTCTTTTTAAAAATTAAAACATTTCTTTTGCATTTTTATGTGTTTTTTTAAAAAATGCTTTAACACAACCTCAAAACACATTATTAAAAACGATCTTTCAAAACAAAACATTTAGGCACACATGCACACACACACACACACACCAACACACAAGCGTGCATGCACACGAGGGCCTGATTCTCTACAGAGACCATCTCCGGAAGGGAAGGATGAAACCAGAAACTGCCTCTGGGACAGGAGATGGGAGGCTTATTTTTCATAATACATTTTGTACCAGGTCCATATGTTCTGTACTCAAAAGAATAAATAGCCTTGTTTAGAAGACCTTAAAGAACTGACTTAGTAAACAATGTGAAAATAAACTACAACTTAAGAAGGAATCTCCTTTCCCTTTAATTTTGAAATGAGCCTTTTTGTATAATTGCACCCTCCTCCTGAGAAGAGCCTTTATGTTTCAGTCTGGTGGCTGTGGTAAGGCACTCTAAATATTAAACATCCTGCTTTCTTTTAAATTCACTATAAAACATTCCTCTCCACGGGCCTTGGTAAACAGCTCCTGGCACGTCAGCTCCTTCAGCCCGACCCCCTTCCTTGTGGAGAGGGGGGACACCCGGCCTGCAGCTCACTCCTCCCTGAAGCACCCTAAGGACAGCATGAGACCAGAACCCCAGGGACCCAGTGCTGGCCCAGCTGCTGCATCCAGTGTCGGCTCCGCAAGCATGCCCTCAAGCCGCCCAGCCCAGCCTTACCCTCCATGGGAAGTACTGGTCTTCCAGGCGACCAATTCCCAGGCACCCTCGGATGTTCTTGCCCCACACAAACAGCTCTCCTCGGTCTGCAAAGAAAGAGCAATGGTGGCTTGGTTGGGGCTTAGGCTAAGGGCAAGTCTCCAAGAGAAGGAAGGGTCATGAGAATAGGCCTTCTAGAACTCGGTACAAAAAGATCAATGTTAACCTTCAATTTCTCCCCCGATTTATTAATGCTTGCTTTTGAAGGAACAAGTAAACAGTACCATCCCCAAACCAAACACGTGTCCCAGCCCAGATTCACACAGCATCTTTCTCAGGGGAGATGAGCATGTGCCCAGAGGTGGGCCCGGGGGCTCCTGCACACACAGCCCCCTCTGCTCAGCCCTTGCGGACACCCCCCATCGCCCAGCTGTGTGACTCTGCCCCACAATCCTAAGATCTCAGCATCCTCAAATCCCAGTCACACCCTGACAGAGCAAGAAGTAGGATCGTCTGTCTGCTCTTGGGAGCACTTGGTCAGGTGACACACGGTGACAGGGTGCCTCTCTGGGCTGGGTCTACGTCTGTGTGCTAGGAGCTGGGATGGCATGGGGACCAACAGGCATGTTCCTGTCCTCGTCCGGGTGGAGCCAGTCCAACAGAGAAAAATAAATAACCCGACAAATGCATGATTTCCAACTGTAACAAGTGCCATGAAGGAAGAGAACCGGCAGAGTGCTGTACGGACAGGCCAGGACACTGAAGCCAGACTGGGGCTCTGGGAACCCCAGCCTCCAGGACGAACCCCCAGACTGGGAAGGCCCCTCGGTCCAGACTTCCTCCCGCACCAGCTTGGGGCGTCCTCAGCACAGAGGCCGCATTCACAGCCCCAGCAGGCAGAAGGCTCTGGTCGTGGGAAGGAAAGACACGCAGGAGCTGGACTGAAACAACCCGGCTGGCTCGGTGACACACAGTAGAGCCTCTGCTCCGCCTGCCCGCCTTGGTCTTCCACCCGAGGGGGTACCTCAGGGTAAACCAGATGGCCGCAGGCAAATGCCCAGCGACAGGGGAGACACCTGGGCCCTGGGGCTCCTTCTACTGAGGAACAGTCACTGGCACTGGGAGGGTGGCTGCTGGGTTCTGGGGGAAACCTAAGTAGGATTTCATTTCAGTGTGACCCACATGGCTACATGGCGGAACAGCAGACAAAGGAATCTACCTTAGTTGTAGGTGAAGGCTGTGTGTCGATTCTGAAGTTCGTGACTCTGCACACAATTTAAGCCTTAAACATTTGGGAAATTACAGATAATCGTTACCTCTAGAATTCACCCATACCAACTCTTCTTTGTCACGTCAGAACAGCTTTATAACGCTCATGTGACACATATATTTGCAGATGGAGGTGGCTGACCCTGCGTGGGGGGTGGTGAGGGTTCACCCCAGTTCCCCCTGCTATCATTGGGGTGCCTCAGGGCACAGTCAGACAGCGCTGCAGCCCCCAGCACAGCAGCTACCTATGCTTCAGAACCCCCAAACCGAAACGCAGACCGTGACTGAGAGGCCGTGAGGACTCTGGAGCCTCCAGAGGGTGCTTATCTGGAGCGGGCCTCACGTTAGCAGGAGGCCAGACTACAGACGAGGGGGACCCCAAACTGACGGTCCCAGCTCAGATGTTTTAAGAAAATAACTACTTGCCATGAGACGAAACGGTCTTTAAAATTTCAAGGAAAAAGTGAATTTATAATACTTAAAAGTCATGAAATGAAATCTGTTTAGTTCAGTCTTACTTCTCAAGTCAACTAAAGGGGAGCAAGTTGACCCGACAGCCGCGGTGGTGGGATGAGGGAAGCGCAGACACGCTGCAGGTCTGCAGGGTAACTGGATAGCTCGTGGCTTTGTAATTGGGCAGACCTCTGAGAAAGCCTCCATTTCCGCCTCCCCTTTGATCACTCTGCCCCAGCACTCTGGAGAAACCGGGCACATCCACCTCCCGAAACCACAGGCCGGCCTGATGCATGCGCCTCCTGCGCTCCAGGCTGGGCGAGGGATGGGCGTGGCCAGGGGGCCAGGAGGAAGCCCCGCGCGGCCGCTTCCTGCTCGCCCACCGCGGATGCCGCCAAACCCCAACTGGTTTCCCCCGGGCTCACTCCAGGGTCCCGTCTCCCAGCCACCGACTGTGTCCTCTTGAGAAACTCACTGTAACGTTAGCCTAACCACAAACCAGATGAACCGAAAACAAACCTCCGGGATGAAAAGGAGACACATTACACAACCTCAAGCCGAACAACTTCTGGATCAGCCGCTCTCTCTAATTATCCACACAAGGGCGCCACTGCGCTGGACGGATGGGAACCGAGAGCGGCCCTCGGCCTGGGGCTGAACCCGAGAGGCGGAGGCCCGGCCAGGCCTTGGGGCCGCACGGGCCTGGTCACTTACTGGTCAGGGCGGCGAAGTGGCTGAGCCCGCAGCGAATGCGGGAAACCTGGACTCCCGGGTTGAACTCAGACAGGCCAAAGAGAGTGGGTGGAATCATTTCTGGAAGAGCGGTTTCCAAGAGGTTTGGTCCCTTCCCAAGAATTCCGTAGCCCCAGACGAAAACATGTCCTTCTCCTGGATTACAGTAAAAACAACGGTCAGGAAGTCAAACCAAGTACAGCCCTCCCTCTCAAGAAATTCAAACCACACCACCAAGATGTGTTACTTCCACATGCGTTTTTTTTTTCCTTTTCTCTTTTCCCTCTTCTTGCTTGGCAAGAACATGTTGAGATAGATACTTAAATTAATGTTTCTTTTCTCCTCTTTCAAATTCGTGCTTGTGGAGGATGTCTAGCCAGCTAACCAATCTCAGAACACAAACATCCCACATCTTGAGGGTGCTGGACAGGGCTGCTCCATAAATCACCCACAGACCCCACGTGAACACAGGGGAGCCTTACAAGGACAGCTTTTCCCGACATGAGCAGAAGATGGAGCCAAGTACCCACACGACTCTGGCCAGATTCTAAAACTCGCAATGACTCTCAGGTTATAAAAAGTTTACCATTGATCAGTGGTGCCAGTTGCTAATCCCAGGGGGCGTGGCTCTCAGGATCCCGACCCTAGGCCTCCTCCTGCGTGCCCATGGGCTCTCGGCACAGTCTCTCTGGAGAAGGCAGGGCCAGAGTCTTTGGCCCAGGCTCGGAGAGGGAGCAAACAAGCCAGAGGTCTGCAATCCTCAGTTCTACGCTGGCTCTTTGTCGACGTATAAATCACAGCTGATAGCCTTCTGTCAAGAACATTAGTCACCTTCCCCCTCTGTGGACTGAACTCTGATCTTCCCACAGGCCCACTCCCCACACTGAGAGCCAGACCCAGTGGACACCAGCTCTTCCGCAGCCATCCCACCCTCAGCTTCCCAGCGAACAGCCCGCAAGAGGGGCTCACCGTTTAACACCGCGCAGCCTGTGCCCCCACACGCAGCCTGCTTCACTTGCCCCACTCCTGAGAAGGGCAAGCACCGGGGGACATTCACCTGCATCAGAGGAAGGGGCCACACCGTTAGGAAGACACACCAGCAAGAACTTGGAAACACTGTTTGATGTACAGGGTAGGTCTGAGTCCCAGCTCATTCATGCCCTCCCCTAGGTAATCCCGAATGCTGTACAGGTGCTGAGGGTCTAACAGGGCAGGGGGGAGATGAGGGGGCAGGACACCCCGTCCCGCTCTGGGAGTGCAATCCAGTGGAGGAGGCAGATGTCAGCCAAGATGAACGCAGGATGAACCTGCGCTGAGTGCAGTGAAGGCAGGGCGCGTGTCGGGACAGCAGTCAGGAGGAAGCAGCCAGGGGAGGAGAGAAGGAAACCCCAGGTCAGGCAGGTGGAAGTGCAGGGGGGCGAGGTGCGCATGGCACGCTCAGGAGTTTCAGCAGGTCAGGGTGGCCGCAGCCGGGAACGAGGGGGAGTATTTGCAAAATGCCGGTGGAGAGAAGGGAAACCAGACCACGTGGGACAGCGGCTGACCGCAGTAAGGATCTGGTCTCTACCCTAAGTATAACGGGGAGGCAGCAGGGGTTCCAAGTGAGAGGGATGTGACTTCGAGAGGGGAAGGTGAGTGGACGTGGGAAATAATGGAGAAGGGCCAGGGTAGGGGGATGAGCACGGATTCACTCCAGGATGTTCTGAACCTACAGTGCCTAGAGACGGCCAAGTGGCCTACTTAGCCTTCTAGCAGGCTTTGGTCTTGGAGCTTCTACTGAGGAGTGTCTTTGGAAAGATGGATTTTAAATGCTTCAGTGACAGGCATGGGTCTTTTCAGAGTCACAGGCAGATGGAGACAGCTGGAGGATAAGGACCCCTAAGCTGACTAGAGGAGCTTACTGATCTTAGATGGCACGAGGCTGCGGGCCGGGCCTGGCGTCCGCTACCTGGCTCACATGGCTCCTCTGCCCAACTGGGGCTCTGGCACACAGCCCTCAGCAAAGGCTGAGAAATACTCCAGCAAAGAGCCATGGAAATGCACCACTGCTGTCCCTGACAGGGTGAAGCTCAGGCCACGTAAAGGATCAGGGCTGTGGTGGGCTGCTTCCAAACAAGTGACCTGTCTCCTGCAGGTCACACCGTATGCTGTCTGCACCCTGCCGTGTGGGAAGCTGCGCTGGTGACTTACTTCTACAGAACAGAACTCCAGCAAACATGAGGGGAAGCCACTACCGGGATAAACTTGTAGAGCACTGGCTTCTGTCTCACTGACATGCTCGCTCACCCTCTCGTCTGCCTGCTCTGCTGAAGCCAGCTGCTGCGCTGGGAGACGCCCTGTGGAGAAGCCTGCATGGCAAGGAGCGGAGGAAGGCTCAGCCAACCGCTGTGAGCTGGCCAAGCACCAGTGAGGACCGGGGGCCCCAGGGCCAGCAGTCCATGGGGACCTGCACCCCGCTGCAAACCACCAGTGTGAGCTCAAAGGCAGAGCCTTCCCAAGGTGAACCCCAAGAAAGAGACTCAGAGCCAAAGACCCAGCCAAGCTGGGTCTCTGACTCTAAAAAACTGAGAGAAAATAAATATGGGTTGTGTTAAGCCATTACATGGTAGGGTCATTTGTTACACAGCACAGATAACAACGACATGACCTTAGACCTGCCCCCACAGGAGGGCCATGCAGACACTGGTCTCAGGCCTTGGTATCAGGAAGCCCAGTCCTTCTCCTGAACACTTTATTTGCAGTTTATCTTACGAAAACAATGAATCATTAAATGACCACGTTTTCTGGGACTTCCCTGGAGATACAGTGGCTAAGACTCTGAGCTTCCAACTCCAGGAGGCCCGGGTTCAATCCCTGGTCAGGGAACTAGGTCCCCCATGCCACAACTAAGATCTGACACAACCAAATGAATAAATAAAAATAAACACATTAAAATAATAACTGATCATCTTTTCTTCTGTTTTGGCTACTAGAAAGTTCAGAGCCAAATCTGCAGCCACTTCTAGCCAGTGTGTCAGACCACAGAGAACCAATTATCTTCATCTGAGTAGCTGACCTTCATCCCTTTGTGCATATTTCTTTACCTATTAACATATATTTAAAACTCTTCTGTGTATTGTCAGAAGCTTGATGATATTAATTTAAGTCCTTATCACTTAGAGACACACACTGATTTATAAAGTCTAGGATTTGCTTCAAAATAATGTAGGGCAGAGAAGTAGATGGAATTACAGATGCAACAGAACTGGCCATTAGGTGTGTGGGGCTTTTTGGAGAGGAGGGTGGGGGAGGGTTAATGAAAATGTTCTGGAATTAGATACTGGTGACAGTTACACAGCCTTATCTATTTTTTTAAACAGGCCATTAGTTGGCAATTATTGAATATGGGTAATGGCTACATAGAGAATAATTATGTAGTAAGGCCTACTTTTTGCTCATATTTGGAACTTTCCTTAATAGAACATTTAAAACCCTACTGCACTGTACGGATGGTGGCCCCCTGCAGTGACAGCAGGATCTCGATGGGGAGACACCACAAGCTGGGCGCCGGGGCTCTCCTGCATGACCTGGGGGCCGCACGGCGTCTTCATCAAGGGGCACACAGGCTGGACAGCAACACAAGGCCCACTGGGATGTCGCAGGAACGTGTGCAAACAGCCTCACTTCCCCTTTCAGAACAGGACAGGGTAGACAGACATACCCAAACTATTGCTCTAAGCCAGGACTAGCTTATAGAAGTATTGATAATGAAGGCTTTTGAACCTAAGCTTTCTTTCTAGGCTTCAAAGAGATCGTCAAGCACTCGGCCCCTTGAAGAGGCAGCCTCAGCTCAGGCAAGGCCTCCACAGCAGCCTGTACATCTCCCCTTGGTGAGGGACATCTTCTGCATGTCCTTAATACTATTTCCAAGCCCCCCGCCCAGCTGCCGGTGACTGCGTACCTGTGTGGAGTCGGTGACAGAGGCCAGCTGCAGGTACTCAGAGTTGCCCCAGCCAAAGAGGCCGCCATCGGCCGACACAGCCAGGCAGCAGTCCCCGTAGGTGGCCACCTGGACGACTTTCACTCCGGCCAGGTCTCCCCCCAGCTTGGTGGGCGTGCTGGTGATATTGTAGTGACCCAGGCCTGACACGAGGAAAACTGTGTTACTCAAACATTTGCCTCGACTTACTATGTGCCAAACACCGTTTTAAGCACTTTACAAAGATCAACTCAGAATCCTAATCCGTTCCCTCTGCACGCTGTACAACTTCCTGTTTCACGCTCTCTAAGAGGAAAAAACATCATAGTGATTGTTTACACATAAAACCCTTGATATTTCCTAAGTCTGATTCAAGTTAGAAACCTTTTCAAGATGAAACACCACCACACAATGAGCCTATCAGACCTTGTATATAATATCCAGGCACAACTCGTTCTATTGCACTTTGCAGATACTGCACTGTTACCAAATTGAAGGTCTGTGGCAGCCCTGTATTGTCAGGGGATGGTTAATACTTTGGAGGCAGGATTTTTTTTTATTAAGATATGTACATTGTGTTTTTTTCAGACATAATGCTATTGCACACTTAATAGACTATAGTATAAACATAACTTCTATATGGCTAGAAAACTAGGAAACCAAAGTTACAACAAGCAATTCCTGAGGCACTGCTGGGCTTGGGAGAAATAAAGGAAATTTCTAAGAGCCCATGCAATGTCAACCCCCCATGTCATCCCCCCAAAACAACAAACAGAAACTGGCAAACTGATGTGGTAAACAGTGAGCCGAGGAAAAGACAGGGCTTGCCAGGAGGGCCAATATCACTATCAGCTCGGCGATGGAGGGCAACCCCTTGGGCAGCAGATGAGGGAGACCCCCAAACACCAGAGCCCTGCTTATGCTAGGTTTCCTCCAAGGAGCCCAAAGCAGCGTCAGTCTGGCAACATCCGCCGGCAACAGGCAACGCGAAACCTATATATCACCTTCTGTATACACCAGGTATAATCTATAAAAGATTTTAAAAAATTAACTCAAAATGTTGAAGGGTTATGAAAGAAACTGGATACTGAGATAGAAACTGCTTTAGACCTGATGGTCAGGGGGGCCTTCAAAGAAGAGACAACCTCGGCTAAGGTCTGCAGGATGAAAGGGAGAGTGAAGAAGAGCATGCCAGGCTGAGGGAACAGCATGTGCAAAGGCCCTGTGGCAGCAGAGGAGGGGGCCCCCGATCAGGGTGCAGGGGGCCCGCAGGGCTGGACTCAGAGCCTGGTGAGCAAGGGCAGTGAGGCCACGGGACAGCAGAGCTTCTGGAGTGGCGCCAGGAAACTAAACCACAGTTCCCTCCAGCACTGGGACTTTCACCTCACTCTCTGGTCTATGCTGTCCAAAATGTATCTGTTTCGTTCTTTTTATAAAAAGCTGATTTTAAAAGTTACTCACACCAAGATTTGGAAAAATAAAAACGAAGCTTCAACTTTACAGATACTAAAGAAATGCACACTTTAAAAACTGGCACTGGGTTTAAATTAGGACACTTAAACTGACAATAAACCCTGCTAGAGGGCTGATGATTAAATCAGTACTTCCGTACACTGCTGACATCAATATAAGTCATTTCCAACAGTGAAACTTTTGGAAAGCAATATAACAGTATATCCTGAAAACAATAAAAATACTCTGGGAGTATTTTTACCCAGGGAGGGGGATGGAAGGACAAGGGACACTACCTGTCTGCCCATCTGCACCCCATCCACAAGAATACACTTCTCCTTGATCCGTCAGGAACAGACTGTGGTCCTGACCGCAGGTGACCTACCACACAAACGGAGGCAAGATGACTGGTGAGAAGGAATCCTTAGAGCCCCGCTGTCCTGGCCCAAGTGCCCAAAGCCAGGCACCACTACCCACCACTCCGGAGTGCCGCAGGGGCCAGGCGGCAGGCTGCCCTGCCCTGCTCCATGGCCGACTCTTTCTCAATCCAGCACAGCCCAGCCTGGGTCTCCCGCTCCCCTGAAACTGCTCTGGCTAAAAACTAAACGGTGCCTCATGTCCTAAGGAGCGAACGCGGGCGCCGCTCCACCCCACTCCACCCCAGGACCCACACCCTCCTCCAGAAGCCCTTCCCTCCTTCCAGTCCACCCCGGGTAGGAGTAACAGATCTCTTTCTGGTGCCCTCATAAGCGCTTTCTGTATACACTCATTTACACAGTTAAGTGTCTGCCGTGTGCCAGGCACTATACCATGGATGAGCATAAACTGGGCAGCAGGATAAAGCAGCCTGGAACGCAGAGCTCGAATTACACTCTGACACTGCTGGTATATAACCTGCCTCTCCCCACAGTGTTACTCACCCTCCCTGATTTTTATTAAACTCTGTATCCCCACAGGCTGGCGTAAGCCCTGACCTAGAATAGGCTGGCAACAATACTTACTAAAATCATTTATTATTTCAGAAAATCACCGTAACTGTTTGCCATCAGCTCACCCAACTTTCACCCTTTCAAAATCACCCCCGGGTGGGGATTGGGGTGCAAGACCAGTGGTCCTCAGCCCCCATCTCTTACCTGGACCACCTGTCCATCGAAGTCCTGCATCCTATGAACTCTGTGACTTTCACTATAGCCAGGAGAAATTTGGGGAGAAGCATGGTAAGCACAGGGTGATTCCAGCCCCTCTCGTCACCCCAACCGGTGGCACCCACATGCACACGGTAACGTCATGGAAACTCTCAGGGTCAAATACAAGGAAGAGGGAGGTCTGGGCATGAAAGTAAAACAAAACAAAATCCTTTGGTGACTTTAATATGCTGCAGACTTCTGAATGTTATTTAGATCTACCAGCATAATATGAGGAGCTAGAGGGAAATTTTTTTAAAGATTAGTCGAATTTTTAAGTTAATCAGTCTGGTGAAAGCAACAAATGAAATCAAAGACATTCCCTCCCTCATCAGACAGGGTTCAGGCGCCCTCCCTCCCACTCTGCACGCCTTCCGGGGACCTCCCACTGCGTTTTACAACTCTGGGGGTCTCTCACATCTCACAAGGTGTTTAACACTCGACACAACCTGGGGAAGGGGTAGCAATTTCGGGAACTCACCTATAAATTTCATTCTCGACCACCTTTCTTCCACACTGCCCGTAAGAATTATTCCCCATGCTGAAGACTAAAGGATAAAACGCCAATCAAATCAGCTCTGCAGGGCCCTGGGATCCTCAGGGCTGGGAGGAGAGTCTCTCATGTGGTTCTAGCCCAACCACTCGCCCCAGCTGCCACTCAGCTTCCTTCTCCAACACTCCCAGCCTCTGCAGGCGCCCCTACGGGAGTGCTGGGATCCAGGCCAGCCAAGACAGCTCAGGCCGCTGTTGCCATGCCTTCTGTCTCCCCACCTGGGTCCTGGGGGTGCTTCTCAGGAACGCCACATGATGAGGTGAGCACATCTCATGAAAGGAAGGCCTCAGCACCCCCATTCCCTGGACCTGTCAAGAGGCTGCCCTCAACGCCAAGCCTCCCCCTAAAAGAGCTCCTAACACCACCTTCACCATTTCCTAAAAAGCACAATGAGCCAAAAGAGTGAAATTTGAAAACTTTAGTGAAGCTGACCTTCCCCTGGAAACAAATGCTCTTCTGAAGAGGGCCGGGGGTGAGCCAGGAGCTTGAACTAGGGAAACTCTCCACCCCCACCCCATGTGGAAGAAGTGTCAGCAAACAGGCTACTCTCAGTACAAGAGAAAAAGTCATCTACACACACACACACACACACACACACTCCCACACACATACAGTCTGGTGTGTCAGCAAACAGGCTGCTTTCAGTACGAGGGAAAAAGCCATCTACACACACACACAGAGTCCGGCCTGGTGGCTCCGTGGCTAAGGAGAAGTGGGTCATGATCCGGTGCGTGCTGTCATGTTTATAAATACAGAGATTCCCAAGAGCCACAGAGGAGAGAACATGGAAGAGCTGCCATGGTTGGCCCCACACCGCTCTCTTGAGCCACCCCACTGACTTGCTCGGGAAATGCCAACAGCTTCACTAACTAGATGGGGCCCAACCCCATGAACCCCGTCAGGCCCAGCCGCGGGAAAGCGGCCCCCACTCTCCCACACCCCTGGAACAGGTCCATCACCTCCTTCACCATCCGTCAGGACGAGCGAGTGGGCTCTGCCGCAGGAGACCTGCAGCACCCGCGTCTCCTGGGGCCTGTCCAGCGGCAGCGGCACGGGCGAGGGCTCCAGCACGTACTCGTATCCCCTCGCTGAAAAGAGAACAAGCAGGTGCACACATTACATGGCCCGGAGACAGACGTTACTGGCAGAGCTGAGACGAGAACTCCGGCCCCGCTCCCTGCCCCCAGAGTCCATCACACGATGAGTTACTGCAAAGTGTATTTAGTCCTATTAAAGACATCTCTTCCCATGTCATTTAAAACCTGCTGGATTGGCCACAATACACAGCCTGCAGAATATTAGCTCCCAGACTAGGGATCAAACCCATACCCCCCACAGTGGTAGTGTGGAGTCTGAACTGCTAGACCACCAGGAAGTCCCACCTTCTGTATTTTTAAGGAAAGGAAAAGCACTTTCTTCCTGCCACCCCCATTAGAATTCATCAGTAGACTGAAGAATAGCATGTATAGTATGATACCACTTAGAGTAAAAGTAGAAAGAATACATAGATGCATGTGCTCCCTTCCATATGCACAAAATCTCTCTAGGAGGATAAACTGGAAACTGCTGACATGTGTCTTCAGGGAGAAAAGCTGTGTGGCTTGGAGGACAGAGGTGGAAAGCAGACTTGTCACTATATGTTCAACTGCACCTTTAGGATTCTGAAGTATGTATGTTATCTATTCAAAAAAGAAAATTTTAATATTTAAATAAGCAAGAAAGGGAGGAAAGTGTTTTAGAAGGCACCCCAAAGAAGAATCTTATTGTTCTTTATAATACTACTGGAGAAGCCAGATTGGCCTATATAGGGAATTCCTACAGTACGTTTTGGGCTTCCCTGGTGGCTCAGACAGTAAAGAATCTGCCTGAAATGCAGCCGATTCCTAGGTCGGGAAGATCCCCTGGAGGAGGAAACGGAACTCTACTCCAGTATTTTGCCTGGAGAATTCCATGGATAGAAGAGCCTAAGGCTACAGTCCACGGGGTCACAAAGAGAGGGAATGACTGAGGTGTAACACTTTCACTACGGTAGGTTTTAAATGATGAACTTCTGAATATTTGTAACAGAGGCTGGAGCTAAGATCTGCCAATGTCCTGGTTCTCAACCACTCATGACCCCACTCTTTTCTCCCATGAACCCCACGTTTAAAAACATTTCATTTACCAAATATATGGTGTTACTATCATACCTGCCTGTTGGTATTCACTTGTGACTGATATAATTTTCAAACAGAGCTTCTGATCAGCATGGAATAACTGTAATTTATCACAAGAAGATGATCTAACTCTAAGCTAAACCAAAGGCACTGGATAACGCTGTTAGTGTATCAGCCTTATTAGCTGCAAAAATACTGTATTTTAAAATACTAAGAACTTCACATCTCCTATTACTATAGTCACTGACCCCTAAGGGCCTGGGAAGCAGCCAAGATATAACATTTGAAGGGAATCGGAAGCGTTACAGCTCTTGGGGAATCTGGCTCCACTTCCAGCTACCAACTGACAGGAAACAAAGGGCAGCAGACCACGCCACACAGCGCCACGGGGGTGCCGTCAGCAGCTCAGCCTGGACGCGTCTACAGGACAATCGCCATGACTCCTTCAATAAATAAATGTCAAGGAGAAAAAGACGGACACAAACTCAAAAGACTTTCAAAAGTCTTATCAACCAATCAATGTCTGGCCTTTATCTGGACTTTGATTCAAATAAATTTTTAAAAATATAAACCTAATGATATTTATGCGATAATAGGCAATTTAAACAGTGGGGGGGAAGTTCCCTGGTGGTCAGGATTTGGCACTTTCACTGCTGTGAAAGTTTAATTACCCTGGGTTTAATCTCTAATCTCTGGTCAGGTAACTGAGATCCTGCAAACCAAGCAGCACAGCCATAAACAAACAAACACTGGATATCTGATATCAAATGACTATGCTGCTAATTATTTTGGGTGTGATAATGATATCTTTTTTTTTTAAGAATTCTTAATTTTTTTAGATATGTACTGAAATATTCATGAAAAAAATCAATAATGTTAGGATTTGCTTCCAATTTGTTGAAGGGGATGGTGGAGGCTCAATAAAACACGACGAGTGAGCTGATAACTGCTGGAGCTGGTGGCAGAACACTGGGTGCACCAGACTCTTGTGTTCGTTTCCTTATATAGTAAAGGGCAGAAAAAGTGTAATGTGGCATCTTGCAGCTAATAAAGACGTCAGTACTAATTTATAAAAGACTCTCAATATACATTTAAGTGAAGAAAGGCAGAAAACAAAACATATGCTATAATCAAAATTACATTTTAAAATATATTTGCATATGAATAAAGGAATAGGAAAAAATGAGCTGCTGCTGCTGAGTCGCTTCAGTCGTGTCCAACTCTGTGCGACCCCATAGATGGCAGCCCACCAGGCGCCCCCGTCCCTGGGATTCTCCAGGCAAGAACACGGGAGTGGGTTGCCATTTCCTTCTCCAATGCATGAAAGGGAAAAGTGAAAGTGAAGTCTCTCAGTCGTGTCCGACTCTTAGTGACCCCATGGACTGCAGCCTACCAGGCTCCTCCATCCATGGGATTTTCCAGGCAACAGTACTGGAGTGGGGCGCCATTGCCTCCTCTGAAAAAATGAGGCAATAAGGCTTATCCAGTATATTTCTGGGTAATTACTCCTTTATTAAAAAAAAATGCTTCTTATTATACTTATAACTGATTTACTACTGTCTACTTGTAAAGCTGTCATAATAAATAATTAACGTATTTACAATTCAAGTTTCAAATACCTGGAATCAAACCTCCATCTTAAGGATTTCATTGAATTTTTCCCCTTAGACCATATTGTAGGCACTGCAGAATATTTCAAGTGATCTCCAAGCTAGGGAAAAAAGGGTCATCTCTTTGGGGCCAAAAAGAATACCTTTACCCATCAGCAAATGCTCCTTTGCCTAAAGGGTCAATGCTATTACCAAACAGGCTGAAAAATAATGTGGTCTAGATGTTTTCAAACAACACTTTAAAGACTCCATCTATTTTGTTGCTATGGTTTGGTTTATGAAACCATTTTCTTAAAAATCAAAGAGTGCCTTTTCAGACCACTCACAGCAGAGAGAAATCAAGGTGAGAATACTTACTTTTATCTTTCCGGCTCCTGTGAAATCCAAGCTGGGAATCTTTGTTGAGCCCCATACCCCAAACTTTCGTAATATCCTTGGTTTTAGAGGACAGCAACGTGAATCCATATCCACAAGCGGCAGATGAAATCTGAGTGGAAAAAAAAAAAAATTCCCATAAAGCATTGACTGATATGGGGCGTAAGTTTTCCCAGCAATAAATCACAGGTTGTTTATCCATTTCAAAAACCAACACTATTACTATAGCAACACTTACTGGAGGTTTACCATGTGTTAAGGGCTTGATATGCACAATCTCATTTAATCTTCAGTCACCCAATGGTCTAGGTATCAAATGATCCCCATTCACTAAGACATAGTCTGCCATAGTAAACTTGAAGACTACCTTAGTTTTAGTTTGAATCTTGGCAAGATCAAAGGGTTGACCACTGGTAGACTTTTACCCGGAGAAGGCAATGGCACCCCACTCCAGTACTGTTGCCTGGAAAATCCCATGGACGGAGGAGCCTAGTGGGCTGCCGTCTATGGGGTCGCAGAGTCGGATACGACTGAAGCAACTTAGCAGCAGCAGCAGCAGACCTTTACCAGCTGTGTAACCTGAGAGAGACTACTTAACTTCTCTGTGTCTCTTTCCCTATATGCAAAACGGTTAACAACAGTGTCTCTCCTATAATAGGAGTAGTTGTGAAGATTAAATGAGTTAATATAGTTAAAACTCTTAAGAGTAAACAGTACCTGGCTTAATGTAAGAGCTATATAATGTGCTTATTATTATTACTAAGGGTAGTAATAGTAGTATTTGGTATATAAGAAAATCAAACCTCCTAGCGATTAGGTAACTTGCCTAAGCTGTCTGATTGCGCAGCGTGTGCTATTAATCCTTATGCTACACTGTTAGAGTCTCAAACCACTACTTCCATGAAGAACAATTAGTTATCACAGTTACCATGAATATGACTGCTGATCCCCACCTTCAAGATCAGATAAGGAAACTGAGTCTTCAGTGGGGCTGGTAACAAACCAAAGGCAGCCTGGCTTTAAGGTCAACTCCCTTTCTACAATACCCAGAGCAGCCTAAGACAATCCTGGTTTACACCTGATGCCCTAAAGTTCACTCTCAAGCAAATGAGAACAAATTACATGGTCACCCTAATGTTCCTCCATTATCTCTTGGCTGTTTATAGTTTACCAAAGGCCTATATAGTTGATCTCAGAGACTACATGTAAATCTAACCTAATCCTGATGAAAATGCTAGCTTACCACGATAATGAACAAACATGAGTCTTGTTTTGTTTTTACATTTTTTAACTCCAGCATATCTTGAAGAAAGTGAGCTAAATATTTCTTTTTAAATTTGATGACCTGTTTAATCGAGTCATCCAAAAGTTATAGACCCCTCCTTCTGCCCTGTGAGATTTTCTCTCCTAACACTCACATAGAACATACACAGATGCACCATTACATCAGTGAAAACGAAAAAACACCTCAGTCCTCTGGTCTCTTAGAACGGCTCCACCTCCAAGGAAATGACCCACTGGGGAGGCCAGAGAAAACCCCTGACCACACAGCAGGAAACAGAAAACTGAGTTCCAAAGCCACTGCCCAGCACACTATACGATTACCCTCATCTGTTTATTCAACAGCCAACAAATATTTGGGTAGCACCCGCTATATTATTAAATCTGCCAGTACAGAGTCAGCATTAAGCAATGTTTGTTATAATAAAGCGCCAGAAGGGGACTTTTCAACTCTGGTGGTGTAGAGGTTAGCTCATCTTTCCCCCAAAAAAACAAGTATAAAACTGGAGAAAACTGGAAAAAAAAACCAAAACACAACCATTTCAGGGCTCCAGAAGTCAATCAAGGGCAAACAAATCAAGAAATTACTCACAAAGGGCTGCTAGACCTACAGGCAAGAAATAACAGGGTTTGTGGACTTCTTGTCCCGAGTTGCTCCAGCTAACCCAGCTCAGTCGGCACAGGAGTTAGAAAACGGCAGCGCTGACGGTGAAAACCATCAGTTTTGTTGCTTAGACAGACTTACTTTGGGATAAAGGGTGAACACTCATGTCCCACAGCAAAGTCAGCAGGCAACAAACAAGGAAGATTCGCAACTCAGTGAGTCTGAGGTTGCAATCCTGACTGGGGTAAGAGGAGAGGCAGACCAGCCAGAAATGTAACGGGCAGGTCCTAGAAATGGGAGTCACAGAAAGCTCTTCACATCTGCATGGCTGACGGAAACTGCACAAGGAGCTCCCAGTGGGAAGAAAAGCCGAGGCCGACTTGAGATTAGGCTGAACTTTGAATGTGATCCCCAACCCACACACAGAATCAAAGTGGAGAGCAGAAAACTTACTAGCTCAAGGTGTCTGAGCACAGCCTCTGCCCAAATCACTGGCAAACCCCAAGAAGTCTGACTTAAAAAAAAAAAAAAGAGGACAGTTGGGGGAGGGGGGCGGAACAAAACAAAAACACAAGCAATGTCAGCAGTCACACGCAGCAGAGGAGACTGACGTCCTAGATTACAGAAAAGTCAATTGCTAAATCGGTCCGACTCTGTGGCGACCCCACGAATCTGTCAGGCTCCTCTGTCCTTGGGATTTCCCAAGCAAGGATACTGGAGTGGCTAGCCAGCCATTTCCTCCTCCAGGGGATCTTCCCGACCGCCTCTCCTGCATTGGCAGGCATATTCTTTACCACTGAGCCACGAGGGAGGCCCACATACCATACACAAAAATTAACTCAAATGACTGGCTCACAGACCAAAATATAAGAACTCAAACTATGAAGCTCCTAGACAAAAACACAGGAAAATTATCTTTGCAATCTTGAAATGAGCAAAGACTTCTTAGATATACCAAATGCCTGATCCACACCAGATCAGATCAGATCAGATCAGTCGCTCAGTCGTGTCCGACTCTTTGCGACCCCATGAACCCCAGCACGCCAGGCCTCCCTGTCCATCACCAGCTCCCGGAGGTCACTCAGACTCGCATCCATCGAGTCAGTGATGCCATCCAGCCATCTCATCCTCTGTCGTCCCCTTCTCCTCCTGCCCTCAATCCCTCCCAGCATCAGAGTCTTCTCCAATGAGTCAACTCTTCGCATGAGGTGGCCAAAATACTGGAGTTTCAGCTTTAGCATCATTCCTTCTAAAGAAATTCCAGGATTGATCTCCTTCAGAATGGACTGGTTGGATCTTCTTGCAGTCCAAGGGACTCTCAAGAGTCTTCTCCAACACCACAGTTCAAAAGCATCAATTCTTCGGCGCTCAGCCTTCTTCACAGTCCAGCTCTCACATCCATACATGACCACAGGAAAGACCATAGCCTTGACTAGGCGAACCTTTGTTGGTAAAGTAATGTCTCTGCTTTTGAATATGCTATCTAGGTTGGTCATAACTTTCCTTCCAAGGAGTAAGCGTCTTTTAATTTCATGGCTGCAGTCACCATCTGCAGTGATCTTGGAGCCCAGAAAAACAAAGTCTGACACTGTTTCCACTGTTTCCCCATCTATTTCCCATGCAGTGATGGGACCAGATGCCATGATCTTCGTTTTCTGAATGTTGAGCTTTAAGCCAACCTTTTCACTCTCCACTTTCACTTTCATCAACTGAACTTCATTCAAATTAAAAACTTTTGCTTCCTTAAGGACACTATTAAAATAAAAATAAAATCAAGAACTGGCAGAAAATATATGCACATATCATATATGTGATAAAGCGCCTACATCGAGAACACATAAATAACTCTCACAACTCGACATTAAGGAGTTAAACAACCTTTCACTGAAGCTTAATCCCTGTTTCTCTGGTGCTCCCTATTTAGGGCAAAAGATCATGTGTTATCCTCGACAGAAAAGTCAGAAGCCAAAGCGGTCCAATCTGCTTCTTTTCCACCGCCTACCAAGATGTCCACAACCACGCCAAGCAAGAACCTATTCTAAACATCCTTTTCTGCTTTCCTATATACTGGCTGCCACAATAAGGCGCCCTCCGGGAGCTGTTCTTGACTGCATCTCTTCAAGTCTGAGTCAACTCAGGGACCTCCTGTGCAACCATTCCAGTATTTAGACCCTTCATCCTCCCTCTCATTCCTGTTACTACTCCAGTTAACATTTCCTTTCCAAGCTATTCACCGACTCCAGCCGGCCCACATTTTCTCAGACCTTTTGAAGTCCGCTTTCCCAGCAGAAGAACTTCTGGAGTCTAGCCCGAGGGCGAATCCCTAAGTACCCAACACCTACCAACTGTGGGGCAATGGGCCGGTCGCTTAACTTCTCTGAGCCTCCCTTTCCTCTCCCCTAACTGTGGCAACGACCCCGGCTCACGGGGTGTAGCGCGAATGACGCGGGCCGGACACAACACCCTCCCCTTCGGGGAGGGTCGTTCTCCCCTAAGTTTGTCCACCCAGCGTCGCCAACCCTCCAAGAGGGTCTCAGGAGGAACGGCGAAGGCTAGAGAGCAGCACCGAGGGAGGGAGGGAAGAAGCCGCAGTCCTCACCTTCTGGTCCAGCTCCAGGCGGTAGGGCACGGGCTGGATCCTGCGGCGCGGCCGCGAGCCGGCGCGGGGCTGGGGTCCGGAGCCGGGCAGCACGAAGGTGGGCACGCCCAGCGCCCCGGAGAAGCTGAAGCCCCACACGAAGATTCGGTCGGCGCGAGTCGCACGCTCTCCCACGTACTGGAACACGGGCGCATCCGCCTCGGCCTCCGCCGCCTCGCGCCGGCTCCGCGAGCGTCCGGCCGCTGTCCAGTGTCCGCGGCCCGGCCTCAGCCCACTCAGCCGGCGCCCCAGCCGACGCCACCGCCGCCACCGCCGCCACCGCCATCCTACGTCTCACGCCTTAACAGCTCCTGGGCGCCGCCATACTGGTGACCCTTGACCTTACGCCCCGGCGGAAGAGCCTGCGGCCTCGTTTACTATTGGCTGAAAGCAAAGTTGAGGGCAGCCAATGGCTGAGGGCGGCGGGAGGGCTGGGCTGGGCTAAGCCGAAGCCGGTATCCGCCGATCCTGAGAAATCCTGTGGGATCCGTTGCGGCCAGTCTTAACGCGCATTCTTTCTCCGGTCTCCCGAAACCACCCTGAACTCACTCACCTTCCCCCACAGCGCACGTTTGCTGAGCACCTTCCCGCCCCTGGCGAGCCCTTTCATCTTACAAAGGCCCTTTGCTTTTCTGGCAATCAGAAGTAAAATGTTAGGGGTTGCCCGCTCTGCACGACTCCAGCGTAGTGCCCCACCTCATCCACTGTCCCTGTCGTTTACCTGGCCTTGTCGCCGCTGCTCCCGCTTGCACTCCGCTCAGTCCGTGTTCCAGCCACAGAGAGCTCCCTGCTGTCTAACAGTGCAGCGTCCTCCCAGCGTCTCCTCAAGGCCTCAGCCCATCACCACTCCACTAAAGTCAAGTGGTCCCATTTGTAATTTCTGAATCCCAGGGACGTTTCAGGCCTACTTTGCACACAGTGCCTTGAATGCTCGTCCAAATACCCTGTTCTCCCTACTTGTGTCTAGCAAACTCCTGCTCATCTAAGATCCAGTGGGAGCACCTCCTTTGAAGTTCCATGAAGCCAAGAACCAGTTCACTCAGATGGTCCTCACCAGTTTTGTCCTAGAGTTTAACGTGCAGCCAGGAACAAGGGAGGCCCTCCTGAACCATTTGGGAGTCTAGGGGCCTGGGTTCCTGTCCTGTCTCCACTACTGACTTGTCCAGTGACACTGGGAAGTTGTGTCACCTCTAAAATGAGAAGGTTAAATCAATACATGAAAGTAATCTTTTTTTTTTAAATAAATGTGATGTTTGAACGTCATGGCCTGTGGGATCTCTTGCAGCCCTTTATGATCCATGATCCGAAATTAGTCCCAAATGCTAAGGGCAAATTATTTCTTTTTTTTCCCCTCCTCTTCCTCCCTTTTCTCTTTCTTTTTATAAGCGTGATACCTGTGTCAACTTTAATAATGTAAGAGCCAGTTATTTAACCAGCAAAAGTGAGGTTATTTAGGAATAGGAAGAGAAATCGCAAATCAGGGAGCACGAGCTATGGTAGACCACAGGCAAATCCAGAGAACGGGGAAGGGATTGCTTTTATAGGGAAAGGGGGATAGTTGGAAGAGAATGTGATAACCGAGTTGGAAGGAGCTGTGATAACCAGAGTCCTTTGGAAGAAGCCGGTACTCCAAAGTATGGTGACTTCCCATTGGTGGGGTAGAGGCATCTTCCTGTCCCAGATGTAGGGATTTGTCTATTCCTATTTGGAATAACTGAAGATACACAGTGAGGCACACAAGCCCTTCCCTACAGGCCTGTCCCCACGCCCAATTTTAGCTGTGTTAGTTGCTCAGTCGTGTCTGACTCTATGGGACCCCAAGGGCTGTAGCCCAACCAGGCTCCTCTGTCCATGAGATTCTCCAGGCAAGAATACTGGAGTGGATTGCCATGCCCTCCTCCAGGAGATCTTCCCAACCCGGGGATTGAACCCTGGTCTCCTGCATTGCAGGCAGATTCTTTACCGGCTAATCTAGGGAAGTGAAAGTCATTCAGTCGTGTCCAACTCTTTGGGACGCCAGGGACCATACAGTCCATGGAATTCTCCAGACCAGAATACTGGAGTGGGTAGCCGTTCCCTTCTCCAGGGCATCTTCCCAACCCAGGAATCAAACCAGTGTCTCCTGCCTTACAGGCAGATTTTTCACCAACTGATCTTGCTGCTGCTAAGTTGCTTCAGTCGTGTCTGACTCTGTGAGACCCCACAGACGGCAGTCAATCAGGCTCCACCATCCCTGGGATTTTCCAGGCAAGAACACTGGAGCGGGTTGCCATTTCCTTCTCCAATGCGTGAAAGTGAAGTCGCTCAATTTTGTCTGACTCTTAGAGACCTCATGGACTGCAGCCTACCAGACTCCTCCATCCATGGGATTTTCCAGGCAAGAGTACTGGAGTGGGGTGCCAACTGACCTTCAGTTCAGTTCAGTTCAGTCACTCAGTCATGTACAACTTTTGCGACCCCATGAATCGCAGCACGCCAGGCCTCCCTGTCCATCACCAACTCCCAGAGGTCACTCAGACTCACATCCATCGAGTCAGTGATGCCATCCAGCCATCTCATCCTCTGTCGTGCTCTTCTCCTCCTGCCCCCAATCCCTCCCAGCATCAGAGTCTTTTCCAATGAGTCAGCTCTTTGCATGAGGTGGCCAAAGTACTGGAGTTTCAGCTTTGGCATCATTCCTTCCAAAGAAATCCCAGAGCTGATCTTCTTCAGAATGGACTGGTTGAATCTCCTTGCAGTCCAAGGGACTCTCAAGAGTCTTCTCCAACACCACAGTCCAAAAGCATCAATTCTTCGGCGCTCAGCCTTCTTCATAGTCCAGCTCTCACATCTATACATGACCACAGGAAAGACCATAGCCTTGACTAGGCAAACCTTTGTTGGCAAAGTAATGTCTCTGCTTTTGAATATACTATCTAGGTTGGTCATAACTTTTCTTCCAAGGAGTAAGCGTCTTTTAATTTCATGGCTGCAGTCACCATCTACAGTGATTTTGGAGCCCCAAAAAATAAAGTCCGACACTGTTTCCACTGTTTCCCCATCTATTTCCCATGAAGTGATGGGACCAGATGCCATGATCTTCGTTTTTTAAATGTTGAGCTTTAAGCCAACTTTTTCACTCTCCACTTTCACTTTCATCAAGAGGCTTTTTAGTTCTTCTTCACTTTCTGCCATAAGGGTGGTGTCATCTGCATATCTGAGGTTATTAATATTTCTCCCAGCAATCTTGATTCCAGCTTGTGCTTCTTCCAGTCCAGCATTTCTCATGACGTACTCTGCATAGAAGTTACATAAGTAGGGTGACAATATACAGCCTTGACGTACTCCTTTTCCTATTTGGAACCAGTCTGTTGTTCCATGTCCAGTTCTAACTGTTGCATCCTGACCTGCATACAGATTTCTCAAGAGGCAGGTCAGGTAGTCTGGTATTCCCATCTCTTTCAGAATTTTCCACAGTTTATTGCGATCCACACAGTCAAAGGCTTTGGCATAGTCAATAAAGCAGAAATAGATGTTTTTCTGGAACTCTCTTGCTTTTTCCATGATCCAGAGGATGTTTGCAGTTTGGTCTCTGGTTCCTATGCCTTTTCTAAAACCAGCTTGAACATCAGGAAGTTCATGGTTCACATATTGCTGAAGCCTGGCTTGGAGAATTTTGAGCATTACTTTACTGGCGTGTGAGATGAGTGCAATTGTGCGGTAGTTTGAGCATTCTTTGGCATTGCCTTTCTTTGGGATTGGAATGAAAACTGACCTTTTTCAGTCCTGTGGCCACTGCTAAGTGTTCCAAATTTGCTGGCATATTGAGTGCAGCACTTTCACACCATCATCTTTCAGGATTTGAAATAGCTCAACTGGAATTCCATCACCTCCACTAGCTTTGTTCGTAGTGATGCTTTCTAAGGCCCACTTGACTTCACATTCCAGGATGTCTGGCTCTAGGTCAGTGATCACACCATCGTGATTATCTGGTCATGAAGCTCTTTTTTGTACAGTTCTTCTGTGTATTCTTGCCAGCTCTTCTTAATATCTTCTGCTTCTGTTAGGTCCATACCATTTCTGTCCTTTATCGAGCCCATCTTTGCATGAAATGTTCCCTTGGTATCTCTAATTTTCTTGAATAGATCTCTAGCCTTTCCCATTCTGTTGTTTTCCTCTATTTCTTTGCACTGATAGCTGAAGAAGGCTTTCTTATCTTGGGAGTACTTTAAAACTGGATTCCTTCCAGGAGTGGAATTGATTCAAGAAACTCAGCTAAAACTGAACAGGCCGGTAGGGGGAGCTCTCATACCCCGTCAAGCATCTTCAATTACTCCAAACAGGAGCAGACCAACACTCACATCTGCAACCAGAGGGTGCCGCTGCTTTAGCAGCCCAACCAATGATGACCACAACCAGCACTCGCCCAGCTACTGCGGCAGATGGTGGCCAGCAGCACAGAGCAGCCCCCTCAGGCAATATCATAGCAAAATGCCTCCTATGACGCACCTCCCCATGGAAGACTTTCATTATCCCCCAACAAGAGAGAGGATTTCTGTGAAGCACCAGAGTGCACATCCCTGTGGCCTTTGCCAGCACAGTGCTGCCGTGACCCGTGCCATTCAGTAAGCCACGGTTCAGTCTTTACCCACGCGGTCTGGGTCTCAGCTCTGGGGGTGGCCTCTTTCTTTAGTTGTGCATCTGCTCAGTCGTATCAGACTCTTTGTGACACCGTGGACTCGGTATGCCAGGTTTCCCTGTCCTTCACAATCTCTGGGGTACCCCATCTCAGCCCTGGGTTTGGGGACTGCTCCCTGTGTCTACTATGCCTGTATTCTTTATAGAGTTATCTTTACTTCATGCTAGCCAAACCCTTGTTGCCATTAATAATTCTTCATATTAAACTTCCCGTGTTCAAATCACAGGTGCTTTCTAGTCTCCTCTTTCAACTTGGATCCGCCAACTAACAAGCTCCTAATTTCATTAAACCCATTTCTAACACTCATTAAACTAATTAGCAAACTCTCTAGTGTTGATGGAAAAAGAGATGCCTGGCAGCTCCTAGGAGATGCCTCTGGTGTGTGAATGAAATGCTACCTGAATTGTGTGTGAATTGAAATACTTCAATGAAATGCTACCTGACCACACACCAGAAGTGTGTTTGGGACCCCAACCCCCAACCCCAACACACCCAGGAGGGCGGGGGTTGTCGGAGCTGAGTGAGGAGGTGACAGGTAAGAGACGAGGTTGAAAAGATGGAGGAAGAAGGGCGGCAGATCACTCATGGCCATGGCAAAGTCTGGGGCTTTTACCTGGGTTTGTGACGCCATAGATGTGCACTGGAGCGAGTGCGTCCACAGTGTCCTCAGTCAGCCCTCTCGCCCTCAGTCTGACATCTCTGACATGGTGGGGTGAGCAGTTCCATGCAAGTTTTGGCTCTCTCCAAGCTGCTTGTCCCATGTGCATGCCGGGCATTTTAAAATCTCTACCAAACACTCCAGAGATGCCTCAGACACAGAGAGGGGCTCACAGGGCCCGCCCCCCCCCCCCCACACACACACACACACAGCCTGGAAGAGACGAGGAATTAACACCCTAAGGGTTAATTCAAACTTCAACCAATGGGCTTAGGAGCCCATGGATAAATGCTACCACTGAGGCCAATTCAGGGAGGCTGTCTGTGCACTTCTCAGGATCCTGGCAGATTCAGGAGTCCACGGACCACAGAGGCAGACTCAACAGTGCCCCTTCCATCTATCTGCCTTTCCTGCCTGACTCTCGCCACACCTCTCTGCTCTTCCCTGGGGAACACAGTTGGGACACACATCTCTAGCAGCTCACACTGGTTTCCTCACCCTGTCTTGACCTCAGCTCAGTTCAGTCACTCAGTCATGTCCGACTCTTTGCGACTCCATGAATCGCAGCACACCAGGCCTCCCTGTCCATCACCAACTCCCGGAGTTTACCCAAACTCATGTCCATCGAGTTGGTGATGCCATCCAGCCATCTCATCCTCTGTCGTCCCCTTCTCCTCCTGCCCCCGATCCCTCCCAGCCTCAGGGTCTTTTCCAATGAACCAACTCTTCACATGAGGTGGCCAAAGTATTGGAGTTTCAGCTTCAACATCAGTCCTTCCAATGAACACCCAGGACTGATCTCCTTTAGGATGGACTGGTTGGATGTCTTGACCTAGGCAGTATTAAATGAGAAGCCACACTGCACCCCAGTTGGAACTGTAGACCTGAGAACATGTTTGGCTCCTGCAAACACCAGGTGGATAATGGCAGACAACTGTAAACTACTATGAACTTAGCCAGATGCTTAATCCAATTATAGCTTTTGAGTCAGGGGTAGTATTTTACTAGAACAGATCAACATGGTTTCTGGAACTTCCAAATGATACTGATTTGGCGAATGAGTTCTTTTCAATCCCAGTGGTAAAGAGGAACAAAGGCAGCTTGCCTCTGTATGGAAAGGATGCTACTGCTCATTACTTCTCCCTGCCCTCACTCCTGAAACCTCCCAAACTAAGGCCCTGGGTACAAGACTTTGGTACATCTCTGCTTTTATTGATAAAGCTGAGACATATATTGATAAAGAAGAACTGTGTAAAGATTATTGTATGTGGGTTCTCCTGAGAACCGAGGGGGGCACTTGCAAGTGCCATTTGCAAGCTGGAGACCCAGGAGACTGGGTGTAGTTGTAGACTGAGTGTAGAACTACACTGCTGGTGTCATTCCACTGTGGTTCTGGTGTAGTTCCAGTCTGAGCCCAGAGGCCTGAGAACCAGAGTAGCAATGGTGGAGGTTCCAGATTGAGCGCAGGGGAAGATCAATGCCCCAGATCAAACAGGCAGAGAGAAAGAAAAAGAACATTCAACCTTCTTTGCCTTTTTGTTCAACTGGGGCTGTCAGGGGGCTGGCTGAGGCCCAGGCACGTTGGCGAGGGCCAGCTTCTGTTCTCAGTCCACCCGTACAAATGCTCATCTCTTCCAGAAACACCATCACAGGCACACTCAGAAATGTTTAACCACCTCTGGGCATCCAGCGGCCCAGCTCAGTTGGCATATTAAATCAACCATCACAATTAGTACTATAGTTACGATATTCTTGTATATGTATAAAATGCATATATAATTGTTAACTGTTCTTTCATAAGCAGGGCTGTCTTTTTATCTAGTGCATTTTGGGGTTTTAAATATCTGTTATTTTGCAAAACTTACCATGCTGACAATACTTGCCAGAATTAAACAATCAATAGTCCTACATGGGACTTTTGAATTTCCAGAACATTTTTATTTTAAGGGATATCTGAAAGAACCATTGGTTTGGGATTTAGGAACAAAAGGGTGCCGTGTCATACTCTGCAAGGTGAACCAGAGCCACTGGGTGGCAATGTTTGCCTGTTAATTTTCTGGCTCCTACTAAGGAAGACAGATAAAACAGCCAAAATGTTGAGTTTGGCCCAAGGAGACCTGAATTTAGTCACAGCTGGGCTTTTACATTTTGCTATCAAAGCCTGGTTGGTTTTCTATACTGGCTTTATGCTGGCAAAGACTTACATTTTTGTCCAAATTGCTATTCCGAATAGACCGTCCTACAGCAAAGTATCAGTTACCCCCAAATGTTAAAATGTCTGTGAATTGTTAGCCAAACTAAATCTTCTCCGCACTCATAATGTCATCTTTCTGTAGACATCCTAATTTGTTACTTTGGGATAGCTGAAATTCTCCAGTTAGGGAAAGAGAGAATTTAATTAGTCCTATATATTTTTATTATTAACTTTGAATTACACAATTGATCTATGACTTTTACCTTTGTAGAAGAACTAATAAAACACTATACATGGCTAAGGCTAAAGACTCATTTAACCACAGCACCACATATATACGGTACTATGGAAAAATATTTTATTTTTGCTACGCTTGTGTTTTTTAAAAATTAAATAATATGTATTTCATGCGGCAACTTCATCTTCTCACTCAAAACTATATTGGAAATACTTTCACAGCAATGTGTTTGGATTTACCCCATCCTTTTCCACTCTTGGATATCAGTGTAAGTGAACTAACATCTTATTTAACCATTCTTCTGATGGACATTCGAGTTGTTTCCAGTTTTTTCTATTATAGTGAACATTCTTGTATATGTTCCTTTTGCATTTATTTGAGAGTATCTCTTAGGTAGATGGGAAGCCCCAATGGCTCAAGAGGTAAAGAGTCCTGCAATGTAGGAGACGGAGGTTCCATCTGTGGGATGGAAAGATCCCCTAGAGAAGGAAATGGCAACCTACTATAGTATCCTTGCCTGGAAAATTCCATGGAGAGAGGAACCTGGTGGGCTACAGTCCGTGGGTTGGCAAATGGACATAACTGAGCACATGCATGCAACCTCCCCAACCAGGGTAAATACTGAAAAACAAAACTGCTGGGTCACAGAAAATACTCACTTGGAAAATTTAATAAATGATTTCAATTTCCAAAAGTTGTGCTTCAATAGAATATGGGTAGATTCATTTTTCCATACAACCAACACCTGAATACAAACTTTTCAACTCTTTGTCAATCTAATACCTAAAGCACATTTCATTACTGATTCACGTTGTATTTCTGTAATCTCTAGAAGGTTTAAACATGCTTACTAGCATTTCATGTTTTTCCTTTACTGAGAATTGTCTATTCATATTCTTGGCCACATTTCTATTGGGTTGTTTGTCTTACTAATTTATAGAAGTGACTGATATATTTTGCATAGAAATTGTTATGTGTTGAAATGTGTTGAAAATTTTTCTTATTTTTTTAATTTATGGTGTCTTTTATCCCATACAATTTCATTTTCTTGTAGTTAGTTTTACTAAATATATCATTTCCAGCTTTTGCTTTCTATGTCCTATTTAGGAAAAGTACTACCCAAGAAAATAAGGATATTCTGTAATATTTGTTAAGCTCTTAATGTAACACTTGTATTTGAAGTTGATTTTTATGAGTGGTGTTAGACCAGACTGTATAATTTTTCTTTCAAACAGATATCTCACTGTCCCCAAATTATTGGCTATTAACAGACTTTATCTGAAGATCTGAAATGCCATTTATAACATATGATAAATTTCTTTATACACTGGTCAATTTCTGAACTCAATTTTTGTTTCTACTGATTTTTCTCAACATGACAACGTTTCACCTGCTACAGCTTTACAATATGCTTTTATTCAATAAAATCCCTCTTCTTTGTTCTTTGACAAAATTGCATTTGCTATTCATAACATTTACTCTCATATAAATTTTAAAATCATCTTGCCAAGTTGCATTAAAAAAATCCCACTGGGATTTTTTTTTGTTGGATTTGCATTAAATTCATGAGCTAATTTAGAGAAATTAACTAGAAGAAATGGCATTTTTACAATCTTGAGTCTTCCCGTGTCACATAAATGTGGTATACTTTAATAATTCCATTGGTTTCAGCCATCTGCTTGATGAATTCAGCTCCCTACTTGGGGATAAATTCTTCTTTCAATTTTCTAATAAAAGGGTACTTCCAACTTTTTAGGGCATCAGTCTTCAAATTATATTGATTATGCACTCATCTCACACGCTAGTAAAGTAATGCTCAAAATTCTCCAAGCCAGGCTTCAGCAACATGTGAACCGTGAACTTCCTGATGTTCAAGCTGGTTTTAGAAAAGGCAGAGGAATCAGAGATCAAATTGCCAACATCCACTGGATCATGGAAAAGCAAGAGAGTTCCAGAAAAACATCTATTTCTGCTTTATTGACTATGCCAAAGCCTTTGACTGTGTAGATCACAATAAACTGTGGAAAATTCTGAAAGAGATGGGAATACCAGACCACCTGATCTGCCTCTTGAGAAATCTGTATGCAGGTCAGGAAGCAACAGTTAGAACTGGACATGGAACAACAGACTGGTTCCAAATAGGAAAAGGAGTACGTCAAGGCTGTATATTGTCACCATGTTTATTTAACTTATATGCAGAGTACATCATGAGAAATGCTGGACTGGAAGAAACACAAGTTGGAATCAAGATAGCTGGGAGAAATATCAATAACCTCAGATATGCAGATGACACCACCCTTATGGCAGAAAGTGAAGAAGAACTAAAAAGCCTCTTGATGAAAGTGAAAGTGGAGAGTGAAAAGGTTGGCTTAAAGCTCAACATTCAGAAAACAAAGATCATGGCATCTGGTCCCATCACTTCATGGGAAATAGATGGAGAAACAGTGGAAACAGTGTCAGACTTTTCTGGGCTCCAAAATCACTGCAGATGGTGACTGCAGCCATGAAAATAAAAGACGCTTACTCCTTGGAAGGAAAGTTATGACCAACCTAGATAGCATATTCAAAAGCAGAGACATCACTTTGCCAACAAAGGTTCACCTAGTCAAGGCTATGGTCTTTCCTGTGGTCATGTATGGATGTGAGAGCTGGACTGTGAAGAAGGCTGAGCGCCGAAGAATTGATGCTTTTGAACTGTGGTGTTGGAGAAGACTCTTGAGAGTCCCTTGGACTGCAAGGAGATCCAACCAGTCCATCCTAAAGGAGATCAGTCCTGGGTGTTCATTGGAAGGACCGATGTTGAAGCTGAAACTCCAATACTTTGGCCACCTGATGCAAAGAGCTGACTCATCTGAAAAGACTCTGATGCTGGCAAAGATTGGGGGCAGGAAGAGAAGGGGACCACAGAGGATGAGATGGTTAGATGGCATCACCGACTCAATGGACATGGGTTTGGGTGGACTCCGGGAGTTGATGATGGACAGGGAGGCCTGGTGTGCTGTGGTTCCTGGGGTCACAAAGAGTCAGACACGACTGAGTGACTGAACTGAACTGATACTAATATGAAGTTTATGAAATATACAAGGAAATTATTTAAATAATGAGATAAAGATTAAATAAACAATAATTTAAAAACAAATGTCTTATTTATTTTAGCTAAATTTCCATTTCTTTTCTACATATTGTTGTTGTTGAGTCACTAAGTTATGCCTGACTATTTTGCCACCCCATGGACTGTAGCCCGCCAGGCTCCTCGGTCCATGGAATTCTCCAAGCAAGAGTACTGGAGAGGGTTGCCATTTCCTTCTCCAGGGGATCTTCCCAATCCA
The DNA here is from genome assembly GCA_935064755.1 of Tragelaphus eurycerus. Classification (NCBI taxonomy): domain Eukaryota; kingdom Metazoa; phylum Chordata; class Mammalia; order Artiodactyla; family Bovidae; genus Tragelaphus; species Tragelaphus eurycerus. The sequence goes on from CAKXYN010000268.1 coordinate 400,273, forward strand.
GGGACTAAACCCACATCTCCTGTACTGCAGGCAGATTCTTTATCACTGAGCCACCAGGGAAGCCTGCAGCTCTTGATATACAGGTTAAGTTTTAAATCAATCATTATTATTCACTAACTCCAGATGTGGGATTTCACCTGCTCACTACAACTCACAGGTAAATTTAAAAGCATTACTCACCCTACTTTCCCTCATCATTTGCAGACAGAGCAGAATGGCAAAAAAAAAAAAAAAAAAGTTGTTTTGCCTGTCACACACGTTCCAGGCTGAGGTACAATAGGGTGGCACCAGCTCTTACACCATAAATGTGTCCTTTTCCTTGTCTATTTAATGTCACACTTTCCACATTTTATGTTTCGTTTTTTTTTTTTTTATGATTTTGCTATTTAAAATGGTCCTCAAACTGTAAGCACTGAAGACTGCAATGAGCTTAGGTAGAAAACACTTTGTGTTAGCTAAGCTTCCTTCCTTCACGGCACTGTTGGCCATGAGTTCAACTAACGAATCTACAGAATACATGAAATACGGTGTCTTTAAACAGACACACACATAAAACAAAGTTATGTTTAATAGTGCCACAATGGCACCCCACTCCAGTACTCTTGCCTGGAAAATCCCATGGATGGAGGAGCCTGGTAGGCTGCAGTCCATGAGGTCGTGAAGAGCCGAACACGACTGAGCAACTTCACTTTCACGCATCGGAGAAGGAAATGGCAACCCACTCCGGTATTCTTGCCTGGAGAATCCCAGGGACGGGGGAGCCAGGTGGGCTTCCGTCTATGGGGTCGCACAGAGTCGGACACGACTGACGTGATTTAGCAGCAGCATACCCTTTTTGCTGCTAAGTCGCTTCAGTCGTGTCCGACTCTGTGTGACGCCATAGATGGCAGCCCACGAGGCTCCCCCATCCCTGGGATTCTCCAGGCAAGAACACTGGAGTGGGTTGCCATTTCCTTCTCCAATGCATGAAAGTGAGAAGTGAAAGTGAAGTCGCTGAGTCTTGTCTGACTCTTAGCGACCCCATGGACTGCGGCCCACCAGGCTCCTCTGTCCATGGGATTTTCCAGGCAAGAGTGCTGGAATGGGGTGCCATTGCCTTCTTCACAATACCCTTGTTAGCCACTCACAAAAAAAAAAAAAGTTCAGGGAATTTGGGACACTTGCCTGTCTGCAAAAGAAAATGCGTTTTAGAACTCTGAGACAGTAAAGAAAAAGGAATGAGAACAGTGTCTTCAATTGTGTCTAAATAGTCCTTTAAAATAAGGCATGCTACGTAAATCTGAGCAATGGGTAAATGGTTTCTATTACTCTATTCTTTTGCAGTCCATGGGGTCTTAAGAGTCGGACACGACTTAGCGACTGACAACAGCAGCAACTCTCCTTTTGACATATATTTAAGATAAAAATGTAACGGACTTTGATTAAACAGCACTAAAGTAATGCTTGACTATTTGCTGGAGAACCAGCACCATCAGGAGGACAGCTCTCGACTCCTTAGTAATGTCACTGAGTGAGTGAGTGAGGTCACTCAGTCGTGTCCGACTCTTAGGACCCCGTGGACTGTAGCCCACCAGGCTCCTCCGTCCATGGGTTTCCCCAGGCAAGAATACTGGAGTGGGTTGCCATTTCCTCCTCCATGGGATGTTCCCAATCCAGGGATCAAAACCATGTCTCCTGAATTGCAGGCAGACGCTTTAACCTCTGAGCCACCAAGGAAGCCCAGTAATGTCACTGAGTCCCATCAAAACGTCAGGACACAACTGTTAACAGTATTACAATGTAACTCAATGGCTTTAAGGCAGATTCACAGGTCACTGGAGCTGTGACCTCACCGTTTAAAGCTACAAACTGCAATCATGCGAAAAAGTGTAAAAATAAAAAAGAGCAAGAAAGAACGTCCAAGTTTAGAGACAGTGTGGGGGGCGGCGGGAGGCGGGGGGGCGACACGTGCAGACACTCATCAAAGGCAGATGGACAAGCACTTCTGGCCGTGAACAGCGCGGGACTTAGGGACTTCCAACAAACTCAATGTGCAGCTGAAGTGGATTCCACGGCACCGGAAACGGCAACTCCCACTTGGGGCGCTGCGGACACACGAGCCCAGGCTGCCTTCCAGGAAGCCAAAAAAAAAAAAAAAAAGGAAAAGAAAGAAAGAAAAAGGAGGGATAGTGGAGAGCAGGGCTGCGGCCGCCGCCCACAACGCCGAGCCCTCGCCTCCAGACGGTCGCGGCAGGCCGCACTCGGCCCCAGGTACTCCCAGGTGGCCCAGCCCTCAGACCCCGCGGCCGGCCGGGCTCTGCCCGCCGGCGGGGACCTCAGGTGCGTATCCCGCCCCCGCCGCAGCCGCCATTAAGAGCGGGTGCTTTGCTTGGAACTTTCTCGTCCCGCAGACCTGGCGGAGGGGAAGCCCGGGGAGACTACCCGCCCAGGGGCGCGCTGCGAGCACCCCCTCCTCAGGCGGCCCGACGGGCCCCCTGAACCGGTTCCCGGCGGGCAGGGCCCAAGGAGTGGGGGTGGGGCGGGGAAGCCCAGGCGCGGGGGCAACGGTCGCACGCACGGAACGCGCATCCCTCTCCCTTCTGATTGGCTGAGCGGTGGCGGTGGGGCGGGTACTTGCCGGTCTGGACGCTAGGGCCTGATGTGCCGGAGGTCACGCTCCGGCGGTCGTACGCGGGGATACTGCGCTGCGTGCGGAAGTGCGTGATTGGTTAGGTGGTGGGGGCGGGTTAGCCGCTGTTGCCTGGTAACTGCGTCCAGCTCCCCGGCGGAGGCGCCCGATCCCTTGCCTCCTGTCGCGCGCGTTGACGAGTGCCGCGCGACGTGGGTTTTGTCGTGGGTGTGGTCAGTGGGTTGGCCACCCGGGGCCGGCTTGTGAGCAGAAAACCAATCCAGAGGCCGGAAGAAGAGTCTCTGGTCCTGAACTACACTCCATAACGGTTATGATTTAGACGTAAAGGAGAAAAAAGGCTTGGAGGGCTGTTTTCCCCGTCGTTAAAACCCAAGCCTTGCTGTTTAATGGCAGCTTTATTGACACTCCATGAAATTCACCTTTAAAAGTGTGTAGTTTAGTGTGTGTGAGGTGCTAAATCGCTTCAGTAGTGTCGACTCAACGACCCAATGGAGCCCGCCAGGCTTCGCTGTCCGTGGGATTTCCCAGGCAAGAATACTGGAGTGGGTTGCCATCTCCAGGAGATCTGCCCCACCCAGAGATCGAACCTATGGCTCTGGGCCTCCTAGACGGGTTCTTGACCACTAGCACCACCTGGAAAGCCCCGTATAGTTCCGTGATTATTGTTCATTCACAGTTATGCAGCCATCACCACTAATTCCAGAACATTTCAGTTCAGTTCAGTTGCTCAGCCGTGTCTCACTCTTGGGGACCCCATGAATCGCAGCACGCCAGGCCTCCCTGTCCATCACCAACACCTGAAGTTTACCCAGACTGATGTCCATCGAGTCAGTGATGCCATCCAGCCATCTCATCCTCTGTTGTCCCTTTCTCCTCCTGCCCCCAGTCCCTCCCAGCATCAGGGTCTTCTCCAATGAGTCAAGTTTTCGCATGAGGTGGCCAAAGTATTGGAGTTTCAGCCTCAACATCAGTCCTTCCAATGAACACCCAGACTGATCTCCTTTAGAATGGACTGGTTGGATCTCCTTGCAGTCCAAGGGACTCTCAAGAGTCTTCTCCAACACCACAGTTCAAAAACATCAATTCTTCAGCGCTCTGCTTTCTTCACAGTTCAACTCTCACATCTATACATGACGGCTGGAAAAACCATAGCCTGGACTAGACGGACCTTACATTTTCATCCTCCCAAAAGAAATGCCGGATCCATTAAGACAGTCGTTCCCTTTCCCACCCCCAGCCGTCGACACTGCCAATATTTATTCTGTCCCTATGTCTCTGACATTCCAAGTAGTTCTTGTTCCAGATCGTTCCTAATCACAGAATCATCAAAGGATCTTTGGGATCTGGCTTCATTTATTCATTCCTTCTTATGGCTGACTAATAATCCATTGTATGGGTACACCACATTTTCATTTTCTGTCAAATGTTGAATTTTTAAAAATTTTTTCCACTGTTTGGCTATTATGAATATTGCGGTGAATAGCCATGTTCACGTTTGTGTGTGTGTCTGGACATTTGTTTTCAACTCTTGAGTACCTGCCAAGGAGTGGAATTGCTGGGCCAAAAATGTCACCGTTTAGTTTCCTGCTGCAGATATGTAGATACAAGATTGGGAATTGGGAAACTGGGTATTGCTCACAGCTGCAAGTGAAGAACTGAGCAGGCTCTTCTTTCTTACATTTGGAGAGGAAGGTTTGGTCTGCATGACCGGCCACCTTGCCTTCAGAGGACACAGGGCTTGGCACCAGGCAGCTGCAGGTGTCAGTCCATTTGGAGTGGGTCCCTGTTCTTCCTGCCTTCCTGTTATTTAGCCCCAGTGTTTGCTGCCCAGAGCTCTGGGTCTTTGCCCACACCTGCAGCCTGGATGGTCTCTTTGCTTTTTCTCAGGCTTTAGAACTTGCTCACATGCTTTCATTCTCATCCCGGACTTTGTTGACTCAGCAGCCTGGACCATTTCAGGGGCATCTGGCTCCCATTTTGCCTTTAGCACCTGCTCTTCTGCTGTGTCTTTGCTGCTGTGTCTCCAGAGCACAGGGTGTGGATTTTATTCACTTTTGTTTCCCCCTGTCCTTCTGTCAGCAGTATATGTTTTCCTACAGTTGGCGCGCATTACATTTTAAAAACTTTCAAGCATTTGTTCGGCTAAGCTGAAGCACTTGACTATTTGTTAAGCATTTAATTTTAACTAGGTTGGGGTTTTTTTTCATTTTTTTGTCATTGAAAATACGTTATATTTCTAGTTCTTTTCCGTACTCCTTGATCCTTCCAGAAGAGTCCTTGTTGTCTTGAAATTTGTTATTATTTTTTTTTTTTAGAATATTTTTCCCAAATTGAGATATAATTGACATATAACTTTCTATTAGTTTTGGGAGTACAACATAGTGATTGACATATGTTTGTATTGTGAAATGACTGGTGAACATCCATCACATCACATACTTACAATTTTTTTATCTCGTGGTAAGATCGATTCTCTCAGCAACTTTCAAATATACAGTACAGTATTGTTAGATATGGGCTTCCCAGGTGGCTCAGTGGTAAAGAATTCACCTGCTGATGCAGGAGATGTGTGTTCGATCCTTGGGTCAGGCAGATCCCTTGTGGAAGGAAATGGCAACCCACTCCTGTATTCTTGCCTGGGAAATCGCGTGGACAGAGGAACTTGGCGGGCTACAGTCCATGGGATCTCAAAGAGTCAGACACGACTGAGCACACGTGCACGAATTATTAACTATTGTTACCAAGCTGTCTGTTACATCCTCAGAACTTATTGATTTTATAACTGGGAGTCTGTACCTCTTGACCACTTCAGTATGTTCCTGTTGAATGGTGAACAGGTACACTTGGGTTTGCACTTCCCGTTTACTGTAGACCTGCGAGAAGGTGGCACTTTAGGAACTTGCTAAATACAATCAAGGCCTCAGGGACCTGAAAAAATTAACCTTTGAAAATAAAAATCTGGAAACAGCTTAAAAAGCAAAGCAGACGTCTGTTTCAGGATTTCAGAGTTTTGATAAATGGAGTGGATGCTATTCCAAATGATGAAAATTATAAGTGGTAGAAATGAAATCTAGAACAGGGATGGGCAAACGTTTTTTTTGTAAGGGGTCAGATAATAAATATTTCCAGCTCTGAGGGCATGTGGTCTCTGTCACCTGCAACCCTGCCTTTGCGGAAAAACAGTCAGTGGACAAGATGTAAACCCATGAGTATGGCTGTGTTCCAGTAAAACTATTTACCAAAATAGGAGGCAGTCTAGTTTTGATGTTTGCTTTTCATTAGTAAAATATAACATTGAAAAGGAAAGCCCTCGAAGATTTCTGGGAGAGCTAAGAGATTTGAGAGTTGTTTTAGTTTACATCTCCAGTTTTAAAAAAGCAAAAAGTTAAGCACAGTGTAAAATCTGTGATCTAAATGAACATACCCAGTGCTTTGAATTTCAATCACTGTATTGGCTTTGGGGATTTGAACTCTGTGGTACTAGTTCTCCTTGTCTAGGACTTTTAGCTTTATTAGAATGCAGTGATTTTTTTTTTTTCCTCATTGTTCTCAAGGTGAGAAACCACAAAATTAGCTAATCATGGTTCATTAGTTTTGATGTGCTATTAACGCATGATGTGTTCTAAAGCATAAAGTATAAAAGACAAAGCTCCTGCCTCCATTTGTTGTTAAGTAAAGGGTGCAAGTAGGCGATAATTACAAAACATTCGTTTTTAAAATTAAATTACAAAAAAATTTTTTTTAATTAAATTACAAAACATTCATTTTTTTTCATTACTACCATTGATGCCCACTGATAAGATCTTTTTTGAGTTCCCAACTAGTTTCATTCTGCTTATTATTTTATTCTCTGTTAAAGTTTTGGCATCACAGTCCTCTCAGAGATTATTGTGGTGTAATTACAGATTGGACGCGAGCATAAAATAAGAGCCTGGAATATGCCAGTCCTTTAAAGTGGGCTCATCTCTGGTAGCTGTCAGTGTGAGCATCTCACAACATCAAGTCTGATTATATTATTTTAAAATGTGTATTTTTCATACATTATGGCCCCTCACTACATCATTGGATAATTAATGGTGGAAACAATGATCCATGTCAACACTGCAGGGAAAACTGGCTCTGAGGGACTTAGCAAGAGATCACAGCAAGGTCACCATGAATCCAGAATTCATGCCATCGACAAGAGAGTCACCAAACTGTGGCATTGAGGGCTCCAGTGGTTGCTAAGTGACCAGCCAAGAGAAGGCTTGAGAGAGGCTGAAAAGTGTTAAAGTTGTGGCTGGAAGACATGAACTCTAAGGACATATCTGTCAACGGCAAAATTCTAAGACAAAAGGGAAACCACCACCAAAGAGGGGATGGACTGGTGATACACAACGCAGAGCCTGCCAAGGGTGGCTGACACATTTCAGAACCACTTACCCGAAAAAGTGTGTAGCGTTGGCAAAGTTGCATGTACAGATTAAGAGTTAGAAAAGCCTCTCTCCTAGACAATTAAAGAAATCATAGAAGAAAAGCTTTCCCTCTGGGAAAGGTGTGCACTGCTTCCTCCCATGGTGTTGACCATACTTGAATTTGCCTTTCGGTGTACCTACTTGCATTGTAAGACACAACTCTGCCAAACGAGATATAGTCTTATTTAAGCAGTGTTTGAATTAATTGACTCAGAAAGATGATAATCAAGAATATCAGTTTCTTTGGACTTCCCTGGCAGTCTAATGGTTGACACTTCAACTTCCAATGTAGGAGGTCTGGGTTTGATCCCTGGTCGAGGAGGGCAGCCAAAAAACCAAAGCATAAAACAGAACTAGTATTGTAACAAACTCAGCAAAGACTTTCAAAATGATCCGCATCGAAAGTAGTATTAGTAATAAATAATAAAGACTATCAGCTTCTTCATCACAGTTTTAAATAATAGCTCAGACGGTAAAGAATCTGCTTGCAGTGGAGGAGACACAGGTTCAATCCCTGAGTCAGGAAGATCTCCTGGAGAAAGGAATGGCTACCCACTCCAGTATTCTTGCCTGGAGAATTCCAGGGACAGAGAGAGGAGCCTGGTGGGCTACAGTCCAGGGGGTTGCAGAGAGTCGGACACAACTTAGCGACTAAACATCAACAGCAAGACAAAAGTTGACCAATGTTCAATATATTTAAAAATCCTTGTGAGATTTCTGTAACCTACAATGGGAAAGAGATTTTAATATTTCAACCAAGTAATGCAGGTGATGTGTAAAAATATAGAAAAGAAATAGAAATGAAATTCTGTCTTTGCCAATAGATGGATTTTGCACAAGTAAAAATTATTTCAAGTTGGGCCTTTCACATGAAGTAGTTTAATCTGAATTCTTGATGATACAGTCTAAATACTTATTAAAGGAATTATAAAACCGATTGACCACAATTTTAAGAAACAGAAATGTGTGTATATTTGACGTAAGCTTAAAAAATAATTTTTAGAAATTTGAAACAGTATCAAACTTACAGAAAAATTGCAAGTGTAGTACAAAGAAGTTTTATTTTTTCTGAACCATTTGAGATAAAGTATCTATGGCCACATCATCCTTAGATTACTGATAAACATCATGAAGTTTTATCAGTTATCTCTGTATACTGTTCCCTACAGCAAAACATTGGGTTGCTACATTTCCCAATATAGAAAATATTGGGTTGGCCAAAAAAGTTCCTTTAGATTTTTCCATACCATCTTATAGAAAAACCTGAATTAACTTTTTGGCCAGCCCAATATTTGCCCATCACACGTAAAAGATTAGTATCCAGAAAATATAAAGAATCTATAAACTCAATAATAAAAAATAAGCAGACATTCTAGTTTCAAAATGGACAAAAGATCTGAACAAGACATTCCACTAAATAAGCTATATGGATGGCAGAAAAGCACATGAAAAGATGCCTAGCATTTTTAGTCATTAGGAAATTGCCAATTAAAACTGCAAAGTGATATCTCTACCCCCCTATTAAAATTGCAAATAAGAATTTTTTTTTAAGTTAACAATACTGCATGTTGACAAGGATGCAGAGCAACTGGAATTCTCACGTATTAGTGGTAGGGATATAGTCTCATAGGGCTTCCCTGGTAGCTCAGTTGGTAAAGAATCCACCTGCAATGCAGGAGACCCTAGTTCTATTCCTGGGTCAGGAAGATCTCCTGGAGAAGGGAAAGGCTACCTGCTCCAGGATTCTTGGGCTCCCCTTCTGACTCAGCTGGTAAAGAATCCGCCTGCAATTTGGGAGACCTGGGCTCGATCCCTGGGTTAGGAAGATCCCCTGGAGAAGGGAAAGGCTACCCACTCCTATATTCTAGCCTAGAGAATTCTGTGGACTCTATAGGCCACAGAGTCACAAAGAGTCAGTCACAACTGATCGACTTTCCTTTCACTATATTCTCATATATTAGTGGTAGGAATTAGAAAAGATCCAGATGCTGGGAAAGATTAGAGGCAAAATAAGAAGAGGGTGGCAGAGGATGAGATGGTGAGGTGGCATTACTGACTCAATGGTCATGAATTTGAGCAAGCTCCGGGAGGTAGTGCAGGACAGGGGAGCCTGGCCTGCTGCAGTCCATGGGGTCAAAAAGAGTCAGACACGACCTAGCAACCCAACAACACCAAACGTGGTAGGAATACAAAATGGTACAACCAGTTTGGAGAACAGTTTCACTTCTTTTGGAGCTAAAAAAAACAAACCAAAAAAACCTCAAGATATATGACCCAGCAATCCCACTCTTAAGTCTTTACGCAAGAGGAATGAAACCTTAGGTTGACACAATAGTGGTTTTATTCACCAGTTCAGTTGCTCAGTCATGTCTGACTCTTTGTGACCCCACGAACTGCAGCATTGCCAACTCCCAGAGTTTACTCAAACTCATGTCCGTTGAGTCAGTGATGCCATTCAACCATCTCATCCTGTGTCGTCCCCTTCTCCTCCCACCTTCAATCAGCATCAGGCTCTTTTCAAATGAGTCAGTTCTTTGCCTCAGGTGGCCAAAGTATTGGAGTTTCAGCTTCAACATCAGTCCTTCCAATGAATATTCAGGACTGATTTCCTTTAGGATGGACTGGTTGGATCTCCTTGCTGTCTCAAGGGACTCTCAAGAGTCTTCTCCAACACCAGAGCTCAAAAGCATCAATTCTTTGGTGCTCAGCTTTCTTTATAGTCCAACTCTCACATCCATACATGACTACTGGAAAAACCATAGCCTTGACTAGATGGACCTTTGTTGGCAAAGTAATGTCTCTGCTTTTTAATATGCTGTCTAGGTTGGTCATAACTTTTCTTCCAAGGAGCAAGCGTCTTTTAATTTATGGTTTTATTCATAGTCATCAAAAAACTTCAAACAGCCCAAAAGTTATATAAATGGCAAAAGGGTTAATTTAACTGTGTTTAATCCCTACATTGGAATATTCAGTAACACAAAGAACTAATTTCTGATATAGCCCCAGCACAGTGTAGGATTCCATTTATGTGATATTCAGGAATAAGCAAAACTATGGGGACAGAAGACAGATCAGTTCTGGCCAGAGGTTTTGGTGGGGATGTTGACAAAGAGGCATGGAGGAATCTGGGGTGTGATGGAGCAGTTCACACCATGATTTCAGTGGTGGCTACATAACTTTATATTTGCTAAAAATGTACAGAACCATACATTAGACAAGGTTGAACTTTTTGCAAAGTGTACTTCAATTTCTAAAAATATTTTTAAGGAGAATTCCCTGGAGGTCCAGTGGTTAGGACTCGGCACTTTTACTATGGAGGACCCGGGTTCGATCCCTGGATCGGGAAGATCCCCTGGAGGAGGGCATGGCAACCCACTCCAGTACTCTTGCCTGGAGAAACCCATGGACAGAGGAGCCTGGCGGGCTCCAGTCCATGGGGCCAAAAGAAGTCAGATACAACTGAGCAACAGGGCACACAGACACACACACTCAGTGAACTAAGATCCTACAAGCCACGCCTTGGCCAAAATGACAACAACAAAAAAAATTTTTTAAGGATACATGACTTCATGTTCAAGTGATTATTTTGGTTTCACAAACCACCCACATGCAAACATGTTACAATGCATCTTCCAGGCACTTGAGAGAGAGAAGTGAAGTGAAGTGAAGTGGCTCAGTCATGTCCAACTCTTTGCAACCCCATGGACTGTAGCCAGCCAGGCTTCTCCATCCATGGAATTTTCCAGGCAAGAATACTGGAGTGGATTGCTATTTCCTTCTCCAGGGGATCTTCCCGACCCAGGAATCGAACCCGGGTCTCCCGCGTTGCAGGCAGACGGTTTACTGTCTGAGCGACCAGGGAAAGAAGGGAGGACTATTAACAACTTAACGTGCAAGGCAGGTGCACGAGTTCTGTCCTAGCCGAGGACGTGTGGTCTATCTAATCGTGGGGCTCCTGCCTTTGGAGGTCCTTTATCTAAGCTGCCTGAGCTCCTTGGTTTGCCATCCGCTCCTCCACTGCGTTCCCAGCCCCTGTTGCTCCACGAATCATCCTGTGTTTTAGCATGCTGCTGCTACTGCTGCTAAGTCGCTTCAGTCATGTCTGACTCTGTGCAATCCCATATACGGCAGCCCACTAGGCTCCTCCGTCCCTGGGATTCTCCAGGCAAGAATACTGGAGTGGGTTGCCATTTCCTTCTCCAATGCATGAAAGTGAAAAGTGAAAGTGAAGTCGCTCTGTTGTCTCCGACTCTTAGCGACCCCATAGACTGGAGCCTACCAGGCTCCTCTGTCCATGGGATTTTCCAGGCAAGAGTACTGGGGTGGGGTGCCATTGCCTTCACCGGTGTGTTAGCATGGGACCTTAGCAAATCGGATGATCAGAAAAGCGCTGGCATGTGGTGTATGTTTGGTGAGTGTTAATTTCCTTTCTCGCCATCCAACCTCTCTTTGATTTCCTTTCTAATTTTTAGTTTTTTGGCCACACTGCACAGCATGTAGGACCTTATTTTCCCAAAAGGGATCCACCTGAGCCCCTTCCTTGAAGTGGAAGGGTGGAGTCTTAACCACCCGACCACCAGGGAAGTCCTGGCATTTGATTTCTTAATAGCTCTTTTTTGTTGTTGTTGTTGGGCCCACAGCTGGGCTTGTGGGAGCTTAGTTTCCTGACCAGGGATTGAACCCCCCGACCTGGCAGTGAAAGCACCAAGTTGTAACCCCTGAAACCCCCCCTTTTCTTTTTTTGAAATAAAATTCACCCATTTAAAGTATACAATTCAGTGGCTTTTAATATATGCATGTAGTTGGGCAATCGTAACCACACAACAATTTTAGAATAGTTTCATCACCCCTGAAAATAAACCCTGTACCATTTATCTACCCACCTCCCAGCCCTGAGCAACCCGCAGTCTACTTCTCTCTCTGTAGATTTCCCTGTTCTGAACATTACATATTCATTCAGTTCAGTTCAGTCACTCAGTCGTGTCCGACTCTTTGCGAACTCATGAATCGCAGCACGCCAGGCCTCCCTGTCCATCACCAACTCCCTGAGTTCACTCAGACTCACGTCCATTGAGTCAGTGATGCCATCCAGCCATCTCATCCTCTGTCGTCCCCTTTTTCTCCTGCCCCCAATCCCTCCCAGCATCAGTCTTTTCCAATGAGTCAACTCTTTGCATGAGTGTGGGGAGCCAGCGTGAGGACCTCCGCCCGTGGCAAAGGTCATGAGGAAGGAGGCTCGAGATATGCAAAGGCAAGATCTAGCCTGGAATCCTCAAGCATCTACCCTCATAACCAGAGCCTGCCTACTTTACTACTTTGTGCTCTCACCTACACCTCTGACTTTACGGGGGGCTGTCCCCCACCACCTCTTTCAGAGAAGGAGTTAACTTAGAGCTCCAGTTAATAAAAATTCCTGGGCCTGACAGGAGTGTTTTAACCTACAAACTCCTCTGAAGGTTCTGTAGCCTGCCTGACAGGCTTGTCCGGCCACATGTGATTACTCACAGCCTCCCAACCGTGAGAGGCACGAAATGCTTAACCTTCTAAAAACAGGTTCTTTAGAGAACTTAGAAAACGATTAGTATAAGTATAGTGGGCTGATTAGAAATTGTATTGGTGAAGGGTTTTTCATTTGTTGAGCCAATGTTTGCTGTTAAGTCTCCACATCCCCTGCCCTTACACACATTAATGAATATATAGAAGAAATAAGTATTAACCTTTGATATTAATCATGTTAGACCTCAGGCTAAGTAAATTCTTTCCTTAATTAAAACCCACTACACCCTCACCCTATAGTAATGTAACTTTATCTGGTACCTTCAGAAGGTGGAGTTTGTTTTAAGAATAATCACCCCTGGAAAAATAAGTGTTGACCAACTGCTGTCACAAGGAGAGGGTTATAAATTGTCAGCAGGCCCCCTGGCCAGAAGATAATGTAACACCCCTAAGACCTCTGTATACATTTGTATGAAGCACCTGACTTTGATAAAGGTCAGAACTGCTGACCCCGCATGACTTTTGTATAACATCTCAGTGTATAAAAGTAGACCCTGGAAAATAAAGAATTGGGATCAATTCCTTGAAAGACTGGTCTCCCCATGTCACTCTCTCTCAAACTCTGGCTGAGTCTCCATCTGGAGTGCGGAACCCACCAAGCTTACTAATCATTCCTGGGCGTCTAAGATCCGACTGGGGAGACCTCAGTGTCTCCTCTCCTTCGGGAGAACGAAAGGATGCCTGCGGTCTACGTAAGTGGTGCAAACTTCTTGTCTTGAAGTTTTATTGGTTTCCCGCTTAAACCAAGCTACTCAGCCTCTTTTCTCCACTGAATTTTCCTACTGAGCTATCCTCATTCTATTACTCTTTATATCTCTAATTAGTATCTAATTGAAGCTATTGTTTCCTGATCCTCGCCAACGCCGTACCTGCTTCAAATACCCTGGATCAGCCGGGGCTGGACCTCGGCACATGAGGTGGCCAAAGTACTGGAGTTTCAGCTTTAGCATCATTCCTTCCAAAGAAATCCCAGGGCTGACCTCCTTCAGAATGGACTGGTTGGATCTCCTTGCAGTCCAAGGGACTCTCAAGAGTCTTCTCCAACACCACAGTTCAAAAGCATCAATTCTTCGGCACTCAGCCTTCTTCACAGTCCAGCTCTCACATCCATACGTGACCACAGGAAAGACCATAGCCTTGACTAGGCGAACCTTTGTTGGCAAAGTGATGTCTCTGCTTTTGAATATGCTATCTAGGTTGGTCATAACTTTCCTTCCAAGGAGTAAACGTCTTTTAATTTCATGGCTGCAGTCACCATCTGTAGTGATTTTGGAGCCCAGAAAAATAAAGCCTGACACTGTTTCCACTGTTTCCCCATCTATTTTCCATGAAGTGATGGGACCAGATGCCATGATCTTTGTTTTCTGAATGTTGAGCTTTAAGCCAACTTTTTCACTCTCCACTTTCACCTTCATCAATAGGCTTTTTAGTTCCTCTTCACTTTCTGCCATAAGGGTGGTGTCATCTGCATATCTGAGGTTATTGATATTTCTCCCGGCAATCTTGATTCCAGCTTGTGCTTCTTCCAGCCCAGCATTTCTCATGATGTACTCTGCATAGAAGTTAAATAAGCAGGGTGACAATATAGAGCCTTTATGTAGTCCCTTTCCTATTTGGAACCAGTCTGTTGTTCCATGTCCAGTTCTAACTGCTGCTTCCTGACCTGCATACAAATTTCTCAAGAGGCAGGTCAGGTGGTCTGGTATTCCCATCTCTTTCAGAATTTTCCACAGTTTATTGTGATCCACACAGTCAAAGGCTTTGGTATAGTCAATAAAACAGAAATAGATGTTTTTCTGGAACTCTCTTGCTTTTTCCATGATCCAGCGGATGTTGGCAATTTGGTCTCTGGTTCCTATGCCTTTTCTAAAACCAGCTTGAATATTTGGAAGTTCACAGTTCACATATTGCTGAAGCCTGGCTTGGAGAATTTTGAGCATTACTTTACTAGCGTGTGAGATGAGTACAATTGTGCAGTAGTTTGAGCATTCTTTGGCATTGCCTTTGTTTGGGATTGGAATGAAAACTGACCTTTTCCAGTCCTGTGGCCACTGCTGAGTTTTCCAAATTTGCTGGCATATTCAATGCAGCACTTTCACAGCATCATCTTTCAGGATTTGGAATAGCTCCACTGGAATTCCATCACCTCCACTAGGTTTGTTCGTAGTGATGCTTTCTCAGGCCCACTTGACTTTACATTCCAGGATGTCTGGCTCTAGGTCAGTGATCACACCATTGTGATTATCTGGGTCATGAAGATATTTTTAGTACAGTTCTTCTGTGTATTCTTGCCACCTCTTCTTAATATCTTCTGCTTCTGTTAGGTCCATACCATTTCTGTCCTTTATCGAGCCCATCTTGGCATGAAATTCCCTTGGTGTCTCTAATTTTCTTGAAGAGCTCTCTAGTCTTTCCCATTCTGTTGTTTTCCTCTATTTCTTTGCATTGATTGCTGAGGAAGGCTTTCTTATCTCTTGCTATTCTTTGGAACTCTGCATTCAGATGCTTATATCTTTCCTTTTCTCCTTTGCTTTTCGCTTCTCTTCTTTTCACAGCTATTTGTAAGGCCTCCCCAGACAGCCATTTTGCTTTTTTGCATTTCTTTTCCATGGGGATGGTCTTGATCCCTGTCTCCTGTACAATGTCACGAATCTCAGTCCATAGTTCATCAGGCACTCTATCTATCAGATCTGGTCCCTTAAATCTGTTTCTCACTTCCACTGTATAATGATAAGGGATTTGATTTAGGTCATACATGAATGGTCTAGTGGCTTTCCCTACTTTCTTCAATTTCAGTCTGAATTTGGCAATGAGGAGTTCATGGTCTGAGCCACAGTCTGCTCCTAGTCTTGTTTTTGTTGACATATTCATAGACTACTATAAATGTATGATTCCCTTGATTTTAAGGCGAGGGGGCTCATAAAAAGTCAGAGGTGAAAAGACCCTTCCTGGGAGGTGAGTGATTGGGTGTCTGATCAGAGAGGAGGCGGCCGAGGGTAGCCCACCGGGGTCTCGGAGCTGGTTGGTGGTCTGGGGCGCCCCAGCCTGGCTTTCCTGCTCCTGGCTCTGGGGAGGCCCGCCCATCAGGCCTCCTGCTCTGGAAGCTCGTTTTCACCACCCAACCTGGTGTGCTTGCGCGGTCGCTGTTAACGCAGCGGTGCGATGACAGTTTCTTCCTGGCAAAGGGCGGAGGAGTGGACACAGGTGTTAGGGGTGCAGGGACTGTTCCACGTGAGGTGTTGACTAAGGGCTCTCAGAGAAGTGATCCAGATGCAGCCGTTTCTAGGGAGCAGAAAGCCCCAGACAGAATCGGCCTTCCCCATGGACCTCAACTGGACTCCGCCACCTCCAGGGTTCTTCCTATCAAAGAGTACTGAGATGGTCCCGAGAAGTTCTGATAATGAAGCGGAAGCTCTCGTCTCCTGTGGCTTCCCCACAGGCTGTTAGGATGGCGTCCCTCCCATTATTTTTGTAAAATTTTTAAAATTGAAGGATAGTTGCTTTACAGTGTGTTGGCTCCTGTTGTACGTGAATCAAGCATGTGTAGACATACCTCCCCTCCCTCTGAAGTCTCCCTCCCTCCCCTCTAGGTCACCGCAGAGCACCAGGCTGAGCTCCCTGAGTTACATAGCAACTTCCTACCAGCTATCAGTTTTACACGTGATAATGTATATATCTCATGGCTATTCTCAATTCGTCCCACCCTGTCTTTCCACATTTCTTAACACACATTGAATTTGATTGACATCATAGCAATGCATACAAGCATGCCAACTCACTTCAGTCATGTCCAACTCTTTGGGAACCCATGGACTGTGGCCTGCCAGGCTCCTCTGTCCATGGGGATTCTCCAGGCAAGAATACTGGAGTGGGTTGCCAGGCCCCACTCCAGGGGATCTTCCCAACCCAGTAGTCAAACTCCTGTCTCTTACATGTCCTGCATTGGCAGGCAGGTTCTTACCACTAGCAGCACCTGGGAAACCCTGACATCTGAGCAGACCTCGGGCAATTGAAGGTGAGAAGTGGAAACATCAGTAGGCAGAAAGTTGCCCTGGTTCTAGCTTTGCATGGCAAACCAACATGTTTGTGACCTGAGAATGCGTCTGCTCCTTTTTCTGTGTCTGGGATAGTAGGCAAAATAAGAATTTTGAATGAAAGTATTCTGAGCTCCCAAAGTAATAAGGATGGAGCATAATCTAAGTGAACATTCTGGTAAATGGGAAACATAATGCGCCTTTGCGGTTTCATACTTTGTGATACGCATTTCCTCGGTCTGATGTGCTCAGTGATAATCATGGAATCTAGCCGCTAGAGGAAAGAGTTTCTAAGACTTAACATGAGTGCCTGCTGGGTGCTGCTTGCTGCTTTTTCTTTTTCAATTTCTTTTTTAATTGAAGGATAATTGCTTTACAGAATTTTGGTTGTTTTCTGTCAAACCTCAACATGAATCAGCCATAGGTATACACATATCCCCTCCCTTTTGAACCTCCCTCCCCATCCCACCCCTCTAGGTTGATAGAGAGCCCCATTTGAGTTTCCTGAACCATATAGCAAATTCCCGTTGGCTGTCTATCTCACATATGATAATGTAAGTTTCCCTGTTACTCTCTCCATACGTCTCACCCTCTCCTCCCCTCTCCCCAAGTCCGTAAGTCTATTCTCTATGTCTATCCTCCACTGCTGCCCTGTAAGTAAATTCTTCAGTACCATTTTTCTAGATTCTGTATATGTGCATTAGAATATGGTATTTATCTTTCTCTTTCTGACTTACTTCACTCTGTATAATAGGTTCTCAGTTCATCCACCTCATTAGAACTGACTCAAAGGCATTCCTTTTTGTGGCTGAGTAATATTCCATTGTGTATATATATCACAACTTCTTTATCCATTCATCTGTCGATGGGCATCTAGGTTGCTTCCATGTTCTAGCTACTGTAAATAGTGCTGCAATGAACAATGGGATACATGTGTCTTGATTTTGGTTTCCTCAGGGTATATGCTTGGGAGTGGGATTGCTGGGTCATATGGTGGTTTTATTCCTAGTTTCTTAAGGAATCTCCATACTGTCTTCCATACTGGCTGTATCAGTTTACATTCCCACCAACAGTGCAAGAGTGTTCCCTTTTCTCCACCCCTCTCCAGCATTTATTGTTTGTAGACTTTTTGATAGCAGCCATTCTGACTGGTGTGCGGTGATATCTCATTGTGGTTTTAACTTGCAGTTCTCTAACAATGAGCAATGTTGAGTATCTTTTCATGTGTCTTTTAGCCATCTGTATGTCTTCTTTGGAGAAATGTCTGTTTAGGTCTTTTTTCCACTTTTTGACTGCGTTGTTTGTTTTTCTGGTATTGAATTGTATGAACTACTTGTATATTTTGGAAATTAATTCTTTGTCAGTTGTTTCATTTGCTATTATTTTCTCCATTTTGAGGGTTGTCTTTTCACCTTGCTTATAGTTTCCTTTGCTGTTTAAAAGTTTTTAAGTTTAATCAGGTCCCACTTGTTTACTTGTGTGTTTATTTCTGTTACTGTAGGAAGTGAGTCATAGAGGATCTTGCTTTGATTTATGTCATCGAGTGTTCTGCCTGTGTTTTCCTCTAAGAGTTTAATAGTTTCTGGTCTTACATTTAGGTTTTAATCCATTTTAAGTTTACCTTTGTGTGTGGTGTTAGGAAGTATTCTAATTTCATTCTTTTACATGTAGCTGTCCAGTTTTCCCAGCACCAATTTATTGAAGAGGCTGTCTTTACCCCCATTGTATATTTTTGTCTCCTTTGTCAAAAATAAGGTACCCATAGGTGCGTGGGCTTATTTCTGGGCTTTCGATCTTGTTCCATTGGTCTGTATTTCTGTTTTTGTGTCAGCATCATACTGTCTTGATGACTGTAGCTTTATAGTATAATCTGAAGTCAGGAAGGTTGATTCCTTCAGCTCCATTCTTCTTTCTCAGGACTGGTTTGGCTATTCAGGGTCTTTTGTGTTTCCATATGAATTGTGAAATTTTTTGTTCTGGTTCTGTGGAAAATGTCATTGGTAATTTGATAGGGATCACATTGACTCTGTAGATTGTGCTTGGTAGTCTAGTCATTTTCACAATATTGATTCTTCCTACCCAGGAACATGGAATATCTCTCCGTTTATGTCATCTTTGATCTCTTTCATTAGTGTCTTACAATTTTCTGTGTACAGTTCGTATTTTTTCTCCTTAGGTAAGTTTATTCCTAGATATTTAATTCTTTTCGTTGCAGTGGTGAATGGGATTGATTCCTTAATTTCTCTTTCTGACTTTTCATTGTTAGTATATAGAAATGCAAGTGATTTCTGTGTATTGATTTTGTATCCTGCAACTTTGCTAAATTCGCTGAATAGCTCTAGTAATTTTCTATCTTTAGGGTTTTCTATGTACAGTATCATGTCATCTGCAAACAGTGAGAGCTTTACTTCTTTTCTGATCTGGATTCCTTTTATTACTTTTTCTTTAGTTGCTGTAGCTAGGACTTTCAGAACTGTGTTGAATAATAGTGGTGAAAATGGACACCCTGGTCTTGTTCCTGGTCTTAGGGAGAATGCTTTCAGTTTCTCACCATTGAGAATAATGTTTGCTGTAGGCTTATCATATATGGCCTTTACTATGTTGAGGTAGATTCCTTCTATGCCCATTTTTTGAAGAGTTTTAATCATAAATGGGTACTGATTTTTGTCAAAGGCTTTTTATGCATCTATTTTGATATCATACGGTTTTTATCTTTCAATTTGTTAATATGGTGTATCACATTGATTGATTTGCATATATTGAAGAATCCTTGCATCCCTAGAATAAACCCAACTTGATCATGGTGTATGAGCTTTTTGATGTGTTGCTGAATTCTGTTTGCTAAAGTTTTGTTGAGGATCTTTGCATCTGTGTTCATCAGTGATATTGGCCTATAGTTTTCTCTTTTTGTGTTGTCTTTGTCTGATTTTGGTATCAGGGTATGGTGGCCTAATAGAATGAGTTTGGAAGTGTTCCTTCCTCTGCAATTTTTTGAAAGAGTTTTATAAGCATAGGCATTACCTCTTCTCTAAATGTTTGATGGAATTCTTCTGTGAAGCCATCTGGTCCTGGGGTTTTGTTTTGGGGGAGATTTTTGATCACAGCTTCAACTTCAGTGCTTGTAATTGGAGTTGTTCATAATTTCTGTTTCTTCCTGGTTCAGTCTTGGAAAATTTAACTTTTCTAAGAATCCATCCATTTCTCCCAGGTTATCCTGTTGGCTGCTTTTTCTGACTCCGGCTCTGTTGCTGAAACAGAGTCCTTGTGATGGCCAGCAATAGTCACCAACTTCTGTTTGTTCTCAGATGCGGTGTAATAACAAGAAGAGAGTCAAAGGCTTGATTTTAAGATAATTGCTTCAGAGATTCAAATTGGGACTTCCCGATGGTCTGGTAGTTAGGACTCCAGACTTCCACTTCAGAGAGCACAGGTTCCATCCCTGGTCAGGGAACTAGGATCTAAGATCCAGCATGCCTGAATGGCATGCCTAGTACATAAACCAATTTTTAAATAAATAAAAACTTCAAATTGAAGTGTATTTCCTCACCTGTTCACGCCTAGGTCATGCCTGTTAATTCATGTTCTTGGGCTTCTCAGGTGGCTCTAGTGGTAAGAAACCAGCCTGCCAATGAAGGAGACATAAGAGTTGTGGGTTCGATCCCTGGGTCAGGAAGATCCCCTGGAGGAGGGCACGGCAACCCACTCCAGTATTCTTGCCCGGAGAATCCCCATGGACCGAGGAGCCTGGCAGGCTGCAGTCCACAGGGTCGCAAAGAGTTGGATACAACTGAAGTGATTTGGCTCGCTTGCTTGATATGATGTCACATCCTTATGCTCTATTTCATAATAGGCAGAGTTGTAAAAAAAAAAAAAAAAAAAAAAAGCTTTAATTCTAACAGTTTGCATCCCAATGGCTCTGTGTGTGCTAATCTACTTTCTTTCTCAGGGAGGCTTTGACTTCAACATAAGAGATCCTCAAGGATCCTCCGGTGGCTTCAGAAAATCTAGATAGATGAGTAGTTACATTTTTAGAGTTCCTTTTCAGCATGGTTTATCCATCCAGATTGGCCAGGGTAAGCGATGGTCAAAAATACCACCAGATTTGGGTGCATTCAAAGAGCAAGGATTGATTCCTTGCTTGCACTGGCGGTCTCTTGTGAGTTGGCTGTGGGTCTGACCTGTGTTTTTCTCTGGAACCTGATCACATGGAACCTGACAGATCAAACTGCAGGGGAAGAGGGAGTATGGTGGAATCCCCAGCGTGGAAGTGATGCCACTTCCCTGATGTCCTCGGCCAACACAAGGCACGTGGCCACACACCTTCAAGTGGTCAAGACATCAATTCAGCAAGAAACATTTGCAAATATTTCTGAATAGTCTTACAGGACCACCATACTTCATGCCCATAGATGGGCTTCCTCCCACATAGTTATGTTGATCTGTTTATCTTTTGCTTACAAATATAATTAAGTCAGCTATCGCAGGGACAGGACATGACAGATATTAATACACTGCATGCTCTATTTCAAAGAACTCTTTTTATTATAGTGTTGCAGAAAATTTTTCAAAGAAGCTTTCTAATGCTCACTTGGTATAGAATTTAGCAAAAGTTAGCATGAGCCTCATTACAGGAGAAGTCCTAACAGGAGAGGAAGGAAGGGGTTTTTTTTTTTTTTCTGTGTATGTGGGCCGGAATTTGGTGTCAGTCCACCACAATGGTGGAATTGGACAAAACAACGCTGGATCAGTAAGAGATGTTACCTTCTCTCCTCCTCACTTGGGAAATAGGTAACATGCTTCTCTAGTGTAATACCTGACTTCCTTTAATGAAATACATGTCTAGGTTTAGTGGGAAATACACGATCTTAAGCAGAGACATTACTTTGCCAACAAAGGTTCGTGTAGTCAAGGCTATGGTTTTTCCTGTGGTCATGTATGGATGTGAGAGTTGGACTGTGAAGAAGGCTGAGCGCCAAAGAATTGATGCTTTTGAACTGTGGTGTTGGAGAAGACTCTTGAGAGTCCCTTGGACTGCAAGGAGATCCAACCAGTCCATTCTGAAGGAGATCAGCCCTGGGATTTCTTTGGAAGGAATGATGCTAAAGCTGAAACTCCAGTAGTTTGGCCACCTCATGTGAAGAGTTGACTCATTGGAAAAGGCTCTGATGCTGGGAGGGATTGGGGGCAGGAGGAGAAGGGGACGACAGAGAATGAGATGGCTGGATGGCATCACTGACTCCATGGACATGAGTCTCAATGAACTCGATTCGTGGGATCGCAAAGAGTCGGACACAACTGAGCGACTGATTTGATCTGATCTGACACGATCTTAGGCAAATCATATTGTTGTTGTTTAGTCGCTTAGTCGTGTCCAACTCTTTGTGACCCCATGGACCACAGCACGGCAGGCTTCCCTCCCAGAGCTTGCTCAAACTCATGTCCATCGAGTCAGTGATGCCATCCAACCCTCTCATCCTCTGTCATCCCCTATCCTCCTGCCTTCGATCTTTCCCAGCATCAGTGTCTTTTCTAATGAGTCAGTTCTTTGCATCAGGTGGCCAAAGTATTGGAACTTCAGCTTCAACATCAGTCCTTCCAGTGAATATTCAGGGTTGATTTCCTTTAGGATTGATTTGATCTCTTTGCATTTCAGGGGACTTTCAAGAGTCTTCTCCAAACCACAGTTAAAAGCATCAATTCTTTGCCACTCAGCTTTCTTTGTGGTCCAACTCTCAAGTCCATACATGACAAGTGGATCATATACTGTCCTTTTTTGGGGGGAGTGGGAGGTGCTCTGGGTCTTCTTTGTGGCAAGCAGGCTTCTCTAGTTGCAGCATGCAGACTTAATTGCCCCTTGGCTTGTGGGGCCTTTAGTTCCCCAATGAGGGCTCTCACCAAAGTTCCCTGCATTTGAAGGTGAATTCTTAACCACTGGATCACCAGAGAAGTCCCCATGTACTGTTTATAAGTGTCAGCTTTAAAGGAAGGTTTGAACTAGGTCACCTGTGAGGACCCTCCCAGTTCTAAACGAGTTGAGCAGGACACAATTTCTGCCATTCACTTTCTTAATACTTCTCTCTCCTAGGGATTATGGCACAAGTAGCAGTGTCCACCCTGCCCATTGCAAATGAGGAGTCCTCGGAGAGCAGAATGGTAGTGACGTTCCTCGTGTCTGCTCTTGAGTCCATGGTGAGATGGTTTGCAGTTCTATAAAATGTCATCTGGTTGGATCACTGCTGAATTACGAAACACTTCACCAACACTTTTGACATTCAGCTACAGAGTTAAATCCTATTTGTGTACACTTACCCTTTTTAAGAAAGAATGATGGGCTTGTCAAATAATTAAGAACTGTATTCCTACTTTATGGATGGAATCATATAAAGCTAAGCGCTCCAGATCTGAAAATTTAATGCAGGCATTTCTGTTACCTTGTTTGAAAATACTTGTTTAAATTCAAAAGTCAATTAATAATCATTTATATGCATCTATTTATATCCAAAGTATAAACTTTACCCAGTGGGTAAAAATTTGAGGGGAAATTTACATAATCTCAGGGGCTTCTCTGCTGGCTCAGATGGTAAAGAATCTGCCTGCCATGCAAGAGACCTGGGTTTGATTGCTGGGTTGGGGAAGACCCCCTGGAGAAGGGAATCGCTACCCACTCCAGTATTCTTGCCTGGAGAATTCCATGGACAGAGGAGCCTGGTGGGCTATAGTCCATGGGGTCGCAAAGAGTAGAATACGACTGAGGGACTAACTAACTTACATATCTCAAAGCATCTGATGACAAGATGCTGCTGCTGCTGCTAAGTCGCTTCAGTCGTGTCCGACTCTGTGCGACCCCATAGACAGAAGCTCACCAGGCTCCCCTATCCCGGGATTCTCCAGGCAAGAACACTGGAGTGGGTTGCCATTTCCTTCTCCAATGCATGAAAGTGAAAAGTGAAAGGGAAGTTGCTCAGTTGTGTCCGACTCTTAGCGACCCCATGGACTGGAGCCCACCAGGATCCCCCGTCCATGGGACTTTCCAGGCAAAAGTACTGGAGTGGGGTGCCATTGCCTTCCCTGGATGACAAGATACTTATGGATTAAAAAAGGAACAATCAGTAACTTTATAAAAGTGGACAAACTTGTCAGCCACCTCCTTAATCAGGTGACCAACAGGAACACTGGCAGAGATGGGCCAGAGGGACCTCTGGAGCTTCCTGGTGGGAGGCACTCAGAAGCAGCAGTACTGCCTCGGTGGCATTCATGCCTCTAAGGAGGGAGCATCAGACAAACCCAAATTTCAGGACACCTGGAAAATAACTGCACTGCACTTCCATAAATGTCAGTCTCCTGCAAGACAAAGAAAGATGGAGATGTCTGTCCCACATGGAAGGAGACTGGAGAGACAGGACAGCAAACAGAAAGTGCGACCCTGGACTGGATCCTGGACCAGGAAAAAAATCAGCTAGAGAGATTTTGTTTTTCTGTAATTTTGTGTTTTTTTTCTTAAAGCAGACCTCCCAGGCCCCATGAAATTGGATCCATCCATGTAGATAACATTTCATTCTGTTTTTCATTTCAGTGTAAAGAACTGGCCAAGTCCAAGGCGGAAGTGGCCTGCATCGCAATGTATGAAGCGGATGTGTTTGTTATTGGAACAGAGAAAGGACGTGCTTTTGTCAATGCCCGGACGGATTTACAGAAGGATTTTGCAAAATACTGTAGGTGTTAACGATTTTATCCTTTGTATTCATAAATCTTGGTGGGCTGCCATCTACGGGGTCACACAGAGTCGGACACAACTGAAGTGACTTAGCATAGCATAGCATAGCATTCATAAATCTTAGAATATTTACAGGCAAGACTTATATATTGTTTTCTTCTACAATGTCGTCATGGTGGCTCAGTGGAAAAGAATCTGCTTGCAATGCAGGAGACCTGGGTTCTATCCTTGGGTGGGGAAGATCCTCTGGAAAAGGGAATGGCCACCCACTCCAGTCCAGTCCTCTTGCCTGGAGAATCTCATGGACAGAGGAGCCTGGCGGGCTACAGCCTATAGAGTCTCAGAGAGTCAGACAAGACTGAAGCCACTTTGCACGCACGTTAAGGATGTTATCCTTTGTATTTCTAAATCTTAGAATATTTGCATGCAAGACTTGTGTGTTGTTTTCTTCTCAGATGTCATCAGCATTATCCTAAAAATGGTTCAGACACATCCCTTTGACCTAGCAAAACACTGAGTCCAAGACCTCTCCCGTCTTTGCTTACTGGCTCCAGGCAGGGAAGACCACCCTTGCACCCGCTGTCTGGTCTACAATCTCTCAAATCTTTTTGACTCTCTTTCGCCCCCTGGTGTCTCCCCGCAGAGCTGCAGCTCCGAATTAAGTCGTGTACTCTTGAGTCAGGCAAGTTAGAAATCAGTTCCTCCAGCAACTCCCAGACAAGCCAGAAGGTTGAACACACAGTTCACTCTTGTGTTTGCACCCCAAGGGAGGAGGCTCAGACTGAGGGATTCCTTGCCAGCTGCTCTGCACTATGCCACGTAGAAGGAGAGGCACACACAGGCACACCAAATGCTGAGAATCTTCCTACGCCTATACTGAAGTCTCTTCTTGGTTTTCCCGTGGCTGGGGTGCCGTAGCTTCTCAGATGGTCTGTAGTTCTCACAGAGGTGTTCTGCTCCGTCTGTTGTTTATTTGGTGTATCCGCGGAAGAAAGAAGGCCTGTTGCTTCCTAGTCTGCTACCATGCCAACATCATTCTCCTTGCTTTTGTTTTTGAAGAATTTTTATTTTTTTGATTGAAGTATAGTTGATTTTACAATGAAGACTGTTTTTCACTTGCTATGAAATCTGGCCTGACAGTTTTTTTTCCCTCCATCCTTTTTTTTTTTTTTTTTTTTTTTTGGCCACGCCACAAAGCTTATGGGATCTTAGTTCCCCAACCAGGAATTGAACCTGCGTCCTCGACAGTGAAAGGATGGCATCCTAACTGCTGGATTGCCAGGGAATTTCCTTCCTCCATCCCTTCAGCTGTTTCATTCCATTGTCTCCTGGCTGCCACTGTTTTAGATAACAAAATTAGGTTAGAATTCTTATTTTTGTTCCCTTGGAGGTAATGTATGTTTTTCCCTAGCTCTGTCTCATCTTTGGTTTTTAGCCATTTGACCATGAAATGCCCACGTATGACCTTCTTTGTTTCTGCCTTACTTGGTCTGTGGAGTTTACTGAATCTGCAGGTTGACGTCTTCGTCAAGAGTGGACACTTTTGGCCATCATCTCTTCAAATATTCATTCCAATTCTCTTTATTTGCACAGAGAGGGAAAATTGCTCTCTGTTGTCTCACAGGTCATTAAGGCTCTTGTGTGTGTGTGTCCCCTTTTTATATTCAAGCTTCAGATTGGAGTTTCTACTGGCGTTTCTTTGAGGACACTGATTCTTCCATCTGCCGTATCCAGGGCACTGTTCATCTGGGGAAATTTTCATTTCCACCTGTTTTCTATTTCTGAAATTCCATTTTCTTTCTTCTTTCTCTGGTTAGCATTTTCATTTCTCTGTTGGAATTCCCCTTGCATTCATTTGTTGTGCTCACCATGGCTATATAAAGTCCTTCGTGTGTTTATAGCACTCGTCTTTAGTCCTTATCTAGTCATTTCAACTGAGTCATTAGTGGTTCTGAGTCTATAAATGGCTTTTTTTCTCTTTTGATCATGGGTCACATCTTCCTGCTTCTTCACATTTCTACTACTTTTTTGTTTTTTTGTGTGGAGCTTTGGGTTTTTTTTTTTTAACTGTGCTGTGCAGCACGTGGACTCTTACTTCCCCAAACAGGGATTGAACCTGTGCCCCCTGCGTTGGGATCCCAGAGTCTTGACCACTGGACCGCCAGGGAAGTCCCTACTAATTTCAGATTTCATACCGGGTATTGTGCATGCTATGTTGTAAAGGTCTGCTAAATAAAACTGCATTTTGTTCTGGCAGGCAGGTCACCTGGTCCCCACGTAGACAAGTGATGCCCTTGACCCTGGAGCATCCATCCCTCTTAGTCTCGGAGGGAGGCCCCTCCTCCTAAGATGTGCCCCTTAGTTTTACAAAGTGTTCAACAAGCTTCCCAAACCTGGCGAAACCTAAACCCTGTTTAAATATGTTTAAACCCTGTTGGCTATTAAATCTCTGCTAAACAATTTAGCTTCCAAACGTTGCTTCTACTTAAAGCCTCACCCTGTGCTTGCACAGTTTGAGGACCAGTTGAGGCTTCTCTGGTGACTTAGATGGTAAAGAATCTGCCTGTAGTGCAAGAGACTCAGGTTCGATCCCTGGGCCAGGAAGATCCCCTGGAGGAGGAAATGGCAACCCACTCCAGTATTCTTGCCTGGGAAATCCCATAGACAGAGGAGCCTGGTGGGGCTACAGTCCGTGGGGTCCCAGAGAGTGGGACACGACTTAGCAATAAAAACAACAACAAGAATCCACGGAAGTTGCTGTGATACTGAGTCTCCCACCTTGTGACTCACTCTGCTCCAGAACTTCCGCTTCACTGTCTAACCACAACAGCAGTCCCAAACTGTGACGTAGATTTCCTCATTTCAGCTAAGTCCACTGCTGTTAGTGCCCAGGCGCTCAGTCATGTCCAGATCTTTGCGGCCCCATGGGCTGAAGCCCACCAGGCTCCCCTGTCCATGGGATTCTCCAGGCAAGAATACTGGAGTGGGTTGCCATTTCCTCCTTCAGGAAATCTTCCCAGCCCAGGGATCTTGTGTCTCCTGCTTTGGCAGGCAGATTCTTTACCACTAGCTGCTTTTTTGGTTAAGCTCTATTTCTCCCGGTACCTCACGGGAAGTAAGGAGTGTCCACAGGGGAAAAGCCAGGTCAGCATGCATCTCACTCCCTGTGTTCTTCCCTTCTCTCAAGGACATCATTCCTTTCTGGTTTTGCCTATTTCTGACTGTTCTTCAAAGCTTTCATGTAATCGATCCTAGGACTTCCCTTGGTGGTCCGATGGTTAAGATGCCATGTTTCCAATGCAGGATCCATGGGTTCAAGCCCTGATCAGGGAACAAGGATCCTACGAGCCATGCGGCATGGCCAAAAAAAAGAAGTAATTAATCTTAAGATTTTGTTCAGAGCTAATCACTGTGGGGCTGGTCCTAAATCTCTCCAATTCTGAGTGTTTTCCTGCCTAGTGACTTGCAAACTCAGTAGTAAATTATTTTCTATGATATTTCCCTTTGAACTACTAAATTCTATTTCCTCATATGTTGAATTATTGATTGTTTATCCACAGAGTCATTTCAGAGACTATCACCTTGTTATTTTACCCTATTTTATTAAAAGATCTTGTTTTATGTCGATTCCGTTCCCCCTTTTTCCTTTCAGTACTGGAAACATGGATATTAAGGAGATGTGCTGTACAGATGCTTGGCTTCTGACTTTGTACTGATGGCTCGTTCACAGGTGTTGCTGAAGGGCCGCAGGAGGTGAAACCCCCAGGCCCCGCCAACACCAGTGGGATGCAGATTGATTCAGGAGAAACGGAAATCCTCAGAAAAGCTGTCGCAGACTATTTCTGCTTTTGTTACGGTAAAGCTCACCTTAGGCATTCATTCCCTGACTAGTTCACTATGGAAGGTGGTGGTGGTGTTCAGTCGCTCAGTCGTGTCCGACTCTTCTGTGACCCCATGGACCGTAGCCACCCCGGGCTCCTCTATCCATTGGATTCTCCAGGCAAGAATACTGGAGTGGATGGCCATTTCCTTCTCCAGGGGATCTTCCCAACCCAGGGATGGAACCCTCATCTCCTGCGCTGGCAGGTGGATTCTTTACCGCTGAGCCACTGGGGAAGCCCACAAAGATGGGATTCAGTTCAGTTCAGTTGCTCAGTCGTGTCCGACTCTTTGTGACCCCGTGAACTGCAGCACGCCAGGCCTCCCTGTTCATCACCAACTCCCAGAGTTTACACAAACCCATGTCCATTGAGTCAGTGATCTCATCCTCTGTCATCCCCTTCTCCTCCTGCCCTTAATCTTTCCCAGCATCAGGGTCTTTTCAGATGAGTCAGCTCTTCGCATGAGGTGGCCAAAGGATTGGAGTTTCAGCTTCAGCATCAGTCCCTCCAATGACCACCCAGGACTGATCTCCTTTAGGATGAACTGGTTGGATCTCCTTGTAGTCCAAGGGACTCTCAAGAGTCTTCTCCAACACCACAGTTCAAAAGCATTGATTCTTTGGTGCTCAGCTTTCTTTATAGTCCAACTCTCACATCCATACATGACTACCAGAAAAACCATAGCCTTGACCTGATGGACCGTTGTTGGCAGAGATGGTATTAGAGATCATTTTATCAGCATGACTATATAAACCATCTCTAACATTAGAGAAGTCCACATTTTCATCAAGCGAACAGACCAGATCAACTTGGTCTCTTCCCATTTGTCAGAACCTCTGGATACATCAGCCTTCAGACTGCAGAGCCCCCTCCCCACGTAGTTATGACAGATGTTCATGGTTGGTTCACACACCAACCTCATCCTCATTGGTCTCCCCACAGGCCTGGAGACTGGAATTTATTTTTTAATTGGAGGAAAATCGCTTTGCAATGTTGTGTTGGTTTCTGCCATACAACAACTCAAACCAGCCATAATTATACATATATCCCCTCCCTCCTGAGCCTCACTCCCCTGAGATTTTTTTTTGTTTTTAATACCTACACAATGCTTTACATAGGGGTGTTCCCAGGTGGTCCAATGGCTAAGAATCTGCGCTTCCACTGCCAGGGGCATGGTACTATGCCAGAAGTAACATCTGGCATGCAACACAGTGCATTTAAAAAAAAACACACACACAAAACAAAAAACCACTTAAAAGCTAGATAACAAGGATGTCTGCAGGTGTTATATTTGCATTAGAAGCCCATGAGCATCTTTGGGCCTGGCTCCTCTTTCCTATACAGCTGCACACATCTGTGTGACCTGCAGTGAGCGTCTGTATCTGGAGACCCCAGCTAGGGGATCTTAGGGTCTCAGGTTATACTTCCCTATGAGAAATGAGGCTCCAGCACCTTGGGGATGGCCAGTGGTGCAGAGAGACTGTCACAGCTCCAGGTGGTGACGTGGGGCCTCAGCTCTCTACAGGCAAGGCCTGGTCTGTACCATGTGCCACAGGGACAGGTAAGCTTTGGGCCGGGCCCTCATCCTCAGGACAGCATCGCGAGTAACCACGCAGGGGTTACCTGCAGCCCTGGGTGCACCAGAGTGAGCACCCTGAATCGTGCAACTGCCAAGAGAAGAGACAAAAAGACCTATTGTCTTTTCTTTCAGAAATGGATTATTTTTAGTTAGTTTACTTATTGCAATATAGTTGACTTATATTAAGTTATTAATTAATTAAGATATTAATTATCTTATATTAGTTTCCAGTGTACAACATACTGATTCCGCGTTTTTATAGAGTATGCAACCTGTTATTTTCTCTTCTGTGAAGATTTAAAGGAAAACAGATTCTGTGTATTCTTTTGGCCCTTTGATTGGAAATGTTACAACCTTGAGATATAGGGGCATGGGACACTTTAGGATTTTAATAAACTTTGGAGCCACATGTCACCACCTGAGTTTATGACATTAACTGAAATTGACGGTCAGGGTTTCTTATGCTCCTGTTGTTTAAAGATACCCTGCTGATGCTTCCAGGCAAAGCCTTGGGAACAACAGCCATGGTACCTGTTCCTTACGAGAAGATGCTGACGGACCAGGACGCCATAGTGGTGCAGGGGCTCCCAGAAGGGGTCCCCTTCCAACACCCGGAGAACTATGACCTTGCAGCGCTGAAGTGGATTTTGGAGAACAAAGCGGGGATTTCATTCCTCATCAACAGGTGACAGGCACTCCCCCTTTTCTCGCAGCTGGTTCATCTGAAGATAAACTGACAACTTAATTTCAGTTGGTTAAATCTGTCCTGATACGTTTATGTATTGGGATTGCTGTATTTATTTAAATGATTTTATGTATCTGTCTTTGATTGTGCGGGATTGTTGTATTTATTTAAATGATCTTATGTATCTATCTTTGACTGTGCTGGGGCTTCACTGCTGCCCGGGCTTTTCTCTAGTTGCGGCGAGCAGGGGCCCCTCTCTAGTCCGTAGTTGCGATGCATGGGCTTAGTTGCTGCACGGCATGGGGGATCTTCCCAGACCAGGGATCAAACCCACGTCTCCTGCGTTGGCAGGCAGATTTTTACCACTAAGCCCCCAAGGAAGCCCCTGTCCCCTTACGTTTAGAAGCTGGTTCTTCAGCTCTTTACTCTGTGTGTCTGGTGTGTGCATCTCAGGTGTTAATATATGGGGTTTTTTTGCAGACCTTTCCCGGGTCCAGCGAATCAGCCAGGTAAGTGACAGCTTCTCCTACTTGGTGACTGCCCAGTTGGCTTTTCTTAAAGTGTGAGTTTGGCACATTCTAAAACTTGTTTAGGCTGTGTCTTTTTTCCTGCATTGAGGAGGCCACCTCTGATCCCGGGACCTGGGATGATGTTTGCAGGGACCACAGCTCAGGGAAACACACACACCCAGCCCAGGAGCCGAGACACCACCCTCCTCCAGCTTGCATGCCTGCGGACTTCTGCGTCCAGCCTTCACAGGGCAGGAGACCTGCCTTGTCCACACGCATAGGAATGTGAGGATGCTGGTCTTTGCACACCAGCCATGGGCCAGGCACTGTGGGCTTCAGGAGTAGGTCTGGGCTGTGTGGCCATTCCTGTGTTTCTGAGATGTCTGCAAGAAGGAATGAGACTGTTCAGAGAACCTGGGGTCGTGACCCTGAGAGCCCTCAGGAAAGGGTTAAAATTGTGTGGTCAGAAGAGCTTCCCGGAGAAGCTGGCCCCCAAGATAAGCAGGGTCTTAACAGCTTGGTTCCCCCAGGAAGCCCATTCCATGTGGCAGAAAGCTTGTGCAGGGTGTTGGAGACTACATTTGGGAACCCAGGACCACTCATAATCTCCTCATAATGATGAAGGGACGAAAAAAAGAATCAATCTTACCGGGAGCATTTAGAGATCCATCTACGCCCACTTCTTGTTTTCTCAGATCATTATTCTGGAGGTAGATGGAAACCTTGGGTCGTGAAAGGTTCATGAAAGACCAGGTCTAAAGAGAGTGTCATGCTGAGCCTACCTAGGTGCAGAAACCAAGTGGCTGGGGTGGGCGGGGGCCTCACTGTCCACAAGATGCACCTCGGGGTACAGACGGTGATGAGACCCTCCTGTGCATGGACTGCTCACAAAGCAAGTATTTCTGGAGCAGTTGTGAGTTCCTGGGGGCCCAGCTCACCTTAAAGGAGGGACTGGAGCATGAGGGGTGGCTGGTGACTGCTGTCCCAGGCGGCTTGTATTGTCCTTACAGAATAATGGTAACAACTGCTGATACATTCTGTGATGGACACTGTTCTAAGCACCTTGCATGGATGAATTAATCCTTACTCAACCACCATCCTCAGATGAGGAAACTGAGGCACGGGGAGGCTTAGTAACCTGCTGGGGGTCGCTCTGCACCCTGTCTGGTGCTCAGTCCCCATCTTGCCCACACAGGTGGCCCAGTCCTTGGGGGCTGCTTTGAGCTGGTCTCTCTGCTGCCCTTCTCTGATGACCTGGAACTTGGAGTTCGGTCCTCTCTGTATTTGCCTTCCCTTTAATATGCCTTTGAATGTTGTCATGTTTCAAGATGCATGAAACCAGCTAGCGTGTGTCTTTTTACTCCTGCACAGGTGGGCCTGGGGTCGTAACCGACGCTGATAAGTCAGTGACATCACCAAGTGAAACGTAAGGGATGAATGAAAAATTAACTCCACATCTAAACCCAATGTATTAGTGTTCAGAGTATGGACTGGCTTATTTTGTTACATATTCCTTATTCAAAGGGATCTTTGGGATTATGAAACTATATTCTGTTGACACCTTTAACTTTCTTCGGTGTCATTTAACTTTACAAAATTAAAGTCGAGGTAGCTGTGCATTCAGTTTGATGAGGGGAGGGGAACCGTGACATCACAGAGATCTGAGGAGTGGGCTCAGTGTCCAGATGCCTGTGGGCAGCTCTTTTCCTGCCCATCTTGACTAGCGTTCCCTTCTCCTTTTAGCTGCACCCCCATCCGTGTGAAGACTGAACCCATGGAAGATTCTGGTATGTATACTGATGCTTGTGGAATGGGGTATTCAGCAGGTCATTATTTGACTCCTTTTAATACCCACTCCAGTGTTCTGGCCTGGAGAATTCCATGGACAGAGGAGCCTGCCGGGCTACAGTCCATGGGGTCTCAGAGAGTCAGACACACCTGAGCAACTTTCAGTTTCACTTCACATTTTATGTAAAAATGGTACTTTCAGTAAAGCAGGAATAGAGAGGAACTTCCTCAACTTGATTTAAAAAATCTTCAAAAAACCTATAGTTGACATCATATTTAATGGTGAGAAACTACAATTTTTCCCAGTAGGATCAGGAAGGATGTCCCCTCTCATCACTCCCTTTCAATATCATACTGAAAGTCCTAGTTAATGCAATAAGACAAGAAAAGGAAATATATGGTATATGATTGGGAATAATGAATAAAACTGTCTTTAATTTTCAGATGATCTATTGGTCCATGTAGAAAATCCAGTTAACCTCAACTGTGGCCTTATTTGCAGAATCATATTTTACTCAAATATCTAGAAAAAAGTCTTCTAGTTCAATAAATACTGGGTACAAAAATGTTATTGGGCTTCCCTGGTGGTTCAGACAGTAAAGAATCCGCCTGCAATGCGGGAGACCTGGGTTTGATCCCTGGGTTAGGAAGATCCCCTGGAAAAGGGAATGGCTACCCACTCCAGTATTCTGGCCTGGAGAATTCCATGGACAGAGGATCCTGGCAGGCTACAGTCCATGGGGTCACTAAGTAGATATATTTGTAGGTAAAGTATTAATTGTATGGAAATTAGAACTTGACTGTTAAATAGGTAAAAAAGTCTTATACATTTGGAATTATGAATTTGATTTATGAATAAACAACTTGTTTTATTGCTTTCTTACACTCTGTAATTTCTACATGTTCTACAATAGACATGCATTACTACGATAATCTATATTGGCAGAAAAGAAATCCCTCTTTGATGGATGAGAGCAGTTCACCCCCATCCCTGCCTCTCCCACTTCTCAAAAAAGAAAAGAAAAATGGCATTAGGGGAAAATGTTGAAGGTTAAAAATAGAAAAAAAATTTAAAAGTCAAATGTTTAATCAAGGGATGGAAAAATATTGAAAGCATTAAAAGTTAAAAGCTTAGGCAGCCTAAAATAAACAAGTACATAAAACTAAAGCTCAAACCTCAGAAAGATAAAGATGAATGCAAACTGGCTATAAGGGGGTAAAGGGCTTCCCTGGTGGTTCAGTGGTGAAGAATCTGCCTGCAATGCAGAAGACAAGAATTTGATCCCTAGGTTGGGAAGA
This sequence comes from Tragelaphus eurycerus, assembly GCA_935064755.1. NCBI lineage: Eukaryota > Metazoa > Chordata > Mammalia > Artiodactyla > Bovidae > Tragelaphus > Tragelaphus eurycerus. Next base: position 434,401 of record CAKXYN010000268.1, read on the forward strand.
TTCCCCTGGAGAAGGAAATGGCAACCCACTCCAGTATTCTTGCCTGGAGAATCCCATGGACAGAGGATCCTGGAGGCACACAGTCCCTGGGGAAGAAAGAGTTAGCCATGACTTGGTAACTAAACCACCTACTACCATAAGGGGGTAAAACTAGAATTTAATAATGTTTAGAAAAGCAATCTAAAAATAAACTGTTCCAAACTTCCAAAAGTTAAAATTAAGTATGAGAGAATCTGAAAGAAAATTATTCAATATTAAGAATACATGTAGAGGAAAGGCAAAGAGAGACTTTATCTTCAGTGAAACGGAGGTCAGAGCATCCACGTTTCTGAAGGTGTCAGGGTGTGGTTTATGCCCAGCTGCCTCCCCCAGTCCCTTGGGGCAGGGGAGCCTGACCCCTCCCTTGTCATACACCAGGGTCACTCCTGTCTACATGGAAATGTGTGCTTGGTAGAAGCTCCGCCTTAAATATCATGGTCTGAAAAATAAGAGTGCTTGTCCATTGTAGTTATTCTGGGTAAAACCAACACAAGTCAGGAGGAGCTAGCTTCAGCTAGCAGAATTCAGCTGTGTAGTCTTCATCCCCCTTATACCTGATGCCCCTTTAATCCTAGGGATGTATGTGTACTCAGTCATGTCCAACTCTGTGACCCTATGGACTGTGGCCCACCAGGCTCCTCTGTCTATGGGCTTTCCCAGGCAAGAATACTGGAGTGGGTTGCCATTTCCTCCATCAGGATATCTTCCTGATCCAGGGATCAACCCCTCATCTCCTGTGTCTTCTGCATTACAGGCAGATTCTATACCGCTGAACCACCAGAGAAGCCCGTCTAATCTTAGCCAGTATGCATTTCCAAGATCAGATCAGATCAGTCGCTCAGTCGTGTCCGACTCTTTGCGACCCCATGAACTGCAGCACGCCAGGCCTCCCTGTCCATCACCAACTCCCGGAGGTCACTGAGACTCACATCCATCGAGTCAGTGATGCCATCCAGCCATCTCATCCTCTGTCGTCCCCTTCTCCTGCCCCCAATCCCTCCCAGCATCAGAGTCTTCTCCAATGAGTCAACTCTTCGCATGAGGTGGCCAAAATACTGGAGTTTCAGCTTTAGCATCATTCCTTCCAAAGAAATCCCAGGGCTGATCTCCTTCAGAATGGACTGGTTGGATCTCCTTGCAGTCCAAGGGACTCTCAAGAGTCTTCTCCAACACCACAGTTCAAAAGCATCAGTTCTTTGGCGCTCAGCCTTCTTCACAGTCCAGCTCTCACATCCATACATGACCACAGGAAAGACCATAGCCTTGACTAGGCGAACCTTTGTTGGCAAAGTGATGTCTCTGCTTTTGAATATGCTATCTAGGTTGGTCATAACTTTCCTTCCAAGGAGTAAGCGTCTTTTAATTTCGTGGCTGCAGTCACCATCTGCAGTGATTTTGGAGCCCAGAAAAATAAAGTCTGACACTGTTTCCACTGTTTCTCCATCTATTTCCCATGTAGTGATGGGACCAGATGCCATGATCTTCGTTTTCTGAATGTTGAGCTTTAAGCCAACTTTTTCACTCTCCACTTTCACTTTCATCAAGAGGTTTTTTAGTTCCTCTTCACTTTCTGCCATAAGGGTGGTGTCATCTGCATATCTGAGGTTATTGATATTTCTCCCAGCAATCTTGATTCCAACTTGTGTTTCTTCCAGTCCAGCGTTTCTCATGATGTACTCTGCATAAGTTAAATAAACATGGTGACAATATACAGCCTTGACATACTCCTTTTCCTATTTGGAACCAGTCTGTTGTTCCATGACCACTTCTAACTGTTGCTTCCTGACCTGCATACAGATTTCTCAAGAGGCAGATCAGGTGGTCTGGTATTCCCATCTCTTTCAGAATTTTCCACAGTTTATTGTGATCCACACAGTCAAAGGCTTTGGCATAGTCAATAAAGCAGAAATAGATGTTTTTCTGGAACTCTCTTGCTTTTTCCATGATCCAGCGGATGTTGGCAATTTGATCTCTGGTTCCTCTGCCTTTTCTAAAACCAGCTTGAACATCAGGCAGTTCACGGTTCACATATTGCTGAAGCCTGGCTTGGAGAATTTTGAACATTACTTTACTCGCATGTGATATGAGTGCAATTGTGCGATAGTTTGAGCATTCTTTGGCATTGCCTTTCTTTGGGATTGGGATGAAAACTGACCTTTTCCAATCTTGTGGCCACTGCTGAGTTTTCCAAATTTGCTGGCATATTGAGTGCAGCACTTTCACAGCATCATCTTTCAGGATTTGGAATAGCTCCACTGGAATTCCATCACCTCCACTAGCTTTGTTCATAGTGATGCTTTCTAAGGCCCACTTGACTTCACATTCCAGGATGTCTGGCTCTAGGTCAGTGATCACACCATCATGATTATCTGGGTCATGAAGCTCTTTTTTGTACAGTTCTTCTGTGTATTCTTGCCACCTCTTCTTAATATCTTCTGCTTCTGTTAGGTCCATACCATTTCTGTCCTTTATCGAGCCCATCTTGGCATGAAATGTTCCTTTGGTATCTCTGATTTTCTTGAAGAGATCCCTAGTCTTTCCCATTCTGTTGTTTTCCTCTATTTCTTTGCATTGATCACTGAAGAAGGCTTTCTTATCTCTTCTTGCTATTCTTTGGAACTCTGCATTCAGATGTTTATATCTTTCCTTTTCTCCTTTGCTTTTCGCTTCTCTTCTTTTCACAGCTATTTGCAAGGCCTCCCCAGACAGCCATTTTGCTTTTTTGCATTTCTTTTCCATGGGGATGGTCTTGATCCCTGACTCCTGTACAATGTCACGAACCTCATTCCATAGTTCATCAGGCACTCTATCTATCAGATCTAGGCCCTTAAATCTATTTCTCACTTCCACTGTATAATCATAAGGGATTTGATTTAGGTCATACCTGAATGGTCTAGTGGTTTTCCCTACTTTCTTCAATTTCAGTCTGAATTTGGCAATGAGGAGTTCATGGTCTGAGCCACAGTCAGCTCCTGGTCTTGTTTTTGCTGATTGTATAGAGCTTCTCCATCTTTGGCTGCAAAGAATATAATCAATCTGATTTTGGTGTTGACCATCTGGTGATGTCCATGTATAGAGTCTTCTCTTGTGTTGTTGGAAGAGGGTATTTGCTATGACCAGTGCATTTTCTTGACAAAACTCTGTTGGTCTTTGCTCTGCTTCATTCCGTATTCCAAGGCCAAATTTGCCTGTTACTCCAAGATACAGGGATGCATTTCAGATACATTCTGCTGTGTCTCTCTTGGTCACAGAGAATTTAAAACCCCCAAGCCACAGTCTCCTGTCAGAAACTGGGAAAACAGATGGGATGAGAGTGAGCGGTGGTTAGCCCTCCCTGAGGGGGACCCTTTCACAGAACCATGGCCAACCCCCCCACCTCCCTCTCCTTCCTCACCAGCTCCCTCACCAGCTGTAGGGTGGATGAGCCATTCCCACTGGACTTAAAATAGGCCTGTTTTGTTGAGGTCTCTCTTTGGAGATGTGGTTCCCTTTAAGATAAAATTTGTGTTCCCTAATAATGTGACTTTCTGCTGTGAATTTCATGGTACGAATTGCTTCCAGCTGCCTGCAGGCTTCTGAGAGCTGACCATCCCTTGGCCTTACTTCCCGCGATGTCCGTGTAGCACCTGACGCACGGAACAGCTGTTTAAACGGGTCTTGCCTTTTGAATTTCCCCCTCCCCCTGCCATGTGTTGAGGAAACGCTGAAGCCAGCCTGTTTTCATTACCATTTCAAACACATTCTGCATTCCGCAGCATCACATCTGCTTTCAGTTGCCTGCACTGAACAGGAGTTTTTCTTGGACAGCCCAGCCGTCACATATTTATCAGATGTTTGTGAGTAGAGGCATTGGTGCCTAATCAACTTGGAAGTTGTACCTAAAAGTTTGACTGTAAGTTACAAAAGCTATACACGTTTCAAACAAAAATTCAGGCTAATGATATGTGAAAAGTGAAAGTCGCCGCGTCGTGTCTGACTCTTTGCGACCCCATGCACTATGCAGTCCTTGGAACTGTCCAGGCCAGAATACTGGAGTGGGTAGCTTTTCCCTCCTCCAGGGGATCTTCCCAACCCAGGGATTGAACCCAGGTCTCACGCATTGCAGGTGGATTCTTTACCAGCTGAGCCACCAGGGAAGCCCTTTTGATAATCACATTCTTTAATACCCCATCTCACTATCCCTATGCCAACAGAGCTGTTAATTTCAGAAGGCCCCCACCCCCACCCCGGCACTTGTTAATTAATGCTGAACAGTGAAATCCCAAGCTGTTTCACAATTACTGTTTTTGCTTCTGTTAATTTTCACAGTTAGATTATACGTATACTTCAGTATCAGTTATCTATTACAGTATAAAAGACCGCCTGCACCCCAGAACTTAGTGGCTTCAAACCGTGATTCCATCTCTCTCACATGTCTGTATGTGAACCAGGCTATCCTCTGGGCTGGGCTGGCTGTGCTCCTGGGTCGAGGCCTCAGGTAGCAGAGCTGGGTCTCTCTGAGCCTCACATCCTCCAGATTCATGCACCCAGCAGCTCTGCTCCAAAAACAGAAGCGGAGCCCCCAGGCACGTTTTTCAAACCTCTGTCTACATCCCATTGGCGGAAGCAAGTCACATGGCCAGCCCCAGGTTTACAAGGAGGGCAGTTTTCCACTTGGAGAAAACAGGAGTGGGAAAGTTAGGTTGCAAACAGGCGTGTATACTGGGATGGGAGACATCTGTGGCTAATTTTTGCCATCTCCCACACCTTTCCCTGATAAAGCCTTTGGGTTTTACTAATGTAGTTTCCCCAGGTTTTGAAATTCATCCTGTTGTAGTAAGTAAATTAAGATAATCTGTGCCAATTCAGGCCCCATTACAGAAGATGATTTACAGTATTTCATGTAAATACATGTGCCTATTCAGCCACCTTGAAAGGGGAAATCTCTCCAAACTGGGACTAGACCTCTTTCTCCTTCTCTTCTTTCCCTCCCTCCCTCCCTCTTTCCCTCCATCTTTCATTCCTTTCATGCTGTGTTATTATATTTTTATGTGGATTAACCCATTCGTTCATAGTGCATGAGCTACAGGTTCTTTTGCTGACTGCAGTGTCAACAGTGTTAATCCAACCTGTGTTAAACAACCTGGAAGGTATATTAGCTGGTCACATCTCTGTTGGTAAGTTTAACGCATCATTTTATAATTTCCATTGCCTTCCAAGGTATTTCACCGAAAGCAGAAGTTGTGTCAGTCAAGAAAGAATCAGAAGATCCTAATTACTATGAATACAGTATGCAAGGTAATACCATTTTATTATAACTTTCTTCTCTAAAAGTTGTCTGTGATGGAAACTTTTAATTAATGCTCATCTGAACAAATAAGCAAAGAGTCATAAAGATCCATGTATATTTATGTAGAATCTGGCACAGTGACATTAAGGCGAACAATTTCACAGTCATAAAATAGATTGTATTCATATGTAGCCAGAATCCCTATGATTCTGGGCATACGTGACTGTAAAGGTATTTCAGGCTGCGTTTTACTTGAGTTCGTCTATCAAATATTGTTTTGTGTGTTCTAAAATATTCCCCTCTTAAGCCGCTTCTGTCCAGTCTGAGTTGCTGAGAAGATATTAAGATAAAAGAGATGGAGGCAGAGTTAAGAAACTCAAGTGCCTTTTTTTTAACTAGAAAGGCAGCATATGAGTTCACTGCCAGCATCTAAGTTCAACAGGAAGAAGATGGTTGTTACCAAATGCACAAACATCCCAAAGGGGATGCAGGTGGGGTGGTCTATGCGGTTGGGTGGCTCTGTTCTCCTCGCAAAGACCAGAATCCTGCCAGCCCCCAGCTGATGATGGTTGATGGTCGGCTGGGGCCCTCATGGTGACAGGACACCATCTTGTTGCTATGGCAACTGCACGGTGTTCAGGTCCTTTCTCCATCTTCCACCTCCACTGTAGAGGGTAGGATGATTTGCAATTACTTCCTCAAACATTATCAGATTGAAAAATGTTTCCTACAAAATCATAAACTTTGGAATTTTCCTGCAGCATTACTTAGCTCTTTAAGTACCGAGGTCCAGCCCCGGTGGATCCAGGGAATTCGAAGGGGAGACGGCTTCAGCGATCAGGATACAATAGAATTAAAAATATAAAGAGTGATCAAATAAGAATAGCTCAGTGAGAAAATTCAGTGGAGAAAAGAGGCTGAATAACTTGGTTTATGTGGAAAGCTAATAAAATTTCAAGATAAGGAATTTGTATCACCTACGTAGGCCGCAGGCATCCTCCGGTTCTCCCGAAGGAGAGGAGACACTAAGGCCTCCACGCTTCAGATGGGAATTCAGCCAGACGGTGAGAGAAAGAACAATATGGGCAGACCAAGCTTCGGTGAACAAGGCCCGCACTTTATTTTCCAAAGTAGTTTTTATACCTTAAGTTATGCAGAGGATAATGAGGGAAGGGGTAGAGTCCTGCAAGGACAGCAGTCCTTGATCCCTATCAAAGCCAGGGTTTCAAACTTATCATATGCAAAAGTTTAGGTGATTTACATCATCTTCTGGCCAGGAGGCCTGTTAACATTTTAAGATCCTTTCTTCAGAAAACTTATTTTTCTCTAAAGGTGATTATTCTAAAGTCAGGCGCCACCCTCCGAAAGCATTAGATAAAGTTGCATTCCTATAGGACAAAGGTGTGATGGGCTATAACAAGAAAAAGAATTAACTCAAGAGTCCAAAGTTACAAACATTAAAGCTACTGCTTACATTCCTATACACCAATTATATCAATCAATACACTCCCAGGGACACAGTAGGTAAGTGATATGGAAACTTAGCAGCAAACATTGGCCCAACAAGTGAAAAACCCTTCACCAATACAATTTCTAATCAATCTTTTAACTGCTCAAAGGAATCTGTATTTAGACAGTTTAGAACATCTCATGCCTCTCACGGTTGGGAGGCTGTGAACAATCACATGTGGCCGGAAGAACCTGTTCAGGCAGGCTAGAGGACTTCCAAAGGAGTTTGTAGGTTGAAACACTCTTGTCACGCCCAGGAACCATATTAACTGGAGCTGTAAGTTAACTCTTTTTCAGAGAGAGGTGGTGGGGGACAGCCCCCCGTAATGTCAGAGGTGTAGGTGAGAGCACAAAGCAGTAAAGTAGGCAGACTCTGGTTTTGGGGGTAGATGCTCAGGGGGACTACTGAGGCTTGATCCTGCCTTTGCGTATGCCGAGCCTCCTTCCTCATGACCTTTGCCACGGGCAGAGTTCCTCACGCTGGTTTCCGGCATTTAAGTTTTACTAAAAACACCTTTTCCAAAAGATTTAGAGACCTGTTCCAAAAGGCAGAGACCAATGGAAGTTCTGTTGTAATTGCTCTGTCGTGGGCCAACCCCACCCACCTCCTTCTAGCCCCCTCCTGCCCTGCGCCCCATGACCATTCTCCTTACATCTGGGGAGAGGGACAGAGGATCTCTTCTTAGCCCATCCCATACGTCCTACCCCACCCCAACTGTGTATTCTTTGAAAGCTGGGATCTGTTCACATCTTTCCCCCATTCACACTGTCTGTGGCTCCGTCTCACCTGTAAAGTCCCAGTTTCCTTCCGTGTTCCTACTGTTCCTTTTCTTTTTTGGCCACCCCATGAGGCATGCAGGATCATAGTTCCCTGAGAGAGAGAGAGTGAAGTAGCTCAGTTATGTCCGACTCTTTGCAACCCCATGAACTGTACCCTGCCAGGCTCCTCCATCCATGGGATTTTCCAAGCAACAATATTGAAGTGGATTGCCATTTCCTTCTCCAGGGGATCTTCCCAAACCAGGGATTGAACCTGGGTCTCCTGCACTGCAGTCAGACTCTACCAGAGCCACCAGGGAAGCCCTAGAGGTGAAAATTGCCTAGACGCCATGGACTACACCGTCTGTGGAATTCTCCAGGCCAGAATACTGGAGTGGGTAGCCGTTCCCTTCTCCAGGGAATCTTCATAACCCAGGGATCAAACCCAGGTCTTACACATTGCGGGCAGATTCTTTACTAGCTGAACCACAAGGGAAACCCAAGAATACTAGAGTGGGTACCCTGTCTCTTCTCCAGCAGATCTTCCCAACCAACCCAGGAATCAAACTAGGGTCTTCTGCATTGCAGGCAGATTCTTTACCCACTGAGCAGACCAGGGATCACACCTGTGCCCCAGGCAGTGGAAGCTCAGACTCTTAACCACTTGACCGCCAGCAAAGTCCCCCTCCTGCTCTTTCTGGTGCCCCTCCTCTGTCATCTGCCTCCCCCACCATCACCCTCCCTCCGTTCTTCAGACACGTGCTCTGTCTGTGGTTCCTTGTACCTGCCCCGAGTCCCCCTCCCACGGGGCTTTTATATAAGCTGATCCCTCGCTGTGGCTCCTCTTTGTATCCTGCAGACTTTTGAGCAGCATCCCCCTTCTTTCTGGGCACAGTCAGAACTTCAACTCCTGCAGGAGCTTCCGGCATTTAGTGTGACCTGCTGTGTTCTATTTTTGCCTTTTTTTTTTTGGCCATACCAAACAGCATGTGCCATCTTAGTGCTCTGACCAGGGATCAAAGCCATGCCCCCCCCAACATTGGAAGGGTGGAGTCTTAACCCCTGGACCGCCAGGGAAGTCCTATATTTATGCTTTTGCCGAGGACTCCCTCAGCTAGTGGTGGGAAATTCAGCATCTTACTCCCGCCCTGGAGTCCCAAGCCCAGGACTTTCTACATCCTGGACATTTAAATGTGCTTGCTGATTTCAGTATGAAGAATCAGTGTAACATTTGTTTCTAAATGACTATTGTTCGAAACAACAGTCATTTAGAAACAAATTCTTGACTCCCAAGAATATATTTTTAAACTTAAATGATCAAATTGTGTACAATCAGGGATAGGATACTTACAGATTCTGCTCTGAAAGGCAACAGTGAAATAAATAAATTAGATGCACCTGCAATCACTCTATTTTAACTTTTCAGAAAGAAGTACATTATTTGAAGAGAAATATTTACATTAAACGTACGACTTTATAGTCTTTCTCCTGCTTGGCTTGAAAATGGCAGAACCATTCAAGACATCTTTGTAGAACAGCTTCCTTCTTGATACCAAAAAAGTTCCAGATTGCCTGACATCATGGATGATATTCCACAGTACTGAATGTTTTTATAACCACTTAGGTTAAACACATGCTAAAGTATTGATATCTTTCTGTCTCCTTTAAGTAAGGGAGATAGTTTTAAATCCAAAAAGACAATCAATGTGACCTGCTCAGAATGGCGACTGGCCCCCAGGGAGCCCCCAGTGAAGTCAGCCATGGCCCCACAAGTGCTCAGAAGCTACCCCCACCCCCCACCAGGACCTCATGATCCGTCTGCAACGCAGATCTCTCAGAAGACCCCCAACACAACGTCTGCACAGGTACATATGGTATCTTGGCCCACACGAAGCCCATGGACGTCCCATAGATCTTTTAGGTCTGCAGGGCCCCCATCTCTTCCCTGGAGATGACGAATGCCCTGTACAAGCTTTGCTGAGCTGTACTGCACCCAGGCTTCCTTGATGTGGATGGATGTCAGAGCACCACTACCATTCTGGCCTCGTCCCGGCTGACACGGCATGATGTGGGGGGAAAGGCTTCCAGGACGAGGGAACAAGGTCAAGGTCAAGGAGCCCAAGAACAAGAAGCCCAAGGTCAAGGAATTAATGTCGCCTTTCCCGAAATACCTCACTACAACACTGACCCTTCTGCCTTCCTTTTCCACATTGAAATACTCCGAACATTGATTACACAGAGCCCAGCTGGCTAACGCAAGATAGTCTTTTCTGAAGGTTATCAATGAGGACACCTACTCCTATCTTCCCCCTGCCATGTAACATAAAAATTCACAGGTTTTGGATATCTTTTTTTTGCAGGGGGGCGGGGGTGGTGGTGCATCTGCCTATCACAAATAGTTAAACAATTGTACGCCAACAAGTTGAGTCACCTAAATGAAGTGGACAAACTACTGAGACTGACTACAGATAAAACACAAATTTTGAACAGTCACATAACAAGGATTTTGAATAGTCGTTGAAAAGCTTCCTACAAACAAAAGCCCAGGATCAGGTGACTTCACTGCTGAATTCTACCAAGTTTTTAAAGAATGAACACCAGAACTTCAAAAACTCTTACAGAAAATAGAGGAGGGAATACTTCTTGATTCATTCTGTTAGGCCAGTATCACCCTGATATAAAAACCAGACAAAACAACACAAGGAAACTACAGAACAATATTGCTTATTAACAGATAAACAAAAATCCTCAATAAAGCAGTCATAAGTTTATACTTCCATACCTGTTGGGTATGTACCTCTGCCTCAGGCCTGCAAACCTTGAGAACAAAGAAAAAGCCCAGCAATAAAGACATCAATGGCTTATTGGACAAGGGATCTTACACATCTGAAGCAAAGTCCTGGAGCAACACGCACTTTGTGCAGCAAATAGCAGACACGAAATGACAGCAACCTTCGCTAACTCGGAGGAGGAGGCTTTCATTTACAGGGAGATTGGCTTACAGTCAGATTGGCTCATCGGTTACCAGGGAAACCAATAGTTGGAGTGGGGGGCAAGCGAGATCGGTAGTTACTAATTAAGCCCCAATTAAGAGGGTGGAGGTGGTCCTGTGTGTGAAGCAGCATCTGGTTGAGTGGGGAGATGCACCAAGAGCAAGAGAACGGCCATCCTGAATGGCCTGACCACACAGTGACCATATAGTGATTGCTCCTAGGAAGGCAAGATTAGCTCAGCGTATGGAAATCAACAGAAGAGCAACATAATGAATAAAGAACAAAACCCACACGATTGTCCCCGTAGATGTAGGAAAAAGGCATTTGACAAAATCTAATACTGTTCATGATTTTTAAAAAACGCTCAAGAAACTAGGAACCGAAGGGAACTTTTTCAACATAATTAAGAGCATCTATTTAAAAACTTGTATAGATCATGTCATACTTACAGATTGAAGACCTTCCCCCTAAGACCAGGAACAAGACATGTATGTCTGGGACTTCTTTGGTGGTCCATTGGTTAAGAATATGTCTGCCGATGCAGAGGACATGGGTTCGACATCTGATTCTGAAAGGTCCCACGTGCTGCGGGGCGGCTAAGCTCGCACAACACAATTACTGAAGCCCTTGCACCTAGTCCCTGTGTTCTGCAACAAGAGAAACCACCATAGTGAAAAGCCCGCGCACCACGAGGAAGAGTAGCCCCCTGTCTCTGCAGCAAGAGAAAGCCTGCACGCAGCAACAAAGACCCAGCACAGTGAAAAATAATTAAAAAAAAAAAAGTCTGTTCTTGCCACTTCTTTTCAATACTGTATTGGAGGTCCTAAGCAGAGCAATTAGGCAAGATCAAAAAAGAAATCCAGATGTGTGTCTCCATCTGGAGCCAGAGATCGGGAGAGACAATGATCACAAACAGGGTAAATGATTAGCATTTTGCTTTCTGAGTAAACGGTAGATGGATCTTTTTTGTACTATTTTATTTTTGCAACTTTCCCGTAAGTTTAAAACTGCTTCCAGTATAAAGTATATGTCTTTTTTTTTTCCAAAGACAGGTATGAGAATTGAGGAAACTTGAACAATGACTAGATATGAGATGATGATAGTAATTGTTCGTTGTGTGGGTCATCGTGATACGGTGACGCTAACAGGGGAGAGACGGACCTCCTCCAGTGTAGGCTTTTGCACACTGAATTCTGAGATTCACCGTAAAGTACCAATGGGGGTACTTACTTTTCTATGCCGACAAAGTTCGTATACTCAAAGGCACGGTTCTTCCAGTGGTCGTGAGAGTTGGATCTTAAAGAAGGCTGAGCTTCAAACAATTTATGCTTTCAAACTGGTGTTGGAGAAGACTCCTGAGGGTCCCTTGGACTGCAAGGAGATCAAACCAGTCCATCCTAAAGGCAATCAACCCTGAACATTCATGGAAGGACTGATGCTGAAGCTGAAGCTCCAATACTTTGGCCACCTGATGCGAAGAGCCAACTCATTGGAAAAGACCTTGATGCTGGGAAAGACTGAAGGCAGGAGAAGGGGACGACAGAAGATGAGATGGTTGGATGGCATCACCAGCTCAATGGACATGAATTTGAGCAAAATCAGAGAGACTGAAAGACAGGGAAGGCTGGTGTGCTGCAATCCATGGGGTTGCAAAGAATCTGATACAACTGAGTGAGTGAAAAACAGCAACCGGGGTCGGGGGACAGTGGTTGGGGCACAGATAGAATGACCTGAGTCGATGACTTGATTCTGGAAGATGGACAAATGGCCTCATTTTGCCTTCTCTCTGCTTTTCTATGTTTTAAGTTTTTCCAAAGCATAGGTTAAGGGGAAAAAAAGCATAAAGAAAGGATCATTTATATGAATTTGATTTCAAGGAGTCTATAAATATTTCGTGGGTATTCCTGTGTGGGTCTTGAATTCTTTGCCTTAGTTTCAAAAGATGTCTTTTTTTAAAATATGTGTTTCTGCCTTTTTAATATATTGTTTGCTTTCCTTTCAGAGAGCGGTCATTCTTCTGCAGGCACTGAAGTAATAGAAACAGAATTACCAATGGAAGGTTAGAAAATTGAGGCATTCTCTCTTTTTTTTTTTTTTTAGTTTACAGTATTTTGCAGAGAATAAACTTTTTCTTTAAAGACTTTTTTGATATGAACCATTTTTTTAAAGTCTTTATTGAATTCGTTACAATACTGCTTCTGTTTTATGTTTGGTTTTTTGGCCCCAAGCCATGTGGGATATCAGCTCCCCTGCCAGAGATCAAACCCAAACCCCCTGCACTGGAAGGTCAAGTCTGAACCACTGGACTGCCAGGGGAGCCCCTTGTTTGATTTTTAAAAGCTTTCTAATTTATGCCAGTCCCTTTAGTCTTTCTTTATTGACGGAACAACACGGCCTACCAGATTTCAATCCCCTAGCCAGGGATTAAAACCCAGGCCATGGTAGTGAAAGCCCAGAATCCTAACCCCTAGGCCACCAGAAAACTTCCTGAAACCTTTTTATTTTAAAGTAGTTATAGTTCGATCCCCGGGTCGGGAAGATCCCCTGGAGAAGGAAATGGTAACCCACTCCAGTATTCTTGCCTGGGAAATCCCATGGACAGAGGAGCCCGGTGGGCTATAATCCATGGGGTCACAAAGAATCAGACATGGCTTAGCAACCGAACAACAGATTCACAAGAAGCTGCAAGAACAGCACACGCAGCCCAATGTGACTTCATCTGTTTTTCCTTAAAGGTTACATCTTATACGACGACAGTACAAAATCAAAACAGTCTTGTGTTCTAGTCTTTCTTCTTTAACTAACGATTAATTAATGTAACAACTGACAGACCTTTCTAAAATGAGCCCGTTAGGTGAGATAATCTGCCGGGCTCTGTCTGTATGTAGGACTTGTGTATTGTTGCCCTTGTTCGGTCACTCAGTCGTGTCCAACTCTTCGCAACCCCATGAACTGCAGCACCAGACTTCCCTGTCCTTCACCATCTCCTGGCGCTTGCACAGACTCATTTCCATTGAGTCTGGTGATGCCACCTTGATGTATGTGTCATAATTCTTATCCAGCAGAAAACTCAATTATGAGTCCAAGTAATGATAGACCTTGAATCACCTGGGGGCTGCTGGCAGGAGAAGAGAGGAGCAAGTAGCTTTTGAAAAATCTCAATAATTCCAACAACAACCAGAAAACACGGTTGCCACATGAATTCCATTGGCTCAAAGAGAATATTCTGTGTCTGTTACTGTGTCTGTAACTTCGTATCATTTGCTCCCTGAAAGTTTCTTATCTCCCCTTATCCCTTGTAAGTTAAGGTAATCTTTTGTTACTGTTATCCCTTTTAAAACTGAAATTACCTTTGCGTTTATACCTCTGTTTATTAAATATGAAATGCATTTACAATGCCAGGATAAGCGACTTTTGGGATAGAGGAGCCGTAAAATATTGGAACATGAGAATACGTAAGAATGAATGTCATTTTAGACATTTTTTTTTTTCAAGATTCTACTCAACTTGTCCCTTCAGAAACGAGTGAGGACCCTGAAGCTGAGGTGAAAATTGAAGGTTGGTTGCCAAAAACCTTGCCGAATTCACACTGCTAAGTATAGTGTTCCTTTTGCCTCAAAGGACTGCTCCGGGGAAAAGAGTGAAATCGATGTGTGTGTGTGTGACCAGGGCAGGGAGGAGCAGTGTGGGGTGGCTCCTTGTACCCCTCTGAGGTCTTGCTCTCCGATGTAGAATCTCAAATATCCAAGTAGTTGATCTTTCACAGGACATAGGGACTGAGCTCCGAGTCCCTCAGAAAGGACTGCTGCTGCTGCTAAGTCGCTTCGGTCGTGCCCGACTCTGTGCGACCCCAGAGATGGCAGCCCACCAGGCTCCCCCGTCCCTGGGATTCTCCAGGCCAGAACACTGGAGTGGGTTGCCAGACAGGCTCATTTCATTTCTCACATAAAACTTGTGGGAGCATAGTGTCTGTCATTTGACCAGACCGTGATAATATCAGCTGCGCTGTTACTATTTAACCCCATCTGGGCTTTTCCTTGACTGTCTCGTTACATCATTTCTCATGGGTCATCTGCTTCTTAAGCGCTCTCTTGTACGCACTCATATGTCTTCCTCTCTTCACCCCTCCTTAAATTGAGAATAACAATAAAGGAATTTTTTTTTTCTTTTCCCTTGGCCAAGTGGCATGCAGGATCTTAATTCCTCAACCAGGGAATGAACCTGTGCCCCCTGCATTGGGGGCTTGGGGTCTTAACCGCTGGACCGCTAGGGAAGTCCCAGGAAATATATTTTTAATCAGTCTTCTTTTTAAATCAACGTAGACTGACTGTGAAGCATCAGGGGCTACAAGCCAAGTAAGAGCCACGGCGCCCTTTCCCTTTTGACAGAGAAATTCGACTGCAGAGACTCAGACATCAGTTAATGCCGAGCCAGCTTGTTGTTCCACAGCTAAATATTCTCTGGAGTTTTAAAAATTTAGTCTGGCCTTCTTTTTTTTTTTTTGGCCACACTGGGCTGCTTGCAGAATCTTAGTTCCTGATCCGGCATTGAACCCGGGCCCTTGGCAGCGAAAGCCCCGAGTCACAATCACTAGGTCAACGGGAATTCCCTCCTCGGGCCTTCTGATCAGAATGGCAGTTTGATAGTTTTAGAGCAGAAGTCGTCTAATTTTCTATAAGTTCTAAATTTCAGTTTCTGTTTAAGGAAACACCAGTTCGCCCAATATTACAAATTCTGCAGCAGGTGTTGAAGACCTCAACATCGTTCAGGTGACAGTCCCAGGTACAGAATTCTATCTGATTTTGTCATAATTTAGACTGGGTTTTTCATTTTATTATATTTTAACTGTTTTGTGACATGGGTTAATCTCTCGGAGCTATTTCTTTGCTAAGTTCACCCTGTCAACTAAGGAAAGACATCTCTAATGCGTTAAATTTACAAATTTACAGAATGCTTACTTTTTGCTAAACGTAAATTGATAAGCCAGATAAAGTACTTTCTCATGAGCTAATGGGGGTTTTCTCCAATGGCCTTTTGGAGTCGGGGGCAAATACATAAATAAACTTTTTTTTTTTTAATTTTTTTAGATAATGAGAAGGAAAGATTATCAAGCCTTGAAAAAATAAAACAACTACGAGAGCAAGTCAATGACCTTTTCAGCCGAAAATTTGGTACGTTTTTATATTGTTGCATATTCAGAGTTTTGAATATATATTTGAAATATTTCTTTCTAATTGATTACTTTAAGAAATTGACCTTTCTCTTAAGGAGCTGTGATCAAAATTATGGTGTATTTTACATGGAAATACTAATTACATAATAGTAATAATAGGTATCTTTTGGCCAATAGGCACATGAAGAGATGCTCAACATTATTAATTATTAGAGATATGCAACTCAAAATCACAATGAGGTACCACCTCACACTAGTCAGAATGGCCATCATTAAAAAAATTTGCAAATGATAAATGCTGGAGAGGCCGTGGAGAAGAGAGAACCCTTCTACATTGTTGGTGGGAACAAGTTGGTGCAGCCACTGTGGGGGACAATATAGGGATTCCTTAGAAAACTAAAAATAGAACTACCATATGATCCAGCAATTCCATCTCCTGGCATATATCCAGACAAAACTATAATTCAAAAAGATACACGCACCCCTATGTGCATAGCAGCAGTACTCGAAATAGCCAAGACATGGAGACAGTCTAACAGACTGATGGACATGGAGACGTCCATCGACAGATGAATGGATAAAGAAGACCTAGCACCTATGTTTGATGGGATGCTGCTCAGATACACAAAAAAATGAGATAATGCCATTTGCAGCAACATGGATGCAGCTAGAGATTGTCACGATAAGTGAAGTAAGTCATAAAGAGACAGACAAATACTATATGATGTCACTTGCTGTGGAGTCTAAAATAGGACACAAGTGAGCCTATCTCTGAAACAGAATCAGGGGCGTAGAGAACTCTCCGGTGGTTGCCAAGGAGGAGGAGGTTGGGGGAGGGATGGAGTAGGAAGCTGGGGTTAGCAGATGTAAACGTTTATAAATAGAATGGAGAAACAGCAAGGTCACACCGTATAGCAAAGAAAAATAAAGTCAGTATCCTAAGATAAACCATAGTGGAAAAAATATTTTAAAAAGAAAATGTGTGTTATATAGATATGTATATATACATTGACTATACTTCAATAAAAAATGGTTTTAAAAAGCTATCTTTATCAAATCATTATGTTATATACCCAAAACTAATATAATGTTATATGTCAATTTTATCTCAATTTAAAAAATAACTACCATAGCTATCTTTGACTTATCATCTTCTTCCCATGGCTGAGTATTGTTTTTAGCGTTTGACATGTGATGAATCACTTAATCCTCAGAAAACCTTTTTCGGTAGATAATCCCTATTTCATGCATAGTGAAATAGGGATTATTCCCTGTTTCCCTAGCAGACTAGGGATTACCTAGTGTGCTATCCTACCCATTCCCAATTTCAAAAATCACTAAAATCACTCTTGCATCCTAGCACACCTCAAAATAAAATACTAGCTGATCACCATTGTTATCACTTGACATGAATAATTTTGAAAGCTTGACCTTAAAAATAAAGCTCAGTTTGGGAGAAGCAAGTAACAAATTGAACTGGCTTTATGCTCATCTCACCACAGGTGAAGCCATTGGGGTGGATTTCCCTGTGAAAGTTCCCTACCGGAAGATCACCTTCAACCCTGGCTGCGTGGTGATCGACGGCATGCCCCCGGGGGTGGTCTTCAAAGCCCCTGGCTACCTAGAAATCAGCTCCATGAGAAGAATCCTGGATGCCGCAGACTTTATCAAATTCACAGTCATCAGGTACATGAGGGTTCCCTGCCGGGTCAGGAGAATGAGCTGCAGATCCTAACTTCCTCAAGGTGGACAAGTCGGGGGGCACCAGGATTCTCACCCTAGAAGGTGGGCGTCAGTCAAGTGCTGTGTGATACTGCCCCTCATACTCAGCTCATGGTGTTCCTTTAAAAAAAAATTAATTAATTTATTTGACTGCGCTGGGTCTTAGTTGCGGCATGTGGGATCTTCATTTCAGCATATGGGCTCTAGTTCCCTGACTAGGACTCGAACCGTGGGTCCCCTGCATTGGGAGCTCGAACTCTTAACCACTGGACCACCAGGGAAGTCCCAGTTTATCGGCTTCTGCTTCTGGGAACTGTGCGTTTTAGCTCCCATTTCTTGGTAATCGTTGGGCAACCAGTCTTACTTTAGCTGATAGCTGACGTCACAAAAGCTTGTCAAATAGAACTAAATGGACAAGACAGGAAAAGTGCCCTTTGTTGCACTCACCAATGTCTCTTTTTCTCTTCAGACCACTTCCAGGTCTCGAGCTCAGCAATGGTGAGTATTCTGGGGGAGAGAAGATGGTTCCAGCCCTCGATGTGAGGTATGAGCTGTCTTCGGGGGCACTCACCATGGTGTGCTTCCTTCCTGAGCCTTGAGTCTCAGAGCAAAGCATGCCACTTTTTACTTATTTAGCTGCTCTGGTTCTTAGCTGTGGCATGCAGGATCTTTAGTTACAGCATGTGGGACCTAGTTCCCCGACCAGGGATCGAACTTGGGACCTTCTGCATTGGGAGCTTGGAATCCTAGCCACTGGACCACCAGCGACAAGTCCTAAAACATGTCGCTCTCTATATTCATTTTCCCTGCTTCTTATAAAGCACTTTAATTCTGTTGCTTGTGTTTTCTTAGCCAGGCCATTTTTTTCCTCATATTAGTTTGGTGGAGCTTACTCAGTGTGATGGCACACCACACTCTTATTCAAGAGTCCTTTATGGTGGAGGAAAGTGCTCATAATACTGAACTACTGCTGCTCCACCTGAGTTGGTAAATAGTACCTGCCCGGCCACCGCAGCCCCGCCTCCAGAATCTCTAACCACTGACCTCCCCACAGTTCAGAACCAACACAGCTCCTGCCTGGCACAGCAGGGCTCCCAGAACCTGCTCCAGTCAGTGCCGAGGCTGACTTCTGTTCTGATGGAGCAATGTCCCAGCCTTTCTGCTTGTTAAATTTCATTTTAATTTAAAACTTTTTTTTTTTTGGCCACACCACTCAGTATGGGGGATCTTAGTTCCCCATTCAGGGATCAAACCCACACCTCATGCAATAGAACCTCGTCTTAACCACTAGACCACTGGGGAAGTCCAAATATTTTTCATGTCTCCCCTAGAATCCTGGCAAGCAAGCCAGAATCCTATTGGATATTAAAGCGGACAATGTAACTGTCAAAGGCCTGCTGTATAGAACAGGGAACTATACCCATCTTGCGTTAAAGAACATATGTATATAATACCTGAAACTAACACAGCAACATTGTAAGTCAACTATATTTCAATGTAAATTTTAAAAAATAAGGTATCTCTAGAAAGAAAAAAAAAAGGCAGAAAATGCAGAGATGGTTCCAAAAGTTTAAATCACTGGAGAACCTCCTCACTTAAATTTAGGAAGCCCTGAACTTCCTTGGAAATCCAGTGGTTAAAATTTCACCTCAGTGCTGGGGGTGCAGGTTCGATCCCTGCCCAGGGAGCTAAGATATCCCACATGCCTCAGGGCCAAAAAAGTCAAAACCTGAAACAGAAGAAATCTTGTAACAAATTCAATAAAGACTTTAAAAATGGTCCATCTCAAAAAAAAAAAAAAATTTTTTTTTTTATTTTTGGAAGCAAAACTCTTCTCTTGAAATGCACAGTTATTATTCCTAAATTCATCTGGTTGCTAAATAGCTTTGTACCTTTTCAAGAGCTTTATTGTGGCATAATTTACATACCATGACATTCACTTGTGCAAACTGTACACAGTCCAGTGATTTTTCTCAGTAAAGTTACAGAGTTGTGCAACTGTCACCATAATCTAATCTTAGAACATTTCCATCATCCCCCAAAGATTCCTCCTGCCCATTTCTAGTCATTTCCCATCCCCACCCCTAGCCCCAGGCAACTACTGAATTGACCATCTCTGTCTGCATTTCCTTAAAGTGAATTTTTATACCCGTGTTCTCTTGAAGTAAAGCTCACTTACATTGTGGCCCATTTCTTTACACTGAAACCACGTAAGTTCTGTGAGGGTCTGTGGCTGTCACCGGTATCTTTTGGGACTCATAGCAGGTAAATCATATGCCTTCTGTGCTCATCCCCTTCTCTGTTATTTCAAAATTCTCTTGAAAAGCCATTGAAAAAAAAAATATGTCCAACTCTTTGGACTGTAGCCCGCCAGGCTCCTCTGTCTGTGGGATTTTTCAGGCAAGAATGCTGGAGTAGGCTGCCATTTCCTCCTCCAGGAGATCTTCCTGACCCAGGGATCAAACTTCAGTCTTCTGTGTCTCCTGCATTGCAAGCAGATTCTTTACCTGCTGAATCATCAGGGAAGCCCTATATATGTTAAAATGCAGATACAATCTCAAATCATTCTCATTTAAACCAGGTGGAACAAACATAGCCACTTACTGACCCTCACCAAAGATGTCTTTCATTTGACTCATCAACCTCTTAAAAAAGAGAATTAGTGGCCGATACGGAAAAACCAGGGGCTTTTTCATAAAAACTCATTTCCAGGTTTTCTTTAGAAATCTGAAGATCCAGCCAGCGTGGGGCCACGCTCCCTTGGCGATAGTTTGCCGGCCCTGAGTGTCCCCAGCCCCACCCCCCACCTCTGCCGAGCTGGGTTGCTCTCCAGTTAACCCACGCCCCCCCCAGCCACCTTATCCCCTGCATTTGTCATCATGCTTTTGCTGATGTTTTTCTAAGTCGAGAGAAAAGTGAACTCTTTCTTGTCTCCATGTCTCTATCAAAAGTGGGAAAAAGGAAGATAGATCAAGAGGGCCGTGTATTTCAAGAAAAGTGGGAGAGAGCTTATTTCTTCGTGGAAGTGCAGAATATCCCTACCTGTTTAATATGCAAACAGAGCATGTCAGTATCCAAAGAATACAACCTGAGACGCCATTATCAAACCAACCACAGCAAGCACTATGACCAGTACACCGAGAAGATGCGTGATGAGAAGCTCCAGGAGCTGAAGGAAGGACTCAGGAAGTATCTCTTAGGGTCATCGGACACCGTGTGTCCCGAGCAAAAACAAGTGTTTGCCAAGGTGAGTCCGAGGGAAAACGCTGCCGTCCAGCCCGTGGAAGACGTGGCTGGAAACCTGTGGGAGAAGTTACGTGAAAAAATCAGATCTTTTGTGGCTTATTCCATTGCCATCGACGAGATCACAGATATAAACAACACCACCCAGCTGGCCATCTTCATCCGGGGAGTTGATGAGAATTTTGATGTGTCAGAAGAACTTTTAGATACGGTGCCCATGACGGGTACGAAGTCTGGAAACGAGATCTTTTTGCGTGTTGAGAAAAGTCTGAAAAAGTTTAATATCGACTGGTCGAAACTAGTCAGCGTGGCCTCCACTGGCACCCCCGCCATGGTAGACGCCAACGATGGGCTGGTCACGAAACTCAAGTCCAAGGTGGCGATGGTTTGCAAGGGCTCCGATCTGAAGTCCATGTGTTGCATCATCCACCCGGAATCACTCTGTGCTCAGAAGTTAAAGATGGACCACATCATGAGCGTGGTAGTTAACGCCGTGAACTGGATCTGCTCCCGCGGACTGAACCACAGCGAGTTCACGACTTTGCTCTATGAGCTGGACTGCCAATACGGCAGCCTTCTGTACTACACGGAGATTAAGTGGCTCAGCCGTGGGCTGGTGCTAAAGAGGTTCTTTGAATCCTTGGAAGAGATTGACTCCTTCATGTCCTCCAGAGGCAAGCCCCTGCCTCAGCTGAGCTCTCAAGATTGGATCAAAGACTTGGCCTTCTTGGTGGACATGACCATGCACCTGAATACATTGAACATTTCCCTGCAAGGGCATTCCCAAATCGTGACACAGATGTACGACTTGATTCGGGCCTTCTTGGCCAAACTGTGCCTCTGGGAGACTCATCTGGCCAGGAATAACCTGGCCCACTTTCCCACCCTGAAATCAGTTTCCAGGAACGAAAGCGACGGCCTGAACTACATTCCCAAAATCGTGGAGCTGAAGACGGAGTTCCAAAAAAGACTGTCCGATTTCAAACTCTACGAAAGTGAACTGACCCTGTTCAGCTCCCCTTTCTCCATGAAGATCGAGAGCGTCCAGGAAGCCCTGCAGATGGAGGTAATTGATCTGCAGTGCAACACGGTCCTAAAAACCAAATACGACAAGGTTGGAATACCAGAATTCTATAAACACCTCTGGGGCAGTTACCCCAAGTACAGGACCCACTGTGCCAAGATCCTGTCCATGTTTGGGAGCACCTACATTTGTGAACAGCTCTTTTCCATTATGAAACTGAGTAAAACTGAGTACTGCTCCCAGCTGAAGGACTCCCAGTGGGATTCTGTACTCCACATCTCAACGTGACAAAAACACAGTCCCGCATGGTCCCGGGGGCTGGAAGCCTACAATCCTCTAGGTCTGAGGGGTTTTGAGATGAAAACATGTTATTAAATATTTCTGGTTTTCTTTTTTTCCCAGTTTGACTCGGAAATATCATTTGCAGTTCGCATACCTGTTTGTATGACATTTTGTGCTTCCCCATAGCCCAGTAAAAAAAAAATCAAGAAAGTTTTATTGTATTTCTAGTAGTGGACTCTTCTTAACGCCTGGCCTGTTTCACTCACTCACATGCTGGCTTGACCCCTGCAGGCGCTGGGACTGCATCCTGAAGTTTAAATCGGGGAGAGAGATGGGGTTATACATACACACACATCTACCTCCCTGTCATCTGCATGGTATTCCATGTGATTTCATATGTTTGCAAATTGAAGGAGAATCAGAAACGTGTTCACGTACTGTGGTGTCTCTGCCTTCCCAAGAAGCCGGAAAGGTGGGACTTAAAACAAGAACTCCCTTTGTAAAGCAACTACCATTGTTGTCTAGTCGCTGGGTCCTGTCTGACTCTTTCACGACACCATGGTCTATAGCCCACCAGGCTCCTCCATCCGTGAGATTTCCCAGGCAAGAATACTGGAATGAGTTGCAGTTTCCTTCTCCTGAGGATCTTCCCAACTCAGGGATCGAACCCACATCTCCTGCCTTGGCAGGCGGGTTCTTTACCACTGAGCCACCTGTGAACCCCAAAGCAACTATACTTCAATAAAGATTAGTAAAAACAAAAGCAGATGATGATGATGAAAAGCAAAATACAATAGAAAATCCAAAAATAAATAACATAGGCTTTCAAAGACTAAGCTGAAGTTTGGAGGCTTTTTTAAAAACTTTATTTGAAATAATTTCAAATGCATAGAAAAGTTAAAGAAATGAAAAGTGCATGAAGAACAGTTAATTCCCTTTTGACAGATTTTCATACTGTTTTATCATTTGTTTGTTCTCTTCCCCCGTCTCTCTCTCTCTCTCTCTCTCTCTCTCTCTCTCGTGTGTGTGTGTGTGTGTGTGTGTATACAGTTCCTGTGTGTATAAGTGTCTTATTTATCATTATCTGTATATGTGTATAAACATATGTACATAGTTCTTTTCTGAACCATTTGAGGGGAAGTTACACCTTGTTTATCTCTAAATACTTTGGGGAGTATTTTTAAGAAGGATATTCTTGGCCAGAACCATGATTTAGTTACCAATTCCAGTAAAATGAACACTGATGCAATATTTTTATCTAGTTTAGCAATCATACTCCAATTTTGTCAGCTGACCAGATCACTTTTCCTTTGTAGCATTTTTCCCTTGGAGGGTTGTCACATAGATGCGCCTGAAACTAACACAACATTGTGAATTAACTATACTTCAATTTTTAACAAATCATCCTAAGCAACAAAAATTAATTAACTCAAAAAAATATAGAGAGAGATACAGATCAATGCAAAGAAATAGAGCAAAACAATGGAATGGGAAAGACTAGAGATCTTTTCAAGAAAATTAGAGCTACCAAGGGAATATTTCGTGCAAAGCTGAACACAATAAAGAACAGAAATGGTATGGACCTAACAGAAGCAGAAGATACTAAGAAGAGGTGGCAAGAATACACAGAACTGTACAAAAAAGATCTTCACAACCCAGGTAATCACGATGGTGTGATCACTCACCTAGAGCCAGACATCCTGGAATGTGAAGTCAAGAAGGCCTTAGGAAGCATCACTACAAACAAAGCTAGTGGAGGTGATGGAATTCCAGTTGAGCTATTTCAAATTCTGAAAGATGATGCTGTGAAAGTGCTGCACACAATATGCCAGCAAATTTGGAAAACTCAGCAGTGGCCACAGAACTGGAAAAAGTCCGTTTTCATTCCAATCCCAAAGAAAGGCAATGCCAAAGAATGCTCAAACTACCACACAATTGCATTCATTTCACAAGCTAGTAAAGTAATGCTCAAAATTCTCCAAGCCAGGCTTCAGCAATACGTGAACCGTGAACTTCCAGATGTTCAAGCTGGATTTAGAAAAGGCAGAGGAACCAGAGATCAAATTGCCAACATCTGTTGGATCATCGAAAAAGTAAGAGAGTTCCAGAGAAACATCTACTTCTGCCTTATTGGCTACGCCAAAGCCTTTGATTATGTGGATCACAACAAACTGTGGAAAATTCTTACAGAGATTGAAATAGCAGACCACCTGACCTGCCTTCTGAGAAATCTGCGTGCAAGTCAAGAAGCAACAGTTAGAACTGGTCATAGAACAGCAGACTGGTTCCAAATCGGGTAAGGAGTACATCAAGGCTGTATATTGTCACCCTGCTTATTTAACTTATATGCAGAGTCTATCATGAGAAATGCTGGACTGGATGAAGCACAAGCTGGAATCAAGATTGCCAGGAGAAATATCAATAACCTCAGATATGCAGATGATACCACCCTTATGGCAGAAAGCAAAGAAAAACTAAAGAGCCTCGTGAAAGTGAAAGAGGAGAGTGAAAAAGTCGGCTTAAAGCTCAACATTCAGAAAACTAAGATTATGGCATCTGGTCCCATCACTTCATGGCAAATAGATGGGGAAACAGTGATAGACTTTATTTTCGGGGCTCCAAAATCACTGCAGGTGGTTCCTGCAACCATGAAATTAAAGACACTACTCCTTGGAAGAAAAGTTATGACCAACCTAGACAGCATATTAAAAAGCAGAGACATTACTTTGCCAACAAAGGTCCACCTAGTCAAAGCTATGGTTTTTCCTAGAGAAGGCAATGGCACCCCACTCCAGTACTCTTACCTGGAAAATCCCACGGACGGTGGAGCCTGGTAGGCTGCAATCCATGGGGTTGCTAAGAGTCGGACACGACCGAGCAACTTCACTTTCACTTTTCACTTTCATGCATTGGAGAAGGAAATGGCAACCCACTCCAGTGTTCTTGCCTGGAGAATCCCTGGGATGGAGAAGGCCTGGTAGGCTGCCGTCTTTGGGGTCACACAGAGTCAGACACGACTGAAGTGACTTAGCATAGCATAGCATAGCATGGTTTTTCCAGTAGTCAGGTATGGATGTGAGAGTTGGACTGTAAAGAAAGCTGAGGGCCAAAGAATTGATGCTTTTGAACTGTGGTGTTGGAGAAGACTCTTGAGAGTCCCTTGGACTGCAAGAAGATCCAACCAGTCCATTTTAAAGGAGATCATTCCTGAATATTCAGTGGAAGGATTGATGCTGAAGCGGAAACTCCAATACTTTGACCACCTGATGTGAAGAACTGACTAATTGGAAAAGAGCCTGATGCTGGGAAAGATTGAAGGCAGGAGGAGAAGGGGATGACGGAGGATGAGATGGTTGGATGGCATCACCAACTCAATGGATATGAGTCTGAGTAAACTCCAGGAGTTGGTGATGGACAGGGAGGCCTGGCATGCTGCAGTCCATGGGGTCGCAGAGTTGGACACGACTGAGCGATTGAACTGAACTGAACTGAACAGGTATAAAGTTAGAGATATGTGTTCTTAGTATCTATTAGTTGCTGGAATTAGTGACCCAAAATTGTGAATACTTTCCAGATTTGGAGGAATTAACCTGATTAGGGTACAATAATGGAGGAAAAGGCTTTGATACAAATTAAAGGAAGCTGACAGGAGGAGAGACCAGCCTCCAGCTGGTTACCCTGTGCAGGAAACCCAGCCCCAGCTGGGGCTTGGATGGATGTCCTCAGACACAGGAATGACCCACGCTGGGCAGTTCCTGTCTTTATGAGGCTGACTGAAGGTCTGGCTGGGTCCAGCTGGGTCTGAGGCTCACTTCCTGGGAAATGAGTCCGGTCACTTTCGGACTAGTTCATGGCGGGAGTCTTGGGAGGCCGGCTGCTAGTATACCAGAGCAGAAGTTGACTCAACATAAGAGGCGTGGTCCTGCAAACCGTGCCGGGAAACACCAGCCCCCAGGTTTTCAAACAGTCAGCTGGGGCTCAGAATGATTAAATGGGCTGCCTGAGGCCACATTGGAGAAGGCCGTGGCACCCCACTCCAGTACTCTTGCCTGGAAAATCCCACGGATGGAGGAGTCTGGTAGGCTGAAGTCCATGGGGTCGCTAAGAGTCGGAAATGACTGAGCAACTTCAGTTTCACTTTTCACTTTCATGCATTGGAGAAGGAAATGGCAACCCACTCCAGTGTTCTTGCTTGGAGAATCCCAGGGACAGAGGAGCCTAGTGGGCTGCCGTCTATGGGGTCGCACAGAGTTGGACACAACTGAAGTGACTTAGCAGCAGCAGCAGCAGAGGCCACATAGCCAGGAAAGGATTTAGTCCTGGGTCCGCATGACTCCGAAGTCCATGTTCTTCTTCCTTTTCTAAGCAGCCACCATGCTTCTGTGAAGACCTATGAGCGTCTGTCTTAGAGCCCTGCTCATCACTGTCACCTGTGGCTCCCTCGTGGTTAGCACATTGAGTATTAGGGAGGGGACCATAGAGTTCATCCAGGGCTGCCTTCTGTTGACTGGGCTATTCATGGAGCTGTTTTGCTTTGATTCAACTCCCAGGGTCCCCAGGTTCCTTCTTGACCTGTAGAGTGTCCTGGGACCAGGTGGCTTGACCAGCACAGTCACTTGCATGACTGAGCCAAGACTGGGAGAAACCGACTTCTCTCTTAAGCGATCAGCCTTGTCCAGCCTCACCCATATACTGCTTCCCACACAGGAACAGAAGCTCTCCATGCCTCCCACAGCCTTGGGGACAAGCTATGTCTTCTATCAGTCAGCTCAGTTCAGTTCAGTTGCTGATTTGTGTCTGACTCTTTGTGACCCTGTGGACTGCAGCACACCAGGCTTCCCTGTCCATCACCAACTCCCAGAGCTTGCTCAAACTCCTGTCCATCGAGTCAGTGATGCCATCCAACCATCTCATCCTCTGTCGTCCCCTTTTCCTCCTGCCTTCAATCTTTCCCAGCATGAGGGTCTTTTCCACTGAGTCAGTTCTTTGCATCAGGTAGCCAAAGTATTAGAGCTTCAGCTTCAGCATCAGTCCTTCTAATGAATATTCAGGACTGATTTCCTTTAGGATTGACTGGTTTGATCTCCTTGCTGTCCAAGGGACTCTCAAGAATCTTCTCCAACACCACAGTTCAAAAGCATCAATTCTTTGGCAGTCAGGTTTATTTATGGTCCAACTCTGTTTTTTTATAAGATTTGCAATTCTAGTTTGCACCCTAGTGTCTTTGCATCTGGAGAAAGACCCATTAGCAAAAACATGAAGGCCCTGGGCCGACTGCCGTGTTGGAATGGGTGGTAATAATTGCTTTCTGGTACAACTCCCTAACTAGGCAGGCTCTCTGAATAATCAGCGGCACCCTGTCTCTATAGCCAAATACAATTCTCTGTGTGTTTGATAAGCTATTATCCTTCACTGAATGTTCACAACTGTTTCTCAGGGAGGGAAAACTGGGTAAACTTTCAAATTTCTGTGCCCCTCCTGTGCCTTAGCAATGGCCCCAGGACGGCTATTGTCAGTTAAATCTGGAATGCAAGATCAATTATATTCTCCTATTTATATTTTCCAGTTTAAAAAATGTTTATTCAATTTATTTAAACTAAAATAACCAATTTACCCATTTCTTCCTCCTTGCCACCTCCCACCTCTTACAGCCATCAGCCTGTTTTCTATATGTTGTTTTTTGTCTTTTAGGTTCCACATATAAGAGAGATAATATAGTATTTGTCTTTCTCTGCCTGACTTCACTTAGCATAGTAAATAGTAGTAAATAGTAAATGTCGCTCAGTCGTGTCCGACTCTGCGACCCCATGGACTGTAGCCTACCAGGTTCCTCCGTCCATGGGATTTTCCAGGCAAGAATACTGGAGTGGGTTGCCATTTCCTTCTCCAAGAGATCTTCCCAACCCAGGGATCGAACCCAGGTCTCCCGCTTTGTAGGCAGATGCTTTACTGTCTGAGCCATTGGGGAAGTCACTTAGCATAATGCCCTCAAATTCATTTTGTCGCAAGTAGTAAGATTTTATTATTTTTTACGGCTGGATAATATTCCATTTTATATTTATGCCACAATTTCTTTATCTGGTCGTCTACTGGTGGCCACGTAGGTTGTTTCTCTATCTTGGCTATTGTAAATGATGCTGCAGTGAGCTTAGAGATGAAGTTATCTTTTTGAATTAGTGTTTTCATTTTCTTCATATAATACTCAGAATCTGATGGAATTCCTGGATCATATGGTAGTTCTATTTTTAATTTTTTTTTTTTGAGAAATGAACATGGTGAGACCACACATCATTTTCTTGTTTCTGATCTTAGAGGAAAAGCTTTTAGCTTTTCACCATTGAATTTGATGTTAGCTATGTACTCCATATAGGTGGCCTTTACTATGTTGAGCTATGTTCCCTCCATACCTGCTTTGTTGAGTATTTTTATCATAAATGGATGTTGAATCTTGTCCAATGCTTCTTCTGCATCTATTGAGATGATCATATGATTTTTAGCCTTCATGTTTTTAACATGGTGTATCATTGACTGATTACTGAACCATCATTGCATCCCTGGAATAAATCCCACTTGATCACACGGTGTGATCAAAGGTATTGTTGAATTCTGTTTGCTAATATTCTTTGAAGAATTTTGTATCTAGGGTAGTCAGAGATATTGGCCTGTAATTTTCTTGTTTTGTGGCATCCTTTGTCAGGGTAATGGTGGCCTTGTAAAATACGTTTGAAAGAGTTCCCCTCTCACTAATTTTTTGGAAGAGTTTGATAAAGATTGATCTTATAATAACTGTTCTTTGAATGTTGCCATCTGGTCCTGGACTTTTGTTTGTTGAGAGTTTGTTTGTTTGTTTATTTTGCTGATTCAAACTCCCGATCTTCTTGCTAGAAATTTGTCTGTTTCATTTGAGATTTTCATTTCAGATTTTCTATTTCATTATGATTCAAGCTTTGTAAATTGTATGTTTCTAGCCATTTATCCATTTCTTCTTGGTTGTCCAGTTTATCCATTTCATCTAGTTTGGTATATAATTGTCTGTAGTAGCCCCTTCTGATGGAGAAGGCAATGGCACCCCACTCCAGTGTTCTTGCCTGGAGAATCCCAGGGACGGGGGAGCCTGGTGGGCTGCCATCTATGGGGTCGCACAGAGTCGGACACGACTGAAGCGACTTAGCAGCAGCAGCAGCAGCCCCTTCTGATCCTTTGTATTCTGTGATATCAGCTGTAATATCTCCTCTTTTATTTCTGATTTGAGTCCTCTCTCTTTTTCTCTTGCTGAATCTAGCTAAAAGTTTGTCAATTTTGTTTATATTTTCTAAGAACCAGTTCTTAGTTTCATTGATCTTTTCTATTGTCTTTTTAGTCTTTATTTCATTTATTTGTGCTCTAATTTTTGTTTCTTCCTTCTTTCTACTAACTTTGGGCTTCATTTGTTCTTTTTACTTCTAGTTCCTTGGGGGGTACAGTTAGGTTGTTTGAGACTTTTCTTGTTTCTTGAGGTAAGCATTTATTGCTATGAACTTCCCTCTCAGAACTGCTTTTACTGCATTTCATAAATTTTGGTATGTTTCACTTCCGTTTTCGTTTATCTCAAGGTGTTTTTGTTTCTCTTTTGATTTTTTCTTTGACTCATTTGTAACTCATTGGTCATTTGTAACTTGTTTAATATCCACATTTGTGAGTCTTCCAGTTTTCTTCATGTACTTAATTTCTAGTTTCATACCACCATGACTGAAAAAAATGTTTAATATGACTTCAATCCTCTTATATTTGTTAAAATTTGTTTTACAGTCCAGTATATGATTTATCTTGGAAAACATTTACTGATTTTCTGGGTAGATGACCTGTCCATTAATGTAAACAGAGTATTAAAGTCCCTTCCTTGTATTATATTGTCTGTGTTTCTCCCTTTGAAAGTGAAAGTGAAAAGTAAAGTAGCTCAGTCGGATCCAACTCTTTGGGACCCCATGGCCTGTAGCCCACCAGGCTTCTTGGTCCATGGGATTGTCCAGGCAAGAATACTGGGGTGGGCTACCATTTCCTTCTCCAGGAGATCTTCCTGACCCAGGGATTGAACCTGGGTCTCCTGCATTGTAGGCAGACACTTTACCATCTGAGCCACCAGGGAAGCCACCTTTAGGTCGGTTAATATTTGCTTTGTATATGTTAGTGCTCCTATGTTGGGTGCATAAATATTTACAAATGTTATATCCTCTTATTGGATTGAGCCCTTTATTGTTATGGGATGCCTTTGTCTTATTATAGTCTTTGTTACAAAGTCTATTTTCTCCAGTATAGCTACTCCAGCAGTCTTTTAAGTGTCTATTTGCATGAATGTCTTTTTCCATTTCTTTCCTTTCAGTTTATGGCATATCTTTACATCTAATACGTGTCTCCCCAAACCTAAATTACAAGTTTTTTTGGCATTCAAAATGTACACACAAGGTCAGCTACAGCCCTGATCCCCACCCTCACCACCCTGCCCCTCCCCAGCTATGCACTGTGTCCACTCTTCTTCAGGACTCTTCTGCAGTGAGGCCAGAGTTCAAGCAGGCAATCTGTCCAGGCTAGCGCTTCCTCTTGCACTTGACCTTGTGCAAACTTGGTCTTGGCCAAGGCCAGAGAAGTATGCAGCCGGACCTCAGTTCTTGCAACTTCCCCAACAGAGCTCACAGCCTCCAGTCCTAAGTCTAGAAATATCAAGGGTGTTGCCCGCGGCGCAACTTTTCAAAGCATCAGTTCCCTCCAAGCAACGTTTATTAAGGGTATCGAACAGCTGGGTGGGGCGGGGCCAGGGGGTGCTAACCTCAGGCTCTATACACGTATATACAGGTTTAGGGGCTGGGGGTGGGGAGAGCATCAAATGGGGGCCTCAGACAGCGGAGGCCAGCTTCCGCTTGGTGCTCTCGCTGCAGCGGTGTAGGATGAGGTCTGCGCTGGGCCTGGGGGGCACGGCCGGCTGCGGCTTGGGGCGCTCGGTCTTGGGTTGCTGCTGCTCCTCTGCGGACGGACAGCACCAGGTGAGGCCCGCCCCCCCTGCTCGGCCCGCCTCACTTCACTTTTCGGGCCCCACCCTCATGGCCCCGCCTCCACCGCCCGGCCCCCTCGCCAGGCCCCGCCTCCATCACACAGCTCCGCCTCCATCGCCCGATCCCGCCCCAGGCCCCGCCTCCACCGCCCTGCCCAGCCCCCAGCCCCCAGCCCCCAGCTCGCACTCACTCAGGGCGCTCCTGGAGCTCTGTGGACCCGGCCGCTGCTGGCGGCGCTGCTGCATAAAACGGACGCTGTTGCGCCGATAGGTGTCCTGGCTGAGGCGCTTCCGTGACCGCTGGTGGATGCTGTGAGCGTTGCGGATGGTCGACCTGGATCCAGCAGCAGGGGGACTTTGGTTAGCGGCCCGCGTACGCACCCTTTCCGCAGCCCTACCCAAGGGGACTCTCATGGCCAACCCTGAGGTCCAACGACTAGGCCGAAGAAGAGCAGCCGGTGGAGGGAGTCCTGCCCAGTCTCGATAGGCATGAGGCCACTGCCCCTCCCCGACACGGACCCCCTGCCCTGACTCAGAGCCCAGCCCCATTTCTCACCCGCCTTTCTCCTCCGGCCTTCAGCCTACTCCCTCCGCTGGAAGCCCTCCGGTCTGCCCCAACCCTCAGGAGCCATCCCAAGGACGGTGGGCATTGGTGCCCCCATTTCCATCTCACACCCCTGCTTCCCTTGTGCCGGCCCCACAGTGTGGGAGGGCACTCCAGCCTTCGCTCAGGGAGAGGGCTGTCGCCCCGTCTCCTCCGCCCTAGCACTGTCAACCTAGGGCCTGGACCCACAGAGGCAAGCGGCGGTACACCCTCCTTAGCCCCGCCCAGCCTACCCCCACTGCCCTGGGACCCTTGCTCACCTACGGGGCGGTGCCCCCCGGCTCTTGATCTGGCTTTGGGCCTGGGCTACGTCCTGCCCTGCCTTCTGCAGGAACATGGATGGAAAGTAACCTGTGACGTCTTCTTTCCTGTAACAGAGGCAGCCCCTGAGGTCTGGGCAGTCGCGGCGGGGGGTGGAGCCTCAGACATGGGGTCAAGGGTTCCTTAGGGTCATCTGGGGTCAAGGCAGCTGGGAGGTTGCAAACACAGCAGCCAACACCAGCCCCTGCATCTGTGTGCCTCAATTTCCTCATGGGTGTGACACAGGCCTTCCTAGTTGTGACGCTGAGAAGAGAGGCAAATTAGATCCAGCTCTCCTGGGACAGGTGTTTGCTAGGAAACCTCTGCAATCTTCTATTTGTCAGTTTTTTCTCTTATATAAGGTGATGGTCTCCTGTGTCCTAGAAAATCTTTGCCCACTTTCAAGTCGACAAGTTCCCTTATGCTTTCTTCCAAAAGCTTCTTAGTTTGGGGTTTTGTGCTTGGTAAAAGCCACGATCCATCCCAAATAAAGGTGTATGGTGTGAGGCAGGGTCAAGGTTTATTTCCCACCACCCCCTCCTAGGGATATCCAGTTGTTCCAGCACCATTTGTTGAGAATATTTTTATTCCCATTCCTACTACTACATTTGAGAGTAAAAAAAAAAAAACCAGTAGCCTTTGCATGCTACAAGCTTCACTCAGTAAAACTCATTCTTCTTGGCTGGTGGGAAAATCACAAATATTGTCTCAGGATTGCATGATGGGGGTTCACTGAATTTGAGTTTAAAAACTAATTCATTTTGCTGTGCAGCAGAAACTAACACAACATTGTAAAACAACTTTCACTAATTTTCACCAATAAAAATAAATAAAAGTTGGAGAAATCCTATCTCAGAGTCTTCAGTGGAGGGCCACACCAATGGGGGATGTTGTGGCCACAAGCCCATGGGGGTCATGAATGGGCGCTGTGACTCCAGGCTTGGCAATCATGTGTAAGACCCCAGGACTCTGCTTTCCCCAGCATCAGGAAAAACTAGTATTCTTACATTCATTTGAAGGAATGAACAGATGAAAATTACAATGAAGGATTTAAGAGGAAAAGGGATTACAGGGTCTGCTCCAGCAGCTGTCAAATATAATAATTCATTCAGGGACTTCTTCTGCTGGTCTACTGGTTAAGAATCTACTTGCCAATGCAAGGGACACGGGTTCTATCCCTGATGCGCCACTAAAGCACTACTAAGGCCTGAGCACCTGGAACCCGTGCTCTGCAACAAGAAGCCACCACAACAAAGAGTAGCCCTGGCTTACCGCAGCCAGAGAAAGCCTGTGTGCAGCAACAAAGACCCAGAGCAGCCAAAAGTAAATAATAAATAAATCTTTATAAAATGGTATTGTATTTTTTAAAAAATATTAATTAATACAATTAATTGTGTTGCTGGAGAATGAATAGGTGGACTGGTCAGGGGACATGACCCCAAGTCACAAAAGAAAGAAGTGCCCACTCAGACAAGGACGAACCCCGCGATACGAGCAGGCTGGGATGGAAGCAGTCTGCTTCCAAAATGGAAACAGCCCAGAGAGAAACAGTGGCGTGGCCTACCCAGAGTCACACAGTCAGGTCAGCAGTGAGCCCACACAGGTCCAGCCTTGGGCCAGGCTGACTCTCAGGACAGGTGCAGTGGTGGGGCAGAGGGAGGGCACGACTCTCCTACCTGATGACCCACCAGCCATCCAGGAGCTTATGAATGACCTCAATGGCTTCACCCTCCTCCAAGGATATCTCGTCCTCCAGTTCAGCAGTGTAGGCTTTGATGGTGACGTAGGGCTCACCTGGATGGGGAGGGGCATAGTGAGAAGGTCCACCCAGCACATGGCTCCCCGTCCTTCCCCTCCTCTCTGGGCCTGGGGCTTCCTCCAGCTGGAGCTCAGGACATCATCTCCTCCAGTTCTCCCCACTCCTCCTGGGGGCACCCTGGACTTCTGTCCTCTGCCTGCTCTATTCAGGGGAGCTCGCCCACTCCCACCCACCACCATCCACACCAGAGGCTAGGAGCTCCCATGACCCCAGAGACCTGGCCAGGCACCTGCACACAAGGAGTGGCCAGTCAGGAAGTGGGGAGGAAGAATACCCGTTCACATGTGGGGCTGCCAGCCCTGCAGTCACGTCCTGCCCAGTTTTTAAAGAGAAGCCACAAATCCACATAAAATTATAAACTCTTTCTATTAATATTTGAAGATATGGGCAACCAAAACTTTTTTAATCAAACCCCACATGGGCCCCCTCCAACCCAGAGGCTGCCCATTTTCCCATTCTAGTCAGCCACGATACCACCACCTCCAGGCAGCCCTCCTTCCTGAGCCTCAGGTTAGCTCATGGTACCGCTTCCCACTGGACCCGGCCCCAGGCTGGCAGCTAGCATGTGTCCCAGATTGACCTCATCACCCTCTCTCCTCTATTCTACCTCCTGGTTCCCCCGTCCTGACCAAAGGCACCACCTCCTACCCCAACCTAGACTCTGGGGTGTCAGCCCTGCCTCCCTCTCTGCCCAAGCCCTCAGTCATGTCTGACCCCAAAGCAGTCACTCTGGCTTCTCAATATTCCTGAGCCCCTCCTGCCCCTCCTCCCACCCCTGCAGCTGGGGAGGGCAGCAGGTACCTGCATAGTTGGGTTCTGGGTCCTCGACTTCATCAGGACTGTCCAGAGGCTCCAAGTAGGATGCTGGGACCCAGCCACGCTTTGTCTTCATTTGGCAGAACCACCAGCCTGTGCCGGGGATATGGGGCAGTAAGTCTGGGCAGGTCTGGGAGCCTCCCTCAGCCATCACCAGGTGGGGAGGGGTGAGGACAGTCAGACACACACAGACATCCAACTATCTCATTCAGACTGATTGTGTTGTGTGTGTGTTCAGTCGCTCAGTGGTGTCCGACCCTTTGCGACCCCCTGGACTGTAGCCTTCCAGGCTTCTCTGCCCATGCAATGTTCCAGGCAAGAATACTGGAGCAGGCTGCCAATTCCTACTCCAGGGGATCTTCCCGACCCAGGGATTGAACCCGCGTCTCTTGCGTCTCCTGCATTGGCAGGCAGATTCTTTACCACTGCGCCACCTGGGAAGCCTGTCACCTTCACCACATTCCATGCCAAAATTACACACACCGGTACACAGAGGACCACAGAACTACAGCTCAGAATCCATTTCATAGATGTGATGAGAAGTTCGCCTGCCCACCCAGCTGTATCCCGCAGAGATGCTCCGTCACGGCCCCGAATGTGTGCAGATCCCCAGAGCTGCCAGGGGGTGCACTCTCAGAGAGAGGGTGATGCCACCCCGCCCCACCCTCTACACCAGTGTGGGGAGAACAGTCAGGGCCCCTGAAGGACCCGGAGCCCTGCTGTGGGCCAGGTGGGGAGGAGGTCCAGGGCTGCTCTCTGCAGGGGGCAGAGCCTTGGTGGGGGCTTGTGGCCAGGGGCCCGGGCACCAGGGGAGGGAGGTCCAGGCAGGGTGAGGAGGCTGACCACTCTCGTTTTTCTCCACGACGTCCACCACGTCGCCCGTTGCCAGTGCCATCTGGGAGCTCGAGCCTTTCTCATAGTCAGCGATGGCGCGGTACGTCTGCAGGATGATGGGGCCCGTGATGTCTGGGCAGAGGGAGGGCAGGGTGAGTGGACATGCTGGGCGCCTCCTCCCAGCTCTCCCCTGCAGGCCGTGCGTGGACCGCCAGAACAGGAACTTATGTCCTGTCCCCACCCAGCTCCAGACAGGCCGGGGGTGGTCACGCCCTGTGTACTGGAAAGCAGAGGAGACAAGCTAGGCTTCGTAGCACTGCACCTATTCAGCACCTTCTGTGTGCCAGACACCGGCCGCACGCTTTACACACACTCTCTCTCATTTGATGAGGTTTGCAAGCAGCCTTTTTCAACATTAATGTGCATAAGGGACTTCCCTCATGATCCAGTGGCTAAGAGTCCATGCTTTCCATGCAGGGTCCCTGGGTTTGATCCCTAATCAGGGCACTAGATCCCACATGCTGCAACTAAGGGTTTGCATGCCTCTACTGTGCTGCCAAATAAATAAATAAATATTTTTAAAAAACCTTTAACATGCAACCAAATCACCCAGGGATCTGGCTGAAAGACAAGCACTGATTCCATAGGTCTTGGGTAGGACCTGAGAGTCTGTATTTCTAACCAGCCCCCAGATGATGCTGCAGCTGTCTTTTAAGCACTGACTTGTATCTACCCCTGCCACCAAATTCGTATATTGAAGCGCTAATGCCCAGTACCTTAGAATCTGAGTGTACTGGGGCCACTAAAGGCCACTTTTGCCCCCAAATCTGATCATTCATTCAGCCAGAACATTCCCTGGCTATCGGAAGCCAGGCTCTGTGCTTGGCACTGCAGCCACAGAGGTGAGCTCCCAAAACTCCAACTTTTTTTTTTTTTTTAACTTTTTAGCTATGCCCCACAGCACGTGGGATCTTAGTGCCCCAACCAGGGTTCGAACCCACACTCCCTGCCTTGGAAGTGCAGAGTCTTAGCCACCAGACACCAGGGAAGTCCCAAGACCCCAACTCTTTAGTGTAGCCGCCAAGATCCTTCACAGCTGTTCTCACCTCCTGCTCTTCTCCCTGCATACCCCAAGCTCAGGGTCCCTGATCGTGTCAACAGTCCCTGAGGGTGACCACGCTGGGCTGCCCCCAGCCTCTTACCCGCAACGTTGTTCTTGCCATCTTTGGGCATCAGGTATGTCTCTGGCTTTTTCACCCTGCAGCAGAGAACAGTCTGGGTTAGACCACTGGGCTTCCCCCTGGGATGCTCAGGACAGACCTACAGAAGAACTTCCCAAGACAGTTCCCAAAAGGGACGTGGGAATGGGGGCCACTGCAGAGAGAAGGCAGAGGCTGGACTGGGAGGAAGGGGCTTTGAAGAAAGAAGGAGCTGCTCAGAGCCTGAGGGGGTTGCCCAGCTTCCTGCAGACCCAGAGGAGAAGGCTTGTAGGCCAGCTCCCTTCTGCTGGAGCCTCGAGAGAGAAGCCAACGAGGGTGGGCGCCCTGTCCCACAGAGGCTGAGGGGAGCTGCTCTGCCTGGGACCAGGGTTGTGTTCAGGGGTCCATAAGCACTAGCTGGAGCGCTGCTGTCTATGGCAAACCCTGTCCTCCAGGCATCCCCTAGCACTCAGTACCAGCGAGGGAAAGAGAGAGGGACATTCTGCAGCACATTCCCCTGAGATCTCACTCAGTTTCTCTGATGCGTCCATGCAGGGCCCTATGTCCAGGAGATCCCTAGGGCGAGGGGCGGGCAGAGAATGAGGTGGCAAAGGAGAGGAGGGAGCTGAGACACGCTCAGGAATGAACAGAGGTCACTGAGCCCCATATCCTCTCGGGGACTCCTTACTTCCCAGTTTATAAGCACTCTCCCTGGCACCCACTACTGCATTTGGCCCTCACCACTGGGTCACAGTTGGGGAAGCTGCTTTCAGAAGACTCCAGGTCCCATAGCCAGGCAGAGCCAGGACAAGGACTGAGGACCTAGGACCCCCAGCCCGGAGTGCCTCCTCCACCCCATCCCCAGCATCCTGAGGCTCAGAGGGGTGCAGGTAGAAACCTGGCAGGGATGCTGGGGATGTCCTCCTTCGCTTTCTCGCTGTGTGACTTTGGGCAAGTTGCTTGCCCTCTCTGATCCTCAGGCTCTTCCTGTGTAACGTGGGGAAAGCCCTGCCCTCTCCAGGTTGAGCCAACCACCCCTTCCCTCTCCCACCACTCACTGGCTGTCTGTAGGGAGCTTGAGGTCGTCGGGGCGCACCTTGAAGAAGTTGAGGAGGTGCGGGCAGCGGGAGATCTTGACAGGCAGGCTCATGAGCGTGCTGCAGTACTCGGTAAGAGTGCCCTGGCGGCTCTCGGCCACCCGCTGCCCATCAAACCACCGCGGGGCTGGCGAGACCAGGGAAGGACACCAGAGGACCAGTGAGCATACTTGCAAGGTCAAGTCCGGAGCGGTGAGAGTGGAGGGACAGTCAGAGGGCAGGTGAGGGGATCCGAGGCGGGGGAGCCCACCCAGCTGACCCAGCCCCACTCCTCACCTGGCAGGTGCGGGATGATCCTATTCTCTGGGTTGATGTCCCCCGCCTCAATAGGAAACATCTCCTTTAAGATTTTCTAGACAGAAATGCAGACATGGAGGAATCTGTTTCATTAGAACATTGTAAAGGCACAGAATTGGACACGACCTAAATACTTTCCAATCGCTGGGGCTAGAAGCTGTGGTCCAAAGAGCCAGATGCAACTTAGTGACTGAACAACAAGAAAGAAGCTTCTGGTGGCATCCTGGGTTCTTCTTTCTCTCCTGACTCGCATCAACCCACCAGCCAATCCTTTTGGCTCTGCTCCCCAAATCTGTTCAGAATATGATCCTTCTCACTATGCCCGCTTCTGCCTGGTTTGATTATTACAACCTTCTTAGGTCACTGCCCCTCTCTCCTGGTCTGTCCTCAATCCACCATCCAGAGGCATCCTCTTAAAACCCAGGTTGGATCCTGTGTCTCCTCTGCTCCCTCCCGCCCTCCCTCAGAACCTCCCTGCCTCTCAACTCACTCTGAATGGAAACAAAGGCTGTATTATTCCCTGCGGTGCCGGTGATGTGCCTCTGCCTGCCTTGCTCAAACCTCTCCTGCCACCACTCTGCCCCTGTTCCC
Organism: Tragelaphus eurycerus; assembly: GCA_935064755.1. Classification (NCBI taxonomy): domain Eukaryota; kingdom Metazoa; phylum Chordata; class Mammalia; order Artiodactyla; family Bovidae; genus Tragelaphus; species Tragelaphus eurycerus. Next base: position 472,996 of record CAKXYN010000268.1, read on the forward strand.
TCTGCCCCAGCCACCCTTGGAAGCTCCAGACCCACTCCTGCCCCAGGGCCTTTGCATGTGTTGTCCCCATTCTTCCCTCCCCCCCATGCAGATCAATAGCTCATTCTCTCACTCTCTCCCTCTTTCTCCTTCTTCAAGTCCTTGCTCAGCTATCTCCCCCTCACAAGGCCTCCTTCCTGACAATTGCCTCCCCTCCCATCCTTCCCCCCCCCCCTCCCTGCCCTATTTTGCTCCTTCTAAGGACCATCTCACACACTATAGAAATTACTTATTTTGTTTATTTGTCTGTTATCCTGACTTCTCCACTGGAACATAAGGTTTACAAGGGCAGGCAAGGATTTGCACTTGTTTCTTATGCCTTTCAGCAGCATTGCCTACTAATCAAGAAGAATGTGCCTGGCACTTAGTAGGTGCTCAATAAATAGTGGTTGGATGAATGAATGAGTCCACCAGGTAATAAAAGGGGCTTATCCTGGGAGAAGGCAATGGCACCCCACTCCAGTACTCTTGCCTGGAAAATCCCATAGATGGAGGAGCCTGGTAGGCTGCAGTCCATGTGGTCGCTGAGAGTCGGTCACGACTGAGCGACTTTACTTACTTTACTATCCTGGGATTTCAATGGCAGTCCAGTGGTTAAGACTCCATGTTTCCACTACCAGGAACGTGGGTTAAATCCCCCAACAGGGAATTAAGATCCTGCATGCCACATGGCGTGGCCAAAAAGTTTAAAAAAAAAAAAAGCAAGGGGGAGTTGCTAATCCTACAACAGAACAGTTTAAATAGGTGAGATGAAGCCCCACGATGTGTCGTCATGGACTGGTCTCAAAATTGTAACCCAGTGACGGTAGTAAGATGGAGAAACAGGCAAAAGGCACGCTGATGGCATTTACCCACCCCTCAGAAAATGCAGCTCCACCCTACTGCATGCCGTTCCTGGGCTGTGTGTGTGTGTGTGTGTGGCCACGTAGGGTAGGAGATAGTATGGGCTATGAGATGAAGGGAGGCTTCCACTGCTTTTGTAATTTTAATTGGAGGATAATTGCTTTACAACATTGAGTAGGTTTCTGCTGCACAACAACACGAATCAATCATAATTATATATGAACTGTGCTGTGCTTAGTCACTCAGTCAGGTCCGACTCTTTGCGACCCCATGAACTGCAGCCATCCAGCCTCCTCTGTCCCTGGGGATTCTCCAGACAAGACTACTGGAGTGGGTTGCCATTTCCTTCACCAGGGGATCTTCCCAACCCAGGGACCGAACCCCAGTCTCCTGTATTGCAGGCAGATTCTTTACTGACTAAGCCACCAGGGAAGCCCAAGAAGAGTGGAGTGAGTAGCCTATCCCTTCTCCAGGGGATCTTCCGAACCCAGGAATTGAACCAGGGTCTCCTGCATTGCAGGCAGATTCTTTACCAGCTGACCTACCAGAGAAGCCCAGAATTATATGTACATACTTAAATATATATATATATATATCCCCTCCCTCTTGAGCCGCCCCATCTCCTTTATCTAAAAGCCTTGTGCAAACAGCCCAGTGACATCAGCTGTGATTCCAGGTGCTGGCGTGCAAGGCTAGATATAGTTTTTCTTCACATTTATCTGCATTTCACTTTAAATAATTCAGATAAGAGAAGTGCTTTTGTGGCCCCTCCATTCATCTGACCTGTCTTAGACCAGGACCCAGCAGCCAAGCTCCACACACCATGACCCCCCATGCTGCTGCTACTGCTAAGTCACTTCAGTCGTGTCCGACTCTGTGTGACCCCATAGACGGAAGCTCACCAGGCTTCCCTGTCCCTGGGATTCTCCAGGCAAGAACACTGGAGTGGGTTGCCATTTCCTTCTCCAATGTATGAAAGTGAAAAGTGAAAGTGAAGTCGCTCAGTCGTGTCCAACTCTCAGCGACCCCATGGACTGGAGCCCACCAGGCTCCTCCATCCATGGGATTCTCCAGGCAAAAGTACTGGGGTGGGGTGCCATTGCCTTCCCCAATGACCCCCCATAAGATCCCCCTAATTTTGTCCAAATAGCCTCTGGTGCTGGGAACCCTGGGGGATTCTCCCATGTAAACCCTGGTGATAACAGGCACCCACAAAACAAGAAGACCAGGTTCCACGGGTGTCAGGATTATCCACCCCCCTCCCGGTCCACCAGGGTCTTCGTCAGGCCAGCGACCATGGGTGAAAGACGGAGCACCTGGGCTGCCTCCTGCGGTGGTGACACTGGCCAGGCTGCCCCCTGTGGGGACAGAGCAAGCAGGGGGACCCTTGAGACAGCCCCCTTGAGTTTGTGTGCAGTGGGTGCAGAGTCTTGGTTTGGGAAGATGAGAATGTTTAGAAATGGTTGGTGGTGATGGTAGCGTGACATAGCGAACATGCTTCACGCCACTGGCTTGTACACTTAGAGTACGTAAAATGGTAAGTGTATGTTACGTATATTTTCACAATAAAAACTACCTTAAATGTTTTATTTAAATTAAAAAAATATAAGGCCAACAACATTGTAAGTCAACTATACCTCGATTAAAAAAAAAGTGCCCCTTAACTGTGGGCTGGGAGGGGAGGGGGTTTCTAAGTTTCCCTCCTCAAAGGCAGAGCTGGGGCTGGCGTGGTGTCTCCCCTTACCCCCCACCCACACACACACAGGGCACTCACATGGAATTCGTAGATCTCGGTGAAGCGCCGATAGACCACCTTCTCAGACAGGTCCTGCCATTTCACCAGGAACATGTAGACCTGGGGGGCGGCAGGAGCAGGGGACCTCATTCAAGCACGCATCTGGGCAGCCCGCACCCACGGTGGAAACCCGCAGGACTGGGGGTGGGAGGGAGAGTGCTATTTGGGGTAACCTGGGCCATAGAAAGAGCACCAAGTTCACGGACCCCAGGGAAAGTTAACTTTCAAATTAACTCAGACTCCTCTCCGTAAACCAGAGGTAAAAAGTAGGACCTCACCGCTAGGGCTGCTCTGAGAGTATCAGGAGGTTAGATACAGAAAGGGCTGGGCTCAGATAGCAAAACACAGCACAACACAGTAAGATGTTGTGGCTGGATTTATATGAAGTGTCCAGGGAGTTCCCTGGTGATCCAGAGGCTGGGACTCTGCACTTTTACTGTTGACGGCCCGGGTTCAGTCCTAGGTCAGGGAACTGAGATCCCACAGGCTGAGGGCGCAGCCACAAAATAAAAAAAGAAAAGAAAAGAAAGAGGTGTCCAGAAGAGATCGATTTATTGAAACAGAAAGTAGATTTGTGGTTGCCAGTGTCTGGGCGGGGTTGGGGTAGAGGGGCTGAGGCTTGACTGGGAATAGGATTTCTTTGGGGTGATGAAAAAAAACAGATTGTAGTGATGATTGTGCAACTCTGTGAATGCACTGAAAACCACGGAATTGTGCAATTCACATGAGTTTATCATATGGCATAAGAACTGTGGTGGTTTAGTCTCTAAGTCGTGTACGACTCTTGCGACCCCATGGATTGTAGCCCACCAGGCTCCTGTGTCCATGGGATTTTTCAGGCAAGAATACTGGAGTGAGTTGCCATTTCGTTCTCCAATATCCAAAAAAGTCATTATATAAAACAAACAAACACTCAATATGGAAAAAATAAGCCTGTAAAAACAGTTGAGAGAACACCACTCAGCCACACAAAACAGCAGATAACTCATATTTGCAACTACGTGGATGAATCTTAAAAGCACTGTGCTGAATGCAAGAAGTCAGGCATGAAAGGCTACATACCATTCCATGTCTGTGCCATTCTAGAGTGACCTCAACTAATCCAAGGTGGAAAAAGACACCTCAAATAGTTGCTTCTAGGGGCTGGGAAGGAATGACTGGGACATGAGATGGAGTGAAGGTCACGGTCAACATTTCGATGAGAGTTTGGGTTCTGTAGGGACTCCCAGGGTCAAAACTCAGTAAATGTATCTCTAAGATTTGTGGGTTTCATTCTACACAAATTTTACAGCAAAAGAGAAAAAACTATAAGCAAATGCTTAACTCTGACTGTGATATGCATGCTGAAATATTCAGGGCACAGTGTACTGATATTTGTGATTTGCCTTGAAGTGCATCAAAAATAGGATAGATTGATGGGTGGATGGATGGTTAGCAAGTGCTACAGGTAACGTTAATGGAAGAATGTAGATAGTGAGCATATGACTGGTTAGATTTTTTGGTTTTGTTTTGCTGTAAAATTTTTTCAATTTCTCTCCATATTTGAAGTTTCTCAGAATAAAATATAGGGGAATCAAAAGAATAGCTACCACTGGGGAAGATTAAAATACTCTAAAAAGTTAGATAGTTGTGAGAGTTGAACAACTTATAATATACCAAAAACCACAGTGCACTTTAAATGGGTGAACTTGCTAATATTTGGAGAAGGCAATGGCACCCCACTCCAGTACTCTTGCCTAGAAAATCCCACGGACGGAGGAGCCTGGTAGGCTGCAGTCCATGGGGTCGCTAAGAGTCTGACATGACTGAGCGACTTCACTTTGTCTTTTCACTTTCATGCATTGGAGAAGGAAATGGCAGCCCACTCCAGTGTTCTTGCCTGGAGAATCCCAGGGACGGGAAAGCCTGTGGGCTGCCGTCTATGGGGTCACACAGAGTCGGACACGACTGAAGTGACTTAGCATAGCATAGCATTGCTAATATTTTACGTATTTAGAAATAAAGTTAAACCAACAAGGATTTTTTTAACTTTAAAGTGGAAAACAAAACCAAATGAACTTAACAGTATATAAAATGGGTAATAATCTAAAAAAATTTTTTTAATGGAAAAGACTCCAAGTAGCTTTTAGTTACAGCACTGACACTGTTCTCAGTCCAAAAGGACAAAAACAACTGCAGAGAAAACTTAACTTTGACTGATTAGGTTAGTAGGTTTATTGTTAATAGTGGTGTGGGTGTAGTGACTTAATACGTTAGTAGTAGGTTTATTTTTGACAGCGGTGTGGGTGTAATCACTCTGAAACAAATTTATGTTTACTTTAGAATTGAGCAGAGGAGTGATACGCTAATCTCCTTGGGACCCACTGTTCCCACAGTGAGAGAAAGGAGCTACAGATATAAAACGGTGAGAGGCAAGAGTGAGATGACATAGCTATTTCTCCCAGTCTGTCCACTGAAAAGGCCGTCACGAGCCATGACACCTCGGTGGCAATGAGCACACCTAGCTTCCAGATTTTGTGTTCTAATATCACTCTCACAAAAGAACCAGGGTTCTTTACTGAAATAGCTGAGTTCAGGCCTAGGGCTGAAAGAGTCCAGGTTAAGCTGGACCACCTTGTGCCATAAGAATGAATTCCGGTGCCCTCTCAAAAAAAAAAAAAAAAAAAAAGTGCTCAAAGAATGACATGATATATCCCAAAAAAGCACAGAAGCCAACCTGAAGGAGCTCCCAGTCACCAAATCTGGAACATTCTGAGCATCAAAATAAGTAACGATAGTAATGGACTCTGACCCACTGAATCCATGGATCCATACGGACATGAACAAGGAAGAGGGAAGACACTTACAGGAAACTGTTAACTAATGCATGCAGAAGGACCAGGAGAGTTTAAAAATCATTATTTGGCAATCATGATAGTCATTTGATGCAAGCAAGAGTCATCCAGTTTCTGTAAGGCACAGGATACTCTCATAGCTTTCCAGAACCTCCCCCACGGGTTCGTTATTAACTTTGTTGCTTGTTGTAGTCACTAAGTCTTGTTCAACTCTTCTGCAACACCAATGACTACAGCCCACCAGGCTCCTCTGTCCATGGAATTCTCCAGGCAAGAATACTGGGGTGGGTTGCCACTTCCCTCTCCAGGGGATCTCTTCCAGACCCAGGCATGAAGCCCACATCTCCTCCATTGGCAGGTGGATTCTTTACCACAGAGCCACCAGGGAAGCCCAGTTAGGAATTACAAAGAGGGAAACAGTAGCTTTACAGCAGAGAAACTTGGAAGACACACTTAGGATTTAGTGATCAAACATCACTGCTGCTGCTGCTAAGTCACTTCAGTCGTGTCTGACTCTGTGTGACCCCATAGACGGCAGCCCACCAGGCTCCCCCGTCCCTGGGATTCTCCAGGCAAGAACACTGGAGTGGGTTCAAACATCACTAATATAGGAATAAAAAAAAATCACCTGCCAGCTGATGGGATCAAAAAGAAGAACAGAGAGTCACTTCCAGGGTGTCCTTGAATTATTGGGATCTAAAGTGAAAAGTGAAAGTCGTATTCCGACTCTTCACAACCCCAGGGACTATACAGTCCATGGAATTCTCCAGGACAGAATCCTGGAGTAGGCAGCCTTTCCCTTCTCCAGGGGATATTCCTAAGCCAGAGATCAAACCCAGGTCTCCTATATTGCTGGTGGATTCTTTACCAGCTGAGCCACACGGGAAGCTCAAGAAGACTGGAGTGGTTAGCCTGTTGCTTCTCCAGCAGATCTTCCCAATCCAGGAATCAAACCAGGGTCTCTTGCATTGCGGGTGGATTCTTTACCATCTGAGCTATCAGGGAAGCCACTGGGATCTAAGGATGTATCAAACCTGTGTCTCCCGCATGGCAGGAGGATTCTTTACTCGCTGAGCCATTGGAAAGTCCCTAAGAAGTATCAGAAACACCGAAATTGAGGGGCGTTCTACAACATAACTGGTCCCATCTCTTCAAAAAGTCAAAACTGAAAAGGACAAAGACTGATTAAGACCGATCCGGGTTAGAGAACACCAAAGAGATGTGGCAACTCGGATACATAGGATAACCTGGATTGGATCCTGGGCCTGAAAAAACGTCCCTGCCGAGGGACAGGTAGGGCAATTGGCTGAAATCCTAATACAGTCTGAGGGATGGATGACAGTGTTTTATCAAGGTTAATTTCCTCATTTCGACACCTTTGGTTTTAAGAAATACACACTTGTAATATTTAGGGGGTAAAGAAGCACAATGTCTCCAAATAACCGTCAAATGATTCAGAATATATGTATTCAGAGAGAAAGGGAGGGAGGGACAAGGGAGCAAAGAGAGAGAGGCACAGAAAATGCGGATGAAGCAATGTTGGAGTAATTGGCATTTTCCGGGGGCAACATTTCTGTAAATCTGAAATTATTTCAACATTTAAAGTTAAAAAAAGATGAAAGGTCTCTGCATATACTCTGAATGCAGCCCACATGCCAGAGGTGGATCCCTCTCTGGTCTTCCTCTGGGTTTGGAGACCCTATGATGGATAGAGTGGCTGGGTCTGAGCCAACATTTCCCCAGATCCCGGGGGGCAGGAAGGGGGATTCTTCAAGTCCCTGCGGTGGTGTTACCCTGATGTAACTGATCACCACCAGCGTGCCCTTCCGGGGACCCTTCCCGGAGGGGCAGAGACACATGCCAGCGGGGAGAGCAGGCAGTGGGGCAGGGGCAGGAGGCACGCATCATCTGAAGGGCTCACATGGACTGCAGCCCAGATGGGCGGCCTGAGGCCCGGGGACCAGGAGCCTCAACCACGACCCTGCACCCTCTCCCCTCGGGCAGGGAGCCCCAGGGCTGTGCAGCGACCCGCACGTGCGCCCCCCCCACCCACCTCCAGGTCTATCCCCGAGCAGGGCACTCCCAGCTGGTAGGTACTCACGTAGTGCTGGCTGGGGACGAAGCGCTTCTCGAAGCCCAGGAGGGCAATGTGGCGGATGAAGTGGTCCCCCATGGCTCGGCTGCGCGCGGCACCCTCTCCTCCAGGGTGCTCAGGGGTTGGGACTTAAATTGGCTGGAAAGAGGAAGTCGCCTCTGTCGCAGAGGGCGGGCGGGTGGGGGGTGGGGTGGAGGAGGTGGCAAGAGAGGGCAGGGAGCATGCAGAGAGGGCTCCGCTTCTTCTTTCGTTTTTTCTGGGATTCCTGGGGCTCCCGTGGCAGGGACGTGGGCAGCCACACGCACACAGGTGTGCAGGGACACTCTGGCCCCTGTCCTCCCTGTGGCCTCTAGGGCCCCACAGATGGGGTGCCCAACTCCTGGCTCTCTCTTCCTGGCTCCTGTGCGCCAGCCACATTGGTGTATCTGCTCTGGGAACTCCCCCAGCACTAGCACCTCAGGGCCTGTGCACGCCCGTTCCACCTGGCCCGTCTCTGCAGGCCTGTAACTCCCACCCTCATTGTCTGCAGGTGTCTCCTCTGAGAAAGGGCACCTCCTCCGAGAGGCCTTCCTTGACAACCTCACAGAAAATAGCAACACTTCATGGGCCCCTGGAGAAGGCAATGGCGCCCCACTCCAGTGCTCTTGCCTGGAAAATCCCATGAATGGAGGAGCCTGGTAGGCTGCAGTCCATGGGGTCACTGAGAGTCGGACACGACTGAGTGACTTCACTTTCACTTTTCACTTTCCTGCATTGGAGAAGGAAATGGCAACCCACTCCATTGTTCTTGCCTGGAGAATCCCAGGGACAGGGGAGCCTGGTGGCTGCCTTCTATGGGGTCACACAGAGTCGGACACGACTGAAGTGACTTAGCAGCAGCAGCAGCAGCATGGGAAAGCACTGACCACTGTTTTATTTTTATAATGTCTTTCCCAAACAGATTGTGAGCCCCTGAGAGAAGGCTCTGGTCTGTTTTGACATGGGCTCTGGCCCCAATGCCCCAGAGCTGGTGCCTGGCATGCAGTGGGCCTTCTGCAAGTATTGAAATAGTAACTGCATTGCTCATGGAGTGATGAGCACAATCCAGTGAGTGTGTCCAAGCCTCCCGTGCCCACCCTGGGTGAGTGGGACTGAGAACAGTGGTGGGCAGGCAGACCGAGTAAGGCCCGAGTTCAAATCCTGGTCAAAGAACGGCCCCTCAGAGCCGGCTTGGTTTCCTCCTGAGTGAAAGGGACCCCATCTCTGCTGAGAATAGGGAGAAGGGGATCTGGGCTGCAGGGCTGAGGGAGGAGCGGCTTGCTGGGAGAGGGTGGGTCGTTGTTGTTCAGTCGCTCAGTCGTGTCCGACTCTTTGGAACCCCGTGGACTGCAGCACGCCAGGCTTCCCTGTCATTCACTGTCTCTCAGGATTTGCTCAAACTCATGCCCATTGAATCGATGATGCCAAAGCCTGCGGTGCTTGGCCAGGGAGACATGGGACTCCGGGAGCTCAGAGGTTATAGGGCTGGTTCAAGGTCACAGAGCAAGTAGTCTTAGACCCAGGAAATCTGACTGCAGGTTCAGGTGGGCAGGGTCACTTTGTTGCCCAGACTCTCAGATTCCAAGAAGGAGAGATGGTGGCCAAAGCCATCAGCGCCGGGAGCACTCTGAGAGCCACGGGTCCCCCGGGACCACCAGGGGCAAGGCTTGACGTTTGGCAGGGGGTGTTATCTCGGAAACTCGGTCTCCATTTCTCTCCTCTGCTCTGGAAGAGTTGCTCGGCAGGTCCCCTCTAGACACTGCTGCTCCCCAGTCACCCCGAGGTCACCAACCCTGGGTGTGACCAGCCTTGCCAGTCCTTGCTCTGGTCATTTCCACTTACATAGCTGGGATCTTCCTGCATAGAAGGGTGCATGGCTCAGCGATGGGAAAGAACTGCCCCATACAACACGGGTGAATCTTCCAGGCACAATGTGGGGATAGAGAAGCGGATAAAATGCCCCTCCTGCAGGATGCCATTGACCCCAAGCTCCAAACTTGCCCAGGCCAGTCAGTGGGGTTGGAAGCCAGGGTGACCTCCAGGGGCAGGGGCCGGGAGTGAGAGGAGGGGAACCGAGGCGGCAAGTGATTCGCTCTGTTGATAAGGACGCCAGTTCCACAAGTGCGCTCACTTCCTAAAATTAGCCCGGCCCTAGGCATGTTGAGTTTCGTGCACAGCCCCTCTCTGTGGGTGCCTTTTACCGCAACAGAAAGTTGGAAGCAAGAATAGACTGAGTGGGGTCCCATGATGATGGCAGTCCTCCCTTAAACCCACAGCACACGGCACTTGGCTCATAGCTGAGTGATGGTCCTTTAATCGTTCACTAAATGCTCCCTCCCTGAGGGATGCTCAGCTTGTCTCTGGTCTTCCCCGTCTCACGTGGTGCTGCCTTGCATTCCTTGCACCAAGGTCAGACTCTCAGCGCCGCTCACCTGGGAAGGGCATAGGAAATGGCCAGGGGCCTGGCTGCAAGCGGTACCCCCTCCCAGGCGCCAGTCCAGGTCATGGCCTGCCACTGACTTCCTTTCTTCTCAGAAGTCTTTCCACTCTTGCATAACCGCCCAGCCAGACTGCCCTGTCCTTCAGACACCAGGCACGACCCAGCGGCCTGAGCCGTCAGCTGCCACCTCTCCACTTCCCTTCTGCGGTCTCCCTGAACCCCGAACCTCCCCTTCTCCTCACCACACCCGGGGCAGAGAGGAGGGGACCAAAGTACGAAGTGCTAAGAACTCATGTTTACCTCGTAGGACTTCCCTAAGCAGGCTTTTTGTCAGGATAAGATAGGATTTATTTTAATGCATGGATGAAACAAGTGACCAAATGATTAATTTTTTTTTAAATGAGCAAAACTAGAAAGAAAAAAAAAGATAAAACATACAAAATGAGCAAAATTAGACATCATTAATAAATAAAAGTTTGTTTTGGGGGGGAGATACAAACTTAAATATTTTAGAACCTTCAAATTGTGATATTATAGAACACTGCAGAAAAAAAAATGAAATTGAACTAAACAAGATTTTAGCTAGCATTATGCAGATTCATGGGGTCGCAGAGAGTCGGACACGACTGAGCGAATGAACTGAACTGATGCAGATCTTATACATCCCCCAGGTATTAGAATACCAGAGCTCATAGAATCCCCAGAACAGATAGTTAGGGAGTTTGGGATGGACGTGTACACATGGCTATATTTAGAATGGATAATCAACAAGGACCTACTGGAGAGCACAGGGAACTCTCCTCAGCCTGGATGGGAGGGGAGTCTAGGGGAGAACGGATACTTGTGTATGTATGGCTGAATCCCTCTGCTGTCCACCTGAAACAATCGCAACATTAATGTTAATCAGCTATCAGATCAGATCAGATCAGTCGCTCAGTCGTGTCCGACTCTAAAAGAAAAAGGTTTTTTTTAAGTTAAAAAAAAATCAAGTGATTATTGATAGGTACGTAAAAAATAATAATAATACCAGAGTCCCTAGAATCTCCCCGACCCACTTCCCATCAAGGGCGAACATAGGACTTAGCCTGGGTTAGGAGCGCCTTACATTTATGATCTGTTCTCATCTCATCTGCACGGTGAGACTCTCGGGAAGACACTGAGATTTCCCCCACTTGATAGATGGGAAGACAGGTACAGAGAGGTTAAACGGGCTGTCACCTCTGCGGAGCAAAAGTCTGGGTCTTGAACCTGGGCAGTCTGGACCCACGCTCTTAACCATCGGCCCTGTGAATGAATGGATGATATTGGGTGGTTCACGAGGGAGGAGCCAGACTTCGACCTCCCTGAAGAGGGAGGTTCTCACGACGGGCCTGATGGGAGGGGAGGCAGGGCTTCCCAGTCCGGCCCAAAGACCTTGGCCTCACCCCAGATGCTGCCTTCCCCGGATGGATGGGGCTGGGCAGTCCTCAACCAGGAAATCCCCAAGGCTGGGCCATGGGGATGGGTTTAGCCTGAGAGCCTGAGGCCCAGGCAGTGCCCTCTGGGGTCTCCTGTCAGGCTTCCCAAGATTCGAGCACAGCAGCTCTCACCACGCGACAGTTCTCAGAGGCCAAGTTAAGCCTCCTCCCAGGCCTGTGACGAAGGCCTCCCGGGTCAGCCCACAGGCCCAGGTCTCGCCTGGCGCCAGGAGGTGCAGGAGGGGTCCTGGAGCCACTGGTTGAGGGCTTCCTTGGCCTTGAGGATGGCTGCATGGGACGGAGACTTTGAAGGGCAAGCAGGTGCCTCAATGTGGAAAGGCACGCCACTAACCACCCATTCTCAAGGGAACGCGAGTCCTCCTTTCTCAGCAGATCAGACCAGGGACAGGCTCTGGCTGGGTTGGGGTGGGCCTTGCGTCTCATCAGAAGAGAACCAGGAGCCTGTACTCAGCAGTGGAGCTCAGACACAGCTGGTCCACACGTCCTGCAAATTCCTTCTCCCCTGGGCCTGATGACATGGTCCTTGGCCTAGGGACACAGGAGTGCCCAGGACACCACAAGTCAGCCTGAGCCTTTGGTCTGCAGGAGGCCATGCACACACCAACTGCTGGCTGTGGGCACCGTGGCCTGGAGCCCAACCCACACTGACCTATTCATACAGGGTTGGGTGCCCCTGGAAGCTCCAAGCCTTTTTTTCATCTGTACCTACTCCAAGGACTGTAGAATATTTAGGGAGGTCCAAGGCAGTTTCTTACTGTTTAGCTGGGCCTGGAATGAGGGAAATGTCAGGTGAATGAGAGCCAGCACTGCAGGCTGCTGGGCAAACGGTGCAGGGCTCAGACCCAGGGCAGGCGGCCTGTGTTCTCTGCTGGAGCTGTCGCCAGTGAGCTGGTGGCTGTGTGTGGGGCAGCCCCCGGTCTAGCCCTGGGAGAGCTCAGCCTTGGCTGTGCCCAGGGCCGTGGGGGCTTTCCCAGGCCAGGTTGGGGAGGATGGTAGACAGGAGCCTGAGTTCCAGGGGTGGGGCTGGGGCTGTCCTTCTGCACTGTAGCATCTGGCGGACGTCCTGATACCAAGTGGGTGCTTAGCCAAAATCAAAGGGACTCTATCATCTGGCCCCACTCCAAAGCCAGGTCTTCCCTGGTGGCTCGGATGGTAAAGAATCCCCCTGCAATGCGGGAGACGTGGGTTCAATCTCTGGGTTGGGAAGATCCCCTGGGGGAGGGAATGGCTTACCCACAGCCAGAATTCCGGGCTTGAGAATTCCATGGGCAGAGGAGCCTGGCGGGCTGCAGTCTACAGGGTCACAAGGAGTCAAGACACGTCGGAGCGACTTTCACTCACTTCACTACCATTTGGTACCGCTCCAGAGCCGGGAGCCCTGGGGCCTGCCTGCTCCCACCCCACTTCCTCACTGGGGCCAGATGCGTCATGTGGCCAGTCATTTGAAGCTCATCAAGCATCAAGGCTAAATCCAGCTGCATGCTACCGCCACAGGGGTTTTTGCGGTGAGCTCTTCTCAACTTGAAGCTAATTTCAGTAATGAGAAAAATCCCACCTCCTAAATCCAGTCATCAGGGCTGGGTTGCCATTGTCTCCCCCACTCCGCCCAGAGACCGTGCAAAGGCAGCTGGCAGCATGCCATCAGTCCAGGGCTTGGCCATGGACTCGGGACCTCTGCCCTGCCTGAGGGGGTACAGGGCAGTGCAAACACACAGGCCCAGGGTGAGGCGCTGGTCGCCTCCAGACAGCGGGTCTGCTTACAAGGGTGTCTGGCGGTGGCTGGCTTGCATTAAGCACCGGGGGGCAGCAAAGCCACTCCCCTCGATGGAAAGGTCCTCTCTCACAGACCAATACTTGCTATGGCTTTTTGATCTGCGCCATGGGGTGGGTGCCTGCTCTGACATAGCCTTTCTGCAAACCTGCACCTGCTGACTTTCATTAAGGATTTTTCCTTGAGGTTCTAGATCGGTCATTATAAAGGAGAGGACAGTTTGTCTAAATCACAGATGATGCAAATCTATAGATTCTTTTGGGATCTGAAATCTTCCTAGAGCCTTGGAGGTGGCTCTCTCCTGCTGCCTCTGTTTGGGGTTGAGTGGGGACAGTTCTCACTCGGTCCCCCCAGGCACTGACCAGCACATGGTCCTCTGTAAGGATCAGTCACTTTCCAGGTGAGGGACAACGGGCATCAGCAGGCAGCCTGAGATCTTGTGGGAAGTCAATGCTACAGAAGGCCCACCAGCCACCTACTCAGGCTTGAGAAACCTGGCAGGAAACACTGTTACACATACGGTGTTGTATCACAGCATGTTTTCAGGGCTACCTTTCCTGACAACTTCCTCAAAATAAAACCACAAGGGAAGGGGGGTTGAAGGGTGGGATGGGGCAGGAAGGAGCTGACACGCAAAACCTTTGATCGGAGTTGGGAGCTGGGAAGACAAGCAGCTTTGCTGTTTTTCATTCAGTTCACAGGGATTTGAAGCCAGGGAGCTGCAGCAGCCAGGTTTACCCACTGACTTGTCAACCAGCCACCATAACCTGAGGGACTTAGGACTTCAACAACCTGCTTTTATTATCTGCCCTTTCAGCCAAAGCTGGCAGTCACGAGGTGAAGTTAACCACCCCTCAGTACACGTGGGAGTAAAACAGAACCCAAACTGCCAGGGATGGAGAGCAACTCCATGGGGGCGTCTGGTTAGAGCTGCACAGCCCCATCTGTGCTCATCCGACTGGACTCAGGGCTGGGCGAACCAGGACCCGAGCAAATGAGGGGCCACAGGTCGCCTCAGTTCCCCACACCCTGTCCCCTTGTATCACAGGGAAACAGGCATCTGTGGAGAACACTTCTTTCAAAATATACACACTTGGCTTCTTCCACTTAGGAAGGAAGGTGTTCAGAGGTGCACTGTGGTGTGTGACAATTATGGTTCACTAATGGTTAAACCAACCAGCCGCTTGAGCTTATTCAGAATGGGGCTTGAGGTCTGGACACAGGAAAGGTCTGGTCTCTCCAATGGACCTTTTTGGTCCCTGGTGGGAAGGAAAAAAAAACAAACACAGCAGAAATGTTGCTGGAAGGATGCTCAGAGAGATGACCTACTTCCAAGTAGGACTGGCTGCCTGCTGTAGTAGACGGCTCTGTCCTGGGCACACTGGGCACTCTACAGTCCACGCTGGGCACACTGGAGCCCAGTCCACGCTGCAATCTCAGCGGTAAGACTGTGGCCATGGCTGGATTCTTGGTATACCTCTTCTCTCATGTCCCAAAGTGACCTGGGCACACGATACGAATACACTTCAGGTATCACAGACGATTTAGACCAATGAAACGAGAAAACGTCTTAGGATGTGCTAACTGCTCAACAGGGAAAGCTTACGTGCACCGCATAGTCCAAGTGCTGGTAGGAGGATAAATGTGAAGACTTCTCTTGGAGATGCCAGCCGCCCCGCCTGCAGCAGCTTTGCTGCTCGCCCCAGAGCAGAAGCTGACCCAGAAACAGAGCTCAGCTCTCCCTGCCACCCAAGGCCCAGAGCTGGGCAAGAGGCTGTAAGTAGTTGGCCCAATTTCACCATCAGGGTCTAACTGCTTCTTTGGTTTAACTGTTGGAAATTTACTCAAGATCACAGCTGTCCAGAAGCATGGCTTGGAGCTTGTCACAAAGCCTATGTCCCTGGTCATTCTGCTATATTTCCTGATAAAATAATATTGAACCATCAGCCATCACAGGATGAGGATACTGTTTCAGAAACACAGGGTTTGTTAGAATTACTGATGGGACCTATGTTTCAGTCTGGTCCTCCAGGAAAGACCTTGGTGGGAGAGTTTTATACCCCTCGCCTTCTGAAGAATCACGCTCTTTTGTGAACTGTCTCATTTATGAAGGCAAAACCTATTCGCTAACACACACAGCAGAAAGCTTGCTCCTTAGACGGTTCCTGGGCTCCACATGAGCAAGGCAGGGTGACCCCGGACATTAAACAAGCCTGTGGTCAGGGCTCATCTGACCACTGCAGTTAGGAAGGCAATTTGCTAAGGCGGTCACCTTGCCAGGAGAGGCTGCACTGACAGGCCCCCGACTGTGTTTAGCAGAGGGAACAGGGGTGTGTGGAAACCTCTGGGAGACACAGTGAGTTAATAAAACGACTTCTTCCACCTCCACGCTCTTCTGCTCACAGACACAGCTTCAACTGAGATTCAATATTTCTTAAAGGAATCTGTAAGAGGCAGGATGGGACCAGACCGTGTCTTTATACCTAAGTCAGCAGGAGGATGCCACACTGATTCTGAGCTGTGGTCCACAACACAGAGACTCATGCACTCATTTTTAGCTGTAAAAAAACCTAAAAAATCCCAAACATATGTGTATGCATAGATACAGAATTTTCATACTGGAGATATATATACTTATACTGAGTAGGAAAGTCCATCTCCTTCCAAGCCTGTGCTCCTGCAAAATTTCTGTTGAAGTTATGTGTACAAGTGTAACTTCTTTTAAAAAGCAGCCTTTGGATGACTATGAATTCCCAGTGACTGGGACAGGAAGTGTGGGTGGTAGCAGCCAGACGGGGCACACCCGAAAGGAACCCCGGGGGTCTACTAGAGCAGCTGACTCCCCCAGGTGGTTGGCTGCTAAGCTTGTCAACAAATCGGTTTGGCTTTCCCTGGGGTCACAGAGAGGCAGAAGGTGATGCGGAGAGACATAAAGGACCTGGAGCCAGAGTTTCATGTGGGAGGGGCTCACACACGGGCTCCATCCTGGGGGCGGGGGTTGACCTCAAACATGGCATGCAGTTGGCAGGTCACGGACAAACAGGTGGGGGCTCCAGCCCCAGCTCAGACCAGAGGCACAGCGGTCTCAGACTCACCCCTGCAGGGGTGTCCTGCCGAGGCACGGAGCCTCTGGACAGCGGCGACCTGACCTCACCTCACAATCCGCCTACCTCCGAGCCGCCCCAGGTTTCCCGACAGTCATGAAAACACCTTAGAAAGAAATGAATTAGTGTGTGAAAGGCATGGATGGATTTTATTTATTACCCTATATCTACAATTTAATTTGAGGTAAAATATAAGCAACACATAAAAATGCCTATTTCTGCTACCATGTAATATAATTCTCCATTGTGAATATTGTGATAAAGCTAATGAAAACTCTATGCCATCACATACTCTAGCTCTTCATATAGCTGGTATTTTACATCTCTTACTGTTGGTGAAATCTCAACACATGTAAGATTCTCCTACAAATGGCGCAGAATGTCAGAGGGTGCCTGGTCAGTTGACGGACCCCTCGCTGCCCACACTGGGGCCTCAGTGTCACCGGTTCAACCGCAGAGTAAAGAAGGCAACGAAACCCCCCTCCCCAAGTTCTGAGCCGAGCTGGGGTGGGCTCCACAGAATTCCACACTGCAACTGGGCTCACGGCAGTGAGGCTCTATGTCGCTCAGCTCGCCCCAACACTCAGACCTGACCTCAAACTTCTGGTTCGCCATGCATTTTATTTGGATGAAAAGTAAATGTGGATGGAAGAGGGTCTCTGTGTTCCATCTATAAGCCACACACTGAGATTACCGACCTCTTACTGGCTGTTAGCTGGTCCTGATGGTTGTGTTTTCATGATGATAAAAAACATATGAACCATGATAGAGAGCTTAGGAAAAGGTTTAGTCAAATATACAGATACTAACTGTTCACTCAGTCATTAAGGAGAGCCGTGAACAAAAGGGTCATTTAAATGATTTTCTCCAATAGAAAAACTAAAGAGCTGAACTATATCACAGGGGTTTTCTTCACTGCTGAAGCTGAGATGTTCCGGTAGGAGATATCTTCGCTTGATTGGAAAACAAACACCATCGCTGAAGGCTCTGCTGAATACGTGAAAACTCTGATGAGCTCCACCCCTGTCATTTTCCCTGTCGTTTTTCCAGCACTGCTGTAAAATCCTTATAATACATTCCCAAGGAAACCAGCCATTCCAAATCTACAGTCACTCTGCTCTTTAATTCAATTCACAGAACTGCTGAAAAAGTAGACATTTCTATCTAAAAGTAGAAAAAAAGGTTTGTATAGAAGGTATTTCTGTTATACAAGTATATTACACAGCCTGGGGCAGTTAACAGGTCCGAAAAGCTCTTCTCACCCACTGAAACTTTAAGCTAAAACAGGAGAGAAAACAGACAAGCGAGAAAACAGGTTAATGTGATTATAGGAATTTATGATTTTCACTAATATCACAACTTAATTACCACTTCAGTCCAGGGACTGGAGGTACATCGCCCATTCCATGACCAAAAAAGTCTCCGTATAAAAAACCCAGAGGGTCAGCTACAGGTGAGATAACTGTACCCTCTAACTACCATGAAAACAGTCAACGCTGGGGCTGAGTGAGGTTCAGCCTGACATGAACACCAAGTCTCACTGACTCCTGGTCTAGGAACGCCCCTTCTGGACAGGTTTAAGATGTTTGGAATGACTGGACCAGGCCAAATCATACCAAGATACACCATGGATTGTGTAGCTCAGCCAGACTGTAAATACTGTTACAGTGATTAGAGGAGAGTCAATCTGGTGACACTGACTCCCAGTGCATCCAATGGCAAGGACGAGAATTAACCTACAGATCAGAAACAAAACACTTTCCATGGGAGGCAAAGTGCTTCAACATCTTTGCCTGATAGACATGCGCTGATCCAAGGAAACTCTCCGTGCTTGAGCCCGCTAGCTCAGACCACCCAGTATGCTTACACGTGGTCCTCACGTGCCCCGAAGGCGGGCCACCGCGCACGGCTGAAGCAGGGAAAGCACTTCAGCTTACGGATATGCAGGGAGGCTCTCCCAGACTCTACATGGTGTCCTGGACACAGAAGCTGATTTACCCTGGGAGGGAAGAGTTCTACCACGTAGGGTCTGGTTCTTGCTTGATTTGGGAGTTTCCATCAGTCTCCTTTATTTCTATCAAGAAAAACAAAAGGGAACCGATTAACTGCGCTATGAATGCAGATCTGCTTGATTACATAGCTACTCATACCAAACGATTCATTACAACTCGATAGGACACTAAAAATGGTAGCAACTAGAGACATTTCCAGCAGTCAAGTTCTAAATTTTGTTACTTAGATTTTCAAAGTCACAAATGCCTTATTAATTATGCATGTAAAGGACCCACACTAGCTGAATCTAGGTTACAAAGCCGTCATTCAACAATTTCAGAATTCATTAAGAGTCATTTGGGGAAAATGGAAGAAAAGAACCTGTAAGTCATCTCTAAATACAATGCTTCTGGGCATAAACTACAAATCCACTTGACCCAGAAACCAAGGAACAAAACCACCACGTGGTTCCAGGTAAAGAGCTTCAAAACCACAATTAATTCTTTGTCTTTGGCACTTCAATTTTTGACAACCAGGCTACCCTTTTTACCTTCGGTTGCAGGAACCTCCAATTGGGTTGGCTCAGCTGATTCTGAAGAGAAACACACAAAGATTTTATTAAAACACTGATCAGAAGTTGCCTTCAGTTATGTAAAAAGCCTAGAGGGAAGAAGTTCTCTAGACATACACAAAGCCCCGGTCTAGGATGAAACAATAGCTACAAATTTGGGAATTAAAAACACCGTTTACTCAACTGGACTGTCAAACATCTGCTTTCCTGAAACCTGCCATCTTACACAATCAATAACAATCTTAGCACAGGCCCAGCAGGAAAGCAGGAGGTTCTCCATGTCTTTTCCCCTCCCCTCTGCAGGACCCCTTTAATGACAGTCCTTCCCTACTTTCAGTGCATCACCCAGCAGGCCTAAACAAACACTTGCTTCTAAGGGATTTTTAAAACTACAACACATGCATTTTCAGCCAACAGTCTGGCTTACAGCAACCATTAGAAATGAAGGGCATAAGGCACCAAGTCAAAAGACAACCTTCTCATCATACAACCACACTCAGCGCCACTGGTCTCAGGTGCCTGAGCTTGAGCTTGACGTGGGAAGGTGGAACCAATGGCACGCGGTCCGGTTCTCAGTGAGGACCAACGTGTGAGCCCACCTAGGCTTTCAGACAAAGGAGTCAAAGACACCGAGTCTGCGTGTGCTTGAGCGTGTGCATACATGTGGACATGTGTGCTGTGGAATTAACTTTCCTTAGAGTTAGGACACATTAGCACGTGAGGCCACACGCTTGATGTGATCTGGTTTAGTGCATAAGCAGGAATATTTTCATGTTTCACGCTGCTTAATTTACCTTGGATCACTGGGCCTTCTGACTCATTCTGATCAACCAACTCTGAAAAGAAAGCAGATTCATTTAAGTAATAATGATACACTACTGCATTTGAAGAGCATTTTTGTATACATCCTCTACCCTGATGCTCCAACTCTGCTATAAGAGATGCTGTTTTCCTTATGAGAAGGAGGGAATAAAGATGAAAAGCTGCGGTAGGTCCCATCCAAGTAATTGACTCATAGTAATTACCATAAAATTCTGTAAATTATTACCACACAAGGAAAAGAACAACACTGAGCACTTTACACATATGGTAAAGGGGTAAGGAGCCATAAAATACAACGTCTTTTGAAATTAAAAGTTACACAGAAGAGAGATGAATTGCAATCAAAAAAGTTTTCCAAACAACAAGACAAAACAAAACCCCCACACCTTATCACGGGGTTGGTCATTTAAAGACCTCTGGTGTTAATTAAAGCTGAATGCCGAGGATGACTGAAAAATCTACGAAGCAACATTTCCTTTCATTCATTATTGACATCCCCAGATACTGACACACTTGGCCAAGATAGAGAGGATAATAAAAACAGAATCTACTGAAAAAGAACTAGTGGCTTGGGGGAACAAGCAGATAAATACATTTTAGGATAAAATGAAACTCAAAACCGGGAGGCAGAAGAGACAAGACCAAGTCCGTGACACTAAAGGCAAGGCAGCCAAAGAGCATCGACAGCGTGAGGCCCAACGGGGCAGCAGGAACAGGCACAACAGCCGCGTGACTCAGCTCAGGCGGGAGCCAACAACTCCCAGGGCTCAGCTGCGCAGCGGTCCCTGAAAACTCCCGGACACTCTCCCAACAAATATAGAACAGAGCGCTCAATGTAGATGGATGTTAAAGAGCTGAGACGATACCGGCTGGAAAAATGACTGAAATGCTTAATGGTGTATCAATTAAGGAAAATTGTCACTTTGGAAAATTTTTAACAAGAAAGGTAATAGAAAAACACAAAACATATTAGCATAATTGTTTCACACAAAAAAACCCCAACAACAACAACACACACACACACACACACACACACACACACACACACAAAACCTGTATAAAATGACAGGAATATCGGGGAACTGGAAGAACACTTACACTTGTTTGTGCAAGATTATCTGAGAGCCCAGTGACTGCCAGACACAATGCCTCAATATTAACAGAAGCCGCTAAATCACGTTAGAAGACTTGCTTTTTCTAGCCCGGTAATCAGAAAATATTAGTGTAAGTAGTAACGGTAAAAACAGCAATAAATATAGATCGTGCTTGCTGAACACATACTACAGATCAGGAGTCAACAAACCTCATCACAAAGAGGCAATGAGTAAATATTTCAGGCTTTGCAGGTTGCTCTGTCGTAATCTCTGAAGTCTGACATAAGCAAATGGGCCCAGCAGTGCTGTATTACAACTTTATATTCACACAGTAAGGAGCTTGCTAGTCACTACGTTAGAGGCTTGACACACAACGTGTCCTTTAAAATGCTCTAAAACTGCCAACATGGGCACAAGGATCATTATTATTTTATTATACGAGTAAGTACACAAATTTTAAAAAGCAAAGCAACTTGCCCAATATCACATCCACAAGGTGACCGGTGCTTTATACTGAGGGCTAAAACGACGACTTTGAATGATTACTGCTGGATTACGTCTGTAAGTGTACATGCAGACCTGCATAAACCCACCCAGCCCCTTTTCTCACATCCCAGAAAACAAACAAAAAAAAAAAGGCATCCAGAAATACTCACGGTTATTTATCACAAGTCCTGGAAATGGTCTAAAGAGAGAAACAGACGGTACAAGTGTTTTTTTTTACTCTATGAGAATATACATGTATATTTTTATTCAAGTAACATTTAGCCCATGTTACTTATGTGCTAGAAACACAAAAGCTGTCCACTATCATTTAATCTTCTACTTTTAAACCCACAGACAGATAAGTAACGATTAGGGCACATTATTAGAAAATGCTACACCAAAGATAGTGGGGAAAAAATAGGAACAAAGTAAAGGGAAACAGAGTAATTTTAGTAAAATGAGAAAAGGCTTTGGGAGAGTAATATATTAGCTATTTCTGGGTGTCAGTCCTAAGCAGACAGTGGGAGTTGGACAATGAATGGGTATATTTAACCACAGCTAAGTTTTGGGGAGGCAGAAGAGTGCAGGGGAAGGAGAGGGAGGGACGAACTGGCGGAGTAGCATGGAGACATACACACGACCACGTGTGAGCTAGACAGCCAGCGGGGACGCAGGGGCTCTGGGACAACCGGGGCGGGGGGTGGGGCACGCGGCAGGGGACACAGGCACACCCACGGCAAACTCGTGTCGATGTAGGGCAGAAACAACACCCTACTGTAAAGCAACTATCCTTCAATTAAAAATGAATACATTGCAACAAAGCAACAACCACGACTATGTTTTCCACACACACACACACAAATAAATAAATAACAGGAAATCAGAGCAATTTTAGTGAAATGAGAAGCAGCTTTGGGAGGATAAGACATTAACTATTTCTGAGTGTTGGTCCTAAGCAGACACAGTGGGAACTAGAAGTTTGGGGGAGGTGGAAGAGAAGCGTGAAGGGCCCTGGGAACTTCTACTTGGCTGACGGCAAAGGGGACGTGTGTAGCACTTATTGTGACAAGCACATATCAACGAATGGAATCCTCACAGTGCTGTGAGTGTGCAGGTGTGGCAACCATTCCTACTCTGTGGGTAAGCAGCTCACACTCTCAAAGGGAACAACTACCATCTCACTGCACAGACAAGGAAACAGAAGTGGCTTAGCACTGGATCCCTGTCTGGCTCAGCACTGGATCCCTGTCTGGCTCAGCACTGGATCCCTGTCTGGCTCAGCACTGGATCCCTGTCTGGCTTAGCACTGGATCCCTGTCTGGCTCAGCACTGGATCCCTGTCTGGCTCAGCACTGGATCCCTGTCTGGCTCAGCACTGGATCCCTGTCTGGCTCAGCACTGGATCCCTGTCTGGCTCAGCACTGGGTCCCTGTCTGGCTCAGCACTGGATCCCTGTCTGGCTCAGTACTGGATCCTTGTCTGACCTGAAGCCCGGGACGAGATGCCTCAGGCAGGGGCTGGCAACATTTTCCTGTAGAGGGCCAGACATAAATATTTCCAGACCACACCGTCTCTGTTCCAGCTACTTAATTTTATCACTGCAATATGAAGGCAGCCACGGATAATACGTAAACAAGCAGGAGTGACTGGGTTTTAACAATACATAAAAATAAAAACGTGGCGGGCTGGAACTGGTCCATAGGTCGCGGCGTGCTAACAACACCTTGCCTTAAAAACCAGAGAATGAAGAGTCAGCACAAGGACGAAAGAATCTCACAGTAACTCAAGGACTGTATTAGTTCATTTCATCGCACAGTAAACGTACTACAGAGGATCACATTTTGGAAGATGACTTGGCCTCAGGGATCTGCAGGTTCATTCTTATGACCGAGCACGTCACTCTCACGTACCTAATGACTGTGAATTTAATGAACTCAGCAGAATCTAAGATCCTTCTCATGGAGCTGATTTCCAGATAGCTGGGGGCTTTGAATGACACTCCGGGGGGCATGCCATCAACCACCACACAGCCAGGGTTAATTGTGATTTTCCTGTAAGGAACCTTCACAGGGAAACCCATCCCAATGGCTTCACCTATAGTGAGACAAATGGCATAAAAGCAGAGAGTCCAGCTTAGTGAGGGTTCACAGAAGCACAGATGACAACTTCTTGAGCATGATTCAGTTTTAAGATCTAACTAAGTCAAAGTCCTCCTGGCTTGTTGCAAGCTGTACTGTGCAAATGCCTGCATCCATGCTCAGTCATGTCTGACTCTTTGCAACCCTACGGACTATAGGAGTCATCATACTCCTCTGTTTTCCCAGGCAAGAATATTGAAGTGGGCGGCCATCTCCACCTCCAGGGGATCTTCCCAACCCAGAGATGGAACCTGCATTTCCTGATTGGCAGGCAGATGCTGAGACACCTGGAAAGCCATACACAAATGTAAAACTTACCAAATTTTCGACTGAAGAGGTCATTAACTTGCTCTCTTAGCTGTCGAGCTTTTTCAACTTTTGATAGTCTTTCATTATCATCGTCTAAAAAGGTTAAGAGAAAGCTGTAACTTAACAATGCCATTTTAATACCAGATACATTTTTAGGTGCTTTATGTAATTTTATGTTTTTGGAATGTTTTTAAAAAAAATCAGTCAAGATTGAAATGATTTAACCAAACAATTTAATAATAGCACTAAATTGAAAATGCAACAACATCATTCCAGTTATAAAGAGTTTTGCTTGCCGTTTCATACAAATTTTTAAATACTCTAGGCATCTGGGTAGCGTACAGGTTTTAGCTCATGTTGAATCTAATAATTGCCAAGCACTGTTTATAGAGATAAACAGACATGATGATGTATTTGGTTAATACTTTCTGCAGGGGCTAGGGGAACACAGACAATGTGCAGTATATTCAGTCTCCATGAAGCCCTAACAAGCTGTAATTAAGGCAGAGAGATCATACCTGGAATTGTCACCTGAATGATGTTAAGGTCTTCAACACCTGATGCAGTAGTATTAACACTGGGTGATGAATTGATTTTTCCTGAAAACGGAAACCTCAGATTAAAACATATACAAAATGTAATTAAATCTTCCCTAATGCTTACAATACAGACTATAAAAGACCATATTTTAAGCCAACTTTGTTCCTCATGACGTGTTTACTTGTTCTGTGACACTGGGCTCCCTGAAAGATGTTTTTCATTTTTTGTCTTCGTCATGCTGTTTTGTGGAGTATCAGACATGTAGAGATCCTTAAGTTATTAAAAAACTTAAAAATCGTAAAACAGACACAATCCCAACTTTGAATGCACTTTCCAGGTTTTATTTCAACAGCTACTCTTGCAATAATTTTTAAAACTACTGCTGCAAAGTAAGTGTCTGACAAAGTGTTTTCTGTAGCAAAATGCTTACTTGGAGGGCTTTTAGATGAGGAGGTGCTCTCCTTAATTGCAGTCTCAAACATTTCTGGCCTAAAAACAAGAGAAAAAGCATGTGTGTTAGTATTCCAATAGTAAAACGTTAAAAATTAAACGTAAGATACTGAAAAAGCTAGTAACTTTCTATACATACACATTCTTAGCAGGAACAGAAATAACATGGATATCTAAAGGAACACACACAAAAAGACTAACTATAACTGTGATTTTAACATCCACCAAGCCCTATTTAGTTTAAATAGCTTCTTCCTATGGTTTCAATATATCCTGGAAAGATGGAATGCTAGACTTAAGAAGGAAAACACAAGAGCCCTGCATGCAGGTAGCATGGCAATATAAAGACAGGCTGTGAAAAGTCAAGCTCCAAGAGTCTGTCTCTCTTGAGTCTTCCCTGGAGGTACTGGTTAAGACTTCAATAACAGGCTTCCAATAAAGGAATGTAGGTTTGATCCCTGGGTGAGGAACTAAGATCCCACATGCCTCATGGCAAGGCCAAAAAGTAAAAATTAAACAGTCTGTCTCTCTGAGGAAGCAGAGGCAGGGTCTTAGCCTCTAGAGACCTGATTGAAAGTACAGAGGGTGGCCATTAATAAATAAATAAATCCTAAAATTCCTTTCATCTAATTTTGAACAACTGCTGGACACTGACACATATTTTATTAACTCCAGTTACTTTCATCTGCTTCAGCTGTGCTGGCATAATTCACAGATCCCAAGCAAACAGAAGAGAGATTTAAACTATTCTGTAAACTGGAGAAATAAAAAGGCTTTAGAACACTGAACCTCCACTTAAGATTCCAGCCGTATCAACCAGTAAAAATATGACTATAAGGAGACTTTCACAAAATCAAGTAAGTTGTTATCCCTCTGATAACTCACAGCCCTCCTTCTCTCTTTTGACCACTTACAAAAATTTTTAAATATATATAAAAGTATAGCTTAAAGAGCTTCTCTGACTCTAGGGCCCCAAAGCTGAAGCCACATTGCATCTCCCAGAGTCAAACAGTACCAACTCAGGGGGCAAGCTCGTTTCATCTTATTTCCTTACTTTTTAATGATGAACTTAATTTTGGCTTTGTTTCTGAGTATCTTCTCCAGCCTTGGAATGCCAAAAGTAGACGGTCGTCGGAATGGCACACCCTCGGGTAAGCCTTCCACATAAAAGTCTTCTGGGAAAGACTCAAATAACGCGAACGGCACTTTCACAGCTTGTTTAAGGCCAAGAGCTTCACCTAAAAAACAAAACACACTTATCGTTTCTCATATACCTAATTTTCTGAAAAATTAAACCTTAAAAAAAAAAAGCACTCAAACTACATTTTGCAGCTACTAAAACTATTCTTTAAAAAAAATCACATGAATTTTAATTCTAGAAAAATGTCTTCAATTTCTTGAAGAAATATGGGAAAAAAGATCAAATTCATGCCTGCAAAGCCCACACACATCTGAGGATAATATTTAAATGTTGAACATTTTTACACTGATCACATTTTTCTGTTTTATAAAAAAGCCACCTCATATTTTAAAAACAATAATACTTCAAAATAAACTTACCACATTTTTCATTGAAAAGATTTTCAACTTTCTGTTTTAGGTCTGTGATTTTGGCGTTCCAGGCCTCTGCATGAAAAGAAAAAAGGCAGAAAAAAATGTTGGTAATAGTTACTAGTATCCATCCAAGGTTAGGAACTTCTTCATCTTTTTTTATTGTGCATCTTTACTCAGCGCAAAATAAAAAACACATAGGTTTTCAGCACAGTCATGTCTTGGTAACTACTCTAATCCTGATGCATTAACTTTTATTATATTACTGGGGTTCCCTGATGACAATAAAGGAACTGGGGTTCCCTGGACACTCCACGGTCTGTCTGCGATGCTGGAGACCCGGAAGGGTCCATGGACGGAGAAGCCTCGTGGGCTACAGTCCAGGGGGTCGCAAATAGATGCAACTGAGCAACTAACTTAATTTTAACTTATTATATTACTAATATGTCAGCTACAAATTAACAAAATAAACAAAGACCAAAATACCGCCCCCTCAAACAATTATACTATCTACTCTGTGCCAGATACAGCTCTACCCTATAGATGATCTGTATTTATCATCTCAAAAATCACCCTATGGAACCGGAAATAATGTTATCTCCATCTACAGGCAAGGAAAAGGAGGCACAGAGAGGGTAAGCAGGTTGCTCAAGGTCATGCAAATCTGGCTCTGTAGTCTTTGCCTTTAACTGTTAATATATACTAATTCACTAAATAAAAACAGTGCAACTAGTAAAACACAGTATTTTACTAATTCCTTTTATTTGAAGTAATGAAATCAAGAAAAATGAAGTATATATTTACCAAAGGAAAACTCTCTCCCTCGAGGCTTGAAGGGAACATTAGAACCATTCGTCTGGGTAGGGGTTCGAACAGCTGAGGTTTGAGGATTGCTGTTATTAGGGCCTAAAGAAGAATAAAAAACAAACAAACAAAAGAGTCAGCACACACAATCGACCACCTGCTAGTGACTTCTGTACAACCTGCTCTTGAAGGCCAACCTGTGCTGGAAAAGTTGCGTCCAATGAGGACATAAGCAGTCTGCAAAGGAAAAGGCCACTGCTGTGAGTTCTACAGACCTCTGTCCATTTTTCTACTTCCATTCCTACAACGAGGCATTTTCCTCAAAAACACATCTAGCTTTCTGGCTGATATGAGGAACTTTCTGTTCACTTCATGATTCATCACACCATTTTGAAGCCACTGGTCACTTACGTTTGCCTTTAGGTTTTTCTTTCTGCCTCTGAACATAAACACAACTCTAGACAGAAGTATATCCTCTACACTATGAAGCTCTCCTTTGGATTCTCTAGCTATTTGTGACATATCTTTTCTTTGAATTCTAAGAAATACACAAAAACAATGTTATGGGTTCTGAGTTGTTTTCCACTAAAAGCCTGACTATGGCCTCAGAATTCAATAAAATATGAAAGACTCAACATTCTAATCTTTAATTACTTCAAGCTACTGAATAAAAACCAAAGCTTTCTTAAATGGCATAGTGATAAAAGCAAGGTATTTCTGAGCAGCTGGATCTCTCCACCCCATCACCCTGAAGGCAGGAGCCTTTCATTAATCCACCACTGCCCTTGTACATGAATACTCAGAGTGGCATTACTCATAGACAGCCAAAAAGTGGTACAACCCAGATGTCCATCAGGTGATAAATAAATAAACAAAATGCGGTACACACCCACACAATGGAATATTACTCAGCAATAAAAAGGAACAGACACTCATTATGATGGATATTATCTAAAAGCAGAAAATAACAAGCAGTGGTGAGGCTGAGGAGAAATTTCATCTTCTACTTGAAACTGTTGATGAAAAACATTTAGAGCTCTAGACTTACCACAGGTTAGCTTTCCACACCTAAAACAAGTTTTGTGAAGGCCCATTTTCCTAAAAATGTCAACACCAGAGTGAAGAAGCAACAGCTGTAATCAGTGAACTGGAGAGTGGACAGAAATGGGCCACAGAGCAACCTCACCTTCCACAGTGACCTCAATTTCAGGAACTTTTGAATTACTCCCGGGGCTTCGTGGTCTTTTCGGGGACTGCAAAGCTGTAAAGAAAGCAGATACCATTTCTTCTGGATATTGTGAAAAATCCATAAGGAATACTCTATAAAGGCAGAGTACTGAAATTCAGTTTGGCTCTTTTCAAAGAAACCGGAAGAGTTGAACTGATGGTATAATACTCCACATGAGTCTCAACAAAGCTGTGGACACGTGAGTGAAGGATGACCACAGTATGATACTGCCAATGAAATGTTTACTTTTGGGGGGGACAGGCATTAAGTATCTTAAAAAGCTCAAAAACAAATCAAAAGCCACCCCCCCCCCAAATTTCTGCCACACCAAAGTATAATAAAAGTATACACAATCTCTTACCTTTAGTGTTAATTTTACTAGCCATTCCAGGAGGCAAGTAGGAAATAACTAGTTCAGGTCTAGAGAGAAAACCAAGAAACGTTACAGTGGCCAGTATAATATTGGTCTTCACAGCTAGTAAAACTTGTGATGACCAATTTTTTTTTAAATGATGGTGACCACAAAATAACTCTGTAAGACAAAAATAATCTCTATCACTGTGGACAAAAAAAAAAAAAAAAAAAATTCACTTTTCCTTCCCACAACTAGCTGCTAAAAGATTTTAGGAAGAGTAAATGACTTCTTTCTTGATAGCTCAGTTGGTAAAGAATCTGCCTGTAATGCAGGAGACCCCAGTTTGATTCCTGGGTTGGGAAGATCCCCTGGAGTAGGGAAAGGTGACCCACTGCAGTATTCTTGGGCTTCCCTTGTGGCTCAGCTGGTAAGGAATCCACGTGCAATGCAGGAGACCTGGGTTCAATCCCTGGGTTGGGAAGATCCCCTGGAGAAGGGATAGGCTACCCACTCCAGTATTCTGGCCTGGAGAATTCCACGGACTGTACAGTCCATGGGGTGGCAAAGAGTCGGACACAAGTGAGTGACTTTCACTTTCATGAAAATGAAAACTAATGGTTTAGTTTCTTCAGCTCCTGAAATTCTGGAGACATATAAACGAGAAACTTAATTGTTGAAATTCAGTTGCCCTTAAGTTTAACTAGGAATAAACAGAGCACATTAAAAATCAGCACTTTCTTTCTTTCCTCAAGTATCTATGGATGAGATACTTATAGCATCATAGCATCTCTCAGCAAATGTCAGCACCACCGCTGTGGGGCAAGTACAACTCTGCTTGTACGGATGAAGAAAATCAAGGGGGAAAAAACACCAAGCGCAGGTTAAAGAACAGCAGCCATGGACAAGGGGAGGTCCAGGCTCAGGCTACAGCTTCTAGCATGGACCTCAAAGGCTTAGCCATAACCTGAAGTCAGAGGAGATGCTCAACAGAAATACAACTTACTTGCCTAAATTCCAGAAAGGATTACAATGGTAAAGAGAACTTACTTTTTAACAACAAACTTGATTTTATTACTTCCACGGACAATCCTTTCCAGTCTTGGAATTCCAAACCAGGTAGGGCTTCGAAAGGGAATTCCTTCTGGCAAGCCTTCTACATAGAGGAACTCGGGGTTCGATTCGAACACCGGGTAGGGTACTTTTACTGCCTCTGTGAGTCCAAGAGCTTGAGCTGAAAGTGTAAGAGAACAGAACTTACGGAAGGTAACATTTTATAGGCAATCTTTTACTTCTGTCTGACAGCAGTCTCTTTTTATGCTTTTATTATGTGTATTTTCAAATTGTGATACAATGAACATATAACAGTATGTCAGTTTCAAGTGTATGGCATAATGATTTGCTATTTGCATATATTCTCAAGTGATCAGCACAGGAAGTGTAGCTGACATCTGTGCATGCTCAAATACATTGGGCCAACGTTCCCAACAATCTAGCAATTTCCACTTAACATTGTAGGTATCTTACTTAGTACATTGGGCAAAACTGAAGAACAAGCCTAAGAAAATAAAAGGAACATTTTAACACTTCAAAGGACAGGACAATTAACCATCCCCACAGGACAATCAAAATTATCTCTGTGCTCTGGGAGGAAATGAACTACAGCCATATGGCAAGTACCTAGCCCTTGAACCCAGCATCTTGTTTAAAAGATAAGAGGGAATTCCTTGGTGGTCCAGAGGCTGGGACTGTGTGCTCTCACTGCTGAGGGCCTGGGTTTGATCCCTGGTCAAGGAACTAAGATCCCACATGCCAAAGGTAAGAGGTGCGCAAGAAGATGCACCTGAGCAGACTGGTCAAGTGTACCAAAGGTTCCTGATCCAGGACACAAACGTTAATATTAAAACAACGATGGCCATGTCCCGGGAATACTGGGATCACTCTACGCCTTCCTTCCTTCTCCATGAGACATACCCAATCAACTGAAACACTTGCTGAGCCTTGTCAGAATCCTCAAGACAGCATTCCAGGAAACCATTGTCAACAAATCTACGTTGAAACAGATGATCAAACCCACGTGTCACATGGTGCCAGCCAGGTTACAAGTACAGACAGTGGGACTGAGGTCCCTCCCGAGACCTCCCACACTCTCCCGCTCTGATACACGAGAAATCGGGAGTCCAGGGGACAGAAGGTAACTTGTTCAGTTTAAGCAGCCATGTCAGAGCAGAAAGAAAGTCAAACCCAGTTTCTGAGATCTTCCCTCTTTAGGTCCTGAACTGCTAAAATGTTCATTCAGAACACTGCCTTTCCTTAACATATTAAAACTAAGACTATGTTTTACTTACCAAATTTCAAATTAAAAATCTCCTCCACTTGCTTCCGTAGCTTGGTAATTCTGACATTCCAATCTTCTTTGACTAGAAAGCAGAAACCAATCTAATTAACCATGTCCCTTGTGGGTGCTGACGCAAGATCAGATTGGATGCTATTCTCGCCAGGGATGCCATTTTTTAAAACCTGAGATATAATCAGCATATTACACTGTAACAGTTTCAGAGACACTCTTCATACAACTTTTCTTAAGAGCAAAAACTTCTGTTCATAAGGAAAAGAATGATTTCCTGAACTTGTCAAGAAGTTCAGGAAGATAGAATTCCAATTTAAGTGCACAATGTAGATAAAGAAGAACTTGTTCAGAAGCATTTAGAATGAATAGTTTTTAAACACTCCTCCTTGGAGGTACATGAAGAACTCTCTCAGGAGTAGGAGGAGCACCTGTGTAAGGACCTAGGCCTCTGGTACCAGGTTCAACTAGAGGAGCTTCAATTGTATTCACTTTTCTAAACAGGCATTCCTTGTTTTATTGAACACGTGTATGCCTACAGATTTACACAAAGGAAAACTTCACTCATCACAGCAAGAAATGAATGATAAAGTGATTAGGGAGGTGTCACTGAGCACTATTCACATCTGTGATCTGGTTTATTTCCTTACCCTTTATTTGTAAGACAACCATATTCCTTTAAATACAACATAAAAATAAAGAAAAAATAAGCTATTAGAAAAGATAGGCCTATTATACAGAGTGAAGTAAGCCAGAAAGAAAAACACCAAGTGGAGAGTGAAAAGGTTGGCTTAAAGCTCAACATTCAGAAAACGAAGATCATGGCATCTGGTCCCATCACTGCATGGGAAATAGACGGGGAAACAGTGGAAACAGTGTCAGACTTTGTTTTTCTGGGCTCCAAAATCACTGCAGATGGTGACGGCAGCCATGAAATTAAAAGACGATTGCTCCTTGGAAGGAAAGTTATGACCAACCTAGATAGCATATTCAAAAGCAGAGACATTACTTTACCAACAAAGGTTCGCCTAGTCAAGGCTATGATCTTTCCTGTGGTCATGTATGGATGTGAGAGTTGGACTGTGAAGAAGGCTGAGCGCCGAAGAATTGATGCTTTTGAACTGTGGTGTTGGAGAAGACTCTTGAGAGTCCCTTGGACTGCAAGAAGATCCAACCAGTCCATTCTGAAGGTGATCAATCCT
Organism: Tragelaphus eurycerus; assembly: GCA_935064755.1. Lineage (NCBI taxonomy): Eukaryota > Metazoa > Chordata > Mammalia > Artiodactyla > Bovidae > Tragelaphus > Tragelaphus eurycerus. The sequence goes on from CAKXYN010000268.1 coordinate 505,299, forward strand.
GGAATTTCTTTAGAAGGAATGATGCTAAAGCTGAAACTCCAGTATTTTGGCCACCTCATGCGAAGAGTTGACTCATTGGAGAAGACTCTGATGCTGGGAGGGATTGAGGGCAGGAGGAGAAGGGGACGACAGAGGATGAGATGGCTGGATGGCATCACTGACTCGATGGATGCGGGTCTGAGTGACCTCCGGGAGCTGGTGATGGACAGGGAGGCCTGGCGTGCTGCGGTTCATGGGGTCGCAAAGAGTCGGACACGACTGAGCGACTGATCTGATCTGATCTGATCTGATCTGATAGTATACTAATGCATATATATGGAATTTAGAAAGATTGTAACAATAACCCTGTATACGAGACAGCAAAAGAGACAATGATGTACAGAAGAGTCTTTTGGACTCTGTGGGAGAGGGAGAGGGTGGGATGATTTGGGAGAATGGCATTGAAATATGTATAACATCATATATGAAACGAGTTGCCAGTCCAGGTTCAATGCTCGATACTGGGGGCCTGGGGCTGGTGCACAGGGACGACCCAGAGGGATGGTATAGGGAGGGAGAAGGGAGGAGGGTTCAGGATGGGGAGCACATGTATACCTGTGGCGGATTCATTTCGATATATGACAAAACAAATACAATATTGTAAAGTTAAAAAATTAAATTAAATTTAAAAAAAAAAAAAAAAGATAGGTAGAGTTATCACTTGGACAGATTATCGGAGCTTGTTTGGTGGAAGTGAGGATGCAGAGGATAGAGGTGATCTTAGGGACCATGGAGGATGCTTGGAGGTGTTGACTGAAGAAGGAGGGTGAGAGAGAGTAATTTAGAGAAAAGGGCAGAGAGCACACGAATCGTCCCACGAGCAAAAGTCAGCTATGTCTGTGAGTGAGATGGCAGGAAACGTTGGAGAAGTTCTAAAAGTTCTGAAGCTTAAGGTTGGGAGCCTCAGAAACTCCTTCTTTACCTTTACTTTTACCAAGAAAGTACTTTAAAACCTTTTCTTTAAAAGAAAACCTAGCATCTCAAGGGTTTCATATGGTAACTCAGCCATTCACCTAGACAAAGTCAGTTTGGTATACAGCAGATCGGAATACTACTGTCCCAATCAGCAGTCTCCAAGGTCAAGGGCATCTGTCAACTCGGCGCTCCCCTTCCGCCTCACCCTGCACTTCCCTCTCTGGTATTTCTATGCCAATACAAACAGATCTCTGCACCATTCCACACAAGCACCAACTACCTTCTCTTTCTTCCCCTGCAAAGCTCAATTACCTGGCTGGTACCACAGCTTTCTCACACGAGACCTCTCCCTTTCCCCAGACTGAGAGCCAAGTGCCCTTACATGTGTTTCAGCACAGAACTGTCACCTACGCGTCAGGCAGGCGTCTCTGACGGCAACGACTAACACAACACTTCCGTCAGTTACTCAAGGACCTGAATTAGCCTGGCAAGACTAAGACCCAGGGCACTGGCAGACCAAATACCATTTTGTAGGAATGACGAGGGACAAGCTTTGATTCTTTCCAAGGTCTACAAATGGCCAAAGGCCAAGTTCTGTTACCGACTGGGAGGATGGGGTGTCCTCAGATACGAGGCCTGTAACTGTCTATGCCAGAAAACGGCAGATCAAGTACTGCTGAAACTATCACTTAATCTCAGAGTAATTTCTATGGTGCCTACAGATTGTCCCAATGATACAAGTTTAACATCCTCAGTTCAGTCACTATGAGAAATGCTCCTATTAAAATCAGTCATCACAATAATCACAAGCTTGAACTTGAGGTCTGTCTTGAGAAATGAAGACTCACACATAGACTTCCTTCACATTCAGACTAATGCATACCAGCTCTACCTTTGGGAATATTTTTGTTTGCATTACGTTGCTTAGTAAAGACTCCGTCACATCCAGTCTCCAATCTGTCACCAATATCTTGTTTCTCTGCCTAAGTCAAATGCATTCTGAAGAACTTGCTGGACTGATAAAGCTGCATTCAACCTGAGAAATTAAGCAATCTGAGAAATTAAGCATCACCTCTTCTCCCGGCAGAATTCTGGGCACAGGATGGTCTGTTTCCCTAGTATAGTTTTTTTTCAAATACTTCTCATGCCGTGATGAACACAAAAAGATTATACCATCTGTTGAGCATACTGATGACGTTCACCAGCTGCACCCAGGCACCTAAACTCAAGAATCAGTACTCTAGTACAAATAACCCACTCTGGACAGCAGTTCACCTTTAGCATTTACGAGAATGATTAACTGCAAAGACAAAAGAAAAAAAGGAGTGGGAAAAGATTTAACAACAAAAATTCAGAAGAACCCATTATTGGTTCTTAGCAACAGAAGTTCCTAAGGTTGCAGAACCTACAGAACCTAATATGCGCACCTACACGTTATGGTCACTTTATCTGACATTATGGAATGGAAAATAAAAACACCAGAAAGAAAGAAAAGCACAGTTATATACCTCAGATAAAGAAAACAAAACTCTTCTGCTAACTGAGACCGAGACTTTTAAAGCTCTTTTCTGTTGGGCAGGATGTCAGCGCAGCTGCTGCAATCATAGTATCTGTCATTTTAAAACCAAGGTCCTCGTGAAAAGATGAAGGTCTAAATCTCGTGGTTTGGCCCATTAGCCACGTGTGGGCAGCTGTGCACGTGAAATGTGGTCACCTGAACTGGGATGTGCTGGAAGTATACAATATACACCGGAGAGTCAAACAAAGGATGTAAACAAATGAAATGAAAAATGTAAACTGACACCCCATGTTCAATTTTACATGACACACATGGCTTGCATTTGTGACACGTTGTATTTCTACTGAACACCATGGGTCTAAATTCAAAGCTCAAGTTTGTTCCAAAATGATATGTTCATCTTGATAAAACAAGGAATGCCTGTGTTGATCTTCCAAGAAACATTTTTTTGAGTGGAAGGGAGAAAAGAACAATTCTATGGCATTAAGTTTAATGAAAGCTTAGAAACTATTTGATTCACAAACTTTTAAAAAGTATCTCATGACTTTCGTACCTGGTGTATTCGTTCTGGGCTGAGTAACTTCAGTAGTGCTGTGCGTCAGAAGCTCTGGTCTGTAAAAATACAATTGGTATCAGGATGAGAGCATTTAAGACCGCCTTTACTTCCCATATGGTTCATTCTACCTTCAATTGCAGTGAATAAAAAATCATCTTGGTGACTTTAGATTATTTTGAAAATAGCAATTTACAAAGATTCAGGTGGGACCACCTATACGTCCTCAAAGGCATTTTAGGCTGCTACTGCTAAGTCACTTCAGTCGTTTCTGACTCTGTGTGACCCCACAGACGGCAGCCCACCAGGCTCCCCCGTCCCTAGGATTCTCCAGGCAAGAGTACTGGAGTTGGGGTGCCATTGCCTTCTCCGATTTTAGGCTAACTTGTGGCAAAACAGCTGTGTTTGGTTCCATCCCAGTTCAACCTTGGGTTTCTATCCTTCAGGTGAACTAGAGTACAATACAGGTAAATGTATCTGGCTTTGTCACCCTGAAGCTTGTCCCAACAAAGATACACAAATGCATAACCCCAATTAGCAAGCAAATTCTACCTCAAGGACAATTCTTTTGTATTAAATGGGCCTTCTGCTCCCATACGCTGTCCTCAAATTACCCATTCTGTTATCTTCCAAACTAAAGCCAGATTGACCCTTTTAAGATCCAGTTCAAATTGTTTTAAGAGGAATCAGCTTTAAAACCTCTTCAACCCTTCACTGACCGTACAGGACATAAAGCTAGGCTTCCTGCCCAGGGCCGTCTTAGTGTATCATGCCCTGAAGGGCATCACTCCCTTCCACACATACTGTGTGGTTATCTGAATATTCAAGGCCATCTGACACCTCCCTGCCCTGACCTACTTATGCTATGTCCTTCATTTGAACCCCCTTTCTTGCATCTTCTGTGCACAAGTGAACTGTCTGCATGCTACCCTGGCCCTCTTTCCCAAAGCTGGCGCTTTTCTGTATTGATCAATGCAATAAGCCTCCCAAGGACGGAGTTTCTGTTGGATCCAATTTGGTACATCTGGTACCTGATTCTACAGAGACACCTGCTTGAAAACCGAATCTAAATGTAATGCCTCAGCTTTAAATATGGGGAGTAAAGTCCAATTGGGAGGGGGGAAAGCCTATTCTTATGAAATTAACTGTTCTTAAAGACAACATTAAATGTTTCTGCAAATTATAATCCTACCTTTTAATAACAAATTTAATTCGATTGCCCACTTGAATAATTTTTTCCAGCCTTGGGATCCCATACCACGAGGGACTTCTAAAAGGAATGTTTTCTGGCAGTCCTTCCACGTAGAGGTCATTAGGGTGTGCTTCAAATTTCTGGTAAGGTACAGCCTTAGCTTCGGTGCTCCCTAAGGCTTCAGCTTTATGAAAGAAAAGCAATTCAGAAGACTGGAGACTAAATTTTCATTGAAATTATATTTAAAAAAATATATAATAAAGGACATGTCAATTTTTAAACAAGCATCTTTAAAATGACCTTAACAATCTTTGAATACAAAAACAGGAATATGGGAATGCACCTTACTATTGTTTCTGAATAGGCGCAGCACTGAAACTTTAAAATGTAAAAATGTAATTACTAATTCAACTTTAAACCACATCCAAACAGAGGTGTAACAAGAAAGAATCAATTTACAAAATATTGGCATTTGTACATGTCCCTTGTATTCTGTGTTATATTTAAATATTTTATAATCTGACGGTTGAAAAAAAGAGTGCCTGCTTGAAGAATCTGTATTTCTTTGACTCTCACTTTGACTTTCCTCTCAAATTCAAATGCCTTCTGCCTTAATTCCTTCCTTCATTTCATCAGTACCAAATCTGAACGGTTCTACTATATTGTAGGATCCTGACAACGTAAGTAAGGAATGTGTATTTGAAAAACCAAATACAATGTAATTTAGATCAGAGCTGTTTAAAGAAATATTACCTCTGAAAACATGGTAAAGGCTTTCACACTCACACCTGGGAGTAGTATTTATTACAGTTACTCTGCTAAATATAACAATAAAGGACACAAACTTAATTCTAACAAAACTTCCTATAAAATAAAAAAGAACCAAATTGTTGGAGCTAAGAAACAGCACAAGTTACAGAAAGGGGGAAGGTCAAGTGCATCAGCGTTCATCTCATCATGAACAAGGTCTCCTCCGTATTAAGTAACCTTTCCTGTCTGCAGAGTCATTCTGCTTAACTTTGCTTAATTTTTTCCTGAACACTTAACCCTTTCTAATATACTACATATTTACTTGTTGCTTTGCTATGCATATCACCCTAATCTATAAACGAATCCTTGGGAAGGATTCATTCACTGTCTTCTGTGGGGCTGAGTTCTCAGCACCAGACACACAGGGGCTCACAGGTGCTGATCTGCAGTATAACGTTCAAGACTTGGGTTTGATATGATCGACAATCTTAAGTTTTCCTCTATCCTTGTCAGGAGCCTTGAAGAAAGCAACAATTCTGCTGGTGTCTCTCTCTCTCTCAAGTTTAAGTAAAGGCCAGGAGCAGAATTTTGTTGTTTGTAATGTAATAATGTATAAACTCTTTATTTATTTTTAAAATTTTTAATTGGGGGATAACTGCTTAACAATGCTGCGTTGGTTTCTGCCCTACAGCAACACAACTCAGCCTTAAGTATAAATATATCCACTCCCTCTGAAGCCTCCTTCCTCCCCTGCCATCTCACACAAACTCTATTTTCTTAGCTCTGCTATGATGCCAAAGTATTTCCTACTGGCCAATTTTTCTTTCTGTGACTATACTATTACAGAGACAGCTTTCTTCTTCCACGAGGGAAGTCAGCTTACTAGCAAGCACCAATGATCTACTAGGATTGGCTGTTTCTTACAGACCAGGTTCGATTTCTAGAACTAAACATCCTAGAGGCTAAAGTTTAAGCCTGTTCATGTAGATGCGCGTTATCTATGCCAACTAGTTATGAATTAGAACAATACCATGGTGGCATCTCTAATGATAATGTTCACAATGTTCTTTCACTAAATGGCTTGGAAATATAGTGATTTTTAAAGCGTAGATTCTTCATTGTTCCTTAGCTGATTTCTGACCAGATGCACACAGAGTTAAATTTTCATTAAGCTACCCAAGTATTCATGCTGGGCAATCAAGGATAATGAGGGGGACAAACTTAAATTCTGACTTTTCCTCAAGGCATTAAGAGTCTCAGGGAGCTAAACCATGTAAGTAAAACTGAAGTACACGGATTCTGAAAACAGCAAACAAGCAAACGGGCTAAGTTTGTAGTTGCCACTTGAACTGTACCTAAAAGCTGGTTTCCTGAGTCTGTAGAAGCCACAGCCATACGCCACTCTCGGAAACCAGGGGAGGAGCAAGAATCTGCACCCAGGAGACTTCAACTTTTGGTGGTAAAACTCACATGGTTTCTTTCACAAAACTGAGAAAAGCCCCGTGTCCTCATGATTCTCTGTGGCACTCTGGGCTTCCTTCGATCTTCACAGTGTTATAATTCAGTGAGGCCCCATGTACACTACATGACTGAAAGGTTCACTAATCTCTCAGTAGTTTTTAATGACATTGGTCCACTCAGTACTTGTTGATCATCTGCTCAGGCACCAAGCACTGTTCTACAAACAGCCGAGACACACGAGATGTAGGCTGTTGTACAAATTGTATTATAGTGGAAGGAAAAAGGCAGCCATTAGTCCTTTAAGAAAAATTAAAGCACAATGTCCTAGGGTGTGCTTCGTGGTTTACGTCAGATGAGCACGCGGTGAAGACCTCTCCAAAGAAGACACATGTACACTGAGATAAAGGGCAGGCAGCACACATCTGCGGGAAGAGCATTCCAGAAACAAGAGTGCCGACAGTGCAGCGGTCCAAGGAGGGCATGACCTGACCAAAGTGAAGGACAAGCAGGTGGTCCTTACAGCTGCCACCCAAGTGAGCGAGCAGGAAGGCGGGCCAGCGGGGATCGGGGCTGCGGGACCCACTCGCAGCACAGAGGGAAGCCACAGAGCACAAACAGTGACAAGCTCCACTGTAAGTTCTCAGTGAGACTGAAAGCCGGCTGCTTTGGGGTACGGCTCTGACTACAGGGAAACAGCAGTGGGGAAGAGAAAGACACCGATCTGCTTGTTGTCCATGTCAAGTCAGCAGGGGGCCTTGTGGAAATGAAGAAATCACGCATGACTGCAGGGGGGTTGGCCTGGACGCCCCAGGGGAGGGTGGTGGCGCTGGGAGGACGGGGAAAGGGACGGGCTGCAGGGGGGAGTCAAGGACTCGACCTGGGATGCATGGAGTCCGAGGAGCTGCCCACCAGCTGGGTGAATACACAGGTCCAGTGTTAAGAGTTTTCAGGGCTAGAAACGTGAATGTGAAAGTCACTATTCAATACAGACGATACACCATTTTTAAGGTAGACAGAGTGAGACTAACTGCAGAGAAAGCACAGCCAGAGGGCTCAGGACTGAGCTGTGGAGCAGCGTCCAAAATGTAAAGACTGAACTTAAGGCAGGGGCTGAGGAGAGAATGAAGAGGGCAGCCAGCATGATGGAAAGAAATGCAGTGTCAGTAACGTCCAAAACTTTCCATGAGAATAGCTGAAAATGCTTAAGTAAGAAAGTAACAAAAGCCATCTCAGTGATAAACCAAAGCGAAGGACTGTAACTGTTTGGGGACACGAAGCGCAGCAAGCACTGCAGACACTGCCCGCCCTCCAGGACAGGGCGCCGCTGGCCGCCCTGCACACTCCACTGGGGCACACTGCTACTCCCTGTCTGCGAACCGCCCGGTGCCCAAAAGCCTGTCCGTAGTATGAGTAATTTAGTCCAGAGGACAAGGGGGTTCATCACAATGTTCTCTCCCCTTCCGCACAGGTTTAAAACTTTTCACAATATATGTTCAAAAAGCAAACAATAAAAGAGAGCTGGAGATGAGCCATCCACGGTATCTACTTTCTTAAAAAGCAAAATTTGGAAAAATTATTCTGTTAATACTTTAGCTAGGGAAGAAATTAGACTTACCAAATTTTTTACAGAAAAGCTGATCTACCATCTTTCGTAACTTAGTGATTCTGGCATACCACTCTTCCTTGACTGTAAGAGTAACATACACAAATTCTTTAGTTTGATGACATTAATAAAATTACTAAATATCATGAAATTAATTATTAAGTAGGCAGTATTGTTTTCCTGTTCTAAAATTATCTCTAAGATTTCATAATATGTTTACTAAAACAGTGCTGACACTGAATGAAAAGTGTAAAAACTCACAAAACAATGACAAAATGAAAATTTATACTTTAATAGTAATATTACATGGTACTATAACATGTCATCATTAAAGCTAGGAAAGAGAATCCATTTTACTAAAGAACAGCTAGCAGGCAGTTTTTGTTATAATACATTTGGGGCTATGATAATGCTGGCAATCCTTTTATTATACCAACTGTAAGTAATAAAATTCTCATTTTATGTCCCCACCCAACGTCCTCCACTACAGAGCAAAAGCAACTAAGAGAGCAAATCATGACTATATTTCCTTCAAAACATATTTAACCAACCAGTGAGGATGCTCATGGCTTTCTGTGCTAAGTCTTTAAGTTGTGGGTATCAAGACGGATGATCATTCAACTGATTAATCTAGACTAGCATAATAAACTGTTGAACACATTATGCCAGATAAATTTTTCATCTCAATGGAGAACAGACATCATCCTTTTATAGTCTACCCAGAAATGTGATGTTTACACTTATTTATAATGAGTTATTGAGAAAAGGAGATTACTATTCTCGAGAATCTAGAACAACATTCCTTGTATATCATGTTCTGATTTAACATACAATTTGACATAAGACTGGAGACCTACCTCCTGAAGCTGGTTTATCAAGCTGTAAGTCTTCACGTGTTGAATTCAAAAGTTCATGCCTGAAAGGTGAGAAAAATTACTAAATATTTACCCCATCAATATTCAGCAAAAGTAGTGACTACTAGCACTTATATAATAATTCACTTTTCAAGGCCAGTTTTCAAAAGATAGCTTGGACTCCTGAGCTTAATTAAATCTTAAGATATTTAAGACAACTTGGTAACTGCAAGTTGTTTCATAATGGTCTTCATAGAACATGTGTCTTCAAACACACACACACACAAAAACAATTAACTTGGTAAATCAAAGGTATTTTACAAAAGCAGAACACCAAAAGAATCAAACTACAAAATTTTAAATGAGATTCTTCAATTTCACTTTACATTCAAGATAACCTTAACTTATCTATAATCTAGCTATAAAAATCCTAAATAAATTCCAAAACTAACCAAACTAAATATATTTCAGAATATACATGCTTTAAAAATTTTCCAAATACATAAACACTCCAACGAATTTGCACAATCTGACTTATGTATCACTATTTTATTGTAATATCCTCAAGTAACAGGGCAGGAGAGTGGGATCACAGAGAAGCATGACAATGTATTAACTGTCATCTCAGAAAGGCTGGAAAATAATACAGGATTAAGGTAATGGAGGAGCTGTGAAATAAAACATTTGCTGAAGTATAGAATCACCCCTCTCAATAAATAAATAGTGTATGTGTATCAAGACTAACCACCTAACCACATTTAACATTTGGGGAAAGGGTTGCTAAGTATTTTCCAAACGTGGAAGATGGCTTCCAATAAATGAGGATCTCAAAAAGACTTGAACAGAACGTGCAAGGCATGAGTACTTTGTGATGAACTTGCACAAAGATTTAAATACCAAATATATAGTTTTATATGCTTTAGTATTAGCAACAAGCAAATTCTACAAACTAATCTGCATATTTTCCTTAGTTATTAAAAAAATTTGAAACTTCTGGGGAAGGTTGATTCCTGCCTAGGACTAGTGTCAGGGTTTTACAACAAGCCCTTTTTGTTTACCATTCAGCTTCACGAGAGACTATGAAATATTTACTTCCTCCTTCTCACTGCCATAGTCCCTCATCTGCTTAAAAAAGGGAAAAAAAAGGCGTGGGCAATGAGGGAAACTGCTGGGCTCTACTGGACACACGGTGCTGGACTGCCATCATCATCATCCGACCTTCAGAGCTTGTTCCCCGTGCCCAGGAGCCTCAAAAGTACTGGAATCACCAGGGACCCACATCACAAACAAGTCGGATCCAGCAGGTCTAGGTAGGATCTGCGATCCAGTGTCTCTCAAAGCGCTCGGGTGATGCCAATGCTGCTGGTCTGCATGGCTGCCTACCACGTGGTCCTGTGTGAGCAAAGTTACACTTGACAGCACTTGATTGATCATGAAAAAACGGAGGCCAAAATCTTTAAACTATCATTTGTTTGAAAGTAGAGTATCTGTTAGTAATAAGCTTCTCCGTAGAAGACGGCTCACTTATTAACTGAGGGGTCTCTTTGAGTCTTTTTTTATCCTTCATTAAATTCTGTTGTTCCCTTATTTAACACCAACGCAGAAGGAGTCTGCCTGGTTGTACTCTTTGGTCAAGGTGATTGTTAATGTCTCCATTTTCCCAACCAGAATAAAGAATATCAACATTTCTGCAAATGACTATCCTGCTACTGTTACTGACCTTACTATTTATAGCCCAAAGTCAGGAAAAAATTAAATCAGTTATAATATGTACATAACTCAAAAAGACATCCATATTAGAACTTAAAAATCAAAGTGAACCTCTCCTCATCCACTGAAAAGTGAGGACTACAGAATAAATCCATCATGGTGTTCTCGTTCCCAGGCCTGCACCTGACTGAGGAATAAGCATTTATTTGACACAAACTGAACCAAAGAGAAGCTGGGTTTTCCTGCTCTCACAGGCAGCTAGTGCCTCTCCTTGGTAGATGCATCTGCCTGCAATTCCTGGAGCTGCTGCATCCAGACTCAGAACTAGTCTAAGGAAGCTATCAGCGTAAAGAATCTGAAGAGAAGCAGAAGCAGAGCCTCACTGTTCTAATCCTCCTACCTCCCAGATAGGTGAGATGATAAGCTTACTGACAACATCAGTCCAACCTGAAGGAGGGTTTCTGTTACTGCTTGAGACATGCCAACTGCTACCCAACCTCTTTTATGTTGGAATCTCTGTTTGATCTCATACATGTTTGTCTGGCTAAAGAACTGAAGGTGCAACTCATTTTCACATAGAACTTGCAAAGAATGACTTAACAGTGTTGTATCTGTTACCGCTCAAACCAAGGATATGACATCAGTGTAATTTTCATTCCTTACTGTGGACATGGTTTTGTTCTCTGGAACCTAGTATTTTCTGCCTTTATCCTTAGGGCACTGAAACTTTATGAAATGTGACTAGGCATATATCTTTGTTTTCTTCTCATTTATCCTGCTCCACACGTTTTTTTAGGCTTGGAAAATAAATGCTATGTGTTTTTGACACTTTCCTTCTCTTTTCATATTAAGTCAGATGTCACACGCGTTTGAGCAAACTCCAGATCGATAGTGGACAGGGAAACCTGGCGAGCTGTAGTCCACGGGGTCACAAAAAGTCAGATATGACTTAGCGATGCAACAACAAACAGATGTCACTAGATAAGGACTCACTTTCTCATGTCTCATGTACATAATCATCTTTATAATTTATAATACTAACAAATCTTCTAGACTTTTCATTGAAAATTTTAGTTCAGTGATTATATTTAATAATTTCCAAAGACAATTAGTCTCCAGCTGTTCCCATTTACAAATGCATCTAATACTCGCTTCATGTAGCTAAGAGAAAGTTTCCATACATCTACATTTGCTGAATATATTGATAAATGTCCTGATAGTTTTTTAAATCTTTTATTGTAATCTTAATAAAATTTTAGTTGGTAGAAAATATGGAAATGTGTTATGTGGTTGTCATTTTTAAATGGAAGCAGATACACTTCCAAACGCTACATGTACTTTAAAAAAAAAAAAAAAATTCTTGCTACAACCCTTATGTCAGTACTAAAGAACTTAGAGCATTCAGCTATTTTCTTTCTTTTCATTCTTCTATTGTTTATTTTTACAACCTACTTTATTTCCACGTACTTTTTTTAAAATTCAGACCTAAAAAATAAGACAGTCCTACTTGAGTATTTTCTTTAGTATACTTAGCAAAGAACTGGAAAAGAAAATACTGGTTGTGTGCCAGTCAGGTCTGGACAGGTGTTCATATTCCAAAAGCCAACTCTGTCAAAACTCACACAGACACACTGAAAAGCAGAAAATAAAACAACAACTTACTTTAAATATAGCCCCTAGTGGCTAGTGGACTTCCCTGGTGGCTCAGATGGTAAAAGCATCTGCCTACAACGCAGGAGACCTGGGTTCAATCCCTGGGTTAGGAAGATCCGCTGGAGAAGGAAATGGCAACCCACTCCAGTATTCTTGCCTGGAAAATCCCATGGACAGAGGAGCCTGGCAGGCTACAGTCCGTGGGGTTCCAAAGAGTCGGACACAACTGAGCGACTTCACTTCACTTCAGTGGCTAGTGAATATTTGTCAACAATATAAAAAGATACAATAATCAAGGTCAAAGAAAAAGTTTAAGAGTCTTACTTCTTAATCACAAAACGAATCCTTTCCTTTGCAAGTAATATCCTCTCAAGGCGAGGGATTCCATAAGTAGATGGCCTTCTAAAGGGGATTCCTTCTGGAAGTCCTTCTACATAAAGATCTTCCACATGGGACTGGAAAAGAGGGTACGGGATCGTCACAGGACCTTTGGCTTTTATAGCTTGAGCTTTAAGGGTAAAAAGAGAAAGAAAAAATTATGAAATGACAAGGATTCAGTGCAGATGGCAGAAAAGACTAATAATCGAATATACAGATATTACTCTGTAATTTTTATAACTATTTTAAAATTCCATTTATTATCACGGCATCAAAAGAAAAATAGCACAAAAGAACTGAAAAGAACACGAAAGATGTCAGTACTTTACTTAACCCAAACTACAAGGATATATTAACAATATATTATTTTGAAATAATATAGATAAAGGCAGACCTTCCTTTGAAATTTTAACCACAAATGAATCCAGAAAAATATACCAGTTAATATCAGCTAGTACAAACAGCATATAACGAAGAAGTAATATTTTAAAAATATGCTTTTGTAAAAAGGATTTTTTAGTAAAATAACTGAAGCAGAACATTTCTCTGAAATGTAGAAATTCTAAGATTTATGTATCCAAGAGCGCTTCCCTGGTGGCTCAGATGGTAAAGCGTCTGTCTGCAATGCAGGAGACCTGGGTTCAATCCCTGAGTCGAGAAGATCCCCTGGAGAAGGAAATGGCAACCCACTCCAGTACTCTTGTCTGGAAAATTCCATGGATGGAAGGAGCCTGGTAGGCTACAGTCCATGGGATGGCAAAGAGTCGGACAGGACTGAGCACCTTCACTGGTTCACTTTCAACTTTACTTTGTACCCAAGAGCAAAATAATACAACAGGTGCAAAAAGCCAAAAGGGTGGGAAGTATTACAAATCAAATATAATGAAGAGACATTGATACATTTATTAAACTACAAGGAGTCTGCTTGTCTAAATAATAATGGACAAGTAAATGCAATTGGGTGTTACATAGTACATACAACGTTCTTAAGTGTGGCAATGGAACTGAGATGAAGAGAACACCTTCCTCTCACTGAACTCAGCACTTTTCAGTGAGAAGTTCTGGGAGGTGACAAGACACGATGGCTTGGACACCAGAGTTTTAAAATGCTTTGCGTCAAAGTCTACAACAAAAATATATAAACAAACTCTCAAATATGCAAGCTGAAAGTTAAAAGGAAATATTAGTTGACAATTAAATAAATTAAACTCTTGTAAAGCTTTGCTATAATCTAGAAACAAAATTTCTAAGATTTGGATAGACACCACCCACGGCCTTCTCAGGGACAGATTAAAAAAGGAAGGCTCCACACTGGTAGAACGGGACTTGCTCATGTTAGATGAACAGTCCAATGGTAAAAACTTGAGAACAAAATATCACAAGAATTACTGAGCTTAAGACTTACCATACTTTCTTTCAAACAACTCTTCAACTTGTTTACGCAGATCAGTAATTCGAGCATTCCATTTCTCTGAAATTTAGAGAAAAAGTTAAAACTCAATAATAAATCCCTGTTTGGGGCACTAATACGCTCTTAACATGACCCAACATCTCAAGACTTATTTTCTACATAATATATTCCTAATTTGAAACAAACTGTCTATATAATTTTACTGCTTTCCTAAGAATTGTTTTTTCTTTTATGGTACTTAGAATTGGTTCAATAAAAGATTGGAGTTAGGGGTGTTTAAAGTTTATTTTCAAAACACTTCTTACTGAGTAGTACTTTTTAAAATCATAAATTCTGTAAAGCAGGCGGGCAGAAAAGACCCATACAATTAAACACTACAAAATGAGAGAGAGAGTCACCAAGACAGTGTAGGAAACCGTCCAACACGTGTCGGAGTTGTATGGAAATAAGAGTTTATGCATAGTTGTAACTCATAATAGCATGCTAAAAACACATGCAAACTTAGTATGGGTGTGGAGCACTGCATGCGTGCTCAGCCGCGTCCGACTCTTTGTGACCCCATGGACTATAGCCCACCAGGCTCCTCTGTCCATAAAAATTTTCCACCAAAGAATACTGGAGTGGATAGCCATTTCCTTCTCCAGGAGATCTTCCCGACCCAGGGGCTGAATCCGTATCACTGGCGTCTCCTGCGTTGGCAGGTGGATTCTTTACCACTAGTGCCACCTAGGAAGCCCGGTAATTATGACTAAAGACAAGTTAAAATATGTTAAAGTGCTATTTTCTTAAATGTATACAGCTAACTATTCTATCTATTCAAAATAAGGATCACAAACCTAATTTGCCACTAATATTTCACTTAGTTCCTTCAAATGGATACATTGTCTCCACTGGGATTTGATTAGAGGCTAGTAGTTACACAAAGCAAGAAAAATTAATATCAAAATTCTATCTGGGGCTTCCCTGGTGGCGCATGTGTTGAGAATCCGCCTGCCAACGCAGGGGATGTGGCTTTGATCCCTGATCCAGAAACTAAGATCCCACATGCTGCAGGGCACCTGACCCGGTGAGGCACTACTGAAGCCCAGACCCCTAGAGTCTGTGCAAGGCCACAGGAGAAGCCTGTGCACTGCAACCAAGCCCCACCACAGCCAACAAACAAAATCAATCTTAAAAAAAATTACATCTGAAATTAAAAAGTGGTCTAAATCTCAGATAGATAACTGAATTACTAAGTCAGTAACAATGATTTTTAAGCCTGCCCATTCTTTTTCTTTTTTTTGGTGGCTGGACCACGGCCTGTGGGCTCTTAGTTCCCCTGACCAAGGACTACAAACCTGGGCCCAGGCAGTGAAAGTGGTCCTAACTACTGGATCACCAGTGAATTGCCTTAAGCTTACCAGTTCTAATTAACAACGGAAGACAGCACACTTAACCGGGATCTTACCGAAGTTGAATTCCCTCACTTTCCGTTTGCCGGCATTGGCAGGTTCTGTGACAGGTGGCTGGGGAGGTTCACTGCTCTTTGGTCTCTTGGCAGGTGGAGGATAGTCATCATCTTGAAAAAGAAAACTATCATCACTGGAGGGACAGGCAAAATGAACGACAGCCACTGCCTGTAGAGATCTCAACATTTGAAAGACGTGGGGGGATTTAAGTATGACTGGAACATCAGTTGTTAATTTCTGTACTGCCATTTCAGCATCATTTTTTTCCCAGTTACATTTCCAGCTTTCCTGCTCTTCTGGGAGCTGATCAAGTGAATCATCCTCATTTTCCTTTGTCTTCTTTTTTCAATTTGCTTGAAATTAGTTTGAATTAAGTCATTAGAAATTTCCTTTTCTCCTAACTCCTCTCAGAGGGCTGTCAAGAATTATAGTGTATTTTAAGTCTTTCATGAAAAAGGTTTCAGTGGAGACAGCTAAGGAAACCATACAAATATATAAGGAAGAGGGAAGAGTGTGTAGCTTGAATGGAAAAATATTTAAACTTATACAATATTCAAGCACATAAACGAGGTTAGATAACTAACTGTACAGATAACTTTCAATAAACAAAACTAAAAGAAATAAGATTACATTATTTGTGAAACAAGCACTGTTGATTCTTCCGATACAATACCTATATATTGTGATCATATACTTAAGCACAGAATATAGACCACCCAAGAAATCTGTAGTAAGATTTCTTTGTAGCTATGACTACAACTCAACTCTGCTATGATGCTTCAGTGTATCTGGTGCTAGAATTAAGGACATTGGATTAAGTAAGAAAAGCTGTCACTGTCATATTCTTCTAATCTCTGGAAAATATCAGTTGGCACACGACTAAGATTGCTATTCAAACACCATCTGTAAATTATTGAAAATATCATTTTAAGAAATCTACACTTAAATGTGGAATGAAGAAGAAAATAATTATTGAGTTAAAGGAAACAGCAGTAACAAAGAGATACCATAAGATACAATAAATTACCCTTTTCAGGGTAATTTTCATTGTCATTTTATAGCTAACAAACAGGATCAGAGAATGTTACATGACTTAACTATGTTATGAGATCATGAATATAATTCTTTAAGCTATTAAGTAATAGATAAGCTCTCAAAGAATAACATGAAATCCAAATTCAGCATCATATGCCATGTTGCCTGGCACAGCAATGAGTGGGTTCTTCCTTTACAGGCTAATACGGACTGGTGCCACAAACCCTGTGGATACCAAAATCCACGGATGCTGACGTCACTGTAAAATTAGCATATTACTCACATATAACCTATGCACATCCTCCCTTATACTTTATATCATCTCTACATTACTTATAATACGTAAGACAATGTAAGTGCTATACAGATAGCTCCCTGGCACATGGCTAATTCAAATTTTGCTTTTTAGAACTTGCTAAAAAAATTGTTCCCCAATACTCTTCATCCATAGTTGGTTAAAGCTTAGAGATATGGAGGGCCAACGAAAACGTCAACAGATTACTAAAAACCTGAAATCATTTACTGACCATTCAAACCAACAGGAGAAAAAGGTGTTGAGTCACTGGGGCCACATAAAGTCATATTAGGACTTATTTACATGCTAGTAAATCTGGAAAAGGAAATGGCAACCCACTCCAGTATTCTTTCCTGAAAAATCTCAAGGCTGGAGGAGCCTGTAGGCTACAGTCCATGGGGTCACAAAGAGCTGGACACAACTGAGCAACGAAGCGTAGCACAGGCGCCGGCAAACACAGAAGTACTACTCTAACGGTACTACTTCAGAGAAAAGCTATCATGTGAGCAACGTACCACACTGTAAAAACTTTCAAGTGTTAAATTCCATGGTAGAAAAGCACGTTCAAAACCAGAAAAAAAAAGATCTGTAGTAAAGAACAGTTTTAAAATGACAAATTATAAGTAAAATAAAAACAACTATGAATAATTCTGGGCTCATAAGTTAGTACAAGGATTAAAAATAGTCAAAAGATTCCATTAATAGGTTTGAACCTAATTATTTAATGCCCTAAGTAGATGTATTTTGGAAAACATATTAGGTAACCCTAATGTTTGGTTTCTGAAAACAGACAAAGTCCTTCTTTTCCAATTTCCAAAGAGATTTTTAGAAGCCAAAGAATATTTTTAGGCTAGTTTGCAAAGGATAAAGTGAAATATACTTATCTGACCTATGAATATTGTCCAAGCATTTTAACTGTTCAGTGTATTTCTTTATGAACATTAAACAATGATATTTAAAACAAAACTATTTTCCTCACAGGATAATATAGCCTAAATATTTCTATAAATTGAAATTTTAAATGATTATTAATTAAATTAGATAAAATAAAAACTGAAAGAGTATAAAATAAAAAAAGAAAATACAGCTTATGATGGTAACAAAATTCATCCCACTGTAATCTGAAAAGTTTGGAACTGAGGTGAAGGGGAAAGGGCAAGAGAGCTTCGCTTTTCTTTAGTGTCCAACAACCGCATTTCTTCAATCAGATTAACTTACTTTAAAACAAAAGGATTTAACAGTATAAATATATTCTATAAAAATAACCTCCTTGACCGTAACTAGAAAAAAGACAAATCTAGGAGAGTGTTTTTTAACAAGTTAACAAATGACTGAACAAAGACTGTAAAACATTAAAACGCATTTATCACATTTCTCTCGAGACAATAATGAAGTCAATCTATTAAATGTGAACAGATGAAGTTATTTGTGATAATAAAATACCACAACATAAATTCTATTAAAAGACTAACCCACTTCATATACTTACTACATAATTATAAAGAGTGTTTTAATTTATACGAAATATGGAATTACGTCAAGAAGAGCTATGAACTCAAACACACCTATTTTTTTTTCTCCACTACTGCAGTAGAAAACTCTGATTCTGGGAAAGTATGAGGAAACGTTACTCTTGACCTCACAATCCATTTCACAAAGGATTAAAATTATTTCTCTGTCACAGAAACCCGTCTGCCTCTAACAATCAGTTCAGCAAGGAGCACTGTTTTCTAATTATCATGGCGCTTCCACATTATAAACAATTACTTTTGTGTAAAGAAAAAAAAGAAACACCCATGCATCTCTGGATGCTTCAAATTTAAGCCCAAACTAAAAATGTTTGTATCTTCAAAACTAGAAGCTTATAAAATGAATTTCAAGGTATTTTAGCATGCCAAAGCTGCAAATAAGTGAGGGATATGGCCTAGTTATGCCGCAGTGCTAAAAACAAGCCTCCCACCCCATGAAAAAAGGGCAGAGATAGTCCCCAATTCAAAATTTCTATCGAGAAAAACCTGGTTTTCCTTTTTGCAACATGCGACATACTACTTAAAGATATGCCCATAGATAACATAGAAATCAGAGCTCAAATGTGTTACTGAATTTATCTAATTCTTAATGAATGCATTAACATATAAAAACTCTTTTTTCTGATACTTATTATTTTCAACATGATCAAATTGGTCATTTTATCAAATAATCTGACACCTATTCAAACTAAAAGAAATGAAATAAAAATAAATCAGGTACTCTTTCTCTTGAAATTACTTGGAGCTATTAATTACCCTCCACATTTCAAATTAATAAATGGCATTTTTCACCCATGGATCCAGGTCCTAATGCCTCCAAAAGTCTAATTTTTATATAATAATTAGATGTCAACTAAGTGATTTGTTAGCAACTATAAAATTAAAAACAAAATATTCCAATGATAACATACTCAATTATATAGATTCTACAAACTCTCAAGTAACATTTATAAGAATAATTAAACAACAACCAACCAAGACAATTGCTCAATCTTCAAAATACCCTGAATTCAATCATTCCTTGTTCCTACTGTCCCCACACAATTCTAAAGTATCTCCCTCTGAGTAACTATAATCGCTTTGCTTCCATTATGATCTGCTCTCACTCTTTACAGAGGCCCTGTTTCTTCAAAAAAAAAAAAAAAAAGGATTTACTACTTCCCTGTTCAAAACCCTCCAATGGACTTGCCTATCTTGTTCATTCCAAAATCTTTACCCTTATTCCAGCCGTCAGTACATACGAGGTGTCTGATATTTGTGGACTGATAAATGAGCGTTTGAACAGCACAATCCTGAAAATTATGTGCGACAGTCAAAATTTTCTAAATTTCACACAAAAAAAGGATACCATCAGAGGATGAAATCCAACTACTGAAACCCTAGAGCAGTGTTATCCAAAGAGCAGTCCATGTGTATATATGCGGTGTTATGAACTGCATTCCTATGTGTAAATATTTATGTAATTAGTTTATTTATCGAAGAAAACTAAATTTCAAAGAGTTTTACTTAAGAAGACATGAAATTTAAAAAATTGTAAAAAAAGAAGACATGAAACCCTTTTAATCTATTTAAAAGCAATCTGAAGACAAATAATAATAGTCAGGGGGTTATGCCTCAGCCAAATAAACAGGTGTGAATGGCTCAAGTTGGGGAAAAATGTTTGAAAGTGAACTGCATATGAGGAAACCTCTTTTAAAGCACAATACTTTCCATTTTAAGCTTATCCATGACAGCCAGACTTCAAATAATTCTGAGGCAAGATTTTCTCTGCCCTTATCAAACACATGCCTAAGCCAAAGACCTGACAACAGTCTGATTTTACCCAAAAATGAAGTCATGGTGTTTATGAAATCAAGGCACGCACAGCCATTTAACTCTAAGGGCCGTTTCCCAAACCGAGGTCACAGAGCTTCCACACGTGCACCACTGACTCCAATAACAAACGGATCACCACAAATGGAAGGGAGGCCTAGCATGCTGCGGTTCACGGGGCTGCAAAGAGTCCGACACGAGAGACTGAACAACCAATGGAAAAGCAGATCTCGGCGCAGGGGACTACTTCTCACAGGATAACATGTCTGCATCGGTCTCAATCAGACCCTTAATAACAGTCACATAATGGCAAACAAAGATATCAAGGCTAATGTGGAAAATCTTACAAAACTCACTTGAAGACTAAATTTCTTGTTTCTTTTCTATAAACTTTTTGGGAAATGCAGAATATACAATAGGAGAAAATGAAAGTCACCACCACGCAACCAGGATTATCTTATTTCCTTCCAAGTACAAGGATTTTCCTAAAGAAAACTAACATAGTCCTCTAGGTACATTTCTCCTTTTAAAAGGTGCCTTGTTCGGGAAAGGAGGCTCCTCCCCGCCACCCTGCTGCTGCTGCTGCTAAGTCGCTTCAGTCGTGTCCGACTCTGTGCGACCCCATAGACGGAAGCTCACCATGCTCCCCCGTCCCTGGGATTCTCCAGGCAAGAATACTGGAGTGGGTTGCCATTTCCTTCTCCAATGCATGAAAGTGAAAAGTTAAAGTGAAGTCGCTCAGTCGTGTCCGACTCCCAGCGACCCCATGGACTGGAGCTCACCAGGATCCTCCGTCCATGGGACTTTCCAGGCAAGAGTACTGGGGTGGGGTGCCATTGCCTTCCCCTGCTACTAAGCGTAATACACTAGAGGTCTTTTTTTCAGATCTCAAAGTTACCATTTCAATGTGTGATATATTTTTCTAATATTAGAATGTATCAAAATTTAATTTTCTAACCATGGATATTTTTCTAGTTTCTACCATCTGTACTTGTCTTTATAGAAAAAAAAAATAAATATAATTATCAAAAAGATGTGCATGTGAGTTCTCATTTGACCTTCCTTGTTAATATTACAGACTTAAAATTTACCTTCCACAATGTACGGATAACAATTAATTAGCAATTTAATTAGAGTCGGTATATAGTTTGTTTGTGAGCAAATATCCCATGGAAAATGTTACTAGGAAAAGTAATTACTTTACACAGACCTGGTATTTCTCTGGTCTTCTGAACATAAAGCAGCCGCCTCAATAGCAAAATTCTACTAGTTGGAAAATATGGATGATAAATCAACATTTTGGTACTATATCTTACTTTAAAAGAAGTGGGATTTATCATTCCCTTCAAAGAATGAAAACTGAAAAGACTGACACACGTTTCAGGTTTGTAAGCTATATGATTTCTTAATTATTTTGACATCCCTTTAAAGGTTTACACTATGAGAAGCAAGTGTTTATTTTCTAAGCAATTCTAATATAGCCTTTATGGGTTTTAAGGTTTAAGATAAATCAATGTGGTTACTAGTCCTATTTTAAAGGTTTATGCTAATAATTTTATAAAATATTTATGTGGCTGCGCCAGTTCTCAGTTGCAGCATGTGGGACCTAGTTCCCTGATCCGGGATTGAACTCAGGTCCGCTGCATTGGGAGAGCTCAGTCTTAGCCACTGGACCAACAGGGGAGTCCCTATGCTGATAATTTTAATCATCATCTACTTTTCTTATCTCTATAGGAAGGAAAAGGTTCTGAGTATTTATAATATCTAGATTTTAACTTATAATTTTAATTCATAATATCTAGGTATTATATAATCTAGATTTTCTTCTCATAGTTGAGCTTCTAATTTAAAGTCAATTACTGACGAATTCCCTGGCAGTCCAGGGGTTAAGACTTCACACTTCCTCTGCAGGGGGTGGGGATGCACTGATTCAATCCCTGGTTGGGGAACTAAGATCCCATAAGCTGCCTGGTGTGGCCAATGAATAAATGAATGAATGACTAAATGAATAAATTAAATTACTGAATGCTAGACTAGAAACAATTCAAAACAATTTTAGGTTAGTAAAATTATGCTAATGATAAAATGTGTACATTAAATTAACTGAGATGTTAACATGCAAAATAGGAGAAAATTTCTGATACTGGGCGGAAGCTACCGATGAGCTTATAATTAGAAGCAATGAAGACAAACGTTTTCACTAGTGTGAAATAGCCAAACACCATAGATAACCAGTGGACAGAGGACAGGCTATTATCAACAAAGAAGAAAAGGAGAGACAGAGATGGCAAACCAAGACGGGTTATGCAGCAGGTAAAAAACAGTGAAGTGCCAAGACGTAAAGTTACAAGAAAAACACTATGGGAAATGTGATATATGTGTATTTCACTTGCTCATTATAAAGCTGTACACTGAAAACACCTATGAATTTTTGCCAAACTAAATGTATGTGTACACATCTAGCTTATTTTTGGATCTCACAATAAAGTGACCTCTACCCCTGAGTACAGGGACACTGGAGCAGGGTGGGGGGAACAACATTTTTGCTTTACAAAAGAATCACTTTGAGGAAAAAAAACTTATAGGAGTCATGTGAGATAAAAAAGAAAAAAATCAATACACTTAATAATTATGAAATATAAGGCATGCTCCTGTTATTAGCTGAATCTTTAAATGACGCAGGACACACTGGCTCATCTGAATTCACGCACTATCTCCGAAGAAGAAACTAGGTCTGAAGCAACTTTATATAGATTAGTTTAGAATATTTTTACAGCTGCTGCTTCAAAAGTTTTGAAGGACACGTTATATGTTAGCATTTTAAGGGGAAAACTCGCTTCACAAATTGAACTATCGATCCTTTCTCCTCCACTTCACTAAGGCTGACAACCGGGGTCCCAGTACTAAGTAAGTCTCCTACGTCACAGCTCAGTAATAGGTTATAAATCTATTTCTGTGTGCACCCAGTCTGGTCATAGTTTTCTCTCTTTAAAAATTCTGTTTCCCAATGGTAGAAAGTACCAGTATATAGCCTGGTCCACCACTCATCTTCACAGCTTACTTTTGCTGTCTAAAGCTCCCAGAGCATGGGGTGTGCCGTGGGATGTGGTTACTTTAGTCACACATACACATATATGCTTCCATTTTTTTTTTCCCACAAGTTTCCTTTAAAAATGAATGAAATGCATACTTGGCAATGTGAATGTGACAAATAATTTTTATGACCAGAAGTACACTTTTGGAATCAAGGCTTTTAGATAACTAACCTTCAATAGTCACCTCAACTTCGGGGTCCTCACTTGTTTCTGAAGGGACATGTTGAGTAGAATCTTGAAAAAAATAAAATTCTAAAATGACATTCATTATAAAGCACTTTCTATTATGTTCCAACATTTTACGGATTTGATATTCCAAAAGCAGCCTACCATAAATGTTACTGTCATTTGAATTCACCTCATACTTGTTAAATGAAAATCTCTGACCCTTTTAAACAGGGAGAAGAGAAAACAAAAAGTAGAGAAACTCTGGAAAACTATTAGACAATACCAAGTTACCTGCATGAGAGGACTCAAACTTTCTAGAGGAGTAAGATTATAATGAAGTTAAAAATGTTTGCCTGCTGTAACTAGAAGGTGCTAGGATATAAACAAAGGCTTTATTACATAAAAAAAAAAAAAAACAAAACCTATTTCTCCTCTTCTTTCAGAAATACCAGGAGTGGCTTACATTATTAAATAAAACCACAAAGTTTTTGCGGTGGGAACCTTCATATCAAAAGTGACCACTGTGACAAATACAGACAGGACTGTATCACCTAACTAACTTTGCATGTAATGTACTTTATAAAATTAAATATTTGTGTTACTACAGAAAACAAATGTATATCAGAATGTTAGTGCTGGAAGCTCAGCTAGAGAGTATCTTTATTAACTCTCCTTTCATTTTGCAAAGGTTGAGAGATTAATTGATTTGCCAAAGATTATGTTCACTTGTTAGTAAAGGAATAAAGACTAGAACCTAGCTTCAACTCTATTAACACTGCAATATGACAATAAAAATTTCCTCAAAAATAAAGTGATTCAAAGCCTAATATCTAAATCACATTGCCCAATGAACACCAGTACGATTCATCTTGTAAACAGGTTATTTTCTTGTTGTAAATACTGCCTATCTAAAACAAGATTTTGTTACAGAGGAAAGCTCTAATTACCTACACACAGTAAAAGAAAACAAACCCCCCAAAAAACCATCATCTATTAAAAAAATTTCAACAAGAAATTTAAAATATTATTTTAAATGAGCATCTCAGTATTTCTGTAAGCAATGTATTCCATTGAAGTGAAGTGAAGTCGCTCAGTCGTGTCCGACTCTTTGCGACCCCATGGACTGTAGCCTACCAGGCTTCTCCGTCCATGGGATTTTCCAGGCCAAGAGTACCGGAGTAGGGTGCCTTTTCCTTCTCCAGGGGATCTTCCCGACCCAGGGATCGAACCCAGGTCTCCCGCATTGCAGGCAGATGCTTTACCCTCTGAGCCACCCGGGAAGCCCATCAGAATACTCCAATTCTAAATCTGAATTTAGAAAGATCAGTCAACTTTCCAAGGACCTTCGGAACTCCCGCCACTCAAAGAGGGTAAAATATCAAATTATGGATTTAAAAAAAAATTAAAAAGCAAATATAAAGAATAAAAAAGTACAGAATAGACTCCCTTATAAGTCTTAAAAAAATAAGGCTTGACATGACCAGCTTATATGAGAAATAATAATTCTAAAATAAGATCCAGTTGCCTTACCACTTATATTCTTTGGGAGAAACCTACAAAAATTATTTTGGAACTATCTAAACAGTTTACAAATTAGGAAGCCATTCTGCATGATAACGGTTTAACTCAAGATTCCAATAACTTAAAAAGCTGTGGCTGAATATTCATTCAATCCTGCAATCAGAGGAGGATGGCGGGTTGACACAGCACTCCACGGGGCGGCTGTAGGTACAAAAATGAGCAGCCGCATCATCGCTCTTTCAATAATCTTATGTGGACGACATTACCCTGATATGAACAGAGCCAGTAATTTAAATTTTAAATATTAAAACCATTCTTTCCAAATATGGCATAAGATGACCAAGAAAAAATGGGCAACATTTTGCATCATGAAGAATTTTACTTACCACTTAAATTTTAGTCCCCACGTGCTTTATTACTCAATACAGTAAAAGAGGTTTAACATCTTTAGGGCTAAAAAAACACACCTGTTGGCTAAGAAGGAATACCATAACAATCATTTTATTTCCAAATAAGGGTTTAAGGATAGTATTCCCTGTAGTACAGAACAACATTAATGTAAATACAGCAAAGTAAAAATTCCCAAATCTAACCTTCTGCTGGTACTTCCATTTCTGTTCCTTCATTGCCCTCTGAAGAATGTTGGCTTCCTAAAAAGAAGATAAACCCATATAATAAACCAAAAAAGACTGACGCTAGGAGAAGAGAAACTAGGTAACAATGCAAATAAAAACGCAAATACAAGCTGATTCTTTTAACTTCTTAGCAGTTAATTCAAACAATATTATCTAATTCAGAAAAACTTGTTAACACTTCTGTATGAAAACTCAAAGAATTATTTTAAAATGCAAACATATAGAGTAAACCTAAGTAGGTTTGGGGATTTAATATTAGATACTAGAACTACACAATAGAACTACTGATAGATATTCGAATTTGAGAACTAGAATAGTATGTTTCAAAGTGCCAAGCTCATCTGCCATTGATGCACACACAAAAACACACATCAGAGTCAGTTCTGTCTCTGCTCATAAGACTCTATCAACTCTAGAAACACAAGTTCAGTTTTGGCTGCGAAACATTTCTTGCTTTCCATTTGTACTATGGTGGAAGCTATGAAAACTAAATCCCCATTATTTAATCAAAGTTGCACTTAAAGGAAATGCAGAAGTTAAAACTTAAGATACTACCTTTAGTCTCAAAAGCATTTTAATTCAGGTAATATAATCTGCCTGCTTCTACAAACTGGAACATAAAGCAATGTATCAGGTTAGGCATTCAACAGTGAACAGGCTCATCCTACTGGAGAAACTTTACTCATAAACAGGAAAGAAGTCATCCAAAACCCAAGAGAGCCAATTAGGTTAAGTGCCCAAACTGCCCCAGACTATTGATCCTCTGTCCTTAAATGTCTGAGGTACTAACATCGAGAAGACTGAGAATCACTGCCTTCGTGTAGAAATAAAAATGCATTACCTATAGGGAAGAATAAAGCAAGGGAGCAGGAGGAAACATCAGGTCTATTTTGTCATCCACTGATAAAATTTAAGAAACTATACTAAAGGTAACCCCTACCCCCAGACACAGGTTTTATACACTTTTATCTTGATTTTTAAAGAGCACTGACTACAGTTAAAAAAAAAAAAAAGACTGTCATTCAGTGCCTAACACCTTCAAATTTAAAGTACTATGCTAAGACCAAAAATTTGGGGTTTTCCATGTCTAATTTTATGGAGCTCTAATTATCTTGGGATTCTTTCCCATTTATTTTATGTTCTGAAAACTCACCTGAGCTCAAAACAATGGTTAAGTCTATAAATCTGTAGCCAAGAATTATTCTTTACTTAACTCCTTATATTATGCTTTCTCAACACACGGCTCCCCTCTCCCTGTTAAACATTAACATTTGAAATTATGGAGCATTGGATTCTTTGACTGTAATGCCAAAGAAAACAAAAATGTGAGAGAAGGCTGGCTAAGAATAACTAAGGTGATATTCCATCAGGTCATAACACGATAACAGTACATATAAAGGATGATTCTATGTATACTTTTTGTTCTCTCAAAATGTAAATCAAGCAATTACATTTATATTTAAAGTAGAGCTAAGGAAAGACATCTTGGGACTTTCCTGGCGGTCCAGTGGTTAACACTCTGTGCTCCCAATGCAGGGGGCATGGGTTCAATCCCAGGTGGGGGAACTAGGACCCCACATACTGCATAGAGCAGCCAAAGAAGGAAAAAGAATGAAATCTAACGCACTCAAAGCCGGAATAAGCAGAGGTAAAGTAAAGCCATCACAAATAGCCTATGGTCATCAAGGGAGGGAACACTACACAGAAATTCCCCAAAAGACATTCAATCAATAAAAGCAGGGATTTGCAAATGATATCTTACACTCTTTCTAAACATTAAGTATCAACATGACCTTACTGATATTTACATTACTAACTATATACAATATAAGCCTTATTTCTGACTATTCTGATATAAGGTATAAATGTGTACTTTACCTTAAACATGAAAGTGTGTCATGTACCCATTTCGAGATTCATTACTAGATTCACAAAAGGGAAAATTGGTTTTCAAAAATTGTTGCTTGTGAAGTTCATTTATGTTTCAAAAAAAAAAAAAAAAAAAAGGCCAATACATTTCCTTTTCCATTTAGAAAAGTAATAATACAGATATAAATACAAAAACACAATCTGTCCAGTATAAAGAAACATTACATAAGAACATTATGTGGGAAAATGGAAGTGAAAAAGTTATACCTTGCAAAGACTTCGAAAGGGGGAGTTTGTCATCAACATCATCAGTTTCAGAAGGGCCTGCTTTGGGACACAAAGATAACACTTCAAAACGAATCCCAAAAATAGATTCTGGGTCACTTCAGCAAACAAATTTGGGTGAGAGATATGGAATACTACAGCCTTTTCATGGGTAAAAAAAAAAAGCAAAAATAAAAAGACTGACAAATGAATGGTGTCAATTTATGGTCTTAGTGAATGGAAAAAGTGTATTCAGATAAAGCCATATACAGATAGTCAAAAGAAATTTTGAAAATGACTAGACATGAACTGAATGGGAATGATACGTCTAAACGGCGGATATGGGTCATGTTCGTGGCAGCAAACTGGCACTTTTACTTCATATAGGTTACAAGCACAGATACATCTCACAAGCTGCATTTGATTCTTCCTTGACAAATATTTGTCTTAATGCTTTGCCATACTAAAGAAAAATGCACAATCAAATTGTTATACCTTCCTTAGAATCTCTAAAACCATGCAATTAACCTATCAATAAGCTTGAAACTCCACTGAAATAGAAACATGACACTTATTAATTCAAAAATCCTCCTTTCTCTACAGATTCATAAAAATTTTTAATAACCATGGTTTTCCCCAATAATTAATATACATACAATGCATTTCGTCTTAATTAACCCTTCACAGAAAGCCACGTTGACAACACACTTGCATGTACTATGCTTCCAGTGACAGTAACAGATTTAAAAGAGAACAAAGCACGGTGTTCTCAGCGGCTACTCAACATAAACACGTTCTTATCTGAGATGAACACAAACCGCTTCACTTTCTCTCAATATTTTTTGGAAAACATCCTAAGACTTTTAAAAGGCTTTGCAAATGCATGAGGAATTTCATGAAGAGGCACAAAAGTATACATTATAAGTAAAGGACATAGCATAGAAAATAATTTCACAGAAAACAGAAAAATTATTTATATTTGGAGTCTCAATGAAGAGCAAAATGTTTGATGAGAGACCTGACGTCAAATGCCAGATTCATGCTTCCTAGTCATGTAACCCAGGCTTAAAATATACAGAAAAAATGTACTGTATGATAGCAAAATGTATTGACTTCATAATACTGCTTTAGCTGCTCTTCCACAAGTCTAGCTATGTATCATTATCAATACTGTTCTGCTCTAAACTACTTTAATAAGGTCCTCTTTAAGCCAAAGTATATTTCTTAGGATTCCCATGGTATAGGATTTCTATTTTAAATAACATGCTTATTATTGATTTCTAATTAATTATAATATTTTCTGGCAATTTCTTAAGGCTATCCATAAACAATTATAAAGTTTATTTTTGTAAAAGTTCCATATTTTGTAAATAAACATTTATTTGCTGGGTAGGGATTTCTGGATATACATGAATTGGCTTATGTTCATCAACTGCAGAGTTCAAATACTCTACTTTATAAGCATTCGTCATTTGTTAAAATCTCCCATATGACTGCATTCACAAATTTATCAACTGCATCAAATTGAATCAATTTTTTACTTTGACTTTTGAGGCTACATTTTTAGGTAATAAAAGTTAATGATTATCTTGTCAACTTAGTAATTTATTAGTATATTGATTTTATGGTCTTACTCTTTATACTTGTTAATTTTTTCTTTTTTTTGGCCTCAAATTATTATTACTAAACTTGGTTTCTTTTGGTTAATATTTGCCCAGCTACCTTCACATATCACTATACTATCAAATTATGTTGTTTAATTTTAGACACGTTTTAATAGCACGTGACTTGGACTTTCTTTGTCATTAAATGAGCCGCACACGCACCCTCACAACTTGCGGAGTGTCTACCCGTTTCTGCAGACAAATCACGCTTTCCCAGTGCTCACATCTGAGCCATCTTAAGAGGAAGACTGACAGGTACAGAGATGCGTCCAGGTCTATATTGGAATTCGAAAAGTTTCGCAGAAAACATGCATGGTTTCAAAAGTACAAGAAAGAACAAATGAACTGTAGTACAATCACATATGTAACTCCTACAAGGCCAGTATTACATCAGCACAGGGGACTTCCCTGGTACTCCAGTGGGACTCTGCCTGCCAGTGCAGGGACATGCTTCGATCCCTGGTCCAGGAAGACCCCACACGGCGCGGGCGACTAAGCCTGTGTGCCGCGACTACTGAGCCCTGTGCGTAGAGCGGCGCTCCGCAACAAGGGAAACCGCAGCAGTGGGAAGCTGCGCACTGCAAACTGAGCAGCCTCTGCTCGCTGTGACTAGAGAAAGCCTGCGTGAGCAGTCAGGACCTAGTGCAGCCAAAAATAAACAAAGGAAATAAGCCAGTCATAAAAAAAGGACCAATACTAAAAAAAAACAAAAAACCTATACCCGACAAAAATATGTAAATCTCAAAAACCTGTACTGATACAGGAGAACATACATAAAACACATACAGAGTACGATACCGTTTGTGCCAAAGTTAAAAACTGAAAAAATGCATAAAATATTATGTGCCTGGATACACATACAAAGACATTCTGTGGAGCTGTATACTCATTTAAAGTATAAAATCATCATCAGGACGGGCAAACCTCAATTTCAGTGAAGTGGTTATTAACTCAGAAAAAACCGGACTAGGAAGGGCCTAAAGAAGGGTGTCAATAACAGTCAGCATGTTACCTCATGTGAGATTCTGTAAACCTGGGAACATGTACATTATGTTTGTGGGTTTTAAACATTTTTAAAAAGCATTTTAGAATACAGTAGGTCATCTGAATCTGTGCATTCACCATCTGCAGATTCAACCAACCACGGATCAAAAATATTTGGAACAGAGAAACTCCAGAAAGTTCCAGAATGCAAAATGTGAACTTCAAGCATGCTGGCAGTTACTAAGATAGCATTTACATTGTGTTAGATATTTCAGTAATATAGATTTGACTTAAATAAAGAATACGGGAGGATGTTTGTAGGTGACATGCAAATACTACACCATTTTATATAAGGGACTTAATCATCTGTGGATTTTGATACTGGAGGGGGTTGGCGGGTGACTCTGGAACCCATTCTCATGGGTACTGACTGTACAACACAGCAGTGCAAATAAACCATCTGTAAGTACAATCAACAGCATGTCTCACAAATTACATGTTTTACAGAAGAGGCCTGATACATGCTGATGGATTCTATTTACATAAACTACAAAAACAGACAAAACTAACTCAGGTTGTTACCGTTCAGGACACTGGTGACAGGGCTGGAAAGGGGGCTGCCGGGAAAGGGGCCAAGGGAAAAGGCGCCTCCAGCATACTGACCCCTAACAGGCCTGGAGAACGCATGAGGCCGGAGACGGACAGAGGCAGGGGAAGGTTTCAGTACTTCTGTGGTGGACAGAACAAGGGGGGAGAAATGCCAGTGAGAATACAGCAGACCTGAACGGTCATTTGTTAAGCAACCTTAACAAATCTAAAATAACTGAAATTATATTATATATCTAAAATAACTGAAGAATGTTCTCCAATTGTAATGGAAATATAACTAAAAATCAGTAACAGAAAGCTATCTGATAACTGCTCAAGTATGTGAAGAGACTACACTTTCCAGGTAAACCGAAGGACAAAGAGGAAATCACAAGGAAAATTAGAAAATGTTTTGAACTGAATGAAAAGAACTATTAATACTATTATGTCTAAGTTTATAGGGTGCAGTTAAACTAATGCTTAAGAGGTAACTTTACAGCATTAAGTACTTACACTGGAAATTATCTGAATGATTTATGTTCCCATGTTAAGAAACATAAAACTGAAATTAAAACAACAAAAAAATGACACATAAGCGCAAAAAAAAGAAAAACAAATTACTGAAATGTTACAAAAGCTAGATGTTTGAGCAAAAAAGAAACAAAAAACAGAAACAGTTTCAGAGCCAGAACCAAATAGTAAATAGTAACAATGAAAAACATTAAACACTTAGATATAAATCTTATAAAATATGTATAAGATATGTATTCTGAAAACTAAGCACCGATGAATCACTAAAGAGCTAAACAGATAACATCCACATATCGTGCTCGAAGACGCAACATTAAGATATTCAACCAAATTTAGTTTGATTCAGCATAATCTCCACCAAAATACCCCAGGGCTTCTATAAACTGTAGTCCTCAAGATAATGCAACTTTGGGAAAGGGTAGAAACAGAAATATCTATGTAACAGGATACGCTTGAGAAAACTGACAATGTAACAGGATATTCTGAGATGTAAAAGTATTACAACAAAAAAACAATAGTCTTTTCAACAAAAGGTGCTGGAAAAACTGGATATCCATGTGTAAGTATGAACTTGGAATTCTGCACACTATATAAAAATTAGGTCTGAACCAATCATAGATTTAAATGTAGAACTATAAAAGTGCTTATAAAACACTGAAGAAAATCTCTGTAAACTAAGATTTTTTTTTTAGGTATGGTACTTAAGCACAATTCATACAAGGGAAAAGATTCCCCACTAAGTTGGACATCATCAAATTAACCTATTTGCAAATCCCATCACAAAGGACTTTTATTCAGAATATACAAAGAACTGCAAAAAATACCAAAATTGCATGGACTGTATCTCTCAGGCTAAATGAAAATCAATAATCTGGCTCCCACCTTCTTCAACTGCAATCTTTTCTTCTACAAATATCAGATTTCCACTCCCATTACTCAAGCATTACCTTAAATCACTCACACTCCCTATTTTAAAGGGGGAAAAAAATTTTATATAATCCTGTCTAGTAACAGCAAAGCTAAAAAGACAATGCCACAGATAAAGGCAGAATTTTATTTTTAAAAATTAAATATAATGTGCTAAAAAAGATTTTATTAAACAGCGTTTATTAAGTATGTTAGCAAGGTACCAAAAACTGCTAAACGGCTAAATATTTTCCAAAATTTTAACTTTTCAATTAAAAACCCTCAGACTTATCTAAACCTTTTAGCCACGTGATTACTACCATCATGGCAATAAAACAATCAAAACTGACATAAAAATTATGAAATTCACTAGGAGACAATATATGTACATAGATTTAATATATATGTATACATGATTACAAAGTAGAATAAATGTATCCCTAGCTTTTACAATACTCCAGAACTGATAAAAACTTACTATTATTATCTTTTTAAATTTTATTTTATTTTTTAACTTTACAATATTGTATTGGTTGTGCCATATATCGAAATGAATCCACCACAGGTATACATGTGATCCCCATCCTGAACCCTCCTCCCCCCGTCCCTCCCCATACCATCCCTCTGGGTCGTCCCAGTGCACTAGCCCCAAGCATCCAGTATTGTGCATCAAACCTGGACTGGCGACTCGTTTCATATATGATATTATACATATTTCAATGCCATTTTCCCAAATCAAAAACTTATTATTTTAAATGAACTAAACCTATTAGAGAAATGCAAATTAAAACCAAAAAGAGGTATCACAAGACACCCAATAAGGTGGCTAAAAATAATGCAGACCATACCAGTGTTAATGAGGACATGCAGCCACAAGAACTACTGCCCCACCGATGGAAACGCACAACAGTAAAAGCACAGTGGAAAACAGCTTAAATACCTACCACAGATCTCAGCTATTCCAGTTCTAGGAAATCTACTCGAGAGAAATGAACTCTATTTCCAAACAAATGTTCATAGCAACTTTATTTTTAATAGCCCCGAACTAGAAACAACCAAAATGTCCATCAAGAGAAGGAGGGATAAATTGCGGTGCAGATGAACAATGGAGTAACATTCAGCAACAAGACGGAACTGCCAGCTACCGACATATGCAACAATGTGGATGAATTTCAAAACAATTACATGGAATTTGAAAGTCACAGCTCCCCACCCCAAGAAAACAGTACATACTTTATGATGATTCCATTTATATAAATTTCTTAAAGCTGCAAACTAAAATAAAATGATAGAAAACAAATCAGCCATTGGCTGGGGAGAGCTGTGAATTACAAAGAGGCTCAAGGAAATTTGAGGGTTATGGACACTTCATTATCTTGAGTGCAGTGATGTTTTTGGGTTTATGGGTATACATAAAACCAATCAGATCAGATCAGACTTTAAATGTTTAATGTACTTTATGCATCTATGACAATTAAACTTACCATAAACTAGAGATGTTCTTCTAAACTAAAATCCATCAATGCAGAAAAGCAAACTGCATTGTGAAATTATGACCTTTAATTCCTTCTTGATTATCACTCAAGAAAAGATACAGAATAAAAGGGTAAATACCCAAAACTTAATAATGTCTGATCTTTTACAGATTTTTAAAATAATAAAAATAATGTGAAGTTATTTTTGTTCCACAAACAAATATTAAAGGTTTAGAAGACCTTGCAAATAACTCTGAAAAGTGAAACTGAATTCTATCTTAAGCCACAACTTTTACTTGTCCTTTTAAAGAATATTAATGATTATTTAACATTTCCCCTGTAGACTGACTTTGAGTGCCCCATTTTGAAATCAATTTTATTCCAGTGAGAAATTACAAGTACACCTGCTAATCAAGGACCAAAGGGCCAATCAATAAAATAATATCTAAGAAATTCAGGCCATTAACAAATTTTAATTATAACCACCATTAATTTCTGGAAAGAAAAACTTTATTAAATAGTACTACCTTGAATGTTGTATTGATAGTAATCAGGATCTTCAGATTCTTCCTTCACTGTCACAGCTGCCATTTCCAGAGAAATGCCTATAAAAGCAAATTAAATTATATAATTATACTTTGAGGCATTCAGATTGTATAGGGAAGTCCCCTGTGCTCTGCTATTAATGCAAAATAACGCATTCAATTCATATTTTAAAGGTTTTCAAAAGACAAAAGCTTGCAAGGTGTCACGGGGACAAAAATCATCTAAAACCCAACCAAGACAAAGTTTTAACCACCTTACTAACATTCTGGGATTATTATTTAATGCTAAATCTATCTTCCAACAAGTTATCTTTGCAATTAAAGAAAATTAGTCACACTGCTTTCACTCATAGTTAAAAATGTTTTTATAAATCAATGAAAATCACCTGTAAACATCAATTTTAATGACCCAATATTCCAGAGTAAAGATGGCATACTTTTTAATGATTTTAATAATGAGATACACTGAATTTTTTTTCCCTCCTAACACGTCCCTTTATTAATAAGGGTAACAAATCATACCTTTTAGCATAACGCTTTGCCCACAATGAGGATAAATAGTTTGAAGTAGACCTTTGTGGGCAGATATAAATGAGTGTATACTGTACAATTCCATGTAGAGGAAAGTCAAACTTATAGAAAAGAAGTCTATGTTGTTACAACTCAAGTAATGCCAATTATACCTCAAGAAAGCTGAATAAAATTAAAATGCATAAGCCTTAGGTTAAAAAAACACACTCAAGCAAACAGCTGACTTTCAGAGAAGAGTAATGAGAGGGAGGAGGAGAGACCCTTCTTGGGGTGTCATTAATATTCTGTATCCCAGGGAGTGTTAGGTCACAGGCATTTTTATTCACTGGCCATATATACACTTATATTTGACATATGTTATACTTCAATTTTATTAAAAGTTTTAAAAAAGATTCTTAACAAATTCTTTAGTAAGTTCTTAATAAAAGGTATTTTCCCCACATATTCAAAAACAAAGTGTACGGCAGAAAAAAATAAACCTATAGAAAAAAAACCTTTATAAATAAACCACTATGTGTACTATTAATCTACAATTAAGATGGTTAAAAAATTCAAAAAATATGATTTTTCTCAAGTCAGCAAGTCTATTTTTGGATCCAAACTATTCAGGAGACAAATACATAAATGAAGGGGAGAAGATTTACAAAATGGTGATTTCAGCACAATAAACTAAAAACTAAACCCAGATTTCCTGTGACGTGAAAGAAGGAAAGAAAAAAAGCTTCTGTGAAACAAACTGTGTAACAAACTGAAATACTTATTCCCAATAAGGAGAATTCAACGCTGCCTTTCTTGCAGACCCCTCTAAAAATAACATACATAAAAATTCTCATTCATTCAGTCTCTCTCTCTCTCTCTCTCTCTCTCTCTCTCTCTCACACACACACACACACACACACTTCTCCTAATCCCAACAACTCATTTCAAATACCATTAGATTGCTCTGACCAAGATATTCCCAATAAGGAGAATTCAACGCTGCACCCCTCTAAAAATAACATACATAAAAATTCTCATTCATTCAGCTCTCTCTCTCTCTCTCTCTCTCTCTCTCTCTCTCTCTCTCTCACTCACACACACACACACACACACACACACACTTCTCCTAACCCCAACAACTCATTTCAAATACCATTAGATTGCTCTGACCAAGATATGCAGCTGCCTCAGGGAGTTTCAATGGCCCAAAGCAGGGTGGCAGAAGGAGACTATTTCTTTCTTTGAGGGGGCAGAATACACTGAGTAACAGGCCTGGGAGACCGAGGAAAATGGGGGACAGGCATTAGTGGTGACAGCCCAACCAAAGTGTCGTAGGGTCAGCAGGACAAAGAGGTTAGCAACGAAACCTGTGTGACACGAAACATGCAAACATACTCAACAAGGTTTCCACGACTCTCAGAAAATGCTCCAGGAAAGGAAGCAAACAAAAAAAAACCTTGGGGTGTCCAAGAGTGGAACTGAAGATAAGGGCATGAAAAATCATATGGATAAACATACGTATGTAAATACAAATACACATAAACAGATACTCCAGCTCTGCCTACTTAGGAGCAATGATATCCCACCTGCAGCAGCAACATCTAGCACCAACATATGATTTCTTAGCAAAAGAAAAAGAAGGGAGCGAGGGAAAAAGCAGACAGACTTGAAAACACTAGAATTGCAATAAAACGAAAAAGAGAGGCAGTAACAAGCGTTGGTAACCCAAACGCTCACACACTGCGGCTAAGAACATAAAATAATACAGTCACTAAGGAAAACAATTTGGCAGTAGCTTAAAAAGTGAACCAAAGAACCACAACTCACTCCTCTGAATCTACTAAAAACAGGTAATGAAGACACATCTCCGCACAGACACATACACAGATTTTCATACTGTTATTCAAAACAACCAGAACTGGCAAGAACTCAAATGTCCAATAAACAGTGAGTGGATGAAGAAGTAGTATATCCCACACAAGGGAACAATACCCAAGTATGAACTATTTATATACGCTACAAGGTTTTAGAAGACGTGCCTCAAATCATCAACACGCAGCAGCAGCAGTAATATTAATAAATAATGTCACCGTTTGGAATAAATGTATTCTACTTCACATCAAAGCAGTAAGTAATGAGTCTAAATACAAGCTTCTACATTAAGGGAAAGTCTTCTTTACTTACATTTCACAACTGATTCTAAAAGTACTGGTACATACCAGAATCTTCTGAGGGTTCTGTTTTTACTTTGACAGGGCCACAGCTGAAAGGAGAAGAAACCCTGATGAAGCTCTGCATGGTGAGGGCCACTTACACACAGCGCCCAAATGCCCGGATCTCACAGGATAAACTCACTCACCTGACCCAGTCACTGCAAAAGTGACTCACTTTAAAATTCACATATTTATTTCCTGCATCAATGACATGTCACTGAATTTAGAAATCTCATTCCAATCAACATTTTGGGAGGGAAAAGCAAAAGAAAACAACATGGTCTTACTAGAAGGCCTTCCTATTCTCAGTGTGGTCACCAGACTAATCACACCAGCTTCATTCAGGTGAACTACTGTCGTTCCTAACTACTAAGTCAAAAAGTGCATTTTCACAGGCCCTCCAAAGGATTCAAATGCAGGCCTTTCAAATATTCTAATACATCAATAACTTAAACACTAAAACTTGCTGAAGTGTGGAGGTTCATTAGTAGTAATGAAATATGCTTTACCTTCCACTTGGAGATAGCATTGACCTTTCAGCATCTGTAACCATCACACGACCACCTAGGTACAAAAAAAAAAATTAAGCTTTAGATTTTTCCAACACTAATATGAAATAATATGAACTAATATGAAATATGACTATGCTTCCAAAGGTCCTAACTACAGAATGAACAGGGGAAAGGGAGTTCACAGCTCAGGGTCATTCAAATGAGTATTGCTGTTAGTTTGAAAGAGTGTCCTTCATTCTCCCCGCTAAGGAAGATATTTAGGGATGACAATCATCTAACAGCTTTTAGCCCTTCAACCCTCCACAAACCTCCCATTAATGAGAAAGTTCCTGTTTTTATCAGTGAAACAAGTACACCAATATACTATTACTGAATAAGACAACACTGACGTATAAAGGAAGTCAGATTTGTGGGGACTTCCCTGATGGTCCACAGAGGAAGACTCTGCACTTTGACTACAATGCGCACAGGTTCAATCCCTGGTTCGGGAACCAAGATCCAGCATGAGTACATCTGACCCAGAAGAGTTGGACAACAATGACTGCTAACAGGTGCAAGGTCCTTCTTAAGGTGCTGAGACAGGGTGAGAGCCGTACATCTTGCAGACACACTGCAACCCACTGACTTATATACCACAAAACGGTGAACTCCACTGTTTACAAAAATTAAAAAAAGGAAAAAAGAACAAGACTGACTCCATCAAATGCTAACAAAGGTGCAGAACAACTACAGTTCACACTGCTGGTGGGATCGTAAACCAAAACCACCACACTGAAAGCCACTTTGGCAATGTCTTAAAAAGATAAATATTTAACTAGCTACTGTTACGATCTCGGCATTCCCTTTGTCTACCCAGGAGACATGAAAACAATGTCCACATAAAAACTTGCACTCAAATATCACAGTGGTTTTCTTTATAAAAGCCAAGAAATGGAAACTCACATGCACATGGGCAAGTGAGTCAGTAAACAAAGTGGGAGGATCTGTACCGTGGAATACTAGTCAGTAATAAAAAATAGTATCTGTTGATACATGAAACGCAGAAAAATCGCAAAGCAAGAAGCCAGACAGACAAAAAAGAGTACATACTCTAAGATTCCATTTCCATAAAAAAACATAGGAAATCTCCGCTGACGACATGAGTGACAGTCAAGGCAGAGAGGAGGAGATGAATTACGATGGGGTGCGAGGAAGCATGGGCTGAGAGAGGTTTCATCATCCTGACTGCAAGGACAGTTTCCACAGCGTATACATGTGTCGAAGCTTAGCAAACTGCACACTTTAAATATGTGTGGTTTACTGTATGTCAATCATATCTCAATAAGCCTGTTAAAAGTTTTTACACTGGAAAATGCAATCCCATTATAATTGCAACTTTTCAATTACTTTGAAAGTCGGTATGGCAAAAGAGCTGAGCCATACAAAGCCACCCACCTGGACAACTCATTATTATAAACACTCTATAGAAATACTGTCTAACTAACCACTAGGCCTCAATGTTTCAGAACATGTTTCTAGAATCACAGACTTCATCAAATACAAATGGCAAACTATGGCTAATCTGCAATACGTCAGTGCAAAAAAAATACTGATCAAGAAAAAATGAATTTTAACTTAAACATGAAAACCAAGTCTATACTTTCTCAATCTCAAAAAGGACACATATAAAAACCTACAGCTAACTCAACGGTGAACGCTCGAATGGCTTCCACCTAGTACGGAGAACGAGGTGAGGTTTGCTACAGCCTCATCCTACTCAATACTACAGTGAACATCCTTGCCAGAGCAACAAGACTAAGAAATACAAAACATTCAGACTGCGAAGTCAACTGTCTTGATTTACATACAACATGATTCGCTCTGTAGAAAGTCCAGAAATAAACAGGGTCAACTAACCAAGCTGCCAAAAAGTCATTCCATATACCATATGGACTGTATACTTGAGATAGGTGAACTTTATTTATGGCACGTCAATGACACCCCCAATAAAGCTTCTAAAAAATTAATCTTTTCATTGTAGTGAGAATAACAGAGGCTATCAACCAGAAAACAATATATCCTTGGGTATCCATATATTACCTTGTCCTTTCACGTTTACATGGCTTAGAAGTTGCCAATGACAGTGATTATTTTCTTTGACAAGTCTCAAAGGGGTGCTAGTCTTTTAAATATCCCTTTTCCCTTCAAAAGGAATGTCTGGACTTCCCAGAACAAAGTCCTGTTGAAAACCTGTTCATTTTTCAACGGCCCGTCTTAATTCCCTCTTCCTCGTAAACTCCTTCCTGGGCTTCCTCCCTGGAACCTCCACTAAGCGTTCCTCCGGTGTATACACCGTGCTCCCCCTGTGCTGACTCCACCCTTAGACCACCAGCACTGGAAACCTTTCATGTTCACACATGGCTGTGCATCCCCTCCCCACCCAATCCTATGTTCCATCTCTCTGTGCCCACTCAGTGGACACTATGTAAATTAAATCCTTCATAATTCTGGGGTATGAGGACAGATCCTTACATCCTGCAAACACAAAGCTTTGAATACATCATAAAGCAAGCAGCCGAGCTGAAAACAATAAGTCTCTGGTTTTTCAGCTCAATAGACTTTTCACTGGTTTATATAAACATTATACCACTCCACTCCAAAATGTCTTACATCATATTCTCAAAGAAAATAAATGAGACATCATTACAATGTATTAAATTTTTGACACAACAGGTTTAGTCATTGGTCCTGTTATAATGTAAGCAAAGCAATCACTTACCTAGGTGCTTCTTTGGCTCTAGGAAAGGTCTGCAGTAAAACAGAACAAAATATTACATGTAAACACAAAAAGTTATCAAAAAGCATAAATTTAAATGGCTCTATAGTAAACAATAATAGAAACATATTAACTTAAGGTGAGGAATCATTCAACTTTATTTGAAAAAGCTATTGAGGGCAAGGGAGAAAGTACTTCACCTTTTAATGATAAATGAAATCCCTGCTTTGTTCTCCAAAATCCACTTCAGGGTCGCGAGATCATAGTTTTCAGGGTGTTTGAAGGCTACTCCTTCTGGAAGCCCCTGCACCACCACGGCTGACTGATCTCGGAGCATCTTTTCATATGGAACAGGCACCACTGTTGACTTGCCTAAAGCTTTCCCTGAGGTTAAGAGATAGGGAAAAGGCAGAGAGACAGTAATCATTAAATGGTAAATTTTGAAAACCTTAACCATGATCAGTTATCACGGTTCAATAAATGGTATCAGTAGGTTTTTTTGGTGTTTTTTTTGCTATGTTGCTTGCAGAATCTCAGTTTCCCAATCAGGTACTGAATCCAGGCCACGTCAGTGAAAAACCCAAAACCCTAACCACTAGGAAACCAGGGAACTCCCCCGCATTCATTTTCAGTTCAGTTCAGTCGCTCAGTCATGTCCAACTCTTTGCAACCCCATGAATCACAGCATGCCAGGCCTCCCTGTCCATCAGCAACTCCCGGAGTTCACTCAGACTCACATCCATGGAGTCAGTGATGCCATCCAGCCATCTCATCCTCTGTCATCCCCTTCTCCTCCTGCCCCCAATCCCTCCCAGCATCAGTCTTTTCCAATGAGTCAACTCTTCACATCAGGTGGACAAAGTACTGGAGTTTCAGCTTTAGCATCATTCCTTCCAAAGAACATCCAGGTCTGATCTCCTTTAGAATGGACTGGTTGGATCTCCTTGCAGTCCAAGGGACTCTCAAGAGTCTTCTCCAACACCACAGTTCAAAAACATCAATTCTTTGGCGCTCAGCTTTCTTTACAGTCCAACTCTCACATCTGTACATGACTAATGGAAAAACCATAGCCTTGACTAGACGGACCTTTGTTGGCAAAGTAATGTCTCTGCTTTTGAATATGCTATCTAGGTTGGTCATAATTTTCCTTCCAAGGAGTAAGCGTCTTTTAATTTCATGGCTGCAATCACCAATATTTGATTTCAAAACTACTTTCAAATACTAGAGGGCCCTATTCCTATGTTAGCAGTAGTCTAAACCTGAAACAAATTCTAAAAGCCAAAATGAAAAGTATATATTGATAAAATACACACATAAAATTCACACAAAAGGAAAGGAGCAATGGCCCACTGTGGTATAATACAATCTTTTCATATACAATTCAGCCTCAGAACATGGAACCCTGACAAATCCTACTGTTACCATAGAACACCAGGCAATTTGGGGCTAATATGGAAGGCAATGGCACCCCACCCCAGTACTTTTGCCTGGAAAATCCCATGGACGGAGGAGCCTGGTAGGCTCCAGTCCGTGGGGTCGCTAAGAGTCGGACACGACTGAGCGACTTCACTTTGACTTTTCACTTTCATGCATTGGAGAAGGAAATGGCAACCCACTCCAGTGTTCTGGCCTGGAGAATCCCAGGGACAGAGGAGCCTGGTGAGCTTCCGTCTATGGGGTTGCACAGAGTCGGACACGACTGAAGCGACTTAGCAGCAGCAGCATTCTCATTGAAAACTTATTAAACACACCCTACATTCACCAATGAACATACCGTCTCGACTGTCTGTGGGTATGAGACAGGGGACCCACATATGATGGCAACTCCAGTCCCCAAAGTTGAATTTTACCTACAACTTCACAGTGTAACCTTTATCCTCTCCCTCTTTCCTCTTTCCCTAAAAAGAACTGTTTACTGCATAACTAGACTAACGAAAGTGCTTTCTTCCCAGGGACTTGTTGAGATCAGCACACTTGTCAAAAATAAGCAGGACTCTCCAGGCCATCCTGCTGTGTCACTGCAGGCTCTCTGGTGGGGGGTGCAGACAGTGCTGAAGTTAAGCATTTGCAGTAGGGGCAAGGGGCAGACAGGGAATCTCTGCACCTTCCTCTTTAATTTTGCTGTGAACCTAAAACTACATTAAAAAACAACAACAACAAAAAACAACTCTAACAGCTAAAGACAGGTCATTCATAATGTTAACCCAATATCTGGGAATCAACTCATTCAATTGTGAAAGTGTGTTTCATGATTGTTAAGTCAATTACTTAATCTGCCCTTTAGAAAAGTCAACTATATAACATATTTTTTTAGACAATTCAAGTGTATAACCCTACCATAGCAAAAGCAGAAATAGTCCTCAACTGTTTTTCTGAGTGTTTCGATCTCCACAGCATCAACACTCATCCGATTCGCCTGGGCGGTAGATTTCATTTTATGCATCTCTGCAGCCTTTTCTTCTTCTTCAACACCTATAAAATATTAATGCTATAAGAGGTCCATATCCATTATCTTAATATTTGATTTTTGCTAAGAATATTTTTTCCAAATGCCAACACTTATGATTTGACAGAAAGGAAAGAGGAGGAGGAACTTTAAAAATAAGAACCTAAAAGACAAATGACTTGAATGGAAATTATAAGAAACAGAGATCATCTCTGAAACAAGAACAGCTATAGGTGACAATTCTACCAAGTAAAAATTAGGTACTAGTAATTTTAAAAAGAAAAGATACCTTAGAGTAACTACAAACTTAATATGGGAAGATTATCACCACAAAATCTTTCTTGTTGCCAAGTCTAACACAAAAGCCTCGATAGACACTTGACATATGGCTACTTAGCACTTGAAATGTACACAGTCCAAATTAAGATGTGTTGTAAATTACAATATAGCCTGGATTTTGAAGATTTAGTACAAAAATTGTATGCAAAATACCCCATTGATAATTTTTTTGAAGAAGGAAATGGAAACCCACTCCAGTATTCTTGTCTGGGAGATCCCATGGAGAGAAGAGCCTGGCAAGCTACAGTCCATGGGATTGCAAAGAGTCAGACTCAACTTAGCAACTATATCAACACCCATCCTTCAAGGTACTAGACATTTTTACATTCACCTATTCATTTTACGGAGAAGGCAATGGCACCCCACTCCAGTACTCTTGCCTGGAAAATCCCATGGACGGAGGGGCCTGGAAGGCTGCAGTCCATGGGGTAGCTGAGGGTCACACACGACTGAGCGACTTCACTTTCCCTTTTCACTTTCATGCATTGGAGAAGGAAATGGCAACCCACTTCAGTGTTCTTGCCTGGAGAATCCCAGGGACTGAGGAGCCTGGTGGGCTGCCGTCTATGGGGTCACAGAGAGTCGGACATGACTGAAGTGACTTAGCAGCTATTCATTTTAAAATCCTCTAGGAGATAACAAAGTTCATCTTCCTAATGACTTATAGGGTTTCTACAGTGATTAACAAGACTTGGATTAAACAAATTAGTGGTGGGGAAGAAAATCGAATAAAACAGAATTGCTTAGTATGCTTTCTGAAGGACTGAGTGTCTGTTATACAAGAAAATATCATATGATAGTGATAACGACCTTTAATTGAGATATTTTTTTAAGGATTTCATTTGTAAGGGGTCTAATTCTCACAAAGCCACCATCAAAATTGAAGCTCACAGAGAATGTAAAAACAGACAAACAGGTCTAAGAATATTCTGGCATAAATTATTTTTATTTAATGAAAAATGTAAACCTTCAGTGTGTCTCTCAGATGACCTACTGCTGCTCATAGAAGGTGCTGGCACTTAAGTTTGATGTGCTGTGCCCCTGGTTCTGGATGTCCCTTGTTAAAACCAGGAAATAAGATGTAAAAATATATCTGGGTAGAAATGTCACTCTTTGTGAGCTATAAATATTCACCTTTTAAAAATAATTTAAAAGTATAAACAAAGGATGAATATGTAAGTTGATATAAAGGAAAAAAAGCAAAAAAACCCCATATGAGCCATCCTGTATTTTGGTTGTTGCTTTAATAAAGGATTTGCACAGGTGTACAAAAAAATAATTTTTATACTGATTATATATGTTGAATGATAATGTTTCAGATGTCAGGTTAAAATATATCCACTAAAACAAATGATGTGTTCTCCTTACTTTTTATTAGAAAAATTTTAATTACCTAAGTCATTCACAGTATTTTATTTCCATAGGTTACTGCCTTTCAAAACCCTGGAAAAGAGCTTAGAACTCTCTTCTAAGAATTTCTAAACTGACTCATAAACCCATTGATTTGGTTTTGGAAGACAATTGATCTTATCTGCAGAACAGTTTATGCTATGCTA
The DNA here is from genome assembly GCA_935064755.1 of Tragelaphus eurycerus. Lineage (NCBI taxonomy): Eukaryota > Metazoa > Chordata > Mammalia > Artiodactyla > Bovidae > Tragelaphus > Tragelaphus eurycerus. The sequence goes on from CAKXYN010000268.1 coordinate 550,032, forward strand.
TGCTATGCTAAGTCACTTCAGTCGTGTCCGACTCTGTGTGACCCCATGGACAGCAGCCCACCAGGCTCCACTGTCCCTGGGATTCTCCAGGCAAGAACACTGGAGTGGGTTGCCATTTCCTTCTCCAATGCATAAAAGTGAAAAGAGAAAGTGAAGTCGCTCAGTCGTGTCCGACTCTTAGCTACCCCATGGACTGCAGCCCATCAGGCTCCTCCATCCATGGGATTTTCCAGGCAAGAGTACTGGAGTGGGGTGCCATTGCCTTCTCCGAGAACAGTTTATAGGAAACGAGTATTAGGTACTTAAGCATTATATACCAAAAGATTATTCTGTGTGGCATCAACGTTTTGGTAATAAAAAAAGTATGAAATACTAACAGGCAGGGACTATAATTTGCAACTGAGGACAATTCCCCTAATGCTTAGTTCTAACCACTGAAGAAGCCCATTAGCAAAGCATATAGGGAACAGGGATGTGCACACAGCTGGCAGTGGGATTACAGTATTCATGGGACAGATGGCAACTGACACACACATAATCAAAGCCACATTATTAGTACAAATTCAAATACACAAACATAATCAAAGTCTTAAAAATTCTCAAAATGGTAAGAAATAATGAGGGAAAAAATTTAAACAGATTACTACCGTGAAGCTTAAAAGATAATGGGGTGGGGGGTGGAGAGGAGGCAGGTACAGTGGAGGGGAGAGACGTTTTTTAAAAAACATAATTGAGAATTGAAATTAATGACTTAAGAATGAACTTTTATTCACCCATTATCTGCCTTAATGTATCATGAATTGGATCTGACTTGATCATGGAAATCTAAGTTTGGATTTTAAAGACAAAAGCAATGGACAGGGTTAGGTTAAACACAGATATGAATACTATCATACTGTGGGAGGGTCTAGGTTTTAACACCCTACATTAAATTTCTCTAATGCATTTGTTCCAATATCAAATAAACACATTACCTGGATGAGCTTCTGACTGGAGGATCACAAACCTCACTGAGAACAGAGAATAACATGACTCCATTGAGGGGTCAGGAAGACCTGTGGAACTTTCTTCATGCTTAATCAAACTTAATGCAGAGGAAAACTTTTTCTGTCCCCCAATACATCAAACATCTATCAGAGACAAGACTTTCTTATCTAAATTAAGAAATTTTAATCACTGACATTTCTCTACCTTCTAAGGTGCTTCACTAAGACAGAGTCAAGCAAGGAGCACAGTACAATAAACAGTGACTATTTTTCTTAAGCTCTTCAGTACTTCTCCTTATATGTTACCATGTCAGTGATTTCCTCTGAGCATTCTGAAATGTCACCACAGACTTCAGAAAAGTTTTTTATGGGTATAAATCGCATGCAGCTTTAGAAGGGAAAACAGTGAGTTCTCCATAAATATAAACATTTATGGAATATAGAAGATAAAAATACAATACTTACAGTATTTTACAAAATCCTTCTGAAAGTCCTTTCTAGTGTTGACGAAAGCGCGTCCTCTCTCGGTTCCAACAACAAACACGTCTGTCTCATACACTGCGATGCACGCCACTTCCGCCTTGGACTTGGCCAGTTCTTTACACTAAAACACACAAATAGTAAATCTTATGTTACACAGACATTTAAAACCACTCTTTCAGCTGGATGAATAAAAAAATCTTATCACATGACCAGCCTTAATGCCTCATCTGGAATAAGGTAAAGTTTCTAGTTTCTGGCCTTAAGTTATCATATCTAGAAGAGAGTTCCCATTTTTTTTAAAGAGACCACTATTTCTAAATTGTTTACAACCTTGATTTTTAAGGATTCACAGAATTTTTATGAAAAAAGGGCAGAAATCCTTTGTAACCTGTTATAGGTCAAAAACCCAAGAGACAGACTCAGATGCGCACACAGGCTTGCTGGCGAGCACTCCCCATGACAACCGCCGTGTGAGGTGAGGGGCAGCAGGGTTCTGCAGAGCAAGAACGGACAGCTGCTGCAGAGGCGCTGCAGGCACTCAGGAGCTGCGTCTGGCCTGCCCCCAAGGAAGGGGAGACCCTGGGCAAGGGAGCCTCTGGCACAGAGAAGCCAGCAGCCCTGCAGGGGAGAGGGGCCCAGGAGCCACACTACAGCTTCCATCACAAATGCCCCCCTCCACAGGTATCTCCATATGTATACACCACTGGAAACCCATTCAGAAAGGTATACTTCTACTGAGTACATTCCTAAGAGCCTAAATATTCTTTAAAATCTTTACAAAAGAGTATACAGCCTTCCATTTCGTGGATAAATAATAATTCGTTTAGTGCAACCTTTATAGAAAATGCTGCTGATTCCAATTATCATTCTGAAACATAACACTGAAAAAATCATCTGGGAACAAAATAGTTATGTGTATCTTGACTGACTTTCTTAAAAGACAGTCAGAGACATGAAACCACAGTCCAAAAACTCTCAAAGTAAAAACTTTTAAGGTCCTCAAAATGTACTGAAAATTGCTTTCTAAGAAGGGTCATCAGTTGACACTCCCACCTGTACTTCTAGAAGGGCTAACTCTCAGTATCCTAGCAAATGCTACTGTGCAACTTTCCCAGAACCATTTTTAAAAGTATAAACCATTATTATACTTTAGTGTAATCAATAATCCAGGGAATTCCTTGGCAGGCCAGTGGTTAGGGTTTGGTGCTCTCACTGCTGGGGCCCAGGTTCAATTCCTGGTTGGGGACTTATCCCACAACCCACAGGGCATGGCAAAAAAAAAAAAAAAAAAAACGCAAAACAAAAAACTCCCAATAATCCAATGATTAACATAAAAATCAAAGGGTATTGAAGAATATGGAACTTTACACAGTTTTCTGTGAATCAGCTTATCTTTCATGCTATATTAGTGTTTCTCTATTGATGCATAAAGGTACCTCACTAATATTAGGCACAGAAAAGTTGTTTATGGAATTAAATACATATTTACATACATTTTCTCCTGGTTTTTTCATCTTACTATGACTATCTTTAAATTTTTACTCATCTAGAATTTAACTTAACACAAGAAAAGACTTTCTTCCCCCAAATAGCCTATGTTCTCAGTATCACTTGTTGAAAACTAAAGCTTCCTCTGGTTGTTTTTGATTTGTACCATTATCACCCTCTAATTTCTTAAATGGGAATTATTTGCATAATATCGTTTTAAAATGATATCTGGAATAAACCATTTTATACCTACTTTCATGATCAGAAAGCTTCTGAGCTGTGATAAAGCCACAGCAGAGAAACTGTGACCTTGAGGTGAGCCAACAATCTTCTCAGCATGACGAACACTGCTGTACTGAGGTTGTATTATATTACATTTCTGTGAGATGGACCCTGGCTGCTCACCTGTAAGGAACTATTATTTCCCTACCTTGGGATAAATGAGGGTGCATTCTTGCTTCACTATCCATTGTTAGTTGGACAACCCTGTCACCAAACGCAGCATTTATGAAACAGCAAAGCAAGATTCACGTACTGTCTAAGGATTTAGATCAAAGAAACCTATGGGCCAAAGAAGAGGGATGAAGCCAACCTATAACCTACCATACTTCACAGTATACAACTGGGAACAGGAGAGACTTTTACTCCTGCTGGTGAAGAGGAAATAAACACTGCCAAAGGTGAGGAAACTGTGAAGACAGTCTGAGGGAGAGAATGGGTCCTACGCCAACATTATGTCATCCTACGTAAAGATTAGTATTAAAGAAAATGACTTAATATCAACAGAGTAGATTTAATCTCTAAATTATTTAATATGACAGCCACAAATGTTGACTGATTTTAAGACCAAAAGCGAGAAATAAGTGACATTCAGAGCGAAATAGTATATATGGTCACTAACCACTCTAAAATTGCTTTCTTGAAGGAGATAATTTTTTTAATTCTTATGTAGTAGAAAGAAGGGGGGGCAATGCCCTAATGGAAGAATAAGAGATTCCACTAGTATTCTGCTATACATATATGTGTGTGTTATATATATATGTGTTATATTATATATATATATATAATACTTAAAGACAGTAAATACACTACCTCCTCCTGCTTAGAATATATAATTTCACTGTGTCAGAAAATACCTAAGTCTGATAGTTTTTAAATCTATAAACTCATACATATTCATAAAAACATGATAAGCAAACTATAGTACTATGATAGTAATATAGAAATGCAACAAAATACTTAATTATTTTGCAATTATGTATAAATAAGTTTTTTAAGTAAAGTTACACTACATATTTGGTAAAGGCCACCGAATTCAGAAAATTGTGAATGCAAAGCACAATATAATAAAGAATAGATGTAAAATATTGAATATGCTCTTAAGGCCCCAAATTGTGGTAATGTTCTTTACACCAATACAGTAAGACACCAGCAACACATTAGAATATACAAACTCACTCAGACTAACTTCAAATATCACACTCAAATTCAAAGTTAAGGCTTACCAAACAAGGGATTGCCTAAGATATTAGGGGGTAGAAAATTGAAATTAAATGTAAAAGATTACACATTCAGGTAAGTTAACAACATTCTGAAACATGGTATGCAGTAATATTTGATTTGAAAAGCTTAAATAGTTAATGGGTTAACTATTATTCAAGCAAAAAATCTGTATATACTAAAAAAAAAAAAAAAAAAAAAAGACAAAAGTATGTTTTCCAAAAACCAATCAATAGCATTTTCACAAGCCCAATGTTACCCAACTAGAAACTTTACACAACTGCAGAGCCATCTCACCATGGACTCAAGAGCAGACATGAGGAACGTCACCACCATCCTGCTCTCTGAGGACTCCTCGTCTTCGACAGGCAGGGTAGACACTGCTACTTGGGCCATGATCCCTAGGAAAGAGAAGCATTAAGGAAGTGAGTGCTAGAAACTCAGTGTCCCGCTGAATGTATGTTTAGAGCTGGAAGGGTCCTCCATGAGCTGCCTAAGAATGAATGAGAACGAGAAGTCATGTCTGACTCTTTGGGACTCCATGGACTATAGCCTATCAGGCTCCTTCATCCATGGGATTTTCCAGGCAAGATCCAGAGGATCTTCCTGATCCAGGGATTGAACCTGGGTCTCTTGCATTGTAGGCAGATGCTTTACCATCTGAGCCACCGTTTTCTTGCAATAGAGAAAAAGTAGGAGACTCAAAAACCAAGTATTCTAGGGACTTGCCTGGTGGTCTAGTAACTAAGACCCCATCTTCCAATGCAAGGGGTGTGGATTTCACCCCTGCTTGGGGAATTAAGATTCTGCATGCCACAAGATGCAGCCAAAAACTAAATAAATAAAACTTATTTTTTTTTAAAAAGTATTCTATTTGCCCCAAACTCCTATTATCCTATAAGGTACAGAACCCACCCCCTAATTTTCCATCTAGTCTTATTTCCATAAAATTGGGTCAGCATCACCTTCCAAAATAAATTTAGATGTCACCCAGAACTAGTTAAAATGTTTCCCAATGACAGAAAGAGGTACTGCACTTCACAATCCAGGCAGTTTATCACAGTTCAACACACACCACCTCCCTTTCTCCTGAGGGCCCTGATTACAGAGAAGTGGCTGCAGCAGACAGGGTGGGGCACGGGATTTCTTTCTTTTGGGCTTTCCTGGTCACTCAGAGGTTAAAGGGTTTGCCTGCAATGTGGGAGACCTGGGTTTGATCTCTGGGTCAGGAAGATCCCCTGGAGTAGGAAATGACAACCCACTCCAGTACTCTTGCCTGGAGAATCCCATGGGCAGAGGAGCCTGGTGGGTTACAGTCCACGGGGTCGCAAAGAGTCGGACACAACTGAGCAACTTCACTTTCACTTTTCACTAAGAGGGAAACAGGCTGCAGGACAAATAACATTTACGATTCCTTTATAACACTTTCTCTAGAAAACTTTAGTATCAGCAAAGAGGCTCAGTGGAATTTCAAGCACTATAAAAATGCAACACATAAACCATTCAATAGGAAGTGCTGGCAAGGATGTGGAGAAACAGGAACCCCTGTGCTATCGGGAGTGTAAAATGGTGCCTCCATCGTGGAAAACAGTTTGGTATTCCTCTAAAAAATTACCCAGAATTACCAGGATGCAGCAATTCCACTTCTGGGTATATACTCAAGAGAACTGAAAGCAGGGATGTGAACAGGTATTTGCACACTCATGTTCACAGCAGCATTATTCACAAGAGCCAAAAGGTGGAACCCCAAGGCTCCACCATCAGATGAATGAACAAACGAAATATCACACATCCATATAATGGAATGTAATTCAGGTTTAAAAAGGTATGAAGTTCTGATACATGCTGTAATAGAGATGAACCTTAAAAATATTATTATTCTAAGTGAAATAATCCAGACACAAAAGGACAAATGTGTGATCCACTCAAAAGAGATTACCTGTCAGACTAAGAGACAGGCAGTAGAATGTTAGTTCCCAGGGACTAGAAAAAGGGAGCACGGAGAAGTTATTATTCAATGCATACAGAGTTTAAGTTTGGGACAACAAAAGAGTTCTGGAGCTAGATAGTGATGGTGGTCCCACAACACTGTGAATGTAACTAATGCCAAGGGAATTTTAAACCATTAAAATGGTAAATTTTATATATTAATATATATAACAAAAAATTTAAAAGGCAAACATACATCATATAAAGACATTCTAAGAAGCCAAAATCTAAAGCAAATTTTTAAAAATTCTAATAGTAATCGCCAGTCCAGATTTGATGCAGGATACAGGATGCTTGGGGCTGGTGCACTGGGATGACCCAGAGGGATGGTATGGGGAGGGAGGTGGGAGGTGGGTTCAGGATGGGGAACACGTGTACACCCGAGGAGGATTCATGTTGATGTATGGCAAAACCAATACAATATTGTAAAATAATTAGCCTCTAATTTAAATAAATAAATTTTAAAAATAAAAAATAACAAAAAAGTTCTAATACTAAAAGAATTGTTTTCCTATAAATAGCATGCAAATTAGATGCCTATTAAAAACTATCCCTTTTCAATTCAGTTAATTCTAGGTTTTAGCAATAGACCAAATAATGAAATGAAATTAATGAGAGGATAACTGAAAAATTAAGGACCAACAGTAATTCTATAAAACAAATACATATATATAAATTAATTTACTAAAGACATCTGGGTATTTCTTAACTATTGTTGTTATTCAGTTGCTAAGTTATGTCTGACTCTGTGTGACCCCATGGACTGTAGCCCACCCAGCTCCGCTTTCTGTGGAAGTTTCTAGGCAAGAATACTGGAGTGGGTTGCTATTTCCTTCTCCAGAGGATCTTCTTGACCCAGGGATCAAAACACGAGTCTCTCGTGTCTCCTGTATTGGCAGGAGGATTCTTTACCACTGTGCCACCTGGGAAGCCCAAAGTTATATTTAAATTTACTTAAATCAAATGGACAAGGCATACTGTTTTTCTATAATAACTTTCATTTAGAATACATTAATAATATTATTTCTCAAAGTTCATAGCATTTCTTAATAATTTCACTTTTCCTTTAATTCTCTAGCAAGAGAAAAAAGATGTGTTCTTCATGTTGCAATAATTTCTCAAGGTCATATAGTCACCCTCAGAGCCAGAATGTAACATTAGAACAATTTCCTGCCTATTGCTGCTTCCACCTCTCACCTTCAATTGCCACTGATATGCTATGATATCCATCACATTCAAAGTGTGTTAGGAACTGGGAGGATCGCCATCCTAACAGCCTGCGGGGAAGCCACAGGAGCCGAGAGCTCCCGCTTCATTGCTTCATTATCAGAACTTCTCGGGACCATCTCAGTACTCTTTGATGGGAAGAACCCTGGAGGCGGCGGAGTCCAGTTGGGCTCCATGCGGAAGGCCGATTCTGTCTGGGGCTTTCTGCTCCCTAGAAACGGCTGCATCTGGATCACTTCCCTGAGAGCCCTTAGTCAACACGGCGCATGGAACAGTCCCTGCACCCCTAACCCCTGACTGCGTCCGCTCCTCCGCCCTTTGCCAGGAAGAAACTGTCATCGCACCTCCGCGTTAACAGCGACCGCGCGAGGATACCCCAGGCCGGGTGGTGACACAAGATTCCAGAGCACGAGGCCTGATGGGCGAGCCCCTCCAGAGCCAGGAGCAGGAAAGCCAGGCTGGGGCGCCCCAGACTACAAACCAGCTCCGAGACCCCGGTGGGCTGCCCTCCGCGGCCTCCTCTCTGATCAGACACCCAATCACTCACCGCCCAGGAAGGGTCTTTTCACCTCTCACCTACATAGTCAATTTAAAATAAGAGCAAGATAGACAAAAAGGAAATAAACATTTATTAAATATAGCTATCATGTTTTATTAGTCACCTTTTAAATATTCACAACAACCCTGGGAGAAAGGAAGAGTAAGAGCAAAACCGAAGCATCCAGGGAGTCTAGGACAAAGAACTTGGAAGGGTAGAGCACCTCACAAAAAGCAAATAGGCATCTTTTTCTGGTTTAATTTAAACGGGGGGGTGTGTCTGTGTGTTAAACAGGGAGGCTGTGTTTGTGTGTCTCTCTTGTGTGTCTGTGTCTGTCTGTGTGTCTAGAAATGAGCAACAACAAAGAATCGCCAGGATATGATCTGTCATATCAAAACTCAGAAGTCTCCCAAATAAAGAGACTATGAAACAAAAAAAATTTCAAGTAACTAAAATGGGACAGTGAGTTCTCTGGAACAAAAAGGGAAACGACTGTGTCCTCCTAAAAGAGTAAAAACAAAAATGGCAGATGGCTTTTAATCTTTTTAAACACAGAGAAGGAAGAAAAAACGCACTGAAACAACTCAGGATGTGAGCAGTGGGCAGAGCTTGGACGTCCTTTTGTTCCGTACGCTCACGGGGCGTCTGGACTGAGGACTGTCACCCTTTGGTTGTGGCAGATTCTCTGCTATTATTTCCTCGGGGCTTCCCTGGTGGCTCAGATGGTAAAGATCTCCTGCAATGCAGGAGACCTGGGTTCAATCCCAGGGTTGGGAAGATCTCCTGGAGAAGGAAATGGCAACCCACTCCAGTATTCTTGCCTGGAGAACCCCATGGACAGAGGAGCCTGGCGGACTACAGTCCATGGGGTTGGAGTCGGATATAACTGAGTGACTAACACACACACGTTATTTCCTCAGGTACTGGTTCTGTCCCATTTTCTATCTCCTGTCCCACGCTGAAGCTCAGGTTAAATGTATGTTAATCCCGTCTGTATGTTTCTCATTTATCCTCCCTGAACTAAACTCTGGTCTTCTGACTTATCTTCCATTTCACTCATTTTTTTCTTCACTTGTACTTATTCTGTTAAAACTACCCATCAGGTTTTTTGTTTGTAATTTTCATTTATACAATTTCTATTTGCTGCTGCTGCTAAGTCGCTTCAGTCGTGTCCGACTCTGTGTGACCCCATAGACAGCAGCCCACCAGGCTCCTCTGTCCATGGGATTCTCCAGGCAAGAACACTGGAGTGGGTTGCCATTTCCTCCTCCAATGCATGAAAGTGAAAAGTGAAAGGGAAGTCGCTCAGTCGTGTCCGACTCCTAGCGACCCCATGGACTGTAGCCCACCAGGCTCCTCCGTCCATGGCATTTTCCAGGCAAGAGTACCGGAGTGGGGTGCCACTGCCTTCTCCATATTTGCTGCTATGTCACATTTAAAATTTTCTTCACCGCAAAGATTTTCAAACTTGACATATTTCTTTAAACACAGTAGTGGTAGTTGTTTCATAGTCTAGGATAATTCAAAATCTCAAGTCTTTGCAGTTGTATTTTTGATGTTTCTCATAGTTCTACCTTCAAATGTATGGTTCTTGTTCCCATGTATACCTGACTGTCTTTTACTGTATGCTGGTCGTTTTACATCAAAACCCTGTTTTAAACATGAGACCTGGTGTCTGGGAACAGTTCCTGCACCATAAGCCAAGGATTCACCTTCCTTGGATCCCCTAGATGTTAACCCAGACCACAAACAGGGATACAAGACGGCTTATTTCTTAATCTTATTTCTTATTCAATCAGGGGTCACCAGTTATTGAGGGGAATGGTGACTCTGACCCCTGAATTTTCTGCAGATTCTGTGCTTTGGTTTCAGCCTCTTCATCCCACAAAGTTTTCAAATCTCAAGTACATATGGTGAAACTGGCAGATGCCCTCAGAGCAAAAGAGATTTCCACTTCTACTATTAGTTCCCTTAAAAAAGAATTTTGGGGGGCCACTGTGCAGTTGTGGGACCTTAAGTTTCCCGACCAGGGATCACACCCTTGCCGCCTGAAGTGGACGTGAGGCATCCTGACCACTGGGTCCCCAGGGAAATCCCCCATCCTCCTGTTAATACTAGCTTCCTCATAACAGCTCTTCAAAATTCCTACCAACTTTTTGGTAGTTTTACAAAAGTTTTGCTTTATAATTCTAGAGCATTCTTAGTAGTCCCACCAACTCTGGGAACCACACCTAATTTACAATAGTCTTTATCTTTAAGAACAATTTATGAATTAGCCAGAACTATTATTAAACTGCAAGGTTACCCAATTCAAAGCACCACAAGTAAACAAAGGAAATTTTCTTGTTTTATTCAGCCTAAAGGTGGCACTGACTCCATACAAAGCCAGTCAAGGAACACAAGGGACATCCTTAGACTTCTGTTCCCTCCCGGCAGACCTTACTTCTCCTTAAGAAGATGGGTTTTTCCCTAAGACGAAGATGACAGCCATGCGTATATCTTTAAAGTTTGACCACACACCTATTCTGTGATCCCTGTACCTTCTTGCTACCCTCTGCACAGAAGGTCTGGGGATTTGCATCCCAAGCCCACTTAAGTGCCTAGTCAGAACAAGATTACCTGGGATACACTGTGATTGGCAGTCCAGCCAGAACTGCGTGGAACAGGAAGGGAAGGGAAGCAGTTATTCAAAAGGCAAAGCAGGACACTGTCATCACGAAAGGGGTTGATAAAAGTGCTCACAGACACAAAAAGCATGGCTACCAGGGTCCGTTCCACCTCCTTTCCAGTTTTTTCAATTTCCTTACTTCTTCAACTCCAATTGTGTTTAACTTCATCTTTTGTTTCCCTGATTTGATTTTAATCCTCCTTTATGAGTTTCAAAACTGAACTTAATTGGCCTGTTGCTGTTTCGTCTTTTTATCTTTTAACCTGTCAGCTATTGTTTAAAAGAAGCAAGGCCTTCTTTTCTGTCTCTGAAAACAGACTCCAGCCATTCTGTAAAGTCTTCTTGGGTCTCTTGTTGGATCCCTTTCAGGGATTAGGTTTGTCTGTGTCCCTACTGCATCTGATCTCTTCTACCTCAAAATAAGCCAATAATTAACTCCATGTAAGTGCTTGGGTTTTTTATGGTTTGTTTTTGCTGTAACCAGTGCGCCTGCTACTTATTTATTTATGGCCACTTGCTCCGCACAGCCTGCAGTATCTCAGTTCCCCAACCAGGCAGGGATGGAACCCAGAGCCCTTGGTGGTTAAGCATGGGGTCTTAACCACTGGACCACCAGCGAAGGCCACTGGGCCACTTCCCCCATGGAAGTGTTTTCATTGGACCACACTTCCAATTTTAATTTATTGATCCGTGCCATTAATGCTGAGCAGCACAATAATAAAGAGATTTTATCGTGAGTCAAACAGAGCTCTATAACATTTTGACCTAGGCCATCATCACTCTAATGAAAAAATCGAGACTCTAAGATTTCTGATTGTGTTGATTTCTAAAGTATTACTAAAATTTCAAATTAAGTAATAACTGCTTCAAATTAAGCATCAGGTCAGACTGTTAAATCAGTGGGGTGAGAAGGGTCATAACTCTGATCTTGTTGTTTTTTTTTTTTATTAATGTCATTTCTTTTTTGTGATGTTATAGTTATTTTCAACAAGCATTTTTCCATTTCAATCTTAAAGCTTCCAATCTTAGATCAAGAAGAAAATTCAAGATATTTTAGTGCAACCCCTTTGTTCCAATATATTAGAAATGAGAAACCCAACAAGATTAGCTGTCTGAAAAAAGTCATTCAGTTCAGTAGCTCAGTCATGTCCAACTCTTTGCGACCCCATGAATCGCAGCACGCCAGGCCTCCCTGTCCATCACCAACTCCCGGAGTTCACTCAGACTCACGTCCATAGAGTTAGTGATGCCATCCAGCCATCTCATCCTCTGTCGTCCCCTTCTCCTCCTGCCCCCAATCCCTCCCAGCACCAGAGTCTTTTCCAATGAGTCAACTCTTCGCATGAGGTGGCCAAAGTACTGGAGTTTCAGCTTTAGCATCATTCCTTCCAAAGAAATCCCAGGGCTGACCTCTTTCAGAATGGACTGGTTGGATCTCCTTGCAGTCCAAGGGACTCTCAAAAGTCTTCTCCAACACCACAGTTCAAAAGCATCAATTCTTCGGCGCTCAGCCTTCTTCACAGTCCAGCTCTCACATCCATACATGACCACAGGAAAAACCATAGCCTTGACTAGACGAACCTTTGTTGGCGAAGTAATGTCTCTGCTTTTGAATATGCTATCTAGGTTGGTCATAACTTTCCTTCCAAGGAGTAAGCGTGTTTTAATTTCAAAGTCATAAAGACAGGTAATTTTATAACCAGGGACTAGAATTGTATCTCCAAATTCTAACTTTCATGCACAAAAATAATCCAAGAAAGGCAGGTTAAAAGGTGATTAGAACTGTACTACTAGGCAATCTTTCTAAGGCAGCAAATTAACTGGCACTTAGAAGCAAACTGAAGCAAAAAGTATAATATCCTTTTCGTCCAAAAGGCAAATACTAGAGGAAAAGGCAATGGCACCCCACTCTTGCTTGGAAAATCCCATGGTCGGAGGAGCCTGGTAGGCTGCAGTCCATGGGGTTGCTAAGAGTCGGACACAAATGAGCGACTTCACTTTCACTTTTCACGTTCATGCATTGAAGAAGGGAATGGCAACCCCCTCCAGTGTTCTTGCCTGGAGAATCCCAGGGGCAGGGGAGCCTGGTGGGCTGCCGTCTATGGGGTCACCCAGAGTCGGACACGACTGAAGCGACTTAGCAGCAGCAGCAGAGGGACACTGAAGGGTACATATGAACATACAACAGCACTTTCTGAAAAAACAAAGAATATTGTGCAAAGAAATAAATATGAACGATTTGCAGACTGTCTAGATGAATGCGCAACTTTACGTCACAAAACTCTGCTGACAGGCACTGTCAGGCACACACATCACCATTAACAATGACAAACAGCCATGAGTCGTTTAAGCAACACTTTATTTTAGTAAAATCTAAAAACCAAGATCCACGGTCAACTAGAAAAAATGGATTTGAACTCAGCCAGGCACCAGGCTCAATATTTTCTTCTCAAAAATTTCATTTTCAGTTTTCTAAAGCTCAACATTCAGAAAACGAAGATCATGGCATCTGGTCCCATCACTGCATGGGAAATAGATGGGGAAACAGTGGAAACAGTGTCAGACTTTGTTTTTCTGGGCTCCAAAATCACTGCAGATGGTGACTGCAGCCATGAAATTAAAAGACGCTTACTCCTTGGAAGGAAAGTTATGACCAACCTAGATAGCATATTCAAAAGCAGAGACATTACTTTACCAACAAAGGTTCGCCTAGTCAAGGCTATGGTCTTTCCTGTGGTCATGTATGGATGTGAGAGCTGGACTGTGAAGAAGGCTGAGCGCCGAAGAATTGATGCTTTTGAACTGTGATGTTGGAGAAGACTCTTGAGAGTCCCTTGGACTGCAAGAAGATCCAACCAGTCCATTCTGAAGGTGATCAATCCTGGAATTTCTTTAGAAGGAATGATGCTAAAGCTGAAACTCCAGTATTTTGGCCACCTCATGCGAAGAGTTGACTCATTGGAGAAGACTCTGATGCTGGGAGGAATTGAGGGCAAGAGGAGAAGGGGACGACAGAGAATGAGATGGCTGGATGGCATCACTGACTCGATGGATGCGAGTCTGAGTGACCTCCGGGAGCTGGTGATGGACAGGGAGGCCTGGCGTGCTGCGGTTCATGGGGTCGCAAAGAGTCGGACACGACTGAGCGACTGATCTGATCTGATCTGATCTGATAGTCAGTTTAAGTTCTTTATTATTTTTACTTATCATAAGCAACTAAGAGCCACACTGTACATTTAGTTAAGTATGATGAAATAAACTTTACGACTACAAAAACCAATAAGTTTCCCAACTCAGTGTTTTATTTCTAGAGCCATAATTAATAAACCGCAGATACCTGGATCAATTAAAACTGAGAAAACATTAAAAATCAATTAACATACTTACCCCTAGGATATTGGCCATGAAAGGCTACAGACAGTATTTAGGACAGATGATATGGTATTCAATTCTGCAATTAAACAGGCTTAAGAGTTTTTAAAAAAAAAGGGGGGGGAATATTTTAATTAACCAGGAAAATCTTGCACTGAAACTTAATTTTCCGACCTGCACTCCAGCAAAATGCAGCATGGCCTTCCTGTGCTGTGGCTGCTCTCACTGTACCAGTATTTATGATGAGCTATCTCTTCCATGGTTTTTTCTGGTTGTTGTTTGGTAGCTTCAGCTGGTAAAGAATCTGCCTGCAATGCAGACACCCCAGTTTGTTCCTGGGTCAGGAAGATTCCCCTGGAGAAGGAATAAGCTACCCACTCCAGTATTCCTGGGCTTCCCTGGTGGCTCAGGATCTGCCTGCAGTGCGTTCGACCCCTGGCTCGGGAAGATCCCCCGGAGGAGGCACGGCAACCCACTCCAGTACTCTTGCCTGGAGAATTCCATGGACAGAGGAGTCTGGTGGGCTACAATCCACAGGGTCACAAAATGTCAGACACAACTGAGTGACTAAACACACACACACACACACACATCTTTTTTAGTTGTCTCCATTATTTGAGATCTAGTCTCAGGTTATTTTTTGTTGTTGTTTATAAGGTTAGCTAAAACTCTTAATTTACCAAGTCATTTAATTTTACTAAGAGCCACGAAAGCCAAATTTCAACAAAATTGTGACTGAAGGCATAATTACAATCTTAACTACAGTCATCTTCAGCGAGAAGTGTAAAATAACTTTCAGTATCACTTAATTATAAGAACAGTAAAATGGAATTTCAAACTTTTATAAAGTTCTGATTTTATAAGTTTTTTTTTAATGAAGAGAACTAAGAAAAAGCTAAAATTCACCATCTAAGATACTATATACTTTGTCTTAAGATGGTGCCTAAAATAAAAGGCAAGGACCTAATAGCTGAATCACCTGATTTTATCCTAAACAAGATTCAGTCCCATTAAAATTAGTATAGGTTATCATATAATATTACATATTGGCAATCTATTAGGCTGCCTAAAAATTTCTACCTTTGAAACTTGTATTTAATAGCTCTGTACTCTAGCTACAATATCCTAAAAGCTAAAGTTTTTTTTAGGAGAGAAAACTTCCTCATCCCTAAAACGTCAGTATACATTTAGTGAAATCACTTTGGGTTGTGAACAATGATTTTATAAATATCTTAAATTTTTTTCAGCATAGTACACCATTTGTTCTGGTCTTCCCAGGTGGCTCAACAGTAAAGAATCAACCTGGCAAGGTAGGAGACGCAGGTTCGATCCCTGGGTCCAGAAGATCCCTGAAGGAGGAAATGGCAACCCACTCCAGTATTCTTGCTTGAGAAACCCCATGGACAGGGGAGCTTGGCAGGCTACAGTCCATGGGGTCCCTCTGAGTCCGACGCGACTGAGCATGCACGAACCATTTGTTCTAATTATGTCCACCAAGCAGTTTCTAAAGAAAATGTATTTATAGTAATTCATTGACTCCATTAGTTTAACTTCTGAAAGATCTCAAGAAGGTAACTTAGTATCTTGACATGCTTATTGTGACAGCTGCCAGACATATTTTACAAACCAGACCTTTTCTAACATAAGACTAGTTGATACTTGGAAAATAAATTGCCCACAATCACAGAATTATTATATTACTAGAGTCTCATCCATATCTGACTGTTCTTAATTCCCAAGTTCTTTTAAACTACACTATACACTGTAACCCAATTTTTAACATTTTTCAAATTCCACTACCCACAATATTTAAATTTCATTGTTTTCAAGGACTTAGATTAACTCCTCTACATGAGGTTTTTAACGTTCAAGCACTGTCACCCCTAAAAAAGTTTAAAATTCTCAGCCTAAATTTTTAAAATTCCCAGCATTCCACAATGCTAAAAAGACAAGAGGTATTTTCATTATCCCTAAGTACTGCCTCACAAAACACTTACTAGGCAAAGGAAAATATAGCATACATCATCCACCATCTTAACCAAGTGTTCAAAGTAACTCCAGTCATGGGACGAATAAACATCATGCCCAGCCAACAAAACACAAGAACACTGTGATGTTCCTGTCCAAAATGCACTGGACAAACCAGAGTTGAGAGTCATTTTATGAAATGACTGCTCTGTAACCTTCAAAAAGGTCAAGGGCATGAACATAAAAGACAGAGGAACTGCTCTACAGTGAAGTATATTATAGAGATGGGACAACTGGATGAAAAGTGTGATATTGGGGATTCCCTAGTGGTTCAGTGGTTAGGACTCTGAGCTTTTATTGCCGGGGCCACAGTTCAATCCCTGGACAGAGAACTCAGTGTGCTGCTGGACTAGGCCCTTTGCTACATACAGTGGTGTTTGGCAAAACATGAATGGGCTTGCAGGATGAAGTGTATGTGGGAAATTTTTGTTTGTTTGCTCTTCTTATAATTATTTTGTTTAAAGTGTTTCAAATAATTTTTAAAATATTTCATGCATATTAATTAAAACACAGCCATAATTTAAATTCCTCCTACTTTTGCCTGACTTCAAAGGTCAAAGGGGTTCTAACTTTTTTGCTTTTGCAGTCACAAGTGGAGTATTAAAACTGGGAGAGTGAAGGATGTTACACTGTGATTACTGATTAGAATTTGTCCCGATTAGCTAAATAAAATTGGACTCTTTTTTTTTTTTTGGCTTCTTGCATTTTAAGGAAGGAGCGATTAGAATTTCATGTCAAAAGTATAAACACACACACAACTTTATCTAAAGACTGTCAGAAGAAACTTCTCCTACAGACTATGTATCAATCAAATGGTGTATCAGGGTCTTTCAGTTTCAACAGTACTGTGTTTGGGTTTGAGGCCAGGTCCTCCATCCAGTTCTGCACAGTCAGCACTCATGACACACTGGTTAATTCAAGATGGATCAAGGCTAATTTTTAAGGCTTTTAAGTTTTTATAGTAGGCTACGCTTACATTTTAAGATGTGTTAAGTTGCTTTGGTTGTGTCCGACTCTGCGACCCTATGGACTGTAGCCTGCCAGGCTCCTCTAATCCAGGGATTTTCCAGGTAATATTGGAAATAATACTGGAGTGGGTTGCCATTTCCTCCTCCAGGGGATCTTCGCGACCCACGGATGGAACTCAAATCTCTTGTCTCCTTCATCGGCAGGCAGGTTCTTTACCACTAGTGTAAATTATTAATTTCTGCAGAAATAGTTTGTAATTTTATCAGTAAACATCAAGCGATCTCTCAAGACAAAACAAAATACACTGCAAAGGTTAGGATTTGAAATGATCTCCAAGTGTTTACTTTCATACTTAAAACATTATACCCTCTCCACCCTATTTCCAAAAAACTGTTGAGACAGCTAACAAAAATAGTCAAATTTTTTTCTTTTTTAAAAAGCCAGGGGGGACTTCTCATATGGTCCAATGGTTAAGAACCCATCTTTCTATGCTGGGGACACAGGGAACTAAGATCCCACATACCTTGGGGCAACTAAGCCCACACACTGCAACTTTGCAGCCAAATGAATACATAAAATATTTAAAAACAGAAAAGCCAGGGGACTTCCCTGGTGGTCCAGTTGTTAAAGACTCCAAGCAGGAGGTCCGAGTTTGATCCCTGCTCAGGGAACTAAGATCCTACAGGCCTCATGATGCAGTCAAATAAGTAAAATAATAAAAACTAGGAAAAAAAAAAAAACAGGTGAAGGAAAGAATGATAAAATAATTAAATCAAGTCAGGGAAAGAAGTGGATCTTTCCCAATAGTGGATCACAAGTTCAATACTGAGCTTCACAGTATCCAGAGCACTGTCTTTGCAAAACAAACACACACCGTATCAACTACTCAGGAAAATCCACAACTTTTCTCAGCACCAGTTTGGAATTTTTCACACGTGTATAAAGTATACTTTTATACTGATAATCCAGAGTTTTTAAAAGTAGCAGCTTTCTCTACCAATACACAAAGAATGTACTCCTTTTACTTTACTGCTGCTGCTGCTAAGTCGCTTCAGTCGTGTCCAACTCTGTGCGACCCCAGACCCCACAGACGGAAGCTCACCAGGCTCCCCTGTCCCTGGGATTCTCCGGGCAAGAACAATGGAGTGGGTTGCCATTTCCTTCTCCAATGCATATACATCAAGTTTAAAAAACATTTGGTTTACTTGTTAAACTGGCTCATTTGTTTTTTTCTAACTTTGTATGAATTGGAGGAGGAAATGAAAATCAAGTAACTGGCGTAAAAGCTCCATCTTTTCTCTTTTTAATGTATTGTCCACAGAAAGCAGGCAACAGAGCCAAGCAATTATCAACAGCAGCTTTGGAATCAGGCCAAAATTCTGAATTAAAGGCCTAGCTCCAATATTAGATATGGCTGGCTGCGGGATTCTTTAATCTCACATCTCCTAGTCTGGAAACGACAATAAATATGTTAGCTTAACTCACAAGGTTCCTGTCAGAATCTGTCAAGTAAGCACCTGACAGAGTGCTAAACATAAGCATTCAATAAACTGAATAAGCACTTAATTTTAAATTTAATCAAATCACTTATTTCTAAAATACACATATATGGGGACTTGTCCAGACTCTGCGCTTCCACTGCAGTGGCAGGCCTGGGTTTGATTCCTAGTGGGGAAACTAAGATTCTACACAGCAAACTAAGATCTGTGCAGCAAAGCCAAATAAAACAAATCAGTCAAATCCCTAGAGACAGAAAGTAAAACGGTGCGTGCAGGGGCTGCAAGGAAGAGGGAATGCGTTAATGGGCAACTTCAGTTTAGGAAGATGAAAGTCCTGGAGCTGGACTTCACGATGGCTGCTCAGCCCTGTGACTGTACAAACTGCACTTAGCACTGCTTTGTCGTATGTATATTTTACCACAATCTAAAAAAAAATCACTATCAGGAACTATCTGAAAGAAAGAGGTTTTCATGGTGGAAATGGCCGACGCAAATTCTTCACAAAGGGACAAACTCATTTCTCAGCGGTTTTCTCTGCTATTGAAAGATCTGTTCAGATCCATCTAAATTCTGCCCCAAGGAAATCGATAAAAAGAAAAAGCAACGATCCAGCAGTTCCACTAAGCATACACACAAAAAGCTTGAAAACAGGGAAGACTCAAAATACTCGTACAGCAATGTTCATGTTTCAACACTGTAATGCCCAAAAGGTAGAAACACTCTGAATGTCCATCAACAGATGAACAGAAAACAAAACGTGGTGTGTAGTGCAATGCAGCACTGTTCAGCCATTTTAAAAAAAGAAATAACGTTCTAATACACACAACACAGATGAACCTTGAAAATATTACTCCAAGTGAAACAGGACACAAAAGAACAGGTATTACACGATTCCACTTACATGACTATCTAAAAGAAGCAAATTCACAGAGACTAAAAGTAAATGAAGAGATTTCCAGGAACTCCAGGGAAGAAGACCTTCCATCTGGGGCAATGAGGAAGATTTTAGAAATAGTGGTGATGGTTATACAATGCTGTGATTATAATTAAAGGCACTGAATTTAAAAGGCTTAAAAATGCTTTAAATGAAAAAAAGAAAAAGAACACGAGAAAAGTGGGAAGCTAACAATTTCCCTGAACCCCTTTAGGCACTTTTCAAACTAATTCACTTTTCACTTTCATGCATTGGAGAAGGAAATGGCAACCCACTCCAGTGTTCTTGCCTAGAGAATCCCAGGGACGGGGAACCCTGGTGAACTTCCATCTATGGGGTCGCACAGAGTCGGACACGACTGAAGCGACTTAGCAGCAGCAGCAGCAGCAGGGTCAATCTCTTTGCACTTTCCTTCCTTATAAAGTGGGCATTTTACATGCTGTCACCCTCCCCTTTGTCAAATTATCATTTCAATAAAGTAATCTAAGTGGTTTAAAGACTGAGGCCAAGAATACTTTTTAATTTTAGTGCAGTTCCACTATCTCATTTTCTTTAAGTAAATTTTGGTCTGAAAATTCAATCGAGACAAAACTCTGTTCATTTATGTTATAGTCAATACTAAGAGCTTTTTCTAAATATATCAAATTCTTAATAATGAACAAGATATAAGCAATTTTCTCATGTATCATTTAACTGTCAATTTCTAATGAAAACACTAAGGTGAGTGAGAGCTGACCACAATTAAGACAAGTAAACTTTTTTTACCTTCTTTAACTGCACAATAAAAACAAAGAAATTCCAATTGCCCTTCAACACATTTATGAGTTTCTATCTCAAATGTTAAATAAACATGGTGACAATATGCAGCCTTGACGTACTCCTTTTTCCTATTTGGAACCAGTCTGTTGTTCCATGTATGGATGTGAGAGCTGGACTGTGAAGAAGGCTGAGCGCCGAAGAATTGATGCTTTTGAACTGTGGTGTTGGAGAAGACTCTAGAGAGTCCCTTGGACTGCAAGAAGATCCAACCAGTCCATTCTGAAGGAGATCAATCCTGGAATTTCTTTAGAAGGAATGATGCTAAAGCTGAAACTCCAGTATTTTGGCCACCTCATGCGAAGAGTTGACTCATTGGAGAAGACTCTGATGCTGGGAGGGATTGAGGGCAGGAGGAGAAGGGGACGACAGAGGATGAGATGGCTGGATGGCATCACTGACTCGATGGATGTGAGTCTGGGTGACATCCGGGAGCTGGTGATGGACAGGGAGGCCTGGCGTGCTGCAGTTCATGGGGTCACAAAGAGTCGGACACGACTGGGCGACATCTGATCTGATCTGATCTGATCTCAAATGTAACAAGAGCCCGGGGCAGGGGTGGGCTGGGGGCAGGTACTGCTTTGAAAGCTTGTATGATAGCTGAAGAAAACTGGTGGAGGGATTCTATGTTGGGTAACCAGTTCTAAAGGCTATTTTCCAATTTTAAGTTTACTAATTACAAGGCAGACATTAATCTCCATTTTAGAAATTCACATTATAGATCACTGTCTACTAAGCAGAGCTCATTTAACCAGATACCCCAAATAGGACCAAACACTTGACTGCGCTCTGATTCTACAATTAAACCAGAACACAATCACATACAGGTTTCCCTGGTGCCTCAGATGAGAAAATATCTGCCTGCAATGCAGGATACCGGGGTTTGATCCCTGGGCAGGGAAGAGGCCCTGGAGATGGAAATGGCAACCCACTCCACAATTCTCACCTACGAACTCCCATGCACAATCACAGACAGTACTTTAAGCTGGGGAACGGATGATGTATTTCCTTTGCCATCCTACAAAGACAAAAACACTTTGTCAGAGGGGGAAAATCCCCGAAGAACAATTCTTGCCCTCACATAATTTACATTCTCCAGAGTCTACGGAGATTAACCTTGTAATCAGTATAACAAGGATTGGTATCACATGCAGTTATTATTTCCTTAAGAAATTCAATTTCTGTAAAGTATTAAACATAGTATTTAATTTTAATTCATTCAATCTTCAGAACAACCCTAAAAGAGAAAGTTTCTATTATCATCATCCTTTTGATACATAGGAAACATAGGGAAAGAGATACAAAGATAAGAAAGGGAATTGTTCAAAGTAACACAGATGGAGTAATTTCAGAACCTATGTCAATAGGCACCCACTAAGCCATACTGTCTCACTCGGCCGTAAATTCATTTTGCCTCTGAAGTTACACTTTTTAAATAAGCGAATTCTTTTAAAGTCCTCCATAATTTTTCAACTTCCAACCAAGGAACATGAGTCAATCTGCCATCAACTCTGACAATCCCTATGCAACTTTTTCTTACTTTCCCACTAGGTCAAAGTGGGAAAAAGCAGGGGAGTAGCGACAGAAACAGGCATGGAGAATGAAGGCCAGGACTGCAGAAACAAAGAGGAAAAAAAGAAAAACCAAAAATGGGAAAACTGCATCTGGGAGCATTCCTGTAAAGGAAAGCCAAGAAAGAAGAAAATGCTAAAGGAAGAAAAAGAAAGAACAGAAAAGGAAGAATATTAAGATGCATTCAGTACTTCTGATTTATACACCTAATTTTTTCCAGTATTATATACACACATTCTCTCAAATACTAACTCTTAGTTTTATTACCCCCACACAAGTAGCCTCAGCTATACACTGGTTAATGGAGTACCCCACCCCGACTTTGCCGGAGAACCCAGGACGGAGGATCCTGGTGGGCTCCAGTCCATGGGGTCGCTAAGAGTCGGACCGCGAGCGACTCACTTCCACTTTCATTTTCATGCATTGGAGAAGGAAATGGCAACCCGCCCAGATTCTGCCTGGAGAATCCCAGGGACGGGGGAGCCGGGGGCTCCGTCTATGGGGCGCACAGAGTCGGGCACGACTGCAGCGACTTAGCAGCAGTAGCAGCTCTTCATATTGGGGTTTCCCCTGTGGCTCAGCTGGTAAAGAAGCTGCCTGCAATGCGGGAGACCTGGGTTCGATCCCTGGGTTGGGGAAGATCCCCTGGAGAAGGGAAAGGCTACCCACTCCAGTATTCTGGCCTGGAGAATTCCATGGGCTGTAAAGTCCATGGGGTCGCAAAGTGACCAACACAGCTGAACGACTTTCACCTCACATTCTTCACAGTGCCATACTGCCACTTAAGCTCACTGATTACAAGGAAACCCAACTCTACAATTATAATGAACAACTGATTAATTACATTTCCTACCTTCTTTTAGTAACAATGAATAAGCTTAACTCAAATAAATGGAGACAACTTTTGAAGAAAAAAGGTACTAATGTAAGGACCTTTAGTAAACTATTAAAAAGTTCTTGGTAATTATCTTTCAGGTGTGTGCATGTGTATTCAGCTCTGTCTGCCTCTTTGCGACCCCATGACCGAAGCCCACCAGGCTCCTCTGTCCATGGGCTTTTCCTGGCAAGAATACTGAAGTAGGTTGCCATTTCCTTCTCCAGAGGATCTTCCCGACCTAGGGGCTGAATCAAGTTTCTTTTGTCTCCTGCATGAGCAGGTGAATTCTTTACCTCCGGGCCACCTGCGAAGCCCTTATCTTTCAGGTATCCATGCTATGCTAAGTCACTTCAGTCGTGTCCGACTCTGTGTGACCCCAATAGACGGCAGCCCACCAGGCTTCCCCATCCCTGGGATTCTCCAGGCAAGAACACTGGAGTGGGTTGCTATTTCCTTCTCCAGTGCTAGTTATTACTACTAATGATATTTAAAGGAATGTATCATAGGAACATTTCAAAATTATCTCAATAAAGACAGGTAGATTACCTCTAATACATTTCAGCAAAAGTGAAATATTAATACTATTCTCAAGGAGAATTAAATCACAAACAATTCTTCAAAAAAATGCTTTCCCTTAGACATACTTAAAAATCACTTGATCAGAATCTGTTTAAGCCACTAAGACAATTTCATGTTAGTTGTACCACAGCAGTTATGTGAAGAGACTGCAATACTTGAAAAATTCATATTTTCAAAGAAGAATGAAACATGATAGAATTTAATTAGGTGGAATGCAAGGTAAATAGCTGGTCACCAGTAATAACAGAAAAGGTGAAGTGTTTGGAACTTTTTCAGTGTTTTGATTTACTTGAGCAGAGACCTTGTCTTTTATATTTTATGTTTTGGAACACACCATCGATCTAAGGATCATCCAGATAAAATGATAGAACATTACTAGAAACTAATCCCACTTCCCTTATCTAACTTAATCCATTATACTAAAAATTAAAATCGTTCTCACCAAGACTTGTGCCCCAAGACAATGAAAACCAAAGCCTATGCTTCAATGACAAAGTCTTTTAGTCACTTTCTTAAAAGTTAGTCAAATCACTGGTGCATGGAACTGGGGGTGGGGGGAAGAGTTGGGGAGTTCCAGCTGCTCTGCCTGCCAAGTTAAACAAAAATTCTTAACTCCTTGTTTGCCAAGTAATCTACAGTAAGCAGTTTGAATTGCTTTGATTCTTTAAGACTTCGTTTTAAAGGAAAAGCATGCACCTAGAATAAACTCCCCTCACAACTTAATTTCATACCAGAGTGAATAGTTCTGTGTTCCTCCTCAGAACAGCAGCCTTAACATCAACAGCGAACTAGACAGAAATGCAAATTCTCTGGCCCATCCCAGACAAGGAGCATCAGAACGTCTGGGGTGGGGCCCAGCAATTGTGTTTTAACAAGCCCCGGAGGGGATGCTTGGATTCTGAGAACCAATGGCCTAAGGGCTAAGAGTCATAAAGGTTCAAGGTTTACTGGCTTGGTGACCAACAGGTAATCACCCAGCTTCTCTTAGACTTGTTTCTCCTTTAAACAGTGGAATTAGGGGGTTGTTATGAATATTAAATAAGAAAACCACGTTAAGTTTCTAAGAGCGATGCCTGACATTACTCAAGCACTAGCTGTCGCTACTAATATGAGCTTTGACGGTTATAGACTGGAAGGGGGATAAAGACAAAGACAGAAAAGGCTTAATCCCTACCTCTCTAGGAGTTTAAATCTAGTGACCAGGCCAAGGCACGTGTACACAAAGCAGAACCAACCAAACTCCAAGAGGAAATAAAGAGGGGCAAACGGGCTGACCGTAAGAAGAAACAAATTCTGACCCAACATTATAAGAGAACGCTTTAAAGAAGTGACTGCACATGACCAGTCAGAGTTCCACGGCCTCAAAGGAAGAAAAAGTCATTCCAGCCTACAGGTGTGAGCCAAGATCACAAGAAGCAGGCGAAACGAAAAGTGCACGGTAGCAGATTGCAGTGGCTGGAAAACGGACCAGGAAAAAATATGCTGTAGGGCATAAAATCGGTCACCCCCAAATCCCGGGGCTTAGCTGGGGGTGGGGGTAGGGATTGGAGGCGTGGGTAAGACCCGGCCTCCGCCCGGCACTCTAATGCACACGCTCGTCTGCAAACTAAGTTCCCCTTTTGTTTTCTGAACACCCAGAGATCACTTTTACGCACAGCGGCCCATCAAGCCATTGTCTGCAGCAAAGTTGAGCGCAAGAAACTGAGAAGCGTGCCCGGAGCCCCGCATTCCGAGGAGTGGGCGCTACTCCAACTAGACCCGATGTCTGAACATTCTCAGACACCAACAAGGGCAAAACCATTAACACTTTAAAAAAAAAAAAAAACCGCTTTATTAAAAGGCAAAATTTGGATAAGCACAAAGTCCGGAGTAATGAGGGCAAAGGGTTTGTTTTGGGGGGAGGTTTTGTCTTCTTCTCTGAATCCCCTCTGGATACTGGCCGAATCCGATGGCTTTTTTTCCCAAGCTTGCAGGCTGAGGTTTTCCTTCCGGTCATTGTGCTTATTTCCCCCAAAGAGCAAGGCCCGGCTGGGGCAGGCGCGCCGGCCCGGCCCCGGGACAAAGCCCACTCCCGGGCTCCACCTGGGCGCGGGCAGGGGCGGGGAGGGGCGGCGCTCCGCGGCCCGCCCGCCGGCCGCAGTTACCAGGCAGCGCGGCACCGCCCACCCCCGCCGCCCGCCGGCCAATCCGGCGCCTCTGCTGCCCGGGCGCACGAGCCCCGGAGACACCAGTCCGAGCGCGACCCCACGGCTGGGGCCTGGCACCGAGCGCGCACCCGCACCGCCCGAGCCGGCCAATCAGCGAGCCGGGCATGCGCAGCCCGAAGGCTCGCTCGCTCGCTCGCGCGCGGGGCCCTCACGCGTGAGGCGCCCCCCCGCTCCCCGCCGACACACGCCGCGCCGGTGCGCGCGCCCCTCCCCCACGCACCCAGGCGCGCGCGTCAACTGTCGTCCCCCGCGACCGCGTCTGCTCCTGCCCCACCCCCAACGCCGGCGGCCCGGGGCTGGTGGGGGGGCGGGGGGGCCCCCCCAACACGGCCGCCGACGGTCCCCAAACCCCCCCGCTGTCCGTGCAGTCCCCCCGAAGGAGGGAGGGGGCGAGTCTCAAAAGCCCCGCTCGAGATTGCAACCGGGGCGGGTGGGGGGAGCGGGGATGAGGCGACGGGGACTCACCCGAGTGCAGCCGCCTCCAGGCAGCGCCGGGGCCGGTGGGGCGCCGAAGGGAAGCGAATGTGGGCGCGCGCGCGCGCGAGCTGTGGCCGCGGCGGAGCAGCCTGGGGTTGAGACGGGCCGATGAGCGGGCAGGAGGTGAGAGGGCGAGGGGGCCCGAGCGTCTCGGCCGAGCTCCTGTCACCGCCGCATGGCCGCCCTTGTCAGGGCCTCGCTCACCGCCTAGATCGTCTCACAGGGGAACCGAGGGATAGGCCGGGGTAACCGCTGCAGGCGGGCGGCCACGGCTAGAGAGCGCGTGCGGGGAAGCGGGGGGGCGATCGGTGGCCCCTTTTCTCTGCTCTCCGAGCTTCTCTCTCTCACCCTCCTCCTCCTCCTCTTTTTTTTTTTTTTTTTGTTCCTAGAAGGCCCGCTGCGCGTGCGCATCCGCAGCACCGCCCAGCGGGAGTTGTAGTCTCTGATTCGTCCCCATCAACGCGACAGCGGGGGACGCTGGACTACTACTCCCAGGAAGGCTCGCGCCGACCAGCCCGGAGCCAGAGGACGCGGCGAGCTCGGCGCCCGGCCCTCTCGGGCAAGGACTGTCAATGGAGGCGCGGGTGGTGGGAGCAAGGAACATGGCTGCACCTGGGGCCTGCGCGGCTGCCCGAGTGGGGGAGGGGAGCGGGGACGCAGGGATGAAAATCCAGGCCGAGTCGGCTCCCTTGCCAGGCTTCAGCCGGCCGCAACCACGGTCCCATGGCTCGCGCTCACTCTTGCATCTGAGATTCCCTGCAAATTGAGAGCCTGGAATACAGCAAAAGCCGGGGAGCCCCAGGCCGGCCTGCCGCCTTCCCTGCTTCGCCAAGGGACTTCCTCCGCCCTGCACCACCCTCCGGGACACAAAGAACTCCTGTTAGTTTTTACAGCTTGCCTCGAGAGACTTGCCGCAACTTCGGACTGGGCGAGGGAAGGGCACCATTCTGTTTTTATTTACCCCCTCCACCTCCAGGCTTTGCTCACTTTTCACTCGACATGTAGAAGGAAACTTAAGACGGAAAAGCCATGGAGGGCGAGCAGAAAACGTGATTTGCAGCCTGTTTTGTTCTGTCAACCGCTAAGCAATTTTCCTCAAACCCCACCCCACCCCCGGTATTTTTTTTTTCTTTTGCATCTCAACTTTCATTAGCTTGCGAATTTCGAAAATGGTGAGATATTACTGTTCACCCCAAGTTAGAAGTTTAAAAAACTCGAGGCCAGAGATTTTAGATGTTTATGTAAAAACACAAAATCAGGTGATTATGTGATGTTTCTCCCTGCCGGAGTTTCGGGCCACGCCGGCCATCCTCCCCCCTCCCCCTCCTCCTCGGTAGGTGGCGACCACGGCGCTTTTTCCAGCCTTTGTCGCTCGCAAGAAAACTTTCCGAACAGCTAGTCTTTTGATGTACGGCCAAGACCTTGCCTTTGAATTTGGGTTCGCAGATTAGCCTTCCCCATCTTCTTCCGTAGACCGCACCCATAAAGCCTCGTCTAGAATGTCCATGTTGGATTTCTTTTAAAATAGATGGAGAATATAAAGATCCCTGCGAAGCAATCCGATTCCAGAAGACCGATTTCCCCTGCAATCTTTTACTGTCATTTTGTCCTCGATTAATTCGATTAGGACTCTTT
Organism: Tragelaphus eurycerus; assembly: GCA_935064755.1. NCBI lineage: Eukaryota > Metazoa > Chordata > Mammalia > Artiodactyla > Bovidae > Tragelaphus > Tragelaphus eurycerus. The sequence goes on from CAKXYN010000268.1 coordinate 577,876, forward strand.
CTTTGTCAAGTAGTCTGCACAGCATTTAAGTTTTCCATAAGAACAATTTTCTTTTTGCACTCATACTTCATTAACATTTTGGAATATTTAAATAACATCTCCCCAATATCAAGTACAACTGACGTACTTAGGGATAAACATTAACTCTTGAGAAGCCTACAATTCAGCTGGTAATAGCAACCACCCCAGGAGCTGCAAACTCAGCTGCTGTGACCATCAGTTGAGGATGTTTTATGGAGAGATAGGAACCCTGAGGGCTTACCTGATGGCTCAGACGGTATAGAATCCGCCTGCAGTGCAAGGGGGTCCAGGGTTTAATCCCTGGGTTGGGAACATCCCTGGAGAAGGGACTGGCTAAAGCGTCTGCCTGCAATGTGGGAGACCTGGGTTCAATCCCTGGGTCGGGAAGATCCCCTGGAGAAGGAAACGGCAACCCACTCCAGTACTCTTGCCTGGAAAATCCCATGGACAGAGAAGCCTAGTAGGCTACAGTCCATGGGGTCGAAAAGAGTCCGACACGACTGAGCAACTTCACTTCACTTCACTCACTCCTGTATTCCTGCCTGGAGAATTCCATGGACAGAAAAGCCTGGTGAGCTTCAGTTCATGGGATTGCAAGAAGTCCAACACGACTGAGGGACTAACACAACTTTTTTTTTTTTTTGGTCCTGAACAGATTATTGGGAATACTGAGAAAGGGAGGATGGTGATGGGAGGATGCACTGGGTGTGGTGGAGTAATGGAGGAGCATTGGAAGGGTGATAGGAAGTAAGACAAGAGTTCATTTAGTCACAATTACCCTTGTCATTGGAGAAGGCAATGGCAACCCACTCCAGTACTGTTGCCTGGAAAATCCCATGGGCAGAGGAGCCTGGGAGGCTGCAGTCCATGGGGTTGCTAAGAGTAGAAAACCACTGACTGACTTCACTTTCCCTTTTCACTTTCATGCATTGGAGAAGGAAATGGCAGCCCACTCCAGTGTTCTTGCCTGGAGAATCCCAGGGACAGGGGAGCCTGGTGGGCTGCCGTCTCTGGGGTCGCACAGAGTCGGACACAACTGAAGTGACTTAGCAGCAGCAGCAGCACCCTTGTCATTAAAAACTTATGTGGGAGATAGTCCCCTTTTTATGCAGCTAGCAGTTCTGTGTGAAATTTTGCTGCTGCTTCATGAACAACTCCAGCTTCCTTGAGGTTGAGGTTGAACTATCGAATCCTAAAGCTGGTCTTAAAACTTCAGGTGGCTTTGAATTGCCTCTGGACAGAAAGCTGGCCCTTTGGGAACAATGAACAATGGATATGGAAGTCAACCTTTTTTCCGTTTACTGCTAGTACCAGGTTTAACCCTCAAATTCATACTTGCAGTCGTAAATATCACACATGTTCAGTCTTAAGACCTGGTCATCTTGGGTGTTAGTGGTACACTTGCTGTTGGTTAACCAGTTTTTCCCTCATCTCATTGGTGCAGTGAAGTCACTCAGTTGTGTCCAACTCTTAGCGACCCCATGGACTGCAGCCTACCAGGCTCCTCGGTCCATGGGATTTTCCAGGCAAGAGTACTAGAGTGGGGTGCCATTGCCTTCTCCGTCATTGGTACAGGTGCTATGTTAATGGTGATCAGAATTACATGCCACTTGAGATACCAACTCAGCACAGCCAGCTGTTTTCCAACACAAGATTACACTGCTGTTTTAGGAGTTGAGCAACAAATGAAAAAAAAAAAAAAAAAAAAAAATTGTATATTTCGGAATGATTTCTTATGGAATCCTCCTTTGTTCACATCACACTCAACTTTTGTTTAGAATCACATTCAACATAACACAATGTGTGTACCAAGACTGAGATTGCAGTCTGACCGGGCCATGCGGCATGTTGGATCTCAGTTCCCCGACCAGAGATCAAACCTGTACCGCCTCCAGTGTAAGCTCAGAGTCCTAACCTCTGAACTGCCAGGGAATTACCAGCTGGCAGACTCTTGTAGGTTATTTCAAATTATTTCATATACATCTTTTTAATGTTTAACCTAGCATATGAAGTCCTGCAGATGAGTGTCCAAAAACAGGACACTCCATTCTATTCCATACAGTAGCCGCTCCTTATCTATGAGGATAGTACTGAATTCTCTATGCTGCTGCTACTGCTGCTAAGTCACTTCAGTTGTGTCCGACTCTGTTCGACCCCATAGACGGCAGCATATACTATGTTTTTTTCCTGTATGTACATACCTGTAATAACGTTCTTTGTTTTGGGGGTGTTTTTTGGCCATGCATGAGGATCTTATTTCCCCGACCAGTGGTTGAACCCAAGTTCCCTGCAGTGGAAGCACAGAATTCTTAACCATTGGACCACCAGGTTAGTCCCTTATAACAAAGTTTAATTTATAAATTATGCAGGGTGAGAGATTAATGGGCTTTCCAGGTGGCACAGTGATAAAGAATCCACCTACCAATGCAGGAGATGCAGGTTCGATCCCTGGGTTGGAAAGATCCCCTGGAGAAGGACGTGACAACCCATTCCAGTATTCTTGCTTGGAAAATTCCATGGACAGAGGAGCCTGGTGGGCTACAGTCCAGGGGGTCGCAGAGAGTCGGACACAATTGAGCAAACATACACAAGAGATTAATAATAACTGGGAACAATATAACAATATGTATTGCAATAAAAGTTACGTGAATGTGGTGTCTCTCTCTTTCTCAAAATATCTTATTACACTATACTCACCTGTCTTATGATGAGGTGAGCTTCCAGGTATCACCAGAGTTAATCTGTTCTTGCGCGTTTTACGCCTTGGTGCCTCCTTTGCACTTTTATGAATAAAGGTTCTATTAGACATCTTCTTCCGGAAGAGCCCAGTTTCATCACAGTTGAAGACTCTCTTTGGATAACATCCTTTCTCCTTAATCGACTTCTTCAACTCCGCTGGAAACAGGGCAGCAGTTGCTTTCTCAGGAGGCACAGCCTGTCCAGTAGTTTTTGTATTTTTCAGTCCAAACCTACTCCTGAATCTGTATAGCCATCCCTTACTGGCAGTAAAGGGCTTGGTGTCACTCATTTCAGGCGCTCCCTGGCTGAAGTCCTCATAGAGGGTCAGTGCTTTCTGACGCAACATGTTGCTGTCAATAGGAACACGCTTTCTGTTCATGTCTTCCACCCACAAATCTAATGCCTCTTCCACCTTAACTATGCACTCATCACGGACTGTGGCTGTAACTTTTGCAGTTCGGGGCGCTACAGCAAATCTAGCACGAATTTCTTTTTCCTTCTTCATAATTTCACGGATAGAAGATTCGTTCTTACCGTAGATCTTAGCAACCTCAGTATAAGATTTTTTTTCTTTCCTTACTAAGTCGAGAACTTTCACTTTTTCAATCAAAGGAAGCACTTTACGGCTTCTCTTTGGCATTTCTGAACCACCAACATCTCTACTCTTGCGCTTTGGAGCCATTATTAAGTAAAACAAGGGTTAACTTGAGCACAAGTTTTGCTGATACCTCAGCAGTAGATCTGATAAACCAGGCAGCTACCAAGAGACTACCGGGCAGGATACGCTGGACAAAGAGATGATTCACGCCCCGGGGCAGGACGGAGCGGGAGGGCGTGAAATTTAAAACTTGTGAATTGTTTATTTCTGGAATTTTCCATCTGCAGCCAGCCCTCCATATCCGCGGGTTCTGCATCTGCGGATTCAACAAACCGTGGATGGAAAATATTCCAAAACAAACAAACAAAAAATGCCAGAAACTTACAAAAAAGCAAAACTTGCCTTTGCTGGGTGGGCGCCCAGCAACGATTTACATAGCATTTACATCGTATTTACAATGATTTACATAGCATTTATATTGTATTAGGTATTATCTATCCAGAGATCATTAAAAGTGCAAGGGAGGGTGTGTGTACGCTGTATGTGAATCCTACAGCCATTTTATATAAGGGACAAGCTTCTGCAGATTTTGGCACCTGGGGGTTTGGGAAAGGTGGGGGGGTCCCTGGAACCAATCACCCTTCTAGACCAAGGGATGGCTGTAATGTTTTCCAAATGCCTGTAACTGAAACCGTGGAAAGTGAAACCGCAGATAAGGGCGGGTTGGGGGTGGGGGATGGCTGCTGTCTGTGGGAGACAAAAGCCAAGTCAGAGGAGATTCAGAGATTCAGCCAGGCTAGAGAGAGATCTAAACCAAGTGTGAGCTCTTCCACCAACTTAAATGCATCTTCACACAATCTCCAAGCACAAACAGCCTTGTTAACTGCTTTTAAATAGAAAGTCACATGGAAATGTTGGAATGCCTTCACTAGTTCTGAAAAATCATCACCATCTTGGATTTTTAATACTGGTGTCAGGAATCTGCTTTCTCCACTATCACAGGACCCATCCCCCCAGCAGCCACCTTTATGACAGAAATGCGCCTCTACCACTTGGTCAAGGTCACTGTGATTGAGTTCTTGTTTGATTTTTTCTTTTTTTTGGTTTGTTTGCACGGCTTGCAGGATTTTAGCTCCCACACCAGAGACAGAACCCAAGCCTTGTCAGTGAAAGCTCCAAGTCCTAACCACTGGACTGCCAGGAAGCTTCCTAGTGCTCCTTTTAAAAAGATGTTTGGTTGGAATCCAAACTGAATAATTAACCTTTTTGTGACCCTGTCCTATATTTTATATTGCCTCAAACCATAACTCTAGCAAAAGCTGAGACACTCTTGACATACCCATTTTTCAAAGTAGATCCATCTTTTGATGAACGCTAAACAGAGGTATTTTTCCCTATAACTCTGCTTGATGCAGGACCAATACATTTCGGGTCCAGTTTCTTGGGTGCTCTTTATGGTATCAATTCAGTTTAGTTGCTCAGTCGTATCCGACTCTTTGCGACCCCATGGACTGAGCATACCAGGCTTCGCTGTCCATCACCAACTCCCGGAGCTTGCTGAAACTCATGTCCATTGAGTCAGTGATGCCACCCAACCATCTAGTACTTATATAGAGAGAATAGGATGAAAAATATATATCTTGATTAAAATAGTACTTTGATCTTTTAAATCTGGGTTTAGTTAGGAATTGCATGCCTTGTCCAGATCACATGGGAAGGGCCAAAATGACATCTTTAGCTTCTGCCTGGGTATCTGCCCTCTAACAGATAAATCCTTTGTTATTACAAGGATGCTTTTTTTAAAGGACTGTTTATAAAACACTATTTGTGAACAGCTTTTTGTTTGGCCCATTTGATTATTACAACTGTGGAAACAGTATCTTTGACAGAACTCTTCCAAAGGTGGAAAAAATAAACCCAAGCTATAATTTATTCATAATAATTAATAATGTAGATGTGACCTAAATAGACCTTGTAGCTCTTGCTATACCTTTTTGTGCAAACATCTGGCCTGTGCTGTGAATCTAATATTCATGTAACACCAATTGAAATAAACAGTTTTATGTGTTGGTTTGGTGGCTAGGTGGTGAAGAATCTGCCAGCAATGCAGGAGACCTGGGTTTGATCCCTGGGTTGAGAAGATACCCTGGAGAAGGGAACAGCAACCTACTCCAGTATTCTGGCCTGGAGAATTCTGTGGAGAGAGGAACTTGGCAGGTTACAGTCCATGGGGTTGCACAGAGTAGGACACGACTAAATATGCTTTTCCCTTTCACTTACTTTGCTGGATTTAGATGAATGTTGGGTTTCCCTGGTGGCTCAGATGGTAAAGAATCTGCCTACAATGCAGAAGACTTAAGTTCCAGAAGACCCCCTGGAGGAGGATCCAGAATTCTTGCCTGGAGAATCCCATGGACAGAGGAGCCTGCCAGACTACAGTCTATGGGGTCACACAGAGTTGTTCACAACTAAAGTGACAGCACGCACGCATGCAGATGAGTGTTATCTTCTATTTAGTTATAATGTGACTTTTGCTGTGATTGTTGTATAACTTCTTTTTAAAACATAAAATCACTATAGTATTTTCCCTGCCCCCCTCAAGGATTTGGGGGAATTAGGCAATATGTAAATGAAAATACTTTATAAAATCTTAGTTAAGTGTTCTATAAATATTAAGTGGTATAATTTAGCATTTAAAGCAGTATTTTAAAATATCTTAAGGACAAAATGTCCATGTTTCTTTTATAACTACTTAAGGATTTTTTAAATGCTTTTTTATTCTAAGATTTAGGAGAATATATTCACAGATTCTTACACTTATCACTGGATATGATGAACATGAATTTGAGCAAAATCTGAGAGATAGCAAAGGACAGGGAAGCCTGGCATGCTGCAGTCCACGGGGTTACAAAGGGTTGGACAGAACTGAGTGACTGAACAACAATAACACTTATTTGATTCCGTGAACCTGTAATCATATCTGACAGATCAGGTGATGCAACTAATAAAATAACTGGTATTATAAGCAGCACTTCCTTTTAGAATATTATCTCTACCAGGAAGATTGTACCCGGAAACCTTTGAGTAAAAAATCCAATCAAATAAATTATTTCTAAATAAAATGTATAATTGATAGCCTTGCAACGTATCCTTTGTAAAATCAGCGTTGGACTCAATACTGAGGAAAAAAATAGCCCCATTCTTTCCCTTTGTTATTTTTGTTTCAAATATCGGCTTCACATCTGGGTGCTTGATTCTTATCTTTGCATTAACCAGGCCTCTTTTTCTGGTGAATCAAAGCAATCTTTTTAACCCCCTCCTGAACCTGTGTTTATTATAATTAAGGCAAATACAATGGGTAAGTTTTCATCTAAGAATAAAGGGAGTTCTAGGGAAGGAAATGGCAAGCTACTCCAATATCCTTGCCTGGAAAATCCTATGGACAAAGTACACTAGTGGGCCTTCAGTCCATGGGGTCGCAAGAGTCAGACACAACTTAGCGACTAAACCACCACCAAAGAGAGTTCTTCCCTGATGGACTAGTGGCTAAGACTCCCAACTCGGGGGCCCCAAGTTCGATCCTTGATCAGGGAACTAAGATCCCACACACCACAACTGAGAGTTTCCATGCCATAACTAAAGATCCCTGATGGAGCTGCTAAGACTGAAGATTCCACTAAGACCCCACACAGCCAAATAAACAAAAATAAATAAAATTTTAAAAGAAATTAAGAATAAAAGGAAATTTATTAGCAGGGAAAGAAGAAGCCAAAAATGATAACTGTTCAAATGTGAAGTTAGCCCATCATCAGTGGGTCAAGTACTGTTTCTCCAGAAGTGGAATGGCACACCAACCATTGTCTCTCTTTCCCCAGAATCTAAGGAGAGAGGTTAGCCAGGCTTTGGGTTGTACCTGGGGTTTTTGGAAAGACTGATGTTGAAGCTGAAACTCCAATACTTTGGCCACCTGCTGCAAAGAGCTGACTCATTTGAAAAGACCCTGATGCTGGGAAAGATTGAAGGCAGGAGAAGGGGACAACAGAGGATGAGATGGTTGGATGGCATCACCGACTCAGTGGAGATGGGTTTGGGTAGACTCCAGCAGTTGGTGATGGACAGGGAGGCCTGGCGTGCTGTGATTCATGGGGTCGCAAAAAATCAGACACGACTGAGCGACTGAACTGAACTGAACTGGGGTTTTTGACTTCCATGTTTTCCAGCAGACTGTGCAGTTCAATCCCAAATGAACTCAGACTGATCCCAAAGTGAGCAACAGCAAAGAGGCTGAGCACTGATTAAATTCTGGAAAGACTGAGACAAGGTTTCTGTCCTTTAGAAATGTATAATAAGGGGAAATACTTACTGAGCATTCCCTCCATGCCACATGCTGTGCTCAGCACTTGCGATTACCTCACTACACTGACAACTACCCCCTGTGGTAGGTGCTTAGAACTTCCTCATATGCTAAAAAAGGCTCAGAAAGGTTAAATTACTTGGCTAATGATATACAGATGGCAAAATCCAGATTCTATGCTAAATCAGCATGTCTCCAAGTCTGGATTCTTCACTATTGATGTCTTTGCAGGCTAGAGACATCAGCTGGGCTGATGTGACAAATGAATCAAATACAAGGTACACTCAGATAAACACAATGAGACAGTATGAGATGGCTGGTGATAAAGCGAGCAACTTTATTTCATTTTTGGCTGCTCCTGTAGGCCATGTGGGAGCTTAGTTCCCTGACCGGGGATCGAACCCTGGGCCACTGCAGTGGAAGCTCAAGAGTCTTAATCACTGGGCCGTCAGGGAAGCCCTGAAAGCAGGCAATTTTAAATGGAAGAGGTAGCGTTTGCAATTAAAATTAAAAGATGAGTGGAGGGGGAAATGGCAACCCACTCCAGTATTCTTACCTGGAAAAGTCCATGCACAGAGGAGCCTGGTGGGCTGCAGTCCATGGAGTTATATGACTGAGCACGCATGCGTGAGGGTGGAGGGAGATGGGTTGGTAGCAATAAACTGGTAGAACTGAAAAAAAAAAGGTGACTACTTTCCTAGCAGTCCAGTGGCTCCACTCTGCCAATGCAAGGAGTAGGGGCTTCTTCGATCTCTGGTCAGGGAACTAAGATCCCACATGAAGCAACTAAGAGTTCCCGTGCTGCAACTAAAGGTTCTGCATGCCGCAACCAAGACGTGGTACAGCCAAATAAATAAATACTTAAAAAAAAACAATAATTAAAATAAACACATATATCTCAAAAAAAAAGAATTAAAAAAATAACAATTTTTTTTAATTGAGGAGAAACTCTCTTTGATTTCTGTGAAATAAAATCCATGTTTTAAGACAAGACAAGAAAAATGTAAACAGAAAAACCCTTCTCTGCCTTCCTCTTTCTCTGACCTTCTCTCTCTGCCCACTGTGCATCTGTGTTGTATCTGCATTTTGCATCAGCCACACCTCCCGCATCCTCAACATGCTCAACCACAAAAAGCAACCTTCTCAGCATCAACAAGACAACTCCTTAAAAGATACCATTCCTGAGGGATGGGTGGGAGTTTGGCTTAGTAGATGCAAACTATTACATCAATATATAGGATGGCTAAACACCAAGGTCCTGCTGTAGAGCACAGGGAACTATATTCAATAGCCTGTGATAAACCAGAATGGAAAAGAACATGAAAAAGGATGTACATAAACGTATAATGGAATCACTCTGCTGTACAGCAGAAATTAACACATTACAAATCAGCTATGCTTTAATAAAATCAATTTTAAAAATCATAGGTCATTTGATGTACATTAATGAAATGTCCCAGAAAACTTACATAACTGTGCCTTGACTTCTAACAGGCAGACAGATCTGAGTTTTCCGAGATGCTCTTCCTGGGTTATAATCCTCAAATTTTACTCAAATAAGTTTTCCATTTCTTTCTTTGACTGCTTAATTTTTCATTGACACTTCCCATACCTCTAATCAGAGGCATCCTGGGGGGTGGGGCAGGCAGGGAAACCCATAGTGGTATATTTGTTGTTGTTATTCAGTTGCTAAGTCATGTCCAGCTGTTTTGTGACCCCATGGACTGTAGCCTGCCAGGTTCCTCTGTCCATGGGATTTCCCAGGCAAGAATACTGGAGAGGGTTGCCATTTCCTCCTCCAGGGGATCTTCCTGACCCAGGGATCAAACCCATGTCTCCTATGTCTCCTGCATTGCAGGTGGATTCTTTACCCTCTGAGCCATCAAGGAAGCCCATATGGAATACTGTTCATCCTTTAAAAAGGAGAGTCTGTAGTATGCAACAACATGGATGAAGCTTGAGGACATTACGCTAAGTGAAATAAGCCAGTCACAGAAAGACAAATACAGCTCTTTCACTAATGTGAGATATCTAGAACAGTGAGACTCGTAGACTCAAAGAGTAGAATGGTGGTTGTCAGGGGTTGAGGAAAAGGAGAAATGGGCAGATATTAATCAACAGGGATAAATTTCATTAAGCAAGGTGAACAAGTTCTAGAATTCTGCTGTAAATTACTGTACCTGTAGTCAACTATAATATACACTTGAAACTTTAACAGCACAGCTCTCACATCATATATTCTTACCACAATAAAAAATTTAAATGATTTTTTTAATGTAAAAGAAAAAAATTCATGGACCTAAAATTTTGATCCACATTGCGGATTGTGTTTACTCTCCAGATAGCACCACTATACATATGCAGTGTGAAAATGCCCATTTCCTCCACATCTGCCCAAACTCAGTGAAAAGGGAAGATTTTTTAGTGCTTCTAATGTGCACATTGTGAACGAAGTTGGGCATCTTTTCATATTTTTATTACCATTTGCATTTATGTTTTTGCAAACTAATCATTTGCATTTTCACAATTAGGTCCTTTGGTCTCTTTTTTCCCTTTATTTCTTGCATGAGTGCTGTTTATTTATTTTTAATTGAGGTACCGTTGATTTACAACCCTATGTTAGTTTCAGGTATATAGCAAAGTGGTTCAAATATAGACATGTTTTATATATATATAGATAGAGACATAAAATGTCTATTCTTTTTCAAATTCTTTTCCTTTATAGGTTTTACAAAATACAGAGTTCTTTGTGCCATAGGGAACTGTTCCCTGTCCTTGTTAATTATCTATTTTATACACAATATTGTATGTATATTCATTCCAAACTCCTAATTTATCCCTCCCCTTTCCTTAACTGCTTTTCTAAATGAAAGCAAATTTTGTGTTTAAGGCATTACAAATATTTCCCCAGTTTGTCTTTGTGATATTTTTTTGTGTGTTGCTATTGTACTGATAAGTTTCATTTTTACGTGGTCCGAGTTATCCATTCCGCCCCCCTCCCCCCCGACCATGTCTTTGGTGTTAACCAATGGTAAGAAAACTCTCGCCCACACCAAGAGAGAAGACGGAGAAAGAGGGGTGAGGGGAGGGAGAGACCTGCCTGTATACACAAACACTCACATATTCTCCCCACAGCAAGATTTCTGTATTTCTATCTCTCATCTTCACCCTCCTTTGCTTGGCCTGCCTGGGGCTTTCCAGTTCACCGCCCCATTTAAGGCTCTTCCTCTGGGTCCCCGCGGGTCCAGGTGGGGCGCGCGGACCGTCCTGGCCTGGGACCACCTCCTGGGCTCCCAGACCCCGAAGGCTTTTTCACTTCCCTCGCAGCCCCGGGCCATCGTTTTCCAGGCGCGCGGCCGAGGTAGACCTGCTGTTCCCCTCCGCTAGCACCATCGGCTGACAGGCTTCATCGGTGGCCCGCAGCGCGCTGATTCCGAGCATCCATGCCAATCCCGGAAGCACGTGGCCGATGGAACTGTTTCCTAGGTACTTCGGTCCTGAATGCGGAGGCGGAAGGACGGGCCGAGGGTACCGCTGAACCGTGCCGCAATCTCTCCGGCCGCGGCCAGTCAGCGGGGAAATCCCCAGCCAGGCAGGGATTTCCCTTTCCCTACAGTTTGCAGGCAGAACATAAACAGCTTAGAACAAAAGCGCCTTTACTCCATCGCACGTTTCTGCTTCTCATTATAAACGGTAACTAGGTGAATAGGTATTTTGGTTTTTCTAATTCAGTCTGCGCGAGCTTATTTAGCATGTGTTCACCTCCTTAATCCTCATCCGAGCCCTGTTCAGACAAACAGCATCATTACCTAAACAGTGAGAAAGATTTCCCTTTGACATGTCCTTTCGGTCTTTATAAGTAGCTGAAGAGTAAGTTTCAGTTTAATATGGATTTCAGTTTTGTTTTATTGTAATAAAATAGATATGTATAACATAAAATCTACCATTGAAATCATTTTAAGTGTATAATTCAGTGGTATTACATGCATTCCTCATGTTGTGTAACCATTACCCTATTTCCAGAACTTTTGTTATCATCCCAAAGAGCTATCCATTAAGCAATAACCCCCACACTTCTCTTTCTCCCTGCTCCTAGAAAACTCTATTCTACTTTCTGTCTCTTTGACTTTGCTTATTGTATTTTTCTATATATTTATTTTTACTTATTTATTTGGTGGCACTGGATCTTAATTGCAGCTTGTGGGAATCGAGTTCCCCATCCAGGGATCAAACCTGGGCCCCCTGCATTGGGAACATGGTATCATAGCCACGGGATCACCAGAAAAGTCACTGGACTTGCCTACTTTGGATACCTCTTCAGAGTGGAATCATACAACATTTGTCCTTCTGTGACTGGCTTCAATCAACATATTTTTAAGATTACATGTTGTTATATGCATCAGAAATTCAACCTTTTTACGGCTGAATAATATTCCATTGTATGTATATGCTATGTTTGCTCTATCTATTCATTGGCTAGATCACTGCCATCTATTGTAATGCTCAAAATTCTCCAAGCCAGGCTTCAGCAATACGTCAACTGTGAACTTACAGATGTTCAAGCTGGATTTAGAAAAGGCAAAGGAACCAGAGATCAAATTGCCAACATCTGCTGGATCATCGAAAAAGCAGGAGAGTTCCAGAAAAACATCTATTTCTGCTTTATTGACTATGCAGATGGTGACTGCAGCCATGAAATTAAAAGACGCTTACTCCTTGGAAGGAAAGTTATGACCAACCTAGATAGCATATTCAAAAGCAGAGACATTATTTTGCCAACAAAGGTCCGTCTAGTCAAGGCTATGGTTTTTCCTGTGGTCATGTATGGATGTGAGAGTTGGACTGTGAAGAAGGCTGAGTGCCGAAGAACTGATGCTTATGAACTGTGGTGTTGGAGAAGACTCTTGAGAGTCCCTTGGACTGCAAGGAGATCCAACCAGTCCATTCTGAAGGAGATCAGCCCTGGGATTTCTTTGGAAGGAATGATGCTAAAGCTGAAACTCCAGTACTTTGGCCACCTCATGGGAAGAGTTGACTCATTGGAAAAGACTCTGATGCTGGGAGGGATTGGGGGCAAGAGGAGAAAGGCATGACAGAGGATGAGATGGCTGGATGGCATCACTGACTCAATGGATGTGAGTCTGGACGAACTCCGGGAGTTGGTGATGGACAGGGAGGCCTGGCGTGCTGCGATTCATGGGGTCGCAAGAAGTCGGACACGACTGAGCGACTGATCTGATCTGATCTGACTATGCCAAAGCCTTAGACTGTGTGGATCACAATAAACTGTGGAAAATTCTGAAAGAGATGGGAATACCAGACCACCTGATCTGCCTCTTGAGAAACCTATGTGCAGGTCAGGAAGCAACAGTTAGAACTGGACATGGAACAACAGACTGGTACCAATTAGGAAAAGGAGTACGTCAAGGCTGTATATTGTCACCCTGCTTATTTAACTTACATGCAGAGTACATCATGAGAAACTCTGGGCTGGAAGAAGCACAAGCTGGAATCAAGATTGCCAGGAGAAATATCAATAACCGCAGATATGCAGATGACACCACCCTTATGGCAGAAAGTGAAGAGGAACTAAAGAGCCTCTTGATGAAAGTGAAAGAGGAGAGTGAAAAAGTTGGCTTAAAGCTCAACATTGAGAAAGCTAAGATCATGGCATCTGGTCCCATCACTTCATGGCAAATAGATGAGGAAACAGTGGAAACAGTGGCAGACTTTATTTTGGGGGCTCCAAAATCACTGCAGATGGTGATTGCAGCCATGAAATTAAAAGACTCTTACTCCTTAGAGGAGAAGGCAATGGCACCCCACTCCAGTACTCTTGCCTGGAGAATCCCATGGACAGAGGAGCCTGGTGGGCTTCAGTCCATGAGGTCGCTAAGAGTTGGACACGACTGAGCGACTTCACTTTCACTTCTCACTTTCATGCATTGGAGAAGGAAATGGCAACCCACTCCAGTGTTCTTGCCTGGAGAATCCCAAGGACGGGGGAGCCTGGTGGGCTGCTGTCTGTGGGGTTGCACAGAGTCGGACACGACTGAAGCGACTTAGCAGCAGTACTCCTTAGAAGAAAAGTTATGACCAACCTAGATAGCATATTGAAAAGCAGAGACATTACTTTGCCAACAAAGGTCCATCTAGTCAAGGCTATGGTCTTTCCAGTAGTCATGTATGGATGTGAGGGTTGGACTATAAAGAAAGCTGAGCACTGAAAAATTGATGCTTTTGAACTGTGGTGTTGGAGAAGACTCTTGAGAGTCCCTTGGACTGCAAGGAGATCCAACCAGTCCATACTAAAGGAGATCAGTCCTGAGGGTTCATTGGAAGGACTGATGTTGAAGCTGTAACTCCAATACTTTGGCCACCTGATGCGAAGAGCTAACTCATTTGAAAAGACCTTGATGCTGGGAAAGATTGAGGGCAGAAGGAGAAGGGAACAACAGAGGATGAGATGGTTGAATGGCATCACCAACTCAATAGACATGCATTTGGGTAAGCTCCAGGAGTTGGTGATGGACAGGGAGGACTGGAGTGATGCAGTCCATGGTGTCACAAAGATTCGGACACGACTGAGAGACTGAACTGAACTGATTGGCTATGGGCTGCAGTCCATGGGGTTACATGACTGAGCATGCGTGCATGAGGGTGGAGGGAGATGGGTTGGTAGCAATAAACTGGTAGAACTAAAAAAACCAATAATAATGCTGCTATGGACATTCATGTGCAAGTATCTGTTTGAGTCCTTTTTTTCATTTTTTTAAAGATACAGACCTACAAGAGGAATTGTCCAGTCACGTGGTAATTCTGTGTTTAACTTTATGAGGAATCATCAAACTTTTCCACAGGGACTGCCCCATTTTACATTCCCACTTAACAATAATTGGAGGGTTCCAGTTTTTCCACATCCACCCTACCACTTGCAATTTTCTTTTTTTATTAGTGTGTGTGTCTGTGCTTGCCAGCTTTTAATACTAGTTATACTAGTGAGTGTGGGGGCTTCTCAGGTGGCACAGTGGTAAAGAATCTGCCAAGCAGGAGACATGGGTTCAATCCCTAGGTTGGGAAGATCCCCTGGAGGAGGAAATGGCAACCCTCTCCAGTATTATTGCCTGGGAAATCCCATGGACAGAGGAGCCTGGCAGGGTACAGTCCATGGGATCAGAAACAGCTGGACACAACTTAGCAACTAAACAATAACAAACAAATACACTAAGTCAGCACCACCACCGGTGATTATAAAGTGGTATCTCATTGTGCCTGTTTAGATTTGCATTTCCCTAATGATGAATGAAGTTGTGCATCTTTTTAAAGCGCTTATTGGCCTTTTTTAAATGACTGGAGAAATTTGAGTCCTTGGTGGATTTTTTTAAATTATTTATTTATTTTTAGCTGTGCTGGGTCTTCTTTGCTGCTTGGGGCTTTCTCTGGTTGTGGTGAATGGGGGCTATTCTTCATTGCAACACCCAGGCTTCTCATTGTGTGGCTCCTCTTGTTGCAGAGCACAGGCTCTAGACTCTTGGGCTTCGGTAGTTGCAGCACATGGGCTCAGTCGTGGTGCAGGGCTTGGTTGCTCCATGGCCTGTGGGATCTTCCCAGACCAGGGATCAAACCGGTGTCCCCCACATTGGCAGGCAGATTCTTATCCACCATACCACCAGGGAAGTCCAGGCCATTTTCCCATTAGGCTGTCTGTTTTGTCCTTGAGGTGTAGTAGTAGTAGTTCTTTATATATTCTGGATATAAGTCTCTCATCAGATTTATTTATTGGAACTATTTTCCCCCATTCTGTGCGTTGTCTCTTCACTCTTTTTTTAAAAAAAGTTTTTATTGGGATATAGTTGATTTACACTGTTGTGTTAATTTCAAGTGCACAGCAAAGTGAATCAGTTACACACATATTAACTCCTTTTTAGATTCTTTTCTCATACAGGTCATTACACTGTGTTGAGCAGAGTTCCTTGTGCTGTACAGCAAGTTTTTAATAGTTATCTATTTTTATATTGCTTTGGTCAAAAGTTCGTTCAAGTTCCATAACATCTTACTGGAAAACCAAAACAAACTTTTTGGCCAGCACAATATATAGTAGTGTGTATATTCCACTCCCAACCACCCAACTTATTCCTTTGTCCTCTTCAGTAATGAAATAACATGTACTTCGATGCACAAAATTTTAATTTTGATGAAGTCTAATTCACCTACTTATTTACTTGCCAGTGCTTTTGGTGTCATATTTAAGAAACCATTGCTAAATCAGGCCATGAAGATATTCCGCTATGTTTTCTTAGAACAGTTTCATAGTTTTAGCTCTTACATTTAGGTCTGATCCATTTTGAGTTAATTTTTGTATGTGGTTCAGGGTAGAGGTCTAATTTCATTCTTATGCATATGAATATTTAGTTTCCAGTTTCCCAGCACCATTTGTCAAAAAGACTGTTCTTTCCCTATGGAATAGCCCTGGGCTTATTTCTGGGCTTTCTCTGCTGTTCTGTTCTTTGGTCTAAAGGTCTGTCCTGCCATTATCATTGCTATGATGACTGTAGCTTTGTAAGAAGTTTTGAAACTGAGAAGTGTGCATCCTTCAACTTTTCTTTATTGACCAGTTTCTGATTTCAAGAGATAACCCCAAACCATAAACAAATAAAAATCATAAAAAATAAGTAAATGGAATCATGACGTGTACATACTGTTTTGTATTCTTTTTCCTCCCTCAATATTGTGAGATTCATCCACGTTGTTCTAAGTAGCAATTCTTTGTTTCATCATAGCTTGATGATAGGTGTTTTTTGCTTGTTTGTTTTGCTTTTCTGGCCATGCCTCGTGGCACTTGGGATCTTTATTCACTGACCTGGGATCAAACTGTTTCCCTCTGCAGTGGGAGCTCGGAGTCTTAACCCCTGGACCACCAGGGAAGTCCAAATAGGTTTAATTCTTGTAAAAACATAAAGCAAAATATTGGTACTAATTTCTAAATTGCATTGTTCTGGGTGGGACCATGTATTTATAGTAAAGCAGCACAGTTTTTTCTGTTTCACCAATGAATTGGAAAGCAAGAGAAAACAAGTAACACTCAGCCCCAAATTAAAGGTTAACTTTGTTTTCAAGTAAAGTCAAATGATCTCTGAGCTATTTCCTGACATATTGCAGACAGACATAGGAAATGAAAGATATTTTTTTTCTTTAGAATTCAGACTAAGAAAGTCTCTCAAAATCAAGTTTCAGCAAATGAAACAGACAAAAACGTATTCATAACAAATATCTGCACATTTACTATATTTCAACGTTGTTCAAGGCTCCAGAAAAGCCCTTAAATGTATGAACTGATAGGAAAAGTCATGTTTGGCCCTTTTCATGTATGATGGCCACATATTCCAAATTCAGATTCTAGCAAAAATGCAAACAGAGCCGGCATAAACCTAGTTAATAAACCAACCAGATTTTTTTCTCATACAATACAAAACACAGCTGTGACTATAAGCCTACTAAAGAACTGCAAAGCCATTAGCCCAAGCAATCCCTCAGATCCATAGCTGGCTGCATTTGAGAGGGAGTGTGCAAAGGTTCTCTGGTTTAGGTTCCAACAGGGTGGGGGGTGGGAGAGTCCAGAAGAAATGGGGCACGTGCTGTATATATAGGTGCATGCTGGCGCAGAAAGCAAAAAGGGGGAAAGGTAGCTTGTATCCATTCATTCATTCACTCACTCACTCATTCAGTGTTTCCATCCAGTATACATTTCCACTCTTCGTGAACTTTTCTCCTCTACGACCTTCATTTTTTAAATGCCTATTTATTTATTTTTGGCTGCATCAGGTCTTAGTTGTGGCGTACAGGATGTTTGATCTTTCATTGTGGTGTGTAGGCTTAGTTGGCCTGGGGCACGTGGGATCTAAGTTCCCTGACTAGGAATTGAACTGGTGTCCCCTGCGTTGGAAGGCAGATTGTTAACCACTGGACCTCCAGGTAAGTCTCTCTATGAGCTTCATTCATTGTCCCACCCTCTGGGCTTCCCTGGTGTCTCAAAATCCGCCTGCGATGTAGGAGACCTGGGTTCAATCCCTGGGTTGGTAAGATTCCCTGGAGAAGGGCATGGCAAGCCACTCCAGTATTCCTGCCTGAGAAATCCCCATGAACAGTGGAACCTGGTGGGCTATAGTCCATATGGTCGCACAGAGTTGGAAATGACTGAGCGACTAAGCATAGCTGGGTTTAGGACGACAGTGCCGCAGCAAACAGTAGGCCTTTGGTGTTTGTTGACTGAATGAATGAAGGTAAAGCTCAGGCTCTGAAACCTTAGACTTAACTCCACCACATCTTGCCTCTGAGATAGTCAGCATCCTTGCCTAAACTCTCTGAGCTGCATGTCCTTATCTGCATGTTGGGGAGAACGCCATCTACTTCTTAGGGAGACTGTGAGAACTTATTTAGGTCTGCCATATTGCCCATATCTTTGCGACCCCATAGACTGTTGCCCACCAGGCTCCTCTGTCCATGGACGTTTCCAGGCAATAATACTGGAGTGAGTTGCCATTTCTTACTCCAGGGAAACTTTCCAACCCAGGGATGGAAACCGAGTCTCTTGTGTCTCCTGCAGTGGTGGGCAGATTCTTTGCCACTGTGCCACCTGGGAAGTCCACCATATTGACTAACAGACATTCAAGAGAATATGCTTGAGTGCTTTGGAGGATGCAGGGAGGAATATGGGCCTGTCCTCAGGGAGTCTACAGACTGGTGGGAGCACAGAGTCATAAAGAGGTCAACACACAGTATGACTAATGCACTGTCAGGAGGTGCAGAAGAGCTAGGGAAGGGACCCTTGAGTCAGGCTTTGAAGGACGTATGGAAGTTTCTAGCAAAGAAGATGGAGGGTGGAGGATATTAAAGGCAATGTGAAAGTGTTAGTTGCTCAGTTGTGTCCAACTCTTTGCAACCCCCTGGACTGTAGCCCGCCAGGCTTCTTTGTCCCCAGGATTCTCTAGGCAAGGATTCTAGAGTGGGTTGCCATTTCCTTCTCCAGAGGTTCTCCCCAACCCAGGGATTGAACCCAGGTTTCCCAAATTGCAGGCGGATTCTTTACCACTGAGCCACCTGGAAAGGCAAAGAGAAGAGCATGTCAAAGGTACTGAAGTGTCAAGGTGCACAGCTCACAGAGGGGGTGGCAAACAGTCGGTGCCAGCCGGGACTTGGGGCCAGGAACAGACCAGGCTGCAGAGGAACTCACAGCTGATGACAATGGGCCTTCTGTGCCGCCTAAGAAGTGTGTGCTGGACATGCTAGTCAGGATGCCTGTCATTCCAGCTGCTACTTCCAGGCGAAATTGTGCCACCCACTCAGGGAAGCCGGACTAAGCCGCATTAAACGAACAACAAAACCTTCATTCAAGTATTTTATTTACATGGAATAAAATGATTCTTTTTTGTGTGTTTAAAGGAGTTTTGACAAATGTGTTTACCCTTGCAACCCCCCGCCACCATCAACATCCAGCACCTTTCTATCACCCTAAAAAAATCCCCTCCCGCCCCTCTGCATGCGTTGATCCTCTCCCCCGAACTCCAGGCCCGGCCTCACCTGATCTGCTTTCTGTCACTAGTGTGCCTCTTCCAGAATTTCATAGAAATTTATATTTATTTTTATCTCAACAGTGGGATCTAGTTCCCTGACGAGGGCTCGAACCTCGGGACCCTTGCATTGGGAGCACGGAGTGTTAGCCACTGGACCACTAGGGAAGTCCCCACTATGTAGTTTTTGTGTCAGACTTATTCCCTTCACTCAGTCGAACGTTTTGGAGATAAATTCACGCTACTGTAGGTATTAGTAATCCGTTCCTCTTTACTGCTGGATACTAATCCTTTGTACAAATGTACCACTCACTGTTCATCCATGATGAACCTTTGGATGGTCTCCAGTTTGGGGTTATTATGGACAAAGCTGGATGTTCCTGTATAATCCTTTGTGTGGACATATTTTCACTCTTCTTAGATTAATAGCTGGAGGTAGAACTGTTGGGTGTTAAGGAAAATGTGTGTTTAACTTTTAAGAAGCTGCAGAACTGTGAGAGAAGAGGAAGGAAGTGGGGTGGGGGTGGAGAGGGCCAGAGAGATGAGAGAGAGGAGAGAGGGACTTTCCTGGTGGCCCAGGGGTTAAGACTCTGCAGAGCACGTGGGTTTGATCCCTGGTCGGGGAACAAAAGAGAAAAAAAGAGAGGGAGAAAGAGTGAGCTTCCCTCAGGCCAGTGGGGGAGTTAAGTTAGAATGCAAGGGGATCATTTGAGGGAGGGAGGCTCCTGCAGGGCGGCCCCACAGCACTCACGCACGCTCATCTGTGTCCCGGCGGCACCATCGTGGCCGCACCATCGTGGCCGCAGCGTCCCAAGGAAGCCAGGCCTCCTCCCAGTCCATAAAACCACACAGAATATTACATGGAACCCTAGGCGCTCCCATGGAAAAGCCCCAGGCAGGTGCAGCCAGGAGTCCCTGGAAGCCAAAGGCCGAGTGCAGATAGGGGGCGGAGCCAGTCTGGAGCGCCGGGATCAAGGCCTCGGAAAGCAGGCAAGGTGGGACACGGCGGGAGGTGGGCTGCCTGGAGAGGCGGTGCCCACTCGGCCTTGGCAAGGCCCTGGGCTGGAGGCTGGAGGCCGGGAGGCCCGAGGAGGCGCCTCTCCCATGAGCTCACTTGGCAGGCCCCGGGGGAGCCGCCTGTTCCGGCCCACTAGAGCGCTGGCGGCCAGCACAGGCGGCCAGTCCCTACAAGCCCTCTGGGAGGGAAGAACTATCTGGATGGATTCACAGTGGCAAAGGGAGAGGGGAAGAGGAACAGCGCAGAGCCCTGTGAAGGCCCCTTCCCACCCACAGGCCTGACATCCCCCTATGGACGCGGGAAGCCACAGGCTGGGAGCCCTGAACCGGCTCCCTGGCAGCATAGGACACCCAGTCAGATGGCCTCTGTGGGGCCTAATCTGGCCCCATCACCAACAGACCAGCCAGCCATGGCTTCCACCCCTGAGCAAACTAGCCAGAACACAGAGGCTTTCAGCGTGAAGACAGTAAGAAGTGTTCCCCATGGGGCTTCCCGTCGCCATCCGCAGGGCACCTGCTCTCCGGTTTCTCTTGGATCTAGTCTGCCTTAACCCTGGGCCAAGTTGGCCTGGGAGATGCAAATCACATTGGGAGGCCTAGGAAGCCAGCCTCAAAGCCAAACCTGCAGAACCAGAAGGAGCCCTCTGCGCAATTCCCAGGCCAGAGTTCTGAGCCCCAAGGCCTCTTTGCACACCTGGCCCTGGGTGTAATCTTGGAGGTGGCAGCTGTTGCCTCTGGCAACTGGTTGCCTGTCAACTTTCAGCTCCAGGTTTTGTCCCAAGAACCTTCTCTGCAAGTCCATTCTTGTGTAACTTGAAAGACCTTGACCCTTCCCGGCGCCCACAAGCACACCTTTATTTTCTGCTCACTCAGACGAAACACCTGGGACAGTAGGTTTGCACAACAGCCCTTAGATGGCCCCCACAGACGGACTCTGTCCCAAGCTCAGGGCTGTGGGAAGCATGTGGTCTGCAGTCTGTGTGTATGTGTGTAAGTCTATTTTACATACTTACAAAGTTCAGGTTTTCTGATTGTCTGCCCTCTGGCTGTGAACTGGATGGGACACAATTACAGTTCAAAACATTTGCCTGGAAAAAAAATTAAAAACAAAACCAAACAAACATTTGCTTGCACAAAAAAGACAAATACTGTATGATTCCACTTGTATGCAGTACTTAAGAGTAGTCGCATTCACAGAGACAGAAAATAGAATGGCAGTTTCCAGGGGCTGAAAAATGGGGGCGGGGAAGAGGGGTTGTTGGATGGGTTTCAGTTTTGCAAGATGGAAAGAGTTCTGGAGCTGAGTTAAGTATATTCACACCATGAATATACTTAACACTACTGAACTGTACACTTAAAAATGGTTATGAGCGCATGTCTCATGTTCTGTTCACTTGAGCACAATTGAAACAGTTTGTGGAGGGTAAGGAAGAGAAGGATTGGGAGTTTGGGATTAGCAGGTACAAGCTATTATATATAGGATGGATAAACCGCAAGGTCCTATTGTATAGCACAGGGAACTGTATTCAACATCCTGTAATAAAGCATAATAAAAAAGAATATGAAAAAATATATTTACACATAACTGAATCACTTTGCTGTACAGCAGAAATTAATGCAACGTTAGAAACCAACAATAAAAAATTTTTTAATTTACTTTATCTGCAGAAGATCATGACTGTTTTATGGCTAAGTCTCACAGAGGATGACTTTATGTGTGGGGATAGTTGTCAAAAACAAGCACTTTGTAGGCACAGAGTATGCATGAGAAGTTAGAATGCGGCAGGGAGAGGGAGTGAAACTGGTGAAGGGGATTAAGAATTATGAGC